>CM056060.1:154307493-154924993 GCA_029574335.1 Rana kukunoris
CATTTGGGCAGCCAAATGATCCGGGGCTGAAGTGGTTAATCATGTTCAGAATAAATGTATATATTTTTATATATGTATAATTTCCATTATTATCTGTAAGCCCCGTGATAATCCCCTTTTGCACATGGAACATGTAAAAGGTACGGGTACATGGGCGACCCTACATTTAAATTCTTGTTTCTGGTTCGGCATGCGCCGTAAAAAGCCTGCAGGTGAGTCGAACCACTGAAGGCCACTGAAGATGAAATATCACTTTTCGAATGGAATTACAACACGAAAAATGCACCCACAGCAAAGATCCGAGCTGTAAACAGGCCTTGTTTGCGTGACTAAAGCGTTTTGCGAAGGAAAGTTATTGCGCATCGCGTTATCGCCTCATCTGGCAACACGCGTGAAATCATGGCCGCCTCGTCACCGAGGGACTTTCCATTGTCGGGTCTGTTCATTAAGAGACCACATAAAGGTCAGCTGCTTCCTCTTTTAGTGCGACCAGCTGTGACAATACTTCCCATCGCCCAAAGAGGGAAGTGCGGACTCACCCGCTACTGCCTACTGGGAAGTGCGGACTCACCCGCCGCTACTGCCGCCTTTTTTTTATTTCTCTCCTAATCACAAGAGAAATGTGTAACCAATCCCCCCCCCCCCAATGGTGAAACTCAGGTAGCATTTCTCTCTTCAGCTCCAAAAGGTTTTACCCCCCCCCCCTCAATGACCAGGCCAATTTTTACTATTCAGCACTTCGCTACTTTAAGGCCCCTTTCACACTACTGCAACTTCAGTCAAACAATTTCACCACGATTTTGCAGCAGATCGCAGCCGCGATTTCAGGGAATGCCTGTGTGTCGGGCCAAAGTAGTGCAGGGGCTACTTTGACGTCGGGATGACTTGAAGTCGTACTAATATGATTTGTTGTGATTGGAAATCATGGGGAATGACTTGTGAATGCAGGCTCCTGGGGAGAGCAGATATAGTGACTGCAGGCTCCTGGGGGGATCAGATATAGTGACTGCAGGCTCCTGGGGAGAGCAGATATAGTGACTGCAGGCTCCTGGGGAGAGCAGATATAGTGACTGCAGGCTCCTGGGGGGATCAGATATAGTGACTGCAGGCTCCTGGGGAGATCAGATATAGTGACTGCAGGCTCCTGGGGAGATCAGATATAGTGACTGCAGGCTCCTGGGGAGAGCAGATATAGTGACTGCAGGCTCCTGGGGGGATCATATATAGTGACTGCAGGCTCCTGGGGGGATCAGATATAGTGACTGCAGGCTCATGGGGAGATCAGATATAGAGACTGCAGGCTCATGGGGAGATCAGATATAGAGACTGCAGGCTCCTGGGGAGATCAGATATAGTGACTGCAGGCTCCTAGGGGTATCAGATACAGTGACTGCAGGCTCCTGGGGAGATCAGATATAGTGACTGCAGGCTCCTAGGGGTATCAGATACAGTGACTGCAGGCTCCTGGGGAGAGCAGATATAGTGACTGCAGGCTCCTGGGGAGATCAGATATAGTGACTGCAGGCTCCTGGGGAGATCAGATATAGTGACTGCAGGCTCCTGGGGAGACCAGATATAGTGACTGCAGGATCCTGGGGAGATCAGATATAGTGACTGCAGGATCCTGGGGAGATCAGATATAGTGACTGCAGGCTCCTGGGGGGATCAGATATAGTGACTGCAGGCTCCTGGGGAGAGCAGATATAGTGACTGCAGACTCCTGGGGAGATTAGATATAGTGACTGCAGACTCCTGGGGAGACCAGATATAATGACTGCAGGCAGCCTGTGGTGGGTGGAGCCTGCTAGGTTCCTCCCACAGCTCTGCTCTTTGCACAGTGCAGTACATATTTTTTAAATAGTTTGCAAAGGTATTTGGTGCGCACAAAGTGCGGTTGCACTGTATCTTTTATGGGATATAAATGAAAGAAAGTTTTATTTCTCCTGAAGCAGGTGGTTGATGATCCCGGTGCCGATCACTAAATTTAGAAAACACTTTCAAAGACTGAATTCATAAAAAAAAAAAATGCAGGCTCCTGGGGAGAGCAGATATAGTGACTGCAGGCTCCTGGGGGGATCAGATATAGTGACTGCAGGCTCCTGGGGAGATCAGATATAGTGACTGCAGGCTCCTGGGGGGATCATATATAGTGACTGCAGGCTCCTGGGGAGAGCAGATATAGTGACTGCAGGCTCCTGGGGGGAGCAGATATAGTGACTGCAGGCTCATGGGGAGATCAGATATAGTGACTGCAGGCTCCTGGGGAGACCAGATATAGTGACTGCAGGCTCCTGGGGAGAGCAGATATAGTGACTGCAGGCTCCTGGGGGGATCATATATAGTGACTGCAGGCTCCAGGGGAGATCAGATATAGTGACTGCAGGCTCCTGGGGGGATCAGATATAGTGACTGCAGGCTCCTGGGGAGACCAGATATAGTGACTGCAGGATCCTGGGGAGATCAGATATAGTGACTGCAGGCTCCTGGGGAGATCAGATATAGTGACTGCAGACTCCTGGGGAGATCAGATATAGTGACTGCAGGCTCCTGGGGAGATCAGATATAGTGACTGCAGGCTCCTGGGGAGATCAGATATAGTGACTGCAGGCTCCTGGGGAGATCAGATATAGTGACTGCAGGCTCCTGGGGAGATCAGATATAGTGACTGCAGGCTCCTGGGGAGATCAGATATAGTGACTGCAGGCTCCTGGGGAGATCAGATATAGTGACTGCAGGCTCCTGGGGAGATCAGATATAATGACTGCAGGCTCCTGGGGAGACCAGATATAGTGACTGCAGGCTCCTGGGGAGAGCAGATATAGTGACTGCAGGCTCCTGGGGAGAGCAGATATAGTGACTGCAGGCTCCTGGGGAGAGCAGATATAGTGACTGCAGGCTCCTGGGGGGATCATATATAGTGACTGCAGGCTCCTGGGGAGATCAGATATAGTGACTGCAGGCTCCTGGGGGGGATCAGATATAGTGACTGCAGGCTCCTGGGGAGACCAGATATAGTGACTGCAGGATCCTGGGGAGATCAGATATAGTGACTGCAGGCTCCTGGGGAGAGCAGATATAGTGACTGCAGGCTCCTGGGGAGATCAGATATAGTGACTGCAGGCTCCTCGGGAGATCAGATATAGTGACTGCAGGCTCCTGGGGAGATCAGATATAGTGACTGCAGGATCCTGGGGAGATCAGATATAATGACTGCAGGCTCCTGGGGAGATCAGATATAATGACTGCAGGCTCCTGGGGAGATCAGATATAGTGACTGCATGCAGCCTGTGGTGGGTGGAGCCTGCTAGGTCCCTCCCACAGCTCTGCTCTTTGCACAGTGCAGTACATATTTTTTAAATAGTTTGCAAAGGCATTTGGTGCGCACAAAGTGCGGTTGCACTGTATCTTTTATGGGATATAAATGAAAGAAAGTTTTATTTCTCCTGAAGCAGGTGGTTGATGATCCCGGTGCCGATCACTAAATTTAGAAAACACTTTCAAAGACTGAATTCTAATTTATTTAATAAAGAGGGAAGGAAACAAACTTTCAACATTGAAGTGCCGTCACCTCTTCCTAACGCACCTCTCTATTATGACTCCATCACACCCAATCACTGCAAATTACTGATAATTAGTCCGCCAGAGTAACCCGAGCCCGCCTCACCGCGGTCATTTAACCTCTGACCTCGCCACCAACATCAGTGCGACAGCTGGGGGGAGACCACCCAACACACGGCCAACGCCAACATCTTACACTTCCAATCTTCTACGTTTATCGCGAACTTCAAAAATAAAATCATTAAATTACAATCAGAGATTCTTTTATAGCCGACCTGCTAGCCGCTTCTTTATAAAGCACAATAGTTATAAAGATGTCAAATAAAATATATACACATATACGCAGTATGTCACAAAAGTAAGTACACCCCTCACATTTGTGTAAATATTCTCGTCTATCCTTTCATGTAACAACACTGAAGAAATGACACTGTTAGCCGGATTCACATACATCAGTGCACATTTATGCCGCCGTATCTTCTTTACACTACGCCGGCGCAACGCAGAGAGGGAAGCATGGAATCCACAAAGCAAATGCTCCCAACGTTGCGCCGGCGTACCGTATATTCGTAGGCGTAAGTCAGCGTAAGTGGAAGTGGGCTGGAAGTGGGCGTGATACATTTAAATGAAGCGTGACGATGGGCTGAGCTTCAAACAAGTACTTAAAATGAACGGCGCATGCGTCGTACCTTGGACGCATCCCAGTGCGCATGCTCACAATCACTTTGAAATAACTCCCTAAGATACGTCGAATCACTGCCTACGTCGTGAATGTAACCTACGCCCAGCCCTATTCACGTACAACGTAAAATTCGAGGGCGTCCGTTCCCTGGTCCATACCTTTGCATGAGTTGCACCTCATCTATGGGGAATAACTTTACGCCGGACGTAACCTTTACGCAAATCGCTTAAAACATGCGCTGGACGCAAGTACGTTCGTGAATCGGCGTATCTCCCTCATTTGCAGCGAAAATCAATGGGAGTGCCAAATGCGTCCATCGTAACGATGCGCCCACTCTACGCCGGCGTAGCCAAGTTACGTCGGACGGATGAAGTCTGTTTTTAGGCATATCTTAGTTCTGTGGGCACGGCGCACAGATACGACGGCGCATATTTACACTTACGCGGCGTATCTCGAGATACGTCGGCGTAAGTGCTTTGTGAATCCGGCTATTTGTATCTACAATGTTGTGTAGTGAGTGTTCAGCCTGTATAACGGTGTAAATTTGCTGCTCCCTCAAAAAACTTCAACACACACAGCCATTAATGTCTAAAGCGCTGGCAACAAAAGTGAGTGAAAATTTCCAAATTGGGCCCAATTAGCCATTTTCCCTCCCCCAGTGTCATGTGACTCGTTAGTGTTACAAGGTCTCAGGTGTGAATAGGGAGCGGGTGTGTTAATATTTGGTGTTATCGCTCTCACTCTCTCATACTGCTCACTGGAAGTACAACATGGCACCTCATGGCAAAGAACTCTCTGAGGATCTGATATAAAGAATTGTGTCTCTACATAAAGATGGCCTAGGCCAGGGGTCTCCAAACTTTCTAAACAAAGGGCCAGTTTACTGTCCTTAAGACTCTAGGAGGGCCGGTCTGTGGCCATTGGGAGTAGAAAAAGTCCTGACATACCGTAAGTGTGTGTGTGTGTGGGGGGGGGGGGGTCCCCTATCATTTGTTTCAGTGGAAGTAATTGTGCCTTATCATTGGTGCCAGTGGGGGTAATTGTGCCCTATTCTTGGTGTCACTGGGAGAAATTGTGCCCCATCGTTGTTGTCATTGATCCCCATTGTTGGTTTCATTGGGAGGAATTATGGCCCCCAAGGGCCAGGTAAAAACAAGCAAAGGGCTGCATCTGGCCCCCGGGCCATAGTTTGGAGACCACTGGCCTAGGCTATAAAATTTTCAAGACCCTGAAACTGATCTGCAGCAGGGTGGCCAAGACCATCCAGCGGTATGGCCAATCTGTGTAAAACGAGCTGCACATTGGAGGTAAGTATAACATGTTTGTTATTTTTTTTTTTATTATTATTATTTACTTTAGTGATCCTTTAACTACTTCAGACCCGGGTCATTGTAAAAAGATGGCCACAAGGTGGCTCTACAATGCCGGGAGGCTGTCTTTTTATGGCTTTGGATCCTCCGGCCACTGGGGGGCGCGCGCGCGTGCTCAGGGCGTCACCAAGATGCTGATGCACGTGCCTGGCAGCTGCTATGTCCGCCAGGTACCCGAGATCGGCAGTGACAGAGCAAGGAAGTGGATCTTTGTGCATAATGATGGGGTGTAAACACACAGACCCACGTCCTGTCTGGGAGAGGAGACCGATGATGTGTCCCTTGTACATAGGGACACAGATTGGTCACCTCCCCCAGTCAGTCCCCTCCACACACAGTAAGAATCACTCCCAGGGAACACATTTAACCCCTTCCTCGCCCCCTAGTGTTAACCCCTGCCCTGCCAGTCACATTTATACAGTAATCAGTGCATATTTATAGGACTGTTTGCTGTATAAATGTAATTTGGTCCCAAAAATGTGTCAAATTGTCCGGTAATAATCGCAGTCCTGACAATAATCGCAGATTGCCGCCATTACTAGTAAAAAAAAAAATCAGAATTCTATCCCCTATCCCGCAAACCAATCACAATACGCTTATTGTGATTTTTTACAACCAAAAATATGCAGAAGAATACGTATCGGCTTAAACTGAGAGAAAAAAGAAATTGGGATATTTATTGTAGCAAAAAGTATTGTTTTTTTTTTTTTTTTTAATTGTCGCTCTATTTTTGTTTATAGCGCAAAAAAATAAAAACCCCGGAGAAAAAACCCCGGAGGAAAAAAAGGACGTCAATTTTGTTTGGGAGCCACGTCGCACGACCGCGCAATTTTCATTTAAAGCGCGACAGTGCCGAAAGCTGACATTTGGCCTGGGCAGGAAGGGGGTATATGTGCCCAGTAAGCAAGTGGTTAACGCAAATTCATATTCAGCAAAGCAGGGGGCAGACCAGCCTTTGCAGAACGTACTTTCTATTTTGTTGCCGTTATTCGCAGCTTTGAAGGAGGTGTGAAGTTTCGCAGTTTGCACATCAGAAGACATGCGAGGGCCGTACAGCCTGGGAGCAGGAAATGACTTGTTTCTCTCATCTGCATCTGATCAGAATCATTTATTCTGAGGTCATTTTTTAGATTAATGAAATTACTGTAAATCTAGTTTGTAAAAAAATTTGCCGGAGATTGCAGATACCGAGAATGGTCTGCACCCAGAAAAGTAACGAGGCTTCCCGCTAAAAGGGCGGGGCAGGTTGATAAATGCCATTTGTTTAACTGTTATAGAATTGCTTTAATCCTTTTCGCCGCCAAAGGCACTTTTGATTTTATTTTTATTTTTTTACTCGTTTAAAAAATCATTTTAGGTCTAAGGCTGCATTCACACTATAACGCGCGTATTTTGCCGCAACAAATTGCGGTGTATTGTACCGCGATTTGCCGCGACAAAACGGGTCGTTTTAACCTTTTTTTTTTTTTTTTTTACTTAACATCATTGTCTATGCCGAACGCCGAAAGCTGCCTGAAAAAAAGGTCCGGGACTTGTTTTGAGCTTCAGGCGTACGGCGTTTCGGCGTTCGGCGCGGAGATGTGAACCATCTCCATAGACAACAATGTAAAATCACCCCTCCAGCGGCACGAGCGTCGGGCGTAAAAACGCCTAGGTGACCTGATGGCGGCGTTTTGTCCCGCGAATTGCGGCGACAAATTGCGGCGTTTTGTTCCCGTGATTTGCGGCGACAAAACGCAGCGATTTAAACCCCCATTTAATCCCCAGGTCCACATCTACTATGCCGAACGCCGAAAGCCGCCTAAAAAACGCGTTTCGGCGTTCGGCGTGGAGATGTCAACCATCTCCATAGACAACAATGTAAAATCCAGCGGCACGAGCGTCGGGCGTAGGGCATAAAAACGCCTAGGTGTGAATGCAGCCTCAATTCACGGGACAAAACGCCGCGATCAGGTCGCCTAGGTGTGCATTCACACCTAGGCGACCTGATCGCGGCGTTCAGTCCCGCGAATTGCGGCGAGAAATTGCGGCGTTTTGTTACCGCGATTTGCGGCGACAAAACGCCGCGATTTAAACCCCCATTTAACCCCCAGGTCCACATCTCCTATGCCGAACGCCGAAAGCCGCCTGAAAAAAGGGTCCGGGACTTGTTTTGAGCTTCAGGCGTACGGCGTTTCGGCGCGGAGATGTGAACCATCTCCATAGAGGGGAATGTTAAATTTCCCCTCTAGCGTCTTAGGGCTGCAATGGCGTCCTGCTTCAGGCGACAAAACGCCTAAGTGTGAACGCAGCCTAAAGATTCCGTAAAACCCCCAAACACTGAAGCAAAGCAGACACCCTGGAGAATAAAATAATGGTAGTTTCATTTTTTTATGGCACACAATATTAGCTCAACAGTTTATAAGACGCACGATTTTAGTAAAAAAAAAAAAAAAATTACACTGAAGTTAATTTAGGGCACATATATAATTTTTTTTTTTTGGGCATAACATAAACGATAGGGTTGCACCGAGTAAAGAGATACCCAACATGTCAAGCTTTAAAATGGCATGTGTCCATGAAATAAAAAAAAAAACTTTGGTTATCTATATTTTCCATATGCATCAGTTTGGAGCAGGGGCACACGGGCACCGCCCCCCCTGTCAATGCAGCCGCCCCTCATATCCAATGCAGGGGGGATTTTTTGACGCTCTGATTAGAGCCAGAGGCTCTAATAGGCTTCAAAATAGGGTGGGCACGGGGTGCAGAGAATGCGCTCGGTGGGCTACAATAACGAATGAATATTCACTACCGTAACACTGATCCTCCTCTCGGCCAGTCAGGAAGCACCAGCCGCCACTTGTTTAGAGTTAACCATGAGTAATGGGCTTAGAATTAGTGATCTCACTCCTCTGGCATGCACAGCGATATGTAACACGGGTAGTCCCATGGCATCCAAGGTGAAAACCCCTATAGGGTTTGTAAAGGCAGAGGGTGCATTCTATGCATAAAGATTAAAAAAGCCTTCTGTGTGCAGCAGCCCGCCTAATACTTACCTGAACCCCATCTCTATTCAGCGATGTCCACGAGTACTGCGGCCGTCCTAATTGGCTATGACGCAGCAGTGGGGGCCATTGGCTACCGCTGCTGTCAATTAAACTCAACCAATCAAGAGAGAGAGGAGGCGGGGCAGAACTGTGGCTCTGTGTCTGAATGGACACAGAAAGCCGTGACTCAGCTCGGGTGTCCCCACAGCAAGCTGTATGCTGTGGGGGCACTGTCAGGAGGGAGGGGGCAAGGAGCACAGAAGAATTAATTTAAAGCGGAGTTCCACCCAAAAATTGAACTTACGCGTTTCGGAATCCTCCCCCCTCCCCCCTCCAGTGTCACATTTGGCACCTTTCTGGGGGGAGCAGATACCTGTCTAATACAGGCATTTCGCTCCCACTTCCGGGCATAGATAGCCGAGCCACCCGTGGGTATCTATGCTGCTTCCGGCACCGTCTTCCGCGAGACACACGGGTCCCAGAAGACAGCAGTGACCAGTGGGATCGTGCAGCGCGATTCGTGCATGTGCAGTGGGGAACCAGGCTGTGAAGCCGCAAGGCTTCACTTCCTGATTCCCTTACCGAAGATGGCGGCGCCTCCACCCGAGAGCCGAGGGACAGATCGGCTTTGGGTGCGGACAACGCGGGCGCCCTGGACAGGTAAGTGTCCTTATTTTTGAAAGTCATCAGCTGCAGTATTTGTAGCTGCTGACTATTATTTATTTTTTTGGGGCGGAACTCCACTTTAAATGAAAAAAAAAAAATACTTTACAATCACTTTAAAGCGGATGGTTCACAAATACACAAATATTAAAAGCCAGCAGCAACAAATACTGCAGCTGCTGACTTTTAATATTAGGACACTTACCTGTCCTGGAGTCCAGCGCCGTCCGCAGCAGAGGATGAGCGATTGCTCATCACCCTGCTGCTCCCCCTCCATCCACGGTGAGGGAACCAGGAAGTGAAGCGCTGCGGCTTCACTGCCCGGTTCCCTACGGCGCATGCGCGAGTCGCGCTGCGCCCGCGATTGGCTCCAGCTGTGTGCTGGGAGCCGAGTGTTCCCAGCACACAACGGGCGGGAGACGGGATGTGATGTAATGCCCGTCTTTTGCCCGTGAATGCTGGGCCGGAAGTGGGTGCAGATACGTGTCTATCTGCACCCCCCTCCCCCCTGAAAGGTGTCAATTGTGACACCGGAGGGGGGGAGTGTTCGGATCAGCGGATCTTCACTTTAGGGTGGAGATCCACTTTAATCTCTCTGTGCGCCATTTTTTTTTATTCTGTTTGCTAAATTGTCAGCTTTCTATCCCTCATCTCTAAGTAAGGTTTGTGGCGGGGCTGCGCTGCTGCGGGAAGGGTTCTCTGGAAAAGGCCAAAGCTGAGGAGGGGGAAATCACAAAAGTGACTTTGTGAAGTTCTCCGGGGGGCGGCAGCCCACACGATCTTGCAGCGCTGTCACCCGGCCGTGCTGACAGGAAGCAGTTACCGCCTTGAGCCTCATTCAACCCACGTGCAGCGGGGTCTGCCGGCCGACCACAGAGCGGCCTCTGTTCCTGGAGTAATTGTCAACATCTGCTTCGCAGAGATCAGATGGGCTCGAGCAAAGCAAAATATACACAGACCCCCACTTCTTCTGGGCTCCGAAGGAAGCTTACAAATCACACATGTTCAGAGGGAAAAAAAATCAATAAAAAAAAAATATATAAAATATATATATATATATATATCTCGCCTATATCTCTGGCAGGATATATATATATATATATATATATATATATATATATATATATATATATATATAAAGCACTAGTGGACCAGTGCAGACGTCGTCTTCTGAGTGCATAGCGAGGAGAAATCCGCCCCTCCCCCACCCCTAAAAAGTGATTTAAATGTTGCCAACATAGAACGTTGGGTTCCCTATAACACAGGAAGAGCTGTGATGATGTAGAAAGAAAGTAACAACTAGAAACCAGAACTGTCTCATCAGCAGAATAGAGGGAGGCGTTTCCCCAACAGTGAGAGTTGGTAACAAAGTAACTGATATCAGGGCAGAGAGCACAGGAAGTTCTCAGCTCATCAGATCTCTGGCAGGATCAACAGGATTTTTATTTTATTTTTTTTGGTGCATTTATTGCACAAAACACTTCCTATGATATAAAAGGTTAGTGATGGAAAGTCCTCGTATACATACGGCACCTCATCCCTGATTTGGTTAAGTGAAGGAATTGGAAGGATAAGGGATTACGGCAGTGCCCAGATAGAAACCAAACAGCTGGATTAATTATCAAAAAAAGAAAATCTTTTTATTAAATTACAAAATCTTAAACTATAATACATATAGCAATGAAATATATCGTGGGAGCAGTACAGAGATGTAGTGTTACAGATCCAATCTACACTACTAGTTTCGCCATGCAAGGCTTCATCAGGGATGTAGGATTTTGAATTAATGTTTAAATAGTGTATAAATCTTGTTGTATTTTATACTGATGTATTTGCTGAACCTTTTCTGTTCTATTTCCTTAGAGTTTTTTACTGAGATGATCCAGTCCTAAATCCCCTGATGAAGCCTTGCATGGGGAAAATAGTAGGGAAGATTGGATCTGTAACCCTACATCTCTGTACTGCTCCCACGATATATTTCATTGCTATATGTATTATATTTTAAGATTTTGTAATTTAATAAAAGGTTTTCTATTTTTGATAATTAATGCAGCTGTTTGGTTTCTATCTGGGCACTGCCGTAATCCCTTATCCTTCCAATTCCTTCACTTCCTATGATATACTGCATGTAAAGTGCTACTAAACCCACAACAGTAAAATCGGTCTGTATTTGCAGTAAAGCATGCTCGTTATACTCACTGTAGAACCTAAGAGGTTAATCCTCTGCATTGTTTATAAAGGCTGTTGGATCCTGTCTTCTCTGATCCTCCCCTTCATCCACTGGCCCCAAGCTATCTGCTGATATAACAGAGCCTTGGGGGCAAAGCTGCACATGCTCAGTTTGGTGTGTATTGCTAGAGAATTTTGGGGGGAACTCTGGTGGGGACCCTGATGTAAGGGAGAAGTCTGGTGGGGACCCTGATGTAAGGGAGAACTCTGGTGCGGACCCTGATGTAAGGGGGACTCTGGTGCGGACCCTGATGTAAGGGGGAACTCTGATGGGGACCCTGATGTAAGGGGGAACTCTGATGGGGACCCTGATGTAAGGGGGAACTCTGATGGGGGCCCTGATGTAAGGGAGAACTCTGATGGGGGCCCTGATGTAAGGGAGAACTCTGGTGGGGACCCTGATGTAAGGTGGGACTCTGGTGGGGACCCTGATGTAAGGGAGAAACTCTGGTGGGGACCCTGAGGTAAGGGGGACACTCTGGTGGGGACCCCGATGTAAGGGGGAAACTCTGGTGGGGACCCCGATGTAAGGGGGGAACTCTGGTGGGGACCCCGATGTAAGGGGGGAACTCTGGTGGGGACCCTGACGTAAGGGGGAACTCTGGTGGGGACCCTGGTGTAAGGGGGAACACTGATGGGGACCCTGGTGTAAGGGGGAACTCTCATGGGGACCCCAATGTAAGGGGGAACTTTCATGGGGACCCCAATGTAAGGGGGAACTCTGATGGGGACCCAGATGTAAGGGGGAACTCTGATGGGGACCCAGATGTAAGGGGGAACTCTGATGGGGACCCAGATGTAAGGGGGAACTCTGATGGGGACCCAGATGTAAGGGGGAACTCTGGTGGGGCCCAGGATGTAAGGGGGAACTCTGATGGGGCCCAGGATGTAAGGGGGAACTCTGATGGGGCCCAGGATGTAAGGGGGAACTCTGGTGGGGACCCTGATGTAAGGGGGAACTCTGATGGGGACCCTGATGTAAGGGGGAACTCTGATGGGGGCCCTGATGTAAGGGGGAACTCTGATGGGGGCCCTGATGTAAGGGAGAACTCTGGTGGGGACCCTGATGTAAGGGGGAACTCTGATGGGGACCCTGATGTAAGGGGGAACTCTGATGGGGACCCTGATGTACGGGGGAACTCTGATGGGGACCCTGATGTAAGGGGGAACTCTGATGGGGACCCTGATGTAAGGGGGAACTCTGATGGGGACCCTGATGTAAGGGGGAACTCTGGTAGGGAATTCTGATGTAAGGGGGAACTCTGGTGGGGACCCCGATGTAAGGGAGAACTCTGGTGGGGATCCTGATGTAAGGGGGAACCTTGCTTTGTTTTACTGAAGTTATTTCTCTTGTTTTGAATCGTATTATGCCCCAAATACATAAAACATATTCATTCATTTTTTTATTCTTTGATTTAAAGAATACTTGTGAAATGTACATTGCGGACCCTCGTAGTGAAAAGTTTGGAGAAATGATCTCTATATACTCCAGATAGAGGAAAATTGCTGATAAGACATTTCAGCCTTTTCACAAATATTCCTCAATTACAAAGGAATGTCTTTTGTTTGTGATTTCTTGCTCAGGCAATGAAATACAATGTCCTCCTCGGTCCCCCCCACACACACCGGGCCGCAGCGATCGGAAGCCTTCCCTTGTTAACGAGCGTTCGGCACATTTCCTCTTAACAAGATGAAAAAGCGATGCGGCTCATTTCTTCTGAAGAGCTGAAACATCTCTGTTTGCTCAACAGGACGATGGAAGAGAAGACGGATCATGGCGGCTCTCATGGATGACTGAGCAGTCAGGAGGAGGATGTGTATAGATGGGGACCGGGAGCTTCCTCTTCTATTGTTGCTTCTGTCTTGGAGCTCACAGAGGAGGATCTTTATAGACATTGGAGACTTGAAACACCTGTTCCCTTGAAAGTCAAGAAACAATAAGACAAGTTCCTTTTCAGGAATGGGTGCAGAACAAAGTGAATCAATAGCGGTGTTCCTGCGTTCAAAAATTTGTTCTAAATTAGGGGGATAGATACAATTTTACCCTCGGGAGACACGTTTTTCTGACTTTCTGTTTTGCAAATAAATCATATTTCTTCATAAATTTAGGCCAAAATGTATTCTGCTCCATTTCTTTGGTAAAAATAACCCAAACCAGTGTATATTATTTAGTCTGTGTGAAAGTTATAAAGTCCACAAACCAGTGGCATCTCTATGGGGGTGTGGTGGTGCAGACCGCACCCGGGTGACACCATCGAGCAGGTTTGCCATTAGGGGGTATCTGTTGCTTCACAGCTGCGGTAGCTACTTGTATCCACCCACCTCTCTCCACCAATCGCAGCTATATTGCATCCTGGGGCATCCAATTAGTTGTGCCAGTGAGGAGAGAGAATGGCGTTTTCCTGGGACCAGGGAGTGTGGCAGAGTGGCTGGCAGGAGAGAGGCACCAGGGAAAACATGAGGTGGGAGAGGAGCCAGAGGAGATGTGATGCAGGAGAGACTTAGAAGGAAACATGAGGCAGGACAGAGGTCGGAGGAGGCATGAGGCCGGAGAGGAGGCCAAGGAGACATGAGGCCGGAGAGGGGACGGAGGAGACATGAGGCCGGAGGGGAGGCAGGAGGGAGGATATGAGGCCGGAGGGGAGGCGGAGGCAGGGATGGACTGAGACCAAAATTTGGCCCTGGACTTTATCCAGACCGGCCCACTTTGTTTGCAAACAAGAACAAAAACAGTATATAAACTATACGCAACTGTGCAAAAAAACATAAGTAGCATAACATAAAGGACTCCTCACTCACCTCTTTTATTATTTCACTTATTCTCCTTTGTATTTTCCTCATTCTTCTCACATCACTGCATGAAGTGAAGGGCGAGCTGCACAGCCATTACTTTGACAGGCTGTCACTGAAACTGGCCCACTGAGCCATCGGCCCACCGGGAAACTCCCTGTAGTCCCTATGGCCAGTCCATGCCTGGGCGGAGGAGACATGAGGCCGGAGAGAGGCCGGAGGGGAGGCGGAGGAGACATGAGGCCGGAGGAGACATGAGGCCGGATGGGAGTCAGAGGAGATATGAGGCAAGAGAGAAGATGGAGGGGACATGAGGCAGGAGAGGAGCCGGAGGAGACATGAGACGGGAGAGGAGCCGGAGGAGACATGAGACGGGAGAGGAACCGGAGGAGACATAAGGCGGGAGAGGAGCCGGAGGAGACATGAGGCGGGAGAGGAGCCGGAGGAGACATGAGGCGGGAGAGGAGCCGGAGGAGACATGAGGCAGTTGAGGAGACGGAGAAGACATGAGGCGGGAGAGGAGCCAGAGAAGACATGAGGTGGGAGAGGATCCGGAGGAGACATGAGGTGGGAGAGGAGTCGGAGGAGACATGAGGCGGGAGAGGAACCGGAGGAGACATGAGGTGGGAGAGGAGCCGGAGGAGACATGAGACGGGAGAGGAGCAGGAGGAGACATGAGGCGGTAGAAGAGCCGGAGGAGACATGAGGCGGGGGTGGCGCCAAATGCTGCTGGCCGCCATCCTTAGGTAAGGGCAAGATTGGGTGCCTCATGAGGGGGCAGAGGGCTCAGACTGGGGCTCTATGTACTGATATCTCCTACCGTTCCATGGAGAAGTGAAGGTGTTAATATATATATATCTGTATATGAATCTTGATGTACTGGTGGTCTCATTTCTTGAGGCCCTAAAATGCCAAGACGGCACAAATACCCCCCAAATGGTCCTGTTTTGGAAAGCAGACGGTCCTAGGTATTTAGTAAGAGGCATGGCAAGCATTTTATACTTGTACTTTTTTGGAAAATGAAGAAATTACATTTATTTTATTTTTTTCACAACTTGCATCTGCTTTCCCGCTTTATTTTTCTTTACTTCATAACTCTAAAACAAGAAACAGAAGCTCTACTAACGGTGAAGTTTGCAGTATGAAAATTAAATAAACATGACATTCTTTAATAAAAAAATAAAAAAAGGGAAAAAAGAAAGGACGAGGCACTCGTACGCCTCCGTAAATCAGGCCAAAGTAATTTCCTATTTCCATTATGAATAGCAGCTCGTGGAAGTTACGAAGTGCGACCATGCGGGGGGAAGCGAGGGAGCACTTTCTCTTTTTTTCTTCTAAAGCGGACCTTGCACTAAAATACAAAGTCTGTTTATGTTGCAGCCCCCACCCTATTTATTAAACACGGCATTAAAAAACAAAAAAACAAACATGAAATCTTAAAAAACACATTACTGTTGGCAATCTTGCCTGGCAACAGTGACATCATTGGGTCTTCCTGTAGGATTCCTGAAAAAGCCTGGTATCCCAACATCTACAAGAATGCAATCATGGAACAGTGTTGGAATGTCTTTCCTTTAGAATTTGGATCCGGAGCTTTTTCTAGATCCCTCTTTAAAGCTAAATTCCAGGAATTCAACAACTGTGCAAAAAATGCAGGCACACTAAGAGTTGGATTCAGTTAGGTGGATGTCACCTCCGGGACTTATCTCTATTACTTATATGTGACAGGTTTATTGCACTCCCTGGAGAACAAACTCTGGCTGTGGGAAGAGAGAAACACACACACAGCAGCTATGCATGCTGCTCCCTTCTGCTGCCCATACATAGAAGCCTTTGTATTTTGACAATGAGTTCACATAATACAAAGGCTTCTGCGAATGGGTCGAAGGAAGTGAGGGGTGAGCTCTGCTCTTGAAGCAACTAAAAGCATTGTGAACAGCATTGGAGCATTTTTTTTTACTTTATGGGATTTATTGTTGCTGGGGCGTCTGCTGTTAAGGGAGGTGTCTATTGTTGTTTGGGGAGGTCTACTTTTGAGGGAGGGGTCTATAGTTGTTGGGGCTCGACTGTTGAGTGAGGGGTCTATTGTTGCTAGAAGATATATTTTTGCTGAAGGGGGTCCAAAGACATGCTGGTAGTTTAATTGAATCTTGTCCAAATTGGCCCAGTATATATGCGAGTACGACTGTGTGTCCCAAGAGTGTCGAGATCCTACGGGGTAAAATGACCGCAACAGCCAAGCAGACACTGGCTGCAAAAAGCGACTAGGGGCGATTCAGTTTGCATGTGTAGCGCTATACAAGTCACTCATTCATTCATTGTTGCTGAAGTGGATCTATTGTTTCTGGAGGTATCTATTTTACTGCATTTCTTGTTATAATTTAATTCTATATAAAATAAAAAGAATAAAAAATACTTACAGTGGCAGCCCCTAATCTACATGCAGGGCGCCAGATGCCCTAGATGGGATAAGTGCGGGGCGATGGGTGAGAAGCTGATGGGGGATTGATCGAGCGACAGGGGGAGGGTGGGATGTGTCCGGTGGTTGGCTGGCTGGTGGGTGGGGGGAGGGAGAGGTGGCTGGTTGGCTGGGGCTGCCCTCCCATGAAAAATGAAAACCAGCCGCCACTGCTTGGTTAACCAGAGGTACTGGGAGGAGCTTAGAGGGTTGTACAAAGGAACGTGCTCAAAAGGTAGGTAGGAGGCGGAGACAAGGGGTTGACTCGGAAGGGGGAGTACCTGCAACTATTTTCTGAGAAAGAAAAACCCCGATAAGCCCCATTGTATGCCTGCAATTTTTACAAAGTAGCCGACTTCAGCTTTAAAGGGGTTGTAAAGACAAAAATATTTTCCTCTTAAATTAAAGTCTGCCAGTAGCTGATAAAGTAAAATGTAATGTTTTGCATTATAACTAGTTTGATACCTGTTGAAATCGAGCTGTTTTATTCACATCCGTCACTCCTGAATCGTTATTCTCACTGACTTCCTGGTTTGCGGTGCGCGTTCATTCTTGCTACATCACGGCCTAATGGGAACTACAGTTCCCATTAGGCTTAGCCTCCATGCCTATGAGGGTTAAGAGAGCATCTTCACGCAGAGCTGTAGTCATAGGGAGGGGGTGAGCACATTCTGCTTTCCACCATGCAGGTGCTGGTGGAAAGCAAGAAGAGGAGAGACAGGAAATGGCATTTTCAAACCTGGATTACTGTATTTTGGAAGTCAAAAGGAAAAACGTGATATTTAAATGCTCTAGCTTACAGCAATCAATTGATCTAATAAAAAACGAACCTTTAGTGTTCCTTTAAGTCCCATCCTAGTATTAATGCTGAAAAATACAAATCCAGAAAACTAAATAATCAACTCCAAGACGGACAAAAAAAAAAAAAAAACTAATTTGAAGACTACAATGGAGAAAATTAAGTTCAACACATTATTACTAAAATTATACAATTTCCAAAATGAAACTTTCATTACGAGAATCTTCTTCCCATAACATGCACTTTATTGAAAAAAACTCTAAAACCCCAAGAATGCCACCAACACAAATTCACTGAACTCCCCACATTCTGTTATTTATCCCGTTTCATTATTTTTTTATTTATTTTTTTCATAATAAAGAAAATTGCGATTTAAATGTAAAGGTTCTCCATTGCCAAAACATGTATTAAGAGTAAGTTTAAGTCGATCTCGTAACAATGGAAGCATTATCTACAGATGTATATCTTTCAGGTTTTTGAATTATACATATAAAAAGAAAAAAAAAAAATCACGACGACAGTAGCTCTGTGCAGATACCAAAAGCTGCTGACTTATTAAAAAAGTTATAAAATAAAGGAGAATCGCAACACTCTTCTTTTGTGTTGCTGAGGAAAGTGGAAAGATGGCGCTGGACCTGTAGGGTGACCTTGCTGGTAATGTATTGGGGTTGATATAAATGATCTGGTCCCTGGGGCAGGCAGCTTCTAGACCCCAGAGGATCTCTGGAGTCCCCTTGGCTTGTAGTGTAACGTGTGCGCAGGGGGTGTGGCAGGTGTGCCTGGGCACGCCCTAATCACTATAGGTGGTGCCGATTCTTCCTACTGCCCGGGCTTCCCCCATGTTCGCCCCACAGTGCTGCTGGATTCTCTCCACTCTTCTCCTCTCCCCTGGATGCTGTGGGGGATGTTCCAGAATGGGTAAATATGTGATTTACCAGCCCCTTCCTTTTTAAAATGAACGCACTCGCTCACTGTGTCGATTCAAAACGGAAGAATAGTTAACTGTTTACTATGATTCAGTTTGTTTATAAACAAGAAGCCACTCAGCACAGAGCTGCCTCGTGCAACTGAGGCTGCAGAAGAACGGGTGTGCGTTTAATCTTTGGGGTGCACACCCTAGTGCAGGGGTCTCCAAACTGGGACCCGAGGGCCAGATGTGGCTCTTTGCTAGCCTTTATCCGGCCCTTGGGGCAAAATTCCTCCCACTGGGGCACTATATATTCCGCTGATACCAATGATGGGATAGTATCCTTCTTACTAATAGAGGGAATACTTCTCCTCCTATTGACCACCAAACCTGAGGTCATATTTATTCTCACTGATGCTGGGCCCATGACATTTCCTGCCCCGGTTGGCCACAATCCGGCCCTCCTAAAGTCTGAAGGACAATAAAGTGGTCCTTTGTTTGAAAAGTTTGAAGACCCCTGGTCTAGTGCAATGGGCTGCCCACTAGGGTTGCACCGATATCGGTGCCGATACTAAGCATTTGCTGAAGTATTGGTACTCGTGCAAATGCTCCAATACCTGCAACGGATACTTTTAGCTGTCAGCGGGATTCCCCCACTGACAGCTGAAATAAAAAAAAAAGACGAAAATTACCGGTTGTTAGGGAGTGGAACCGCACACCGATCCTCTTCTGCCTCCTCCTGCAGCACTGCCAGCTTCCCCTCCTCCTTCTCCCTCTGGCTGCACAGCAGGGGGATTGGTCCTAGGACATGCGCCCCTTCCATCTGCTGTCTGAGCCCCACAGTGCTTCTGGCTTCCCTCCTCTCCTCTACGGCCGGCAGCTGCTGCAAGCATACAGGGCGATGTTTCAGGATAGGAAGCGGCGGAAGGGGCTGGTAAATATGTAATTTACTGGCCCTTTCCTGAATGAATACAGTGAGCGATCAGTACCAATCACTCCTGTGTCCATTAATCACTGAAGCACAGTCAACTGTGTTTACTAGGCTTCAGGTTGTGAATGAGCAGAAAGCCTCGGAGTGTTTCCTATTCATTTATCTGTGCTGCTGAGGCTGCAGAGAAAGGGACTGATAAATCTATGTCCTCAGTCACGTTTGGCCAGGGGGGGGGGGGGGGGTACTGTAAAATAGGCTGTATGGGGCCCCCGTGGTTTCCCTTGTATGATTATTATTATAATACAGGAGTATATAGCGCCAACAGTTTACACAGCGCTTTACAACTTGAGGGTAGACAGTACAAACCAAATAGACTTTAATACAGGAGGAATCGGAGGGCCCTGCTCCTCAGAGCTTACAATCTAAGAGGTATGGTGGAGATTGCCCAGACCTCCGAGCGCCGTTTTCATTTCCGGATGCTAATACATCTTCGCCTGACGGAGGCCGCTACATAAGTCCAGTCTTAGGAGACGATATATTAAGTAGCTCTGCTATGGGCTGACCTCGCGGCGGGCTGCAGGCTTTTACTGCGGATATTAATTTAGGTAAAACGCCTGTAAAAAGCTCGGCGACGGGAAGGGAAGAAGGAAGTGTGGAAAATCGGAAACAAATGTCCAGGTGGAAGAAAAGGCGCGTTTCACAACGAAGGATGGAAGTCAGATGTTAGTTGTGAGCGCAGGAGCTAAAAATATATAAAAAGAAAAAAGACACAACCTTGTTTATTAACCATTTGCCGACCACCGCCGCACGCACTTTAACGTCGGCAGAATGGCACGGACAGGCAAATGGGGGCGTACAGGTACGTCACTTTAAATTTGCCGCTGTGTGGGCATGTGCCTCTGCCGCAAGCTTTGTGACTCGATGTCCACCGGTGTCATGGTCAGAGACTGCCGACATGATACAGGAGATGGTCAGAGACTGGCGACATGCTACAGGAGATGGTCAGAGACTGCAGACATGCTACAGGAGATGGTCAGAGACTGCAGACATGCTACAGGAGAAGGTCAGAGACTGCAGACATGCTACAGGAGATGGTCAGAGACTGCAGACATGCTACAGGAGATGGTCAGAGACTGCCGACATGATACAGGAGATGGTCAGAGACTGCCGACATGCTACATGACATGGTCAGAGCCTGCCGACATGCTACAGGAGATGGTCAGAGACTGCCGACATGCTACAGGAGATGGTCAGAGACTGCAGACATGCTACAGGAGATGGTCAGACTGCCGACATGATGCAGTAGATGGTCAGAGACTGCAGACATGCTACAGGAGATGGTCAGAGCCTGCCGACATGCTACAGGAGATGGTCAGAGACTGCCGACATGCTACAGGAGATGGTCAGAGACTGCAGACATGCTACAGGAGATGGTCAGACTGCCGACATGATACAGTAGATGGTCAGAGACTGCAGACATGCTACAGGAGATGGTCAGAGCCTGCCGACATGATACAGTAGATGGTCAGAGACTGTAGACATAATTAATTAGATGGTCAGACTGCAGACATACTACAGGAGATGGTCAGGGACTGCAGACATAAAACAGGAGATGGTTGGAGACTGAAGACATGATACAGGAGAGGGAGAGAGACTGCAGACATGATACAGTAGATGGTCAGAGACTGCAGACATGATACAGGAGATAGTCAGAGACTGCAGGCATGATACAGAAGATGGTCAGAGACTGCAGACATAATTAAGGAGACGGTCAGACTGCAGACATGCTACAGGAGATGGTCAGGGACTGCAGACATGATACAGGAGATGGTTAGAGACTGCCGACATGATACAGGAGATGGTTAGAGACTGCAGACATGATACAGGAGATGGTCAGGGACTGCAGACATGATACAGGAGAGGGTCAGGGACTGCAGACATTATACATGAGATAGTCAGAGACTGCAGACATGATACAGGAGAGGGTCAGATACTGCAGACATGATACAGGAGATGGTCAGGGACTGCAGACATGATACAAAATATGGTCAGGGACTGCAGACATTGTACAGGAGATAGTCAGAGACTGTCAGCATGCTGTAGGTAGGAGACTGTCTGAGACTTAAACTAGAGATATATTACATGAGGCTGCTAGAAATCAGACTTAAACCAGGCAAAAGAGAAACACAGATCAGTGTCTGCCGGGGCTCTGAGGGCCACACACAACGTGCCAAGGGACCTCTGGGCCACAGGTTGGGCACCAGGGACTTAAAGATGAGGATATTTTAGTGAGTAGTTGTACTTTACTTGTAGTGACAGGTTCCCGGGGTAATGACAGAAAGTCACACCTACTAATAAATCTACAGACAGACGTCAATCTGGTAAAAGGCAACACTCCGGACACATGTGCCCATTCCGGGTCACTGCCGCCTTTGTGTGTGCGCAGAAATGACAATTAAATATTTCAAACATCTCAGTGTTTTTACAGGTGACAGCGAAGTGTCATGGCTGCACAACCGGTAAGGCAAGGCCTCGGAATCCTGACAGGATTTCATCTAAGTCCGGAGAATGCAGGTGATCGGCTTCTTTATAAGATTTACGTAAAGGTCACCTAATGGCAACGCTGGTGACGGGGACAATAGCCCTCTATGTGCGGCTTGTGTACAATACACTCCGGAGTGATGGAAGTGTCACAACTTACCGCAATCCTTCCTACAGCTTCCTATTCACAGAGTTCAACTTATTATTTTATTTTTTTATACAATTCAATAGTGGAAAAAACAAGATGTGCGAAGACAATGAAAACAGCAAAACCTCTGATAGAACAAAGAACTGTGGAGTGATAATGTTACAATGTTACCTTCAACACTGCTGGCCACACAACAATACATTGTATACTTTGTAATAGGAAAGTCTACAAATCAGTAAATAGGCAAAATAAAGGGCAGCCTTAAAGGAGAACTTCACTTTCATGGGAAAAAAAGTAGCAATTATAAAAAAATATATAGTTTATACAATGGCTACAAAAGTCATATTATAAATATATATATATATATATATATATATATATATATATATATATATATATATATATATATATATATATACACACACACACACACACACACATAGTACCTCACAAAAGTAAGTACACCCCTCGCATTTGTGTAAATCTTTTCATGTGACATCACTGAAGAAATGACACTTTGTATCTCCAATGTTGTGTAGTAAATGTACAGCTTGTATAACGGTGTAAATTTGCCGTCCCCTCAAAATAACTCAACACACAGCCATTAATGTCTAAACCGCTGGCAACAAAAGTGAGTACACCCCTAAGTGATAATGTCCACACTAGTATATTTTAGGATGTCATTAGATCAGGGTGATTAAACAAAACCTGTACCCCTTATGTCAAATGTCCCCATGAGAGTGCCCCCTTACATCAGTGTCCCCATCAGAGCCCCCCTTACATCAGTGTCCCCATCAGAGCACCCCCTTACATCAGTGTCCCCATCAGAGCACCCCCTTACATCAGTGTCCCCATCAGAGCCCCCCTTACATCAGTGTCCCCATCAGAGATCCCCTTACATCAGTGTCCCCATCAGAGCACCCCCTTAAATCAGGGTCCCCATCAGAGCCCCCCTTACATCAGTGTCCCCATCAGAGATCCACTTACATCAGTGTCCCCATCAGAGCACTCCCTTACATCAGTGTCCCCATCAGAGCCCCCCTTATATCAGTGTCCCCATCAGAGCACTCCCTTACATCAGTGTCCCCATCAGAGCACTCCCTTACATCAGTGTCCCCATCAGAGCCCCCCTTACATCAGTGTCCCCATCAGAGCCCACCTTATATCAGTGTCCCCATCAGAGCACTCCCTTACATCAGTGACCCCATCAGAGCACTCCCTTACATCAGTTACCCCATCAAAGCACTCCCTTACATCAGTGTCCCCATCAGAGCCCACCTTACATCAGTTTCCCCATCAGAGCACTCCCTTACATCAGTGTCCCCATCAGAGCCCACCTTACATCAGTTTCCCCATCAGAGCCCACCTTACATCAGTGTCCCCATCACAGCCCACCTTACATCAGTGTCCCCATCAGAGCACCCCCTTATATCAGTGTCCCCATCAGAGCACCCCCTTACATCAGTGTCCCCATCAGAGCACTCCCTGCATCAGTGTCCCCATCAGAGCACTCCCTACATCAGTGTCCCCATCAAAGCACTCCCTTACATCAGTGTCCCCATCAGAGCACTCCCTTACATCAGTGTCCCCATCAGAGCCCACCTTATATTAGTGTCCCCATCAGAGCCCCCTTACATTAGTGTCCCCATCAGAGCACCCCCTTACATCAGTGTCCCTATCAGAGCCCCCCTTACATCAGTGTCCCCATCAGAGCACACCTTACATCAGTGTCCCTATCAGAGCACCCCCTTACATCAGTGTCCCCATCAGAGCACACCTTACATCAGTGTCCCCATCAGAGCACCCCTTACATCAGTGTCCCCATCAGAGCACTCCCTTACATCAGTGTCCCCATCAGAGCCCCCCTTACATCAGTGTCCCCATCAGAGCCCCCCTTACATCAGTGTCCCCATCAGAGATCCACTTACATCAGTGTCCCCATCAGAGCACTCCCTTACATCAGTGTCCCCATCAGAGCCCCCCTTTATATCAGTGTCCCCATCAGAGCACTCCCTTACATCAGTGTCCCCATCAGAGCCCCCCTTATATCAGTGTCCCCATCAGAGCACTCCCTTACATCAGTGTCCCCATCAGAGCACCCCCTTACATCAGTGTCCCCATCAGAGCACTCCCTTACATCAGTGTCCCCATCAGAGCCCCCCTTACATCAGTGTCCCCATCAGAGCCCACCTTATATCAATGTCCCCATCAGAGCACTCCCTTACATCAGTGACCCCATCAGAGCACTCCCTTACATCAGTTACCCCATCAAAGCACTCCCTTACATCAGTGTCCCCATCAGAGCCCACCTTACATCAGTTTCCCCATCAGAGCACTCCCTTACATCAGTGTCCCCATCAGAGCCCACCTTACATCAGTTTCCCCATCAGAGCCCACCTTACATCAGTGTCCCCATCACAGCCCACCTTACATCAGTGTCCCCATCAGAGCACCCCCTTATATCAGTGTCCCCATCAGAGCACCCCCTTACATCAGTGTCCCCATCAGAGCACTCCCTGCATCAGTGTCCCCATCAGAGCACTCCCTACATCAGTGTCCCCATCAAAGCACTCCCTTACATCAGTGTCCCCATCAGAGCACTCCCTTACATCAGTGTCCCCATCAGAGCCCACCTTATATTAGTGTCCCCATCAGAGCCCCCTTACATTAGTGTCCCCATCAGAGCACCCCCTTACATTAGTGTCCCTATCAGAGCCCCCCTTACATCAGTGTCCCCATCAGAGCACACCTTACATCAGTGTCCCCATCAGAGCACCCCCTTACATCAGTGTCCCCATCAGAGCACTCCCTACATCAGTGTCCCCATCAGAGCACTCCCTACATCAGTGTCCCCATCAAAGCACTCCCTTACATCAGTGTCCCCATCAGAGCACTCCCTTACACCAGTGTCCCCATCAGAGCCCACCTTATATTAGTGTCCCCATCAGAGCCCCCTTACATTAGTGTCCCCATCAGAGCACCCCCTTACATTAGTGTCCCTATCAGAGCCCCCCTTACATCAGTGTCCCCATCAGAGCACACCTTACATCAGTGTCCCCATCAGAGCACCCCCTTACATCAGTGTCCCCATCAGAGCACACCTTACATCAGTGTCCCCATCAGAGCCCACCTTACATCAGTGTCCCCATCAGAGCACCCCCTTACATCAGTTACCCCATCAGCACACTCCCTTACATCAGTGTCCCCATCAGAGCCCACCTTACATCAGTGTCCCCATCAGAGCACACCTTACATCAGTGTCCCCATCAGAGCACCCCTTACATCAGTGTCCCCATCAGAGCACTCCCTTACATCAGTTACCCCATCAGCACACTCCCTTACATCAGTGTCCCCATCAGAGCACTCCCTGCATCAGTGTCCCCATCAGAGCACCCCTTACATCAGTGTCCCCATCAGAGCACTCCCTGCATCAGTGTCCCCATCAGAGCACCCCTTACATCAGTGTCCCCATCAGAGCACCCCTTACATCAGTGTCCCCATCAGAGCACTCCCTTACATCAGTTACCCCATCAGCACATTCCCTTACATCAGTGTCCCCATCAACAATTCTCCCTAACATCAGTGTCACCATCAGAGTCCCCCTTACATCAGTGTCCCCATCCCCTGACATGGATTGTCCTTATCAATGTGTCTGCTTCAGACTGGCGCGTGGATCAGTGGATGCACTCTCAGAAACTCTGCTGCCAATCCCTCCTATCAGCCACATAATCTGCCTGCATTGCATAGAGAAGCACAGACACCAAGCAATGATGTCACTGGGTCTACAATAAGAAAATGTAATGAAAATGATTTTATTTAAAAAATTCTATAAGAAGGTTGACAAAGAAAGATGGGAGGACCCAGGCAAAGCAATAAAAGTTCAGCTTTAAATATCGATCGGTAAAGTATCAGTAGCAGATAAACAAGCAGAAATCACACTGGAAAGGTTTTGTCCTCCAGAGAATGTCAATTATAAAGTAGCCGGTCTTCATCTGAATAAACAAGAGGCAGCGATAAGAATGTTTTCTCAGTCTGACTTTAATAGGAAATCAATGGCCGCTCAAACAGCGAGATAACCTGCGTGTGACCCGATCATTACTTCACCCGACACTTATCACTAAATCTATCATGTAACAAAAAAAAAATCCCCCACAGCACAACACGCATGAATGTGACCACATACAGCTTATGTTTCCTATTTTAGACATCTTTAACCACTTCAGCCCCGGACCATTATGCAGGCTAAGGACCTGGCCAGTTTTTGCGATTCGGCACTGCGTCGCTTTAACTGACAATTGCGCGGTCGTGCGACGTGGCTCCCAAACAAAATTGGCGTCCTTTTTTCCCCACAAATAGAGCTTTCTTTTGGTGGTATTCGATCACCTCTGCGATTTTAATTTTTTGCGCTATAAACAAAAATAGTGTGACATTTTTGAAAAAAAATTCTATATTTTCAACTTTTTGCTATAATAAATATCCCCCCAAAAATATATAAAAAACATATTTTTTCCTCAGTTTAGGCCAGGGGTGCCCAAGGGGTGTGAAGAATCGGGTCATGTGCGGGGCTGGCCTATCCGTGATCGCGGCTGGGCTGGCCTATCAGTGATCACGGCGGGGCTGGCCTATCAGTGATCGCGTCTGGGCTGGCCTATCAGTGATCGCGGCTGGGCTGGCCTATCAGTGATCACGGCGAAGCTGGCCTATCAGTGATCACGGCGGGGCTGGCCTATCCGTGATCACGGCGGGGCTGGCCTATCCGTGATCACGGCGGGGCTGGCCTATCCGTGATCACGGCGGGGCTGGCCTATCAGTGATCACGGCGGGGCTGGCCTATCAGTGATCACGGCGGGGCTGGCCTATCAGTGATCACGGCGGGGCTGGCCTATCAGTGATCACGGCGGGGCTGGCCTATCAGTGATCGCGGCGGGGCTGGCCTATCAGTGATCGCGGCGGGGCTGGCCTATCAGTGATCGCGTCTGGGCTGGCCTATCAGTGATCGCGTCTGGGCTGGCCTATCAGTGATCACGGCGAAGCTGGCCTATCAGTGATCACGGCGGGGCTGGCCTATCCGTGATCACGGCGAAGCTGGCCTATCAGTGATCACGGCGGGGCTGGCCTATCCGTGATCACGGCGGGGCTGGCCTATCAGTGATCACGGCGAAGCTGGCCTATCAGTGATCACGGCGGGGCTGGCCTATCCGTGATCACGGCGGGGCTGGCCTATCAGTGATCACGGCGAAGCTGGCCTATCAGTGATCACGGCGGGGCTGGCCTATCCGTGATCACGGCGGGGCTGGCCTATCCGTGATCACGGCGGGGCTGGCCTATCCGTGATCACGGCGGGGCTGGCCTATCAGTGATCACGGCGGGGCTGGCCTATCAGTGATCACGGCGGGGCTGGCCTATCAGTGATCACGGCGGGGCTGGCCTATCGGTGATTGTGGCCAGCCTGAAGTCCCGCCTCCACCGCATTGAGAACACCGCTGCCAGTGCCTTCACCTCCTCCAGGCTCCCCCTCTCCTCCAAACTGATGAAAGCTGCAAGCTGCAGGTGAGGGGGAGGATACGGTCTGGGGAGAGAGTGAGCAGCCAGCCAGAGTTAGTCAATATAAATAAAATAAAAACATCTGGTGTCAGTGTCAGTGTAGTGTAGTGGTCAGTGCCGTGGTCAGTGCAGTGCAGTGGACAGTGTAGTGCAGTGGACAGTGTAGTGGTCAGGATAGTGGACAGGTAGGTCAGTGTAGTGGCAAGTATGGGATGCAGGTAGGTTAGTGTAGTGGTCAGTGTAGGAATCAGGTAGGTCAGTGTAGGAATCAGGTAGGTTAATGCAGTGGTCAGGGTAGGTTAGTGCAGTGGTCAGGTAGGTTAGTGTAGGAATCAGGTAGGTCTAAGTTAGTGTAGTGGTCAGTATGGGAATCAGGCTGGTCAGTACTATTGTAGGAAGGGACTCAGGGAGTACTAAAAGTCCACATTTTAGGGACTTTTGCCTTGCCCCATGTGCTGACAACCCACCTCTATGCCACTGACGCTCATTGTGGCCCGCGACCGGTTACCATGTCGATAAAGTGGCCCTCGCTCCTCAAAAGTTTGGGTACCCCTGGTTTAGGCCGATACATATTCTTCTACATATTTTTGGTAAAAAAATAATAATTATTGATTGGTTTGCGCAAAATATATAGCGTCTACAAAATAGGGGATTGTTTAATGCCATTTTTATTAATATTTTTTTACATCGACAGAATGGCACGGCTGGGAAAATTGCCCTTTAATTTTCCGGGTGTGTGGCTGACCCTGTCGCGAGCTCCGTGACCGTGCCCCCGGGACCCGTGGACTTGATGTCCCGCGATCGTGTCACGAAGCTGAAGAACGGGGTGATGTCAGTGTAAACACAACTCCTCCCCGTTCTTCCTAGTGACAGGTCACTGATTGTCTGTCCCCTGTCATCGGGAACAGCGATCAGTGACGTGTCACAGCAAGCCACGCCCACACACAGTTAGAATCACTACCTAGAACACACTTAACCTCTTCAGCGCCCCCTACAGTTTAACTCCTTCACTGCCAGTGTATTTTTTACCGTAATCAGTGCATTTCTATATCGCTGTAAAAATGATGGTCCCAAAATGGTGTCAAAATTGTCCGATGTGTAATGTCGCAGTCACAATAAAAAAAACGCTGATCGCCGCCATTACTAGTAAAAAAAATATATATATTAAAAAAATGCCATAAAACTATCCCCTATTTTGTAGGCTCTATAACTTTTGCGCAAACCAATCGATAAACGCTTATTGCGATTTTCTTTTTCCAAAAATATGTAAAAGAATGCGTATCGGCCTAAACTGATGAAAAAAAAGTTTTATATATTTTTTTGGGGGATATTTATTATAGAAAAAAGTAAAAAATATATTTTTTTTTTCAAAATTTTGCTCTATTTTTGTTTATAGCGCAAAAAATAAAAACCTCAGAGGTGATCAAATACCACCAAAAGAAATCTCTATTTGTGGGGGGAAAAAGGACGTGAATTTTGTTTGGGAGCCACGTCGCACGACCGCGCAATTGTCAGTTAAAGCGACGCAGTGCCGAATCGCAAAAAGTGGCCCCGGTCTTTGGCCAGCCAAATGGTCTGGGGCTGAAGTGGTTAAAACAACAAGGGCAGAAGATTTAATAGATGGAAAGATGAAAAAAATGATGGAAGTTCCGCTTTAACTGTTGAAAAAAATTAAATAAAAATCTTTTTGCAAATGTTATCACAATAAAATGATACAATACTGTCGGGGACGATGAAGCGGCTCCTACATTTTAATCTATTTTTCCCCCAGAAAAGCTCAAATCTTTTGTAATGTCGCCCAAAAATGATGGGAATCTTCGTGGTTTTTGTGATTCACCAAAATGAAACCCTTAAAAAAAAAAAAAGTAACACTTGCACCAGTCACTAATATAAAAAAAAAAAACACACAATTGTTTCCCGAGGGACTAATGACAGATCCGGGAAGGGAAAACAGAGCCAATTATCCGCACGTTAAAGGGGGTCAGTCATCATCCGTACGCCACAGTCGTCCCCCCACCCCCCCCATATATCCGCATAATAATCTGAGCGCTGACTGACGAGCCCGCTGCAGATTCCATTGCGCCGGAGTGCCGGCCTCTTAGCACGGCAGTGGTTAAAACTGCTCACCGCTGGCATGGCTCCAGGCTAAGCAGAGATTGTTTTTGCCAAAATCTCCTCCAGCTCAGCGTTGGCACCATGCCCATCCGAGGAGACCTCTCTAACCCAACACCCCCCCCCCCCCCGGGCCCAGGATGAGGATAACGAGAGAAAGCTGCAACTTTGGGAAGGTTGGGCAGCAAGAAGTGTGAGAGAGAAAAAGTCGATGAACCAGTTTGAAGGCCAGCAATAAAGTGGGCAGTGATTATGCCCTCGCCAGTGCGGAATTATAATATACTATAGGTGGCAGGAAATGAGCTTGTGATGGTGATCGGCATGCGGCGCCAACACCCGGGAAGTTGTCAAGATCCAAACTCTGCATTACATGTCCTTCCAAGGAACAGAGACTATATTGTCAAAAGTATTGGGACGCATGCCTTTACATGAACTTTAATGGCATCCCAGTCTTAGTCCGTAGGGTTCAATATTGAGTTGGCCCCGCCCTTTGCGGCTGTAACAGCTTCAACTCTTCAGGGAAGGCCGTCTACAAGGTTTAGGAGGGTGTCTATGGGAATGTTTGACCATTCTTCCAGAAGAGCATTTGTGAGGTCAGAGATGAGGAGGCCTGGCTCGTAGTCTCCACTCATTTCATCCAAAAGGTGTTCTATCGGGATGAGGTCAGGACAGGAAGGGACCATCCCCAAACTCCTCCCACAAAGTTGGGAGCATGAAATTGCCCAGAATGTCTTGGTATGCCGACGCCTTAAGAGTTCCCTTCACTGGAACTAAGGGGCCAAGCCCAATGCCTGAAGGCCAGTCAAGTTCCTCCACCCAAAACTGGCTCACCCATCTCTTTATGGACCTTGCTTTAGGCACTGGTCCAAATCATTTGGTGGAGGGGAGATTATGGTGGGGGGATTGTTTTTCAGGGATTGGGCTTGGCCCCTTGGTTTCTACTGAAGGGAACTCTTAAGGCGTCGGCATACCAAGACATCTTGGACAATTTCATGCTCCCAACTTTGTAGGCGGAGTTTGGGGACGGCCCCTTTCTGTTCCAACATGACTGCCCACCAGTGTACAAAGCAAGGTCCATAAAGACATGGAGGAGCGAGTTTGGGGGGTGGAGGAACTTGACTGGCCTGCACAGAGTCCTGACCTCAACCTGATAGAACACCTTTGGGATGAATTAGAGCGGAGACTGCGAGTCAGGCCTTCTCATCCAACATCAGTGCCTGACCTCACTAATGCACTTCTGGAGGAATTGTCAAACATTCAAAAGGGTCACCAACCACTTCACCATCCACTTCTGAGACTGAGATTCCGGCTCCCGCTGTGTGTGACATCACATGCCGCCACAGCACAGCTCAGCTCAAAGCGGCCCCAGGGCAGGCAGCCTACCGGGAAAACGTCGCGGTATCCCGGTAGACCAGTCCGGCCCTGATCAGCCTCTAAACTTGTAACTTGCTACAAAGTTACAAAATTGCAGTCTAATCACTTGCGGAGGGGGAGGAGACTAAAGACCTGCTTCCTCCTGCCTGCAGCAGACTGATGACATCATCTCAGTCTAGGCAAAGTCACTGGACTGGAGCTTGAGGACAGCTTTTTACTGATAAAGGGAGGAGCTTATCAGGCATATCAGGAATTTATTCATGCAAACTTCTGCAAAATTACTTTCAGGTCCGTATAAATAAATACCAAATATACAGAATAATATAATAAATGTGTTTTCTGATGACAATTCTCATATTATGAAGTGATTACAGTTCTTCCCCTGTAAATGATCACTACCTTTCCTCTACTGTACATTGGATGGTCCTCCTCCGGTGGGGGGAGGGGGGGGCAGTGAAAGTTTGTTTTGATTCTGATGCTGTAAATTCCAGTAACAGTCGCAGGAAATCCTGAGTGCTTCCTATTCTTACAGAGCAAAATACTCCATTCACTTGTATAGAAGAGGATTGAAAAGCCATCAGATGGCCGTCCACCGCTCACTCTTCACTGGAGGAAGTGCAGAGGATGAAGAGCCACCGACACCATCTACCTCTATAGAGAGAAAATTCATGGGGATCCAGAGTGTAAAACGTTCTTCTGGCAGAGGTCCGAATCTCATGTTTGTGCTAAAACACAGCCCCCCTGTACATCACAGTCCCCCCTTCACATTACAGTCCCCCCTGTATATCACAGTCCCCCCTGTACATCACAACCCCCCTCTTTACATCACAGTCCCCAAGTACATTACAGCCCCACTTTACATCACAACCCCCTCTTCACATCACAACCCCCCACTTTACATCACAGTCCCCCATGTACATCACAACACCCCCCCCCCCTTTACATCACAGTCCCCAAGTACATTACAGTCCCACTTTACATCACAACCCCCTCTTTACATCACAGCCCCCCCCCTTGTACATCAGAACCTCCTCTTTACATCACAGTCCCCAAGTACATTACAGCCCCCCCCTTTACATCACAGCCCCCCCCCCTTTACACCACAGTTCCCCCTGTACATCACAACCCCTCCTTCACATCACAACCCCCTCTTTACATCACAGTCCCCCCTTTACATCACAGCCCCCCCTTTACATCACAGTCCCCCCTTTACATCACAGTCCCCCCTTTACATCACAGTCCCCAAGTACATCACAGCCCCCCCTTTACACCACAACCCCCCCTTTACATCACAGTCTCCAAGTACATTACAGCCCCCCTTTACATCACAGTCCCCCCTGTACATCACAACCCCCCCTTTACATTACAGTCCCCAAGTACATTACAGCCCCCCTTTACATCACAGTCCCCCGTTTACATCACAGCCCCCCCCTTTACACCACAGTTCCCCCTGTACATCACAACCCCTCCTTTACATCACAGTCCCCCATGTACATCACAACCCCCACTTTACATCACAGTCCCCAAGTACATTACAGCCCCCCTTTACATCACAGTCCCCCCTGTACATCACAACCCCCCTTTACATTACAGTCCCCAAGTACATTACAGCCCCCCTTTACATCGCAGCCCCCCATTTACATCACAGTACAGTTCCCCCTATACATCACAACACCCCCTTCTTTACATGACAGTCCCCAAGTAAATTACAGCCCTCATTTACATCACAGTCCCCCCTGTACATCACAACCCCCTCTTTACATCACAGTCCCCCCCCCCTGTACATCACAACCCCCTCTTTACATCACAGTCCCCAAGTATATCACAGTCCCCAAGTATATCACAGTCCCCAAGTACATTACAGCCCCCCCTTTACATCACAACCCCTCCTTTACATCACAGTCCCCCATGTACATCACAACCCCCTCTTTACATCACAGTCCCCCCTGTACATCACAACCCCCTCTTTACATCACAGTCCCCCCTTTACATCACAGTCCCCCCTTTAAATCACAGTCCCCCCTTTAAATCACAGTCCCCCCTTTAAATCACAGTCCCCCCTTTACATTATAGTCCCCAAGTACATTACAGCCCCCCTTTACATCGCAGCCCCCCTTTACATCACAGTTCCCCCTGTACATCACAACCTCCTCTTTACATCACAACCCCCTCTTTACATCACAGTTCCCCCTGTACATCACAGTTCCCCCTGTACATCACAACCCCCTCTTTACATCACAGTCCCCCTGTACATCACAACCCCCTCTTTACATTACAGTCCCCAAGTACATTACAGCCCCCCTTTACATCGCAGCTCCCCCTGTACATCACAACCCCCCCCCCCTTTACATCACAGTTCCCCCTGTATATCACAATTCCCCCCTTTACCTCACAGTTCCCCCTGTACATCACAACACCCCCTCCTTTACATGACAGTCCCCAAGTAAATTACAGCCCTCATTTTCATCACAGTCCCCCTTTACATCACAACCCTCCCGAACATTACAATCCCCCCCTTTACATCACAGTCCCCAAGTACATTACAGCCCCCTTTTACATCACAGCCCTTATTTACATCACAGTCCCCCATGTACATCACAACCCCCCCCCCCCTTGACATCATAGTCCCCAAGTACATTACAGCCCCACTTTACATTACAGCCCTCATTTATAGCACGGTCCCCCTTTACATCACAACCCTCCCGAACATCACGACCCCCCCTTTTTACATCACAGTCCCCAAGTACATTATAGCCCTCCTTTACATCACAGTCCTTATTTATATCACAGTCCCCCTTCCCTGTACATCACAACCCCCCTTTACATTACAGTCCTCAAGTACATAACAGCCCTCATTTATATTACAGTTCCCCCTGTACATTACAACCCCCCTTTTACATCATAGCCCCCACTTACATCACTGTTCTCGGCCCCTCCCCCTCTTAACATCACAACCCCCTCCTTAACATCACGACTCCCCCTTTATACTGGTGTCCATAGGCTCCCTTCACATTACAGTCCCCTGTACATCACAGTCCCCCCTGTACATCACTGTCCTCAGTCCCCCCTAACGTAATCACAATCTCCTGCTAAACCACTTCCCGACAACTCTATAGCAGTTTTACTGCTATAGGGCGGCCACACTGCGCAGGATCGCGTATATAAACACGTGTGATCCGGCACGTCCACGACCGCGCAATTGTCATTCAAAGAGTGACAGCGCTGAAAATTGGCCTGGACAGGACAGGGGTAAAAGTGCCCGAAGGGGTTAAATGGCAGAACACTTCTATAGGTTTCTCATATGGCTCCCTTTCCAGCACATACATACATTCAGGATGAGGTAACCCCGACCCCGCCACAAGGGCTCCACCATTAATCCAAGACCGACCGGAAAAAGGAAAAAATAAATAAAATCTGACATGGTCTGTCTACCGACCATCCTAAAATCTCACTTCAATCAATCCTTAGCGTCTTAATGGGCCGATCGGTCCTAATAAACATTCTTCTCGCAGAGTGACGGGAACACATGCTCAGGTCCTTTTCCCGCTCAGCACAAGACTTACAAGCAGCAGCTTCAAAGGGCCGAAATCCGCAACGCAAAAGCTGCACCTGTCCATAACCTGGAACACTTAATCCGGGGCGCCCTTTAATGGGGGCTGCAGCGGCCGGTGAGCGATAGGTAGGGTTGCATGTCCCGGGATCACAATGAAAACGATGACAAATTTGTAGGAGAATTTAGTACAGAAAAGGCAGAAATCAAACTGTTTTATGAGCGCGCCGGAGAAAATGCACATAAATTACACGTCGGCACAGAACATCTAAAGGAGGGATTTATAAACTTACACAGTCAAGAAATATTACCGGCCACAAGCTTAACCACTTAAGGACCGGGCCTATTTTTCAGACTCTGTGTTAAAATAATTTGTTTTTCCTAGAAAATTACTCAGAAACCCCCAAACATTAATTATTTTTTTTCTAACACCCTAGAGCATAGGTTGCAAACACAAGGCCCGTGGGCCGAAATCCGGCCCTCCAGGCCATTTCATGTGGCCCTCGCACCTCTCCTGCAGCTGCAGGAGCGCTCCATCACTCCTCTGGTCCTACTCCAGACCCTTACTTTGTGCTTTCAAAGCAATGCATCCAGCTTCTTCCCAGCAGCAGCATAAGGAAAAGGGGGTGCACTGTGATGTAAGGGAAAGTGGGGGACTCAACTTCTGATGGTGGGGGGGGGCTCTTGACATCTAATGTAAAGGGAGGGGATGCGCTGGACATCTAGTCTTGCAGATACAACCGGCCCTTTTGAGGGCAATCATATTGCTAATGCGGCCCACAATGAAATTGAGTTTGACACCCCTGCCCTAGAGAATAAAATGGCGGTCGCTGCAATACTTTCTATCGCACCGTATTTGCGCAGCGGTCTTACAAGCGCACATTTTTTGGGGAAAAAATTAAAAAATGTTAATAAAAAAAAAATAAGACATCAGTAAAGTAAGTTAGCCCAATTTTTTTTTTATATTGTGAAAGATAATGTTACGCCGAGTAAATTGATACCCAACATGTCACGCTTCAAAATTGCGCCCGCTCGTGGAATGGCAACAAACTTTGACCCTTAAAAACCTTAACACACATGCGTCCCCAATGGCTACCGCACGGGACTTTGTCTGGCCGCGCCCGCTGTTCTCACCTGGCGGGATTTTTTTTAGGTAAGGGGCTTAGCCCAGTGTCCCCCCCTTTTTATACATTGTTGTTTTGTGATTAATTGAATTATTGACTGATTGTTTAATCATTTTTAGATGTGCTCCTGATGAAGTGGTGTATACCGCGAAACTAGTTTAGACCAGTATAACCTCCAACCCATCGTGTTGTTCCCCTCTTGGGGTCCTCTATAGTGGTGCTGTATACGGTTATCACCATTTTAATTTTGTATTTTTGTCTTGTTTCATGTTTTAATAAAATGTATCTTTTGTTTTAAACTTATATCTATTTTTATTCTTGTATCTGTACCGCAATAGTCCAATTGGCCTCCCTCTTTCTTTCTTGGCTCTTTGGTTCGGGGACCTTAGATCCAGTTATTCTATATCCTTAAAAATCTCAATAGGCAATGTTTAAAAATGTCTACAGGTTACCAGTTTTGAGTTACAGAGGAGGTCTAGGGCTAGAATTGATCCTTTCGCCGATCGCGGCAATACCTCAGATGTGTGGTTTGAACACGGTTTTTATATGCGGGCGCTACTCACGTATGCATTCGCTTCAGGACGGGCGCTTTAATTTTTTTTTCTTATTTATTTTACTTTTTATTTTGACACTGTCCTTTAAAAAAACAAAAACTTTTTGGGTCACTTTTATTCCTTTTACAAGGAATGTAAACATCCCTTGTAATAGAAAAAAAGCATGACAGGTCCTCTTTAAGTTTGAGTTCCGCCAATTTTTTTCTTTTTTAAGTCAGTAGCTACAAATACTGCAACTGCTGACTTTTAAAATAAGGACGCCTGTCCAGCGCGCCCGCAATGTCGGCACCCGAAGCCGATCTGTCCCTTGGCTCCCGAGTTGAGGCGCCATCATCTTAAGTAAGGGAATCAGGAAGTGAAGCCTTGTGGCCTGGTTCCCTACTGTGCATGCGCGACTTGCGCTGCGCGATCCCACTGGTCCCTGCTGTCTTCTGGGACATGTGTGTCTCCTAGAAGACAGCGGGGTGGGGAGGAGGCGCCGGACGTGGAGTAGATAGCCATAGGTGGCTCGGCTATCTATGCCCGGAAGTGGGAGCAAAATACCCTTATCTGCCTCCCCCCCTAAAAGGTGCCAAATGTGACATCGAAAGGGGGAGGATTCCGAAAAGTGGAAGTTTCATTTTTGGGTGGAACTCCGCTTTAAAGTGGTTGTAAACCCTTATTTTTCACTTTTACTTACAGGTAAGCCTATAATAAGGCTTACCTGTAGGTATAACTAATATCCCCTAAACCTGTACGGTTTAGGATTTATTCCACTCGCAATGCGCCGCTGATTGCAGCGGCACATACGCAGGGGGGAATCCACGGCGAAAGGACCAGCATCCGTCGGACCCTGCCGACTTAAAATCTCCCGTGCGATAGCGCGGGAGTGACGTCATCGCCGCTCCAGCCAATCACAGCGCTGGAGCGGCGATACCCGAAAGACACGCCGAGTCAAGATGACATCTCGCTCGGCGTGGACCAGCTAAGTTCTACTTTCCTCGTTCAGAAGTAAGTATTTCATAATGAGCTAATATGCGGTGCATACTAGCTCATTATGTCTTTTGCTTTGCAGGTTTAAAAAAAAAATGTATATGCGGTTTACAACCGCTTTAAATATGAGATTCCAAACACTGCTTAGAATTTTCAGCAAGGCTCCACACCCTACAGGCTACCTGCAAAAACTTCATGGGGGGGGGGGGGGGGGGGGGGGGTGCCGTATAGCAAAAAAAAAATAAAAAAAATGGCCTGGTCTGGAAAGGGGGAGGGGGGGGGGGGTTAATCTTCTAGAGGTTAAGTGGTTAATAAAAAATAAAAAAAGAGGAGGATCTGTAATTAACCAAAATTGGTATGTACAATAGATCATCGATCTTCCTATTGTGCCATCTGGAAATGAATCACATGCAGCTGGTAAAAAGAAAACCCCAATTGAAAAACAACCCCCCCGCCAAAAAAAAAACAACCCCTAAAAAATAAATAAAAAACAACCCCTAAAAAATTAATAAGAAACAACCCCTAAAAAATGAATAAGAAACAACCCCAAAAAATAAATAAAAAACAACCCCTAAAAAATAAATAAGAAACAACCCCAAAAAATAAATAAAAAACAACCCCTAAAAAATAAATAAAAAACAACCCCTAAAAAATGAATAAGAAACAACCCCAAAAAATAAATAAAAAACAACCCAAAAAAAAACAACCCCAAAAAATAAATAAAAAAACACAGACACACAAAAAAAAAAGAAACACGTGATGAGTTACGCAAAAAGGCCGGAACGTCTCTCCACAGAGGAAACACACGAAACAGCCGAAGCGATGAGCTATTTTAGATTTGTCAGTTTTGCAATAGAGACGTGGCTGGGTGTGAGTTTAGAGGATGCTGAGGATCCGCTCATGAACTTGGCCGTGCGGCACGCTAAGGGACGTGCGCATGGCCGGGGGTACAGAGCTGACGCCCAGACGAGGTTCACGCATTCAAACTCCTCACCTGCGTCTGAAGCTGCTCCGGAGTCAGGCTGTTGATCCATCGGGTGTATCGTTCTGTCGCCTCCTCCGGCTCCCTCCTCACCCGGCATCCAACGATCTAAAAGAGGACAATAAAGAAATATTTTAAAAAAAGAAAAAAAAACCAAGCACACCCCGCAGCGACACAAATATTTAAAAAGAAGAATTCCAGGTTTGGCAATTTTTACCGTTACTTCGGTCAAGCTTGGATCACTGGAACCGGAATGAACCCTCTGTGGTGTCGGCACCACCGGCATTATTACTGGCCGGAGCGCTAATCTAATCTATAAATGGTTCGGGTTCACTTTGTTTAATTTAAAGCCCAACTTTAGTCAAAAAAAAAATTGCCACGTTTTTTTTTGTATTTTAACTACAAGCTTACTAGGCCGCTTTGACATTGCAGCGTGAGCCGCCGTGGCGGTATAGCAGCGCGATTTTTAGCACTGCTATACCATCGTATTTACCGCAGTATTCGGCCGCTAGCGGTGCGGTTTTAACCCCCGCTAGCGGCCGAAAAAGGGTTAATACCGCCCGCAATGCGCCTCTATAGAGGTATTACCGCGGTTTCCCATTGATTTCAATTGGAAGGCGCGGTATAGGAGCGGTAAACCCCCCCGCTCCTATACCGCTGCAAAGATGCGGCTAGCAGGACTTTTGGTGCGGTCCTGCGAGCGCACCGCTTCAGTCTGAAAGCCTTTGAGATTTCACATTGAAGACTACAGGGCAGGTTTTTTTCATGCGGTATAGCAGCGCTATTTTTACCGTGTGAAAAACGCCTCAATGTGAAAGGGGCCTTACCCCCTTCCTGCCCAGGCCAATTTGAATGACAATTGTGCAGTCATGCTACACTGTACCCATATGACATATTTATCAATTATCATTTTTTTCACACAAATAGAGCTTTTTTTTGGGTGGTATTTAAATCACCACTTTGTTTTGTTTTTGTTTTTTTTGCTTAACATACAAAAAAAGACCAAAGATTTTGAAGGAAAAAAAAAACATATTTTCATAGTTTGTAAGTTTTATAACATTTTGCAAACAGGTAATTTTTCTCCTTCACTGATGGGCACTAATAAGATGCACTGATGGGGCACTGGTGGGCACTGAAGGCCACTGATAGGTGACACTGATAGGCAGCACTAATGATGAGGCACTAATAGGTGGCATTGGTGGGCATTGATAAGTGCCACTGATGGGCACTGCTTAGCATTACTGATATGGACTGGTAGGTGGCACTGGTGAACACTGGTAGGTGGCACTGGTGAACACTGGTAGGTGGCACTGATAAGTGGCACTGGTGAACACTGGTAGATGGCAATGGTAGGTGGCACTGATGGGCACTGCTTAGCAGTACAGATATGGACTGGTAGGTGGCACTGATGAACACTTTGTAAAAGCAGTGACATCATCACTGCTGGAAATAGCATGTGTGGACAAGCAAGCAAGCCCCACCCACTACAGTATGTCTGCACAAAACTACAGGAGGGGGTGGAGACAAGACCAGCCTCCCTGCACAAGGAGAGAAAGCAGAGCTGTGGGAGGGGCCCAGCAGACTCCACCCACTACAGGCTGCCTACAGAAAACTACAGGAGGGGGGGCGGAGATGAGACTCACTGCACAAGGAGAGGGAGAAGCGCTGTGGGAGGGGCTCAGCAGACTCCACCCACTACATGCTGCCTACAGAAAACTACAGGAGGGAGTGGAGACAGTACCAGAGCGGTGGGCGCGGTACAGCAGATTCCACCCACTACAGGCTGCCTGCAGAAAACTACAGGAGGGACAGAGACAAGACCAGAGAAAAGCTGTGGGAGGGGCCCAGCAGACTCCACCCACTACAGGCTGCCTACAAAAAAAACTACAGGGGGGAGCAGAGACAAGACCAGCCTCCCTGCACAAGGAGAGAGATCAGAGCTGTGGGAGGGGCCCAGCAGACTCCACCCACTACAGGCTGCCTACAAAAAAACTACAGGGGGAAGCAGAGACAAGACCAGTCCCCTGCACAAGGAGAGAGAGCAGAGCTGTGGGAGGGGCCTAGCAGACTCCACCCACTACAGGCTGCCTACAAAAAAACTACAGGTGGGGGCGGAGACAAGACCAGTCCCCTGCACAAAGAGAGAGATTAGCAGTGGGGGGGGGGGGGTCTTTATTACAGGAAGTCTCACACTGGATTACTGCACAGATATGGAAGAAATACACAAAGCTCACGAGATCCAAGAAGAAGAACACACGAGGAATGGATTTAGAGAATATTAACTTTTTTTGTTGTTGTTGTTTTTATTATAGTTACATCACTGCCATCAGCACGGCAACACTCAAAAACACATTTCTACACAAGACAAAGACAGACTCATGACACACGGGAAATTACAAAAGTGTTGCAATAATATTTAAAAACGCTGACGCGGGTATGCGAGTTTACCCCCGGGGAGGCGGTCAGAGTGTGCCGATCAGCCACAGAAGTGGTCCTTCTCTTAGAGACTAATAACCTCCCATTAGCCGGTGTTTTGGAGGTAAGGTAAGAGGAGCCGTTACATAAACACCCCACAGATTGGAGCTGTTAGGACGGAGAGTGTCTAAGTGTCCAATCACAGAGAGTGTCCAATCACAGAGAGTGTCCAATCACAGAGAGTGAACACATTTCAAGGAAATACATTTTGACTTAAATACACAATGAGCACCTGGAGAGTGTTAATGCAGTAAAGGGGCTCATTCACACCATGTGTTAAGCACTTAATCCCGGGACCAATATGCTGCTAAATGCTCAAAGGCGTTTTTACAATTCGGCACTGCGTCAATTGCGCGGTTGTGCGACGTGGCTCCCAAACAAAATTTGCGTCCTTTTCTTCCCACAAATAGAGCTTTCTTTTGATGGTATTTGATTGCCTCTGCGATTTTTATTTTTTGCGATATAAACGGAAAAAGACCGAAAAAAAAATGTTAAATTATATTTTCTACTTTTTGTTAAAAGAAAAATCGAATAAACTAAATTTTAGTCAAACATTTAGGCCAAAATGTATTCAGCCACATGTCTTTAGTAAAAAAAATAAAAAATTGCCGGCAATAAAAAACAAAGGCAAAAATAAAAATAAACGGCGTGGGGTACCCCCCAATATCAATACCAGACCAGTTCTGAAAGTGGAGGACTGCTCACCTGGCTGTAGATCACCTGCCCAGCTACCTCTATCTCAACACGCCTTATTTGCGTTTCCGAGGTACTTTTCTTCATTGGCCACGTGCTGAAAATGCCCCCCCACCCCCCCCCCCCTCGGCTTATACTCGAGTCACCTTTTTACGCCTGATCTCCCGGATTTTGGGGACCCGATACCGGCCGGTGAAGTCATTGCCTATTTAAAAGTCCCGTCAGAGGGTTTCCATGTGGTTTTTCTGATGTTTCATTAGGGATGTTGCCAATTTCTCTACATTCCCACTGGAGTTGAACCATCTTTTACAATTGAGGGGATGCTTCACCTAGTGTCTGGTTCTTACAGAGAAGCTACCCAGCTACCTGCACACCGGTTCTAAAAGTGGAGAGCCACTCTCCTGGCTGCAGATCACCTGCCCAGCTACCTCTATCTCATCAGGTGGGGCCTTTCTTTGAAGTGATGAATAACTTGTTTTTCCCTGGGCAGGTGTAGGAAGCCAGAGCAAGGTAAGTATATAGGCACTTCAGCACACTTTATTAGACCTTTATCATTATATAAGCGCTTCAACACATACATGGGAGGAAAAAAGGGAGCAATAATAATTAGATTTTCCATAAAAACACTGAAATATCTTCTTTTTTTTTTTGTAGAATACATTCAATGCCTCCTAACAAAACCTGATTTTTGGCAGTGTATCACCTCTGCACAAACATATTAGTACACAACACACGCCTCCAAATTCAAAATTTCAGTATATATGAGCAAAATCGCAGATCTTTTCACTCATGAAGCAAAAAAAAATAAAAAATTAGACTGTGGTTATATCTGCCAAAGCAGAAATTCTACCGAATGCCACAATTCTAAGAATAGCCAATTAGCCAATTAGAGCCTTAATCAGCCAATTTGTATTGAATTCGCTGAGGGGGGGTCCTAAATAAGACCCTACTATTTCTCTTGTTTTATTTTGGTTTCCTAGGGCGTTGAATTATGTAGTTGAGAAAACATTCGGGTGCTGGTTACACATATATAATTTAGTCTATATATATATATATATTCATAAAAATGTAACAGGGAACACCCAAAGCAAAAATTGCCCAATGTCAGCTTCCTTCCCATTTCTAAGTAACATTTCTCCTTCTACACAGAACCAAGCCAACAAGAAACATTTAGACTGTATTCCCCAATTTGTACATCTGTATACCAAGAAACAAGAGCTAGGTCAAACGATGTAGAGAAGCCTTTCACAACCAGGGTTCCTCCAGAGGTTGCTAGGGGTTCACTGAGCAATGAACAACCCCCCCCCCCCCCCGATCACCAGTCTAAAGAGGACCTCTCCCCCAATGAAAGAGGTTCTTTCTCCACTGAAGATCAGTCTAATGGGGACCTCTCCCACTGACCACCAAAGTAAGAACTTTTCCCACTGACCATTAGTGTAATTAAGCCTCTCTCCAACTGGCCACCAATGTGGAGAGGTTCCTTCTCCACCAACCACCAGTCTAAGGGGCACCTCTCCCACTGACCACCAAAGTAAGAAGGATGTCTTTGGTTTACCAAGCCGTGCATACAGATGGCCATATCATTCTTACTTTGGTGGTCAGTAGGCAATGTGGCCCTCTGACTGGTGGTTGGTGGAGAAGGAACCTCTCCACATTGGTGGCCAGTGGGAGAAGGGCCTTTATTACACTGACGATCAGTGGGAAAAGTCCTTCTTACTTTTGTGGTAATTACATCAGTGTAATGAGGCCCTTTCTCTAACTGGCCACCAATGAGGAGAGGTTCCTTCTCCACCAACCAGCAGTCTAAGGGCGACCTCTCCTACTGACCACTAAAGTAAGAAGAACTTTTCCCACTGACCATCAGTGTAATGAGGCCCTTCTCCAACTGGCCACCAATGTGGAGAGGCTCTGTCTTCGCCAACGATCAGTCTAAAAGGTACCTCTCCCACTGACCATTAAAGAAGGACTCTTCTCACTGACCATCAGTGTAATGAGGCTCATCTCCCACTGACAACCAATGTGGAGATGTTCCTTCTCCACCAACCACCAGTCTAAGGGCCACCTCTCCTACTGACCACTTAAGTAAAAAGGACTCTTCCCACTGACCAAAAGAGTAATGAGACCTTTCTCCTACCAACCACCAATGTGGAGAGGTTCCTTGTGGGGCACCTTACCCACGGACCACCAAAGTGTTTTTTAGCCACTGACTACAAATATAAGATCTCCATCCACTGCCAGCATTAGAGGGTCCTTCTGCACCAAAAGCTGGTGTAAGGGAGTGTAACAGAATGATCCATGATACCCAGAGACTTTTGAAGGATGTGGGGTACTCCTGTGCCAGCTTCACCAATGACTCTTGGGTCTAGGATCATCCTATGTCCATTAGGGGCATAGGATGACTGAGAAATTATATTTCAGATTACATGAGATGGGACAGAAATGATAATTCATGTATTGCAGGATATCTTGAAATATTACAACTTGTTTATTCTGACCTCAACAGGTCAATATTACAGTATTCCTTCATGTGGGGACACATACTGTGAGGTGTTAATTAAGTCTGGCTTCTGAAAGACCTTTCATTGTCTATGCTAATGACACTGTATTGAGTAAAAGTTTTATTGATAATAAGATGTGGAATGTGACTGAGCACCCTCTAAAGGTGAGACGTCTGTGTATTGTGTATCAGGTGAGAACAGCTTGTCACGGAGTCAGGACGTCTGGGGAATGATTAACTCATGTGGATTATCTAAATGTCATTATCTAAAAGAATGTGTATTGAAGCTCCGTGTGTCATGTTGTGGGTGGAGCTGAGTCATTGTCCACTCTTAGTTTCTACTGTATAAAGCCTGAGTTTTACCATTAAACTATTCATTCGTTTGGAATCAGAGAACAGAGCTTGTGTCTCGTTTATTCTGGGGAATGGAATGGGTCGTGTCTGCTGGATTGTTGGAGTGTCGGATAAGCTGTTGTGAGTTGGTGGAAAGGAATATCGTAAATGGTGTTAACCCCTGACCATTACAGGGAGCATCTCTCCCACTAACCACCAGTCTAATTGGCTCCTACCCACTGACCACCAGTATAAGTGGCCATTTTTCCACTGACCACTTACCACCACTACAATTGCCAATGTCAATTTTTTTCTGGTCCTTATTATTTAATTTCATTATTATTACAGAAATAATTTTGTTGTGTAAAACAGCCATGGGTAAAAAAATACAGGAAATATGCTTAATTTCTTTTTCTCGTATATATTTTTGTATCTACAACTTACTATTAATGGTAATGTAAAGTGAGGTGTAGATATAATAACTATTAGCAGGGATTTCCTAAAACCTCAAATTTTGTGAAAGTGTAACTAAAGGCAAATCTTTTTATTTTTATTTCGGTAGCCTTAAGGAAGGTTAAAACCTTCAGGTTTTTTTTTTTTTTGTGTTTTTGCTGTCCCATAGCCAAAAAAGAAAGCAAGAGAAAAATTTCTCCAATGTGAGGGAATGCCGGGGTGGTACCAAGGTCACCAGAACTAGTCTCCTCTATTGCTGTTATGGGGACAACCCATAATGTGGGATTTTCTTTTTCTTTCACTTTTAGTGATAATCGCAAGTTTAAAAAGAATCCCATATGGGTGTCCTGCTCTGCGGTGAAGGTTTTTTAAAGGCAGATCTCCATGGAATAGAGGTCCTGTCTCAGATTTTGTCTCAGTATGGCTAATTGTATGAGAAGGAAAGCTCCAGACTGACCGCTTGCATTCAAAATGTCTATGATTCGTTGTTGCAATAAATTTAAAGCCGGGGATACACAGGAGCATGTAGGTGCAACACCCGAGGACTATGGAAAAAAGAGCGGAGGTGAAACGGAAAGAGAAAATATTAACAGCCAATGGAAAGCCTTACAACAGAACAGGATTCTAAACTCGGGTTTTATGGTTTGGACATATCGCTCATCCGTAGACTGTAAACAGCAGCTGCACCACCACCTGGATCAGTTTCAAAGGCGATTCACATTTCTTGCAGTAATCTGAGGGAAAGTCTGAGGTTAAACCACGTTGTGGCGAGGCTCCGATATACGAGTCATTAAGATGTCAGGGAGCCGAGCTCTCCTAATACTGCAGTGTATGAGAAGGGATCCAGTGACCACTTTGTATTGGAATATCATATCACATGAAGACAAAACATAGCATAACATAGTAATTAGCACAGAAGTAGACATTTCAGTTTACAAGTCTGCATAAATAACCTCCTGATAGGTCACAAAAAACGGCAACAGCATCATTTATCAGAAAGGTTTCACCTTTTATTATTGCCATCCTCAGGCTCTAGCCCTGCATGTATACAATGGCCTGGATTCACAAAGCACTTACGCCAAAGTATCTCCAGATACTCTGCGTAAGTACAAATATGCGCCGCCCTATCTGTGCGCCGAACCCACAGAACTAAGATACGCCTAAAAACTGACTTCATCCGACCGACTAAACTTGCCTACGGCGGCGTAGAGTGGGCGCATATTTACGTTGGACGTATTTGGCACTCCCACTGATTTTTGATGCAAATGAGGCAAATACGGCGATTCACGAACGTACTTGCACCCGGCGCATAATATACGCGGTTTGCGTAAGTCGTACGTCCGGCGTAAAGTTATTCCCCATATAGGAGGCGCAACTCATGCAAAGGTATGGACCAGGGAACGAATGCTGTCGAATTTTATGTAGTTTACGTTGTACATGAATAGGGCTGGGCGTAGGTTACATTCACGACGTAGGCAGTGATTCAACGTACCTTAGACAGTTGTTTCGACGTGATTGTGAGCATGCGCACTGGGATGCGGCCACGACACGACGCATGCGCAGTTCGTTCTAAGTACTTGCCTGGCACTCGGCACATCATTTGCATGGGGTCACGCTTCATTACCATGGATCACGCCCACTTCCACCTACTTCCACTTATGCTGGCTTACGCCTACGACTTTACGCTACGCCGGCACAGAGTTGGGAGCATTTGCTTTGTGAATTCCATGCTTCCCTCTCCGCGCTGCGCCGGCGTAGAGTAAAAGACATATGCTACGGCGGCAAATATATGCAGCGATGTATGTGAATCCAGGCCAATGTGTTTTATAATGTATCCTATATGTATACAATGTACAGTGGAACCTCGAATTGCGAGTAACACGGTTAACAAGCGTTTCACAATACGAGTGCTGTGTATTTTTAAAGATTGTAACTCAGTTTGTAAATGTTGTCTCGCAAAACAAGCACGATTCAGGCCAAATCGGTGTGCAGTACGGCTTTTGGCCTGAGGTGGGGCGCCGGAGCCGAGCAGAGCCGACCGTCGCCGAATGGAAATGCACGGAAAGGCCCGAGGACAGCACGGCTGACCTCGGCAAATCTCGGGAACTAAGTCTCTTCGAGGCTTGCCGAGGTGTCCTCGGGCCTTTTCGACCGTTTCTGAGGCTCTCCGGAGCCCCCCCAACTCTGCCTGCATGCGGTATTGCATACCATTGAAGTCAATGTGGAACAAATTATTTTCGTTTCCATTGACTTCAATGGGGAAACTTGCTTTGATATGAGTACTTTGGATTATGAGCATTCTCCTGGAACGGATTATGCGAGTAATCCGAGGTTCCACCGTATCTATATATACTGTATCTATATGTTGCAATTTTCTAGACACCGGGCACTCCTATCCTACCCAAGACTTCTCGCTCAAATGACCATAAGGCCGTATCAGAAAGTTAGCAGCCCAAGCCCCCAAGAGGGTCCACCACCACCACCATTCACTGTTGGGCTTGACTTAACTGGAAGGCACCTCTTCCGCTTTGCCCACACAATCACTCACCCACGACCAGAGCCGGTACAAGGTGGGGGTGGAAGGGGAGGATGCCCTGGGCGGCACAATTTACTGGGGGGGCACAGTGAAGTGGTGCTCTTGCCGGGACCGCCAGTGAGTAGCAGTCACTGCGGGTTTCCCAGCAATTAGTGAGGTTGCGTGTGTGCGCCCCGCCTCCTGACCGCGACTCTCACTTCCAGTCTTCTATCACAAGAGGGCCTGGCTGGGTGAGATGTCAGGTGCATGCTCCGCCCCGCCCCCTGCTACTCGCGGTTGCCAGCTCCTGTCCTGACTCTCACTTGCAAGATATATCTCGCAGCTTTCCGCCCCACTGCAGCTTGTGCTGACTACTCCTGAGCTCAAGGTATGTGGGGCACATGTTTCCTAAGCTGCACACCGATGGGCATAATTTCTTGTGCCCACCAGAGTGCCCCTTAACATAAAATGTGCCCATCCGCATGCTACTTATTTGCTCTGATGGGCATATTTTATTTTAAGAGCAACACTAATGGGCACATTTTATGCTAAGGGGCACACGGATGGGCACATTGATTCTTTCTTAAAAATGCGGGGGGGGCGGCACAGTTTGCCATCTTCGCCCTGGGCACCAAATAGCTTTGTCCCAGCACTGCTCACGACCATCAACTTTTCCAGTCAGTCCTGCGTGGTATCCAGCACAAACTAGGAGAGGATGTCATCAGTCGACTGCAGGCAAGAACTGTACAAGCACCAGGGTTTTCAGGACTCGGTCTTGGTCAAGGAAGTAGATAAGAGAGTGACCCTGAATGATGCCTGAACAAATATGGCGCCATGTTTGTGAACAGAAAGGCAGATAGAAGGCAGAGGAGTACTGTGATCTCAGTGAGAGGTAATAAATAACCAGAATGGATATACTGATACATTACTTATGTTGCACTTAAGCAGAAAAATCTATATTGATACCAGGTCCACCTGCAAACTGCACAGCACATTCTGACTCACACCCTGCCATAAATTGTGTCTAAGTGTTGCCATTGTGTCTCATAAGCAAAAAAAATGCATTTAATCACTCATCTAACAATGCCGCACAGAGGGGACCCTGACAAGCAAAGCGACTATAATTTAGACAAGTGTGTAAAAGAGTTGTCAGAAAAGATCCAGCTGCAGCCGAGGTACTGGTGGACTGATGTCCAAAAGTCAGACTGACGCCCAAAACTGGGTGGAAAGGAAGGGATCAGTACCAGGGCCGTCTTAATAGCATCATGGGCCCCTGGGCAAAGTAATGCTCTGGGGCCCCTACAATGGAGACAGCACAGGTAAACAGACCAGATATCCCCCCTACACTCTGATCCCTCTACACCCCAGATATCCCCCTTGACTCTGATCCCTCTATACCCCAGATATCCCCCCCAGCACTCTGATCCCTCTACACCCAGATATCCCCCCAGCACCCTGACCCCTCTACACCCCATATATCCCTCTACACCCCAGATATCCCCCCAGCACTCTGATCCCTCTACACCCCAGATATCCCCCCAGCACTCTGATCCCTCTATACCCCAGATATCCCCCCCAGCACTCTGATCCCTCTACACCCAGATATCCCCCCAGCACCCTGACCCCTCTACACCCCATATATCCCTCTACACCCCAGATATCCCCCCAGCACCCTGATCCCTCTACACCCCAGATATCCCCCCAGCACTTTGACCTCTCTACACCCCAGATATCCCCCCCAGCACTCTGACCCCTCTACACCTCAGATATCCCCCCAGCACTCTGACCCCTCCACACCCCAGATATACCCCCAGCACTCTGATCCCTCTATACCCCCAATTATCCCCTCAGCACCCTGATCCCTCTACACCCCAGATATCCGCCCAGCACTCTGACCCCTCTACACCCCAGATATCCCCCCAGCACTCTGACCCCTCTACACCCTAGATATCCCCTCCCAGTACCCTGATCCCACTACACCCCAGATATCCCCCAGCACTCTGACCCCTCTACGCCCCAGATATCCCCCCTGAATTCTGACCCCTCTACACCCTGCTTTGGGGAAAGTGCAGGGGCCCCCCATGCAGCTGGGGCCCCTGGGCAGTGCCCAGGTGTGCCCTCTTATTAAGACAGCCCTAATCTGTACTATATCCCCAAAAGTATTGGGGACGCCTGCCTTTACACGCACATGAACTTTAATGACATCCCAGTCTTAGTTCGTTAGGTTCAATATTGAGTTGGCCCCACCTTTTCAGCAATAATAATAATAATCAACCACTTGAGCCTTGGTAGATTTACCCACTTCTTGACCAGGCCATTTTTTGGCGATATGGCATTGCGTGGCTTTAACTGACAATTGCGCGGTCGTGCGATGTGGTTCCCAATCAAAATTTACGTCCTTTTTTTCCCCCACAAATAGAGATTTATTTTGGTGTTATTTTATCACCTCTGCGGTTTTTATTTTTTGCGCTATAAACAACAAACCAGCGTACATTTTGGAAAAAAATATATACTGTATTTATCGGCGTATAACACGCACAGGCGTATAACACGCACCCTAACTTTAGGAGGGAAGTTTTAGGAAAAAAACATTCTACAGCACCCTGCGTATAACACGCAGGCGCAGTTTACCTTCTATTTTCAGGGTAAAAAAGTGAGTGTTATACGCCAATAAATACAGTATTTTTTACTTTCTGCTATAATAAAAAAAAATCTTCCACAGTTTTTTCTCATTAATTTTCCTATTTTTTTTTTTCAAAAATACAAATTGAAACATTTCACATTCATAAATTTCCAGATACTTCCTCAGTTTAGGCCAATATGTATTTTCTTCTATATATTTTTGGTAAAAAAAAAATCACAATAAGTGTATAATTATTGGTTTGCGCAAAAGTTATAGCGTTTACAAAACAGGAAATATATTTATGGCAATTTTATTAAAATGGTGCAAGTCGCGCATAAACATGTGCCGAAAACGTGCAAAAATAAAACGCCGGAAAAATGCTCACAGACGCTACGCTCAGGTGTGCATCCAGCCCGATACGGCTTCACTGCCAAAAAAAGTAGTATCAAAGTCGGATTCCAAAGTCGCTGAAAACCGCTCGACCTTGGTGTCGGCTGGTGTGAAATGAGCCTAAACCATTACTAGAGCGATTGTACAGAAAGAAGACTGTGCAAAAAAAAATCCCAACATAAAGGCCTGTGGCACAGAACTTCATAAATGTAGAACCAGAATTCATTCTGAATTTAACTTTCAAAAACAGCCAACGGCAAAAATATAAAAACAAAATGTAAAAGTGGTGACCATTAAAATTATAACAGAAACTATACATTTAAAACAGACCGACACCTAAAATATAGGTTGGCATTACAACAGGTCATATAATGATTTGGGTACTGAAGGCACCACTGGGGATGTGAGAATGGGCAGTCTGGCCTGGAGACTCCGCTAAGCTGAATGAGGCAGATCACATGACCTGTGCCCGGGAAAAGATCACATGACCTGTGCCCGAGGGGCAGATCACATGGCCTCTGCCCGGGGAGCAGATCACATGGCCTCTGCCCGGGGAGCAGATCACATGGCCTGTGCCCGAGGAGCAGACCACACGGCCTGTGCCGAGGAACAGATCACACGACCTGTGCCGAGGAACAGATCACACGACCTGTGCCGAGGAACAGATCACACGACCTGTGCCGAGGAACAGATCACACGACCTGTGCCGAGGAACAGATCACACGACCTGTGCCGAGGAACAGATCACACGACCTGTGCCGAGGAACAGATCACACGACCTGTGCCGAGGAACAGATCACACGACCTGTGCCGAGGAACAGATCACACGACCTGTGCCGAGGAACAGATCACACGACCTGTGCCGAGGAACAGATCACACGACATGTGCCGAGGAACAGATCACACGACCTGTGCCGAGGAACAGATCACACGACCTGTGCCGAGGAACAGATCACACGACATGTGCCGAGGAACAGATCACACGACATGTGCCGAGGAACAGATCACACGACCTGTGCCGAGGAACAGATCACATGACCTGTGCCGAGGAACAGATCACACGACATGTGCCGAGGAACAGATCACACGACCTGTGCCGAGGAACAGATCACATGACCTGTGCCGAGGAACAGACCATATGAAGAAGATTGTAGCCCTTTAGAATGTTTATATTACAAGAACTATAATGAGGGTGTGGAACTCTCAATCTACTGCCAACATCCCTTATATTAGATGCAACAAAATGTATTTTTATCCCCTAGGGAATCTATAGGCAATATAATTTTTTTTTAATAAAGGGCAATGCATGCCAATAAAGTACACAAACAATAAAATGTTATAAAATTACAACACAGCTGTATCTGTATACATCTACAACACAATATGATGTACTTTACAGCACAGTTTCTCAACTCAGGTCCTTAAAGGCTTACTAAAGGAATTTTTTTTTTTTTTAAATAACAAACATGTTATACTTACCTTCACTGTGCAGTTCGTTTTGCACAGAGTGGCCCCGATCCTCGTTTTCTGGGGTCCCTCGGCGGCTGTTTCTGGTCCTCCCCGTAATTACTCGCCACAGTAATGCGAGAGCTCGCATGGTGGTCACTAATTGTGGGCACGCTCCCGTGGCCAAAGCTACTCACTGTATCACTCGGCCCCGCCCCTCGGCGCGCCGCGTCACTGGATGTGATTGACAGCAGCGCCAGCCAATGGCTGCGCTGTTCTCAAACTATCCGCTCTAGCCAATCAGCGGGCAGGCTGAGCGGCGAAGAGGATAATCTAGGCTCACCTGTAGGTTAAAGTGGGTTAAAGGGATTAAAGTAGTTAATCTGAAAGTCGATCTTCTTCTTGTTTAAGTTTATACAGGTTTTCAATGTCCCCTGAAACACATTCGCACATTTGGTGAATGTAACTTCCCATTTGTTAACATGGAAGCAACTTCCTCTTTTTAAAGCTATAAATCTCGTTTTAATGATTTAGGAGATGTAAATTGAAAGCAGACATTAAAGAAAAAAAAAAATTACCGCACGGGGATGGAAAAAGGAATACACATGAAAAGGATGGAATGGCAGCCGTGGGGCGTGTTTGAGAGGCATGAAAAGCGGCAGATGAATTTCTCAATATCCTGAGAGATTTATGGGGAGCTGCTATTGAAGGAACAATGGAGTGTCTGGCAAGAGGACGAGGAGGATGAAAATTGCCGTGTTCTTACATGTGGTTATAAAACACAGAGAGTTCCTAAATTTACAACACGGCAAGAGAACAAATCACTATCTATAATTAAAGTTAGGGAAGAGCTCCAATCAGATTTATCCTCCTAGGATGTACCAGGAAATGAAAGGGAGAATATGGCTGCTCTGGACAGCAAAACCGTTCTTCTCCTAGTTTATAAACCACTTCCCGCCAAATCACGTACTTCCCATATCATTGGACTTCAAGTGGTTGTACCAGGGTGATGCCCTTCAAGTGGTTGTACCAGGGTGACGCCCTTCAAGTGGTTGTACGAGGGTGACCCCCTTCAAGTGGTTGTACCAAGGTGACGCCACTCAAGCGGTTGTACCAGGGTGACGCCCCTTAAGTGGTTGTACCAGGGTGACGCCCCTCAAGTGGTTGTACCAGGAGGACGCCCTTCAAGCGGTTGAACCAGGGTGACGCCCTTCAAGCAGATGAACCAGGATGACGCCCTTCAAGCAGTTGAACCAGGGTGACGCCCTTCAAGCAGTTGAACAAGGGTGACGCCCTTCAAGCGGTTGTACCAGGGTGACGCCCTCCAAGTGGTTGTACGAGGGTGACGCCCTTCAAGTGGTTGTACCAAGGTGACGCCACTCAAGCGGTTGTACCAGGGCGACGCCCCTTAAGTGGTTGTACCAGGGTGACGCCCCTCAAGTGGTTGTACGAGGGTGACGCCCTTCAAGTGGTTGTACCAAGGTGATGCCACTCAAGCGGTTGTACCAGGGCGACGCCCCTTAAGTGGTTGTACCAGGGTGACGCCCCTCAAGTGGTTGTACCAGGGTGACGCCCCTCAAGTGGTTGTACCAGGGTGACGCCCCCAAGAGGTTGTACCAGGAGGACGCCCTTCAAGCGGTTGAACCAGGGTGACGCCCTTCAAGCAGTTGAACCAGGGTGACGCCCTTCAAGCAGTTGAACAAGGGTGACGCCCTTCAAGCAGTTGAACAAGGGTGACGCCCTTCAAGCGGTTGTACCAGGGTGACGCCCTCCAAGTGGTTGTACCAGGGCGACGCCCTCCAAGTGGTTGTACCAGGGTGACGTCCTCCAAGTGGTTGTACCAGGGTGACGTCCTCCAAGTGGTTGTACCAGGGTGACGCCCTCCAAGTGGTTGTTCCAGGGTGACGCCCTCCAAGTGGTTGTACCAGGGTGACGCCCTTCAAGTGGTTATACCAGAGTGACGCCCTTCAAGTGGTTATACCAGAGTGACGCCTGCAGCTGCAGACATCGTTCCGGTACCAGTTTTAAAATGGTTGTAAACTCTTACAGACCACTTGGCCCTACAGGTAAGCCTAGATTAATGGTCTACCTGTAGGTGTGAGAAATATCTCCTAAACCCAGACGGTTAAGGAGATATTTGCAGAAAAGCCTGCGCCGATGTCTACGGCGCGCATCGGTGCAGGCGCAATGAGCGTGCCGCTAATGAATGGGATGGTGCCATCCCCGACGGCTCCCGCACACATGCGTGGGAGTGACGTCATCCCTGCTCTGGCCAGTCACAGCACCGGAGCAGCGATACCCGGAAATCACTTGGGGGGGCTTCGATCTCAGGTAAGTAATTCGTAATGAGCTAGCATGCTACGCATTCTATGGAAAGGTTCCCCAATGGGGATTTTAGGCAGCGATGTCAAAAGAAATATTGTCAAATGAAAACTAAATTTATCAAGTAAAAGCAGCTGCTTACATCAAGTAAGGGTAAAAACCGCAGTAAAAAATTTCAGTAGTACTTCCGTAAAACACCACCGGAACCAACGTCACAAGGCTCCACCCGACACATTGCGTCACTGGTCATGTGACTTCCTCAGGGATACACCCTTACTTGATAAACGCAGTTCCTTTTACTAAATAAATTTACTTTTCATTTGGAAATATTGCACTATGGCTGTTCTTTGTTTCCTTTGAGCGCATATAATACAAGAAGTGCCATTCCTATATTCCTATATTCACTGGAGGCTGATGGTTTATATTCGCTTAAAAATTAGAACATAGTAGCGCAGTAGTTTTTCCCTTATAACACAAAAACTTCTGGAGCTCCCTGCTTTAATCTGGCCTACTCGGTGTGCATTAGGCAGGGAAGCCTATCCTTCCTTTTCATGGAAGCCTATTCCTCCTATTCACGGAAGCCTATTCCTCCTATTCACGGAAGCCTATTCCCTCTATTCACGGAAGCCTATTTCCCCTATTCATGGAAGCCTATCACTCCTATACATGGAAGCCTATCCCTCCTATACATGGAAGCCTATCCCTCCTATACATGGAAGCCTATCCCTCCTATTCATGGAAGCCTATCCCTCCTATTCATGGAAGCCTATTCCTCCTATTCATGGAAGCCTATTCCTCCTATTCATGAAAGCCTATTCCTCCTATTCATGGAAGCCTAATTCCTCCTGTTTATGGAAGCCTATTCCTCATCATGCGGTTTTGTTCACTAAGGTTCTCAAACAAACCTCTGAGGGCTTCACAGAACAGCTGTATTTTTAACTGAGATTAAATTACACACAGGTGGACTCTATTCAGTAATTAAGTGAGTTAGGTGATTATGTGTTATAAAGGGAAAAACTTGCACGCTATGTTCTAATTTTTGAGCAAATATTTTAAGCAAATAAGCAAATATAAACCATCAGCCTCCAGAAAAAATAGTGAAAATAAACTCAGAAAAAAAAATATAGTGCATGTATACTTGTATGGTGACCGTGAATTAGTTGCAACCACTTAGTAGTGTACTCAAAAAACATTGTGTAATAAATGTAAAAGAAAAAGATGACAATGGTGCGCTTCAATTATGTGCCACAAAGTAATATACTCAAAGAATGAATATGATGAGTATCCAAACATACAAATAAATAAATGCTCCAACCTAGAAAAAAAAAATGGCTCCCAGGTGACATCATCAAAGAGGCCTGAAAAACAATGGAAGCTGCCGAGACAGGTTGGGTTTACTTTGCTCTGAATAAGAATTAATATCGCAGCAGCCTGCCTAGAAATGCTCCAGAATTTTAATTGGCTTTAATTAAAGGAGAAGGAAAATCTGCTCAGCATTACAATTATTCAATTAGGGAGGATTCCGCTCTGATTGCCAGCGAAGCCGGCCCACTTTCAGTTGCCGAATCATGCAAATTGGGGGGGGGGGGGGGCTTCGCTGCGCCTCAGGTTGAACAGACCCCCGTTAAGCTGATGGTGTGGCCCTCTGCCAGGCCCGGGGACGGCGTGCCAAGCACGATCTCCACCCGCTCTGTGAGGACACAACTACTTCTGCGAGGAGGGACGGTGATTAATAAATTAAGTAGAGTGCCCTGTGAACCAAGCAAATGGTCACTTTTCTTCACCATTTTCTTTGAATAAATGCTCGCTGCAAAGCAACAGCTGCCCGATTGTCGCACCAGAGAAGATCTGCCTTGACGTTGGCATAAATGATGCCCTCATCTCTTAGGCGAGAGGAGAGAAAAAAAAAGCCGGTATTATCTTCGCTGCTCACGTCGTCAGATGGGCATCATACAATTCTGGTAACTGAGTGTCTCGCTGACAAGAATATCTATTGCTAAACTACCCAGAAACACGCCAGATTCCACCGTCGCTCGGGGGAGAGGAACACAAAAGATGTTCTTTTCTTCTCTTTTTTTTTTTTTTCAGTGCCAGGAAATTTAATGTTCGCTATATGACGCACCCGTTTCCTGTTATCTTGTTGTTCTTACAGTTAAGGTTTAATATAGAACTTGATTGTATATTTTAAGGAGGCATTTAAGATGAGTTCAAAACAGCTGCTTTACCATTGGACGTTTCTGCCAAAAAAATTCAAAATGCGCCAGATGTACCAATGGTGCTTCCCAAGTTTAAGCCATGGGCCGTAATTACAAAATATTTACAACCTATTTCGACACAGTAGACCACAAAATTCTTCTCGCTCGTCTCACAGAAGTAGGTGGAGTCGCAGACTCGGATCTACCATGGTTCGCATCATTCCTGGAAAATCGATCCCAGACAGTGAAACTAGGAGCCTTCACGTCAGAAGTCCACAAAGTCACATGCAGAGTCCCTCAAGGATCACCCTTGTCGCCAGTGCTCTTCAACATCTATCTCCGCCCACTCCTCACAATCATTAGCAAGCAAGACCTGCTCTACCACTCCTACGCGGATGACACTCAACTTTACCTTCGCATCACCAACAAAAAAGATCAATATCGCAGATAAGAAAAATGCCTGACATTGATAGATAATTGGATGACGGAGAGCTCCCTCAAACTCAATGGATCCAAAACAGAACTTCTCCTTCTCCACGCAAACCGGAAGTCAAATTCTAGGACGACTTGGACTCCTCCCACCATCTTTGGACAAACCATTACCCCAAGCACTAAAGTAAAAAGCCTTAGCGTTATCTTTTACTCGGACGTGTCCATGGATACACAAATAGGAGTGGTGGTCAGCGGATCTCACCATCTTCTCCGCTTGCTACGTAGACTCCTCCCCTTCATCCCGAAAAAAGACACAGCAATAGTAGTTGGAACACTAATCAATTCCAGACTCGACTACGCAAATTCCCTCTACCCAGGATTACCGAAATACCAGATTGCTCGTCTACAAGTCGTCCAGAACACGGCAGCCAGACTGGTAACAGGTAAAAAAAAACGTGGGAACCTATCTCCCCGGTTATGAGGACCCTCCACTGGCTAGCCATGAAGGCTCGAGTGACATTTAAGACCCTCTGCCTCACCCACAAGGAAAGGCGCTGCAATACTTATGCGAGAAAATAAAACACTACACCCCATATCGGGCCCTACGATCAACTAATCAGAACCTCCTCCACATCCCCAAATCTCAATACAAATCGAAAGGAGAACGAAGGACTTCACGGTTATGGAACGCTCTACCTGCAGACATTCGGATGGAGGAAAACCATTGGGCCTTCAGAAGAAAAAAACCTCAAGACCCATCTATTCTAAAGCATGGCTGGACAACGACATTGGATACAGCTCCTTGAGGCGATTAAGTTCGCATTTGTAGTGCTATACAAGTTACCCACTCTCACTCATAACAATCTGAGCATCACCTGTACCACATTAAAAGAGAAGTACAGTGGAACCTCGGATTATGAGCATAATCCATTCCAGGAGAATGCTCGTAATCCAAAGTACTCGCATATCAAAGCAAGTTTCCCCATTGAAGTCAATGGAAACGAAAAAAAAAAGACTTCAATGGCGTGCAATACCGCATGCGGCCAGAGACAGGGGGTTCCAGAGAGCCTCGGAAACGTCTGAAAAGGCCAGAGGACACCTCGGCTGACCTCGGCAAACCTCAGAAAGACTTTGTTCCCGAGATTTGCCAAGGTCAGCCGTGCTGTCCTTGGGGCCTTTCCATGCATTTCCAAACAGTGCTGATAGGCTGTGACTGTCGACGTTCGGCTCTGCTCAGCTCCAGCGCCCCCCCCCCTACCTCAGGCCAAACGTGGTACTGAACACCGCTTAGGCATGAATCGTGCTCGTGTTGTGAGGCAACACTCGCAAACCGAGTTAGGATTTTTACAAATACAGCGCTCGTATTGCGAAACTTTGTTAACAGTGTTACTCGCAATTTGAGGTTCCACTGTATGGCCAAAGCTCTTTTGGCCACACTTCTCTTGTGGGTCGCAGGAGTGCACTTATTTTTGCTCTTCTGTGATCCAGAGTCAGCTGATAGTGAGCTATTACCTGCTATTACCATTACTATTATAAAGGATTTACAATGCCTTGAAAAAGTATTCATACCCCTTGAGATTCTCCACATTTTGTCATGTTACAACCAAAAACGTAAATGTATTTTATTGGGATTTTATGTGATAGACCAACACAAAGTGTCACATAATTGTGAAGGAAAATTATAAATGGTATTCAACATTTTTAACAAATAAATATATAAAAAGTGTGTGTGTGTGTGTTTCATTTAAATTCAGCCCCCTTTACTCCGATACCCCTAACTAAGATCTAGTGGAACCAATTGCCTTCAGAAGTCATCTAATTAGTAAATAGAGTCCACCTGTGTGTAATTTGATCTCAGTATAAATACAGATGTTATGTGAAGCCCCCAGAGGTTTGTTAGAGAACCTTAGTGAACAAACAGCATCATGAAGGCCAAGGAACACACCAGACAGGTCAGGGATAAAGTTGTGGAGAAGTATAAAGCAGGGTTAGGTTATAAAAGAATATCCCAAGCTTTGACCATCTCACGGAGCTTCTGTTCAATCCATCATCCGAAAATGGAAAGAGTATGGCACAACTGCAAACCTACCAAGACATGGCCGTCTGCCTAAACTGACCTGGCCGGGCAAGGAGAGCATTCATCAGAGAAGCAGCCAAGAGGCCCATGGTAACTCTGGAGGAGCTGCAGAGATCCACAGCTCAGGGGGGAGAATCTGTCCACAGAACAACTATCAGTCGTGTGCTCTCCACAAATCTGCCCTTTATGGAAGAGTGACAAGAAGAAAGACATTGGAGAAAGAAAGTCACAAGAAGTCCTGTTTGCAGTTTGTGAGAAGCAATGTTGGGGAGGGGACACAGCAAACATGTGTAAGAAGGTGCTCTGGTCACATGACACCACCACTTAACTTTTTCGCTTAAAAGCAAAACGCTATGTGTGAGGGAAAACTAACACTGCACATCACCCTGAACACACCATCCCCACTGTGAAACATGGTGGTGGCAGCATCATGTGGTGGGGATGCTTTTCTTCAGCAGGGACAGGGAAGCTGGTCAGAGTTGATGGAAAGATGGATGGAGCCAAATACAGGACAATCTTAGAAGAAAACCTGTTAGAGTCTACAAAAGACTTGAGACTGGGGGGGGGGTTTCCCCTTCCAGCAGGACAACGACCCTAAAGTACAGCCAGAGCTACAGTGGAATGGTTTAGATCAAAGCATATCCATGTGTTAGAATGACCCAGTCACAGTCCAGACCTAAATCCAATTGAAAATCTGTGGCAAGACTTGAAAATTGCTGATCAGACGCTCTCCATCCAATCTAACAAAGCTTGAGATATTTTACAAAGAAGAATGGGCAGAAATGTCCCTCTCTAGATGTGCAAAGCTGGTAGAGACATAGATCTAGGGTCCCAAATGTTCCGTTATGTGATTTTGCTAGTTGCCAGCTGCTAAAGCACCTGTCAGGCCTTTCCCAGAGACACAACCAAACATAAGAGAAATTCTCTAGAAAATAAGCAGAAATCCGCTCTTAGTTGTCACTGAAGCAGGTCCCAACTCGAAGATTCCCCTCCATTTCTATTACTTTGATAGCTGTAAAAATGTGGGTTTCCCATCACTTTCCGACAATGATCCTAGAGAGGGTACATGTATCCAGTGGGGACAAAGACAGCAACAAAAATTCCAATGGGTTTGTGATAATTACTCATCCAAGCTAAATAAAAAAAAAAGCTTTGTCTTTACACCATGAGGTTGTAAAACGAGGACTGGATGCCCCTACTGCCAAAACTGAAAACCCCAGTCTGGACTTTCTGCCCTTCGCTGTCTGCTCCCTGGAGAGAATGACTTCCTATGGAAGGTGGCCCGGCACACGGACAGGAAGCGGAGACACGAGGGCACGTTGTGTAGTGAAATATAAACAGTAGGCGGGCTGTGATTGATCTCGGTGAAGGAGATCTCGGGATGTAATGACAGGCGGGACAGAGAACGCCTTTCCTGTCCGTCGAATGCCAGGGGGCTGCTGAGGCCATCAGACAATACAGAACATTGCAGATCAAAACAGAGGGATTACTATTGTTAGGTCCCCAGGTGAGCAGAAGATTCTGACACACTTAAAGGAAATTACAGAATTCCGAGGAAGGGAAATCCCGTAAGGAACTTCACTGCTGTTCATAACAGGCTAAGGATGCTGCAATGTTTAAAAAACAAAGATTTTTTTTTCCCATTATTATCCTAGAAAGTAATTCTGTGGCCAGACTTTGGGCACTGAGGTACATTAAGTTGTTATCTCAGCAGCTCAGTTCACTGCTGCCCACCAGCACCCCCTGCCGCTTCCTTCCTCCAATGATTGAGCAGCTCAGCTCCCTCCCTCCCTCCACCTCCCAGCAAGCGACTCAGTAAGCTCAGTACCCATTGCTTACCCCTACCAGAAATGACTCAGCAGCTGTCCCTTCAATGATTGAGCAGCTCAGCTCCCTCTGTATTACCATCCTGCAAGTGACTCAGCAGCTCAGCTCTCCTTTGCTTTCCCCTCCCAGCAAACACTCAGCAGCTCAACATAGGGTGACCACATTACCAAACTACCATTCAGGGACACCCCCCCTTCCCAAAAATCAGCTTGTGCTGTAACAAATCACAGCACAGTGATGGCACACAAAAGGCGGGATTTAGGATTTCTTCAATTACAAGCAGGGGGTGGGGACTGTGCTCCTTCAGGCATTCCCGGCAAGGACAAGTACTGTCAGTGAGTAAAGCGGTGATGTGGCAGCCTTTTTTGGGGGCATCAGATTGGCCCAGGGGGTGGCTGTGTCAGTTTCATTCCGGGACACTGTATTGTCCTGGAATGAATGTGCCCGGGACAGACCTGCAAAATGTGGGGAGCTGAGCTACTGAGTCACTTGTATATATTGTATCCATCTTTCCAAAAATTGTCATGTTTCTAATGTTTCAACAAGATATATGTGAAATATAATATAATTTTTGTATATTAAATTAATTTTTTGTTATAATTTTTTTTGTTTGTTGCCTACAAAATCCCAAATTTTACAGGTTTCCAATATTATTCTGGTCGCAGTGTGTAGAAAAAAAAAAAAACTAAAAGCCGCAGAAGTGATCAAATACCACCAAAATATAACTTTATTTGTGAAAAAAAAAAGAAGAGACATACATTCTCTTTGAGTACAATGTCGCGCAATTTTCAGTTAAAGTAACGCAGTGCCATATCGCAAAAAATGGCCTGGTCATTAAGGGCTGGGGGGGGGGGGGAGTAAATGTTCCAGAGGTGAAGTAGTAAGGACGCACCCAGAGCAGGGACAGCACCGGCTGGGGGACGGCCAGGAATACAGAAGTGGATGTCTTCTGTGCAATATTGTTATGACCTCTTTTTTTTTTATCTAAAAAACAAAAAACTTTAATTGGAATTTAAGTGTCCTGTGACCCGGCGTCAAAAGAAGTCCAACTTGTTTGGCAGTCCGTTGGAGCGATCGCAAAGTGCTACTTTATAATGTTTACACAACACTTTCCTGGAGACACCTCCCCGCCCGTCTGAAACATAAAATGACATTTATTGAATGTAAACACCATTAGCTCAGCCTCGGCACATCAACCCTTCACCGTGACATCAGCACTCGCCGCCGTCCTCTGCGATCATGTGTTCAGGCCGCTGCGCGCGTTTTGTTGGTTTAGGGATTATTACAGGCCGCCGCTCCGATTAGAAGTGCGAGTGAAGTGTTTATGGAGGAAAGCCTCGCTGCAGAGAACGGAGTGGTGCCTATTATTGTCCTCACGGCTCTTCCACCAAATTTGCTTTACCGGGAAGCAGAAGTCAGTGTTATGATTGCTAATTTCGACCGTCTGTGCACAAGGACAATACGCCCGCTCTGGTGTACGCCGATGCTTCACGTGACACTATCCTTATTCTCCAAAAATATTCCATCCACTGCTTAATGGCCCTGCAATTTATCTTTCATAAAATTGTTTCTTACTGTGTTTTTCTGCCCGTTTAACCACATAAGGACCGCCGCACGACTATTTACGTTGACAGAATGGCTGGCATGGCTGGGCACAGGGACATACATATACGTCCTTTTTAAAAGCCCAGCCATGGGTCGCTAGCGTGCCACTGGTGGCACGCTTGCGACCCGTCCGAAGCTCCGTGACTGTGCCCGCGGGACTCAATCGCCACGGTTGTCCCGCAATTGGGTCTCAGGAGAGAGTGTAAACAAACCTTCCCCGTTCTTCTCTGTGGCAGTGGCAGTGATCGTCTGTTCCCCGATACAGTGACGTCACACGTCCAGCCCCGCCCCCCTACAGTAAGAAACACACATGAGGTCACACCTAACCTCTACAGCGCCCCCTAGTGGTTAACCCCCTCACTGCAAGTGTCATTTTCACAGTAACCAGTGCATTTTTATAGCACTTTTCACTGTGAAAATTACAATGGTCCCAAAAATGTGTCAAAAGTGTCCGATGTGTCCGCCACAATGTCGCGGTCACGATAAAAATCGCAGATCGCCGCCATTTCTAGTAAAAAAAAAAAAATGATTGAACTGCGATTTTTTTACCAAAAATATGTAGAATACGTATCGGCCTAAACTGAGGGGAAAAAAAATGATTTTTTTTTAATATTTTTTTTGGGGATATTTATTTTTCAGCAAAAAGTAAAAAAATATATATTTTTTTCAAAATTGCCGCAGAGGTGATCAAATACCACCAAAAGAAATCTCTATTTGTGGGGAAAAAAAGGACACCAATTTTGTTTGGGAGCCACGTTGCACGACCGCGCAATTGTCAGTTAAAGTGACACAGTGCCGAACGCAAAAAGTGGCCTGGTCCTTTAGCTACAAAATGGTCCGGGGCTTAAAGTGGAAGTAAACCCTTCTATCATTTTCAGCCAAGGAAGCTGCCATCTTGGCTTCTGTTTAATCTTCAACTGCCGTGGTGCTGCACATGTGATCAGTTATGACACCAGCCATTGGATGGTTTGACAGTTTGGTTGAGAGCACAACCAATGTGACAGTTGGCAATCCCGGCATGCCGGAAATTTAACTGCTTTTTGAAACGGTTAAATCGATGGGTTTACTTCCGCTTTAAGTGGTTAAGTTCTTTCTTACTGTCTTTTTCTGCCCGTTTAAACTCCGGAACCTCTCCTTTTTGCCCTCACGTCTTTTTGGAACAAAATCACTTTTTGAAAGGGTCGACTCTAAACTGTTCGTTCCAAAAAGAAGCAAGGGCTAAAAAGGAGAGGTTCAGGAGGTTAAGCGGGCAGAAAAACTGTGGAGAGAATAACGATTTGGTCGCCTGCAGATTGTGTAAGTTTGCCCACTTACATAGAAATGGAGGGAGTATAATTTTTATCATAGGAGTATTTTATACGATAGAGACGTAATATCAACCAAAAATCCAGAAAAAAACACTATACAAGCAAAACATACACTTAGTAGTTGGGGGAGAAACCCTTGTTGGAAAGCACAGAGGTCGGACGTTTCTTGTAGTTGGTGATCAGGTCTCCACACATCTCAGGAGGGATTTTGGTCTCCACTCTTCTTTACAGATCTTCTCTAAATCCTTAAGGTTTCTTGGCAACTCAAAGTTTCAGCTCATTCCATACATTTTCTATAGGATTAAGGTCTGGAGACTAGCTAGGCCACTCCATGACCTTAATGTGCTTCTTCCTGAGCCACTACTTAGTTGCCTTGGCGGTATATTTTGGGTCATTGTCATGCTGGAAAGAAGGTTCTCATCCAAGATTTTACAACACATGGCCTGTTCCATCGGCCCCTCAATGCCGCAAAGTCGGCCTGGGCCTTTATTAGAGAAACAGCCCCAAAGCATCATGTTTCCACCTCCGTACTTAACTGTAGGGATGGTGTTCTTAGGGTCATAGTCACCATTTTTCTTCCTCCAACAATAAAAAGTTGACTTGATGCCAAACAGCTCAATTTTGTTCTCATCTGACCACAGCTCTTTCTCTCAATATTTCTCTGAATCATTTAGATGTTCATTGGCGAACGTCAGACGTTCTATACATTTGTCTTCTTAGGAGGGGACCTTGCGGGTGCTGCGGGATTTCAATCCATGGCACTGTATTGTGTTACCAATGGTGTGTTTGATGACTGTGGTCCCAACGGCCTTGAGATCATTCACAAGCTCCTGCCATGTAGTTCCAGGCGGATCCCTCACTTTTCTCATGACCATCCTCTCCCTGTGAGGAGAAATCTTGCATGGAGCTCCACACTGAGGACGATTGATGGTTATTTTGTATTTCTTCCATTTACAAATAATTACTCCAACAGTTGTCCCCTTCTCACCAAGCTTCTTGCAGATGGACTTGTAGCCCATTCCAGCCTTGTGCAGGCCTACAATCTTCTCCCTGATGTCCTCTGACAGGTCTTTGGTCTTGGCCATGTTGGTGAGATTTGAATTGAAGAAAGATTCTGTGGACAAATGCAACGTGCGTGGCGGGCACAGAATGAATGTTTTGCACTCGTGCAAAGCTCTGAGTGCCACTGCTATTGGGGTATATCAGGCATTGTGTCCCACAACTGGCTTTCTCCTTGTGGGCCGCTACAGGTTCCCTTAAAAAAAAAATATGGCCGGGTCAGGATCAATTTAGTTCCCCTTAACCGAGTAGTAAGGATTAAGAACAACTGTCTAAGACACAAAAATTTGCAGCACCGGCTAAAATAAATGAACTGACAGTACAAGTGGAACATCCTCAGCAAAGAAGAGGGAGAATATTGAACGGGAGCAACAAAGTTTAACCGATAAATAAGTTCTGATCCCATGACAGCGCATCCTATGCAGAGTTAAAATGCAGCAAAGCCAATTAGGGGCCAATTCCCACGCACACTATTCCCTCTCTGCCAAGATTCCTACGGTGTAATTAGAGTGCACAGTTGTGGCCTTGCAGCAAATTAACTTTTGTGTTGTATCCAAACGGCATTGTTAAAGTTTTGAACGCGGACTGAGTGTCCCCCCAACAAAGGCTGTAAATGCAGAAAAGCAGAAGATGTGGAGTGTTACAATGCATGGGGGAGAAAAAGAGAGAGTGTGACTACAAGGAAAAGAGAGAGGGAATGAGAACGAGAGAGACAAGGAAGACAGAGTGACAACTAGGAAGAGAGCGAGACAACTAGGAGAGAAAGAACAAGGGAGAGAGACAGAGCAAGTGAGAGAGAGAGAGGGGCAAGGGAGAGAGACAGAGCAAGTAAGAGAGGGGCAAGGGAGAGAACGTGAGGGAGAGAGAGCATGAGAGAGACACCAAGAGTGAGAGATATAACACAAGTAAGTGAGAGAGAGAGAGAAGCAGAGAAAGAAAGAAAAAGGAAGAGAGAACAAAAACAGAGAGAACGAGGCAGAGAGAGCTTGAGGCAGAGAGAGAGAGCACAAGGCAGAGAGAAAAAGAGCGCGCAAGGCAGAGAGAAAAAGAGCGCGCAAGGCAGAGAGAAAAAGAGCGCGCAAGGCAGAGAGAGAGTGTGAGAGGCAGAGAGAGAGTGTGAGAGGCAGAGAGAGAGTGTGAGAGGCAGAGAGAGAGTGTGAGAGGCAGAGAGAGAGTGTGAGAGGCAGAGAGAGAGCGAGGCAGAGAGAGAGCGCGAGGCAGAGAGAGAGAGAGCGCGAGGCAGAGAGAGAGAGAGCGTGAGGCAGAGAGAGAGCGTGCGAGGCAGAGAGAGAGAGAGCGAGGCAGAGAGAGAGAGAGCGAGGCAGAGAGAGAGAGAGAGAGAGACAAAGAGAGCGAGACAAAGAGAGCGAGACAAAGAGAGCAAGGCAGAGAGAGTGAGGCAGAGAGAGAGAGAGTAAGGCAGAGAGAGAGTAAGGCAGAGAGAGAGTGAGGCAGAGAGAGAGAGAGCGAGGCAGAGAAAATGAGGGAGAAAATGAGGCAGAGAGAGAGAGGCAGGATGAGGCAGAGAAAGAGAGAAATAAAATGGCAGAGAAGGAGAGAGGCAAAAAGAAAAAAGGTAGAGAGAGCGTGTGAGGCAGAGACAGGGGACCAGGCAGAGGGTGAGAAAACGAGGCAGGGAGAGATAACTAGGTAGACAGAAGAAAAAAATCTGAGAGAGAACGAGAATTAGAGAGAGAGAGAGAGAGAGAGAACAAGACAGAGAGAGAACGAGGCAGGAGAAAAAAAGAGAGAGAGAGAGAGAGAGAGAGAGAGAGAGAGAGAGAGAGAGAGAGAGAGAGAAAGAGAGAGGCAGGGAAAGAGAACAAAGGGGTAGACAAATGATGTGAGAAAGAAAGTTCCATGCAGCAGTAAAAGTGAATGTGATCATAGAGCACTGGAGGGGGAGGGCAGGAAAAAAAAATTAAATTCATGTTAGAGGAGTCACTTAATACATCAGCTGCATTTACATGTTGCAGTATTATATTTTCGTACTTTTGTGGCGTTTCATAGGTTACAGTCACTTGACCTAAAACCTAAATGAAGTTTCGCTCCTTTTTATTCTTGTACTCCCACATATTATGCTTTGTGACTCATTTTTGCTTAGAAATTATGTAAAAATAAATGTTCTACCAGAAAAATTACTTAGTAACTCGTGGTAATAAAAACATTTGCATGCACTTAGTTGCCCTTTCCACTTGTGCCGTTTTCTTGCAGGGAAGAACAATGTGACGAGCCGTCCGTCACACAACAACAAAGAGGTGAGCTGGAAGAATTCTGGTGAATTTCATTGTTTTCCTTTCTGTCCTCCAAAAACTGACTAAACCACATTACTCCTCGCAGCAGAGAAGCGCCTCTCGTCACCTTTCCACTTTCATATAGACTGCATTTTTCTATAGAACTAAAACCCTTTGTTACATTACTTTGTGATATTCCCCCTTCCACAACAAAATCTCATCATCAGACACATGCCCTCTTTCATAAAAGAAAAAAAAATATTCATATTTGTTAACTGTATCGAAAAAGCGAAATACCAAAATAACGAGTCAAACTAATTTTTATTACCACCTGCCGACCACGCACGTCGTCTTACTGCTGCAGATATTTGTAGAACCCACAATAGGGCCCGTGTGCTGGAAAGTTTAGAGATCCTTGCGCTAGAAATTAAAATTCCAATTTATCCCAATAAACGTACTTTCTCCAAAACACAAAAAAGACGCAACATAAAAAAAAAAAGGTCATTTATTGAATATTCGGCTTGTATTGTACAAATATCCCTCTTTTTAAAGTTATTGCATCCGAATTATTGTGGACATTTTATACAACATTGAGGGAAGAGATTCGCACGACGGAAAAATTTGATTTGCTTCGGATTTGTTTGATAAGTTAATAATTTCGTTCTGTGTCAGAATGATTTCTTTTCACATATTCGTTTTGCATATTCAGATTTGTGTCTTATATTTGGCATTTTCAAAAAATTTTGTTCGATTTTAGGAAGACGGGCTATATTCCTTCCATTTTAGTCCATTCTATTCTACTTTACTGTATTCTTTTATTTTCTATTTTATTCTATTCCTTGATTTCCTATTCTTTTCTATTCTATTCCTTTATTTTCTATTATATTCCTTGATTTTCATTCATTTTCTATTCCATTCTATTCTTTTATATTCTATTATATTTTATTCTATTCCTTTATTTCTGCTCTATTCCATTCTATTCAATTTTAAACTATTCAATCACATTCTTTTCTTTTAAGCATCCTAAATAGGAATCATCATCTATTTGCTTTTTATGTCTTACAGGTACAAGTAAAACCTTGGTTTGAAAGTAACTTGGTTTGAGAGCGTTTTTCAAGACCAGCAAAACTTTTTAATACATTTTGCCTTGATATACAAGCGATGTCTTGATATAAGAGTAGCGTCATGTCACCACTGAGTATAAAAGAGAAGAGATGCGCCTCTAAGTGTAGCAATATGGTTATATTTAATCAAGGTACAGCATATTAAAGGGGTAGTAAAGGTTCGTCTTTTATTTTTTAAATAGGTTCCTTTAAGCTTGTGCATTGTTGGTTCACTTATCTTTTCCTTCGATTTTCATTCTAAATGTTTTTTTTCTTTGTTTGAATTTCTCACTTCCTGTTTCTCCTCAGTAAACTTGCCTCCATCATCCGAGCGGTGGAAAGTCATTTAGAACAGCTTACTGAACAGCATATGGAGGAGGAACAGGAAGTGAGAAATTCAGACACAGAAAACAAAGAAAGAAAAACATTTAGAAGGGAAATGAAAGGAAAAGGTAAGTGAACCAACAATGCACAAGCTTAAAGTAACCCATTTAGAAAATAAAAAATGAACCTTTACAACCCCTTTAAGGTGAAAAAACATCTGATGTTTGCCGGTCCTACGACGTCCCCACCCCCCCCCCGGTTTACTTACCTGAGCCCTTGAAAGTCCTGCGTCGTGAACGAGCAGGCTTCTTGACCAGGCTTTTTGACTCAACCGTTGGATGATTGATAGCAGTGCAGCCATTGGCTCCCGCTGCTGTCAATCAAACCAATGACACGGCACCCCGGGGGCAGGGCTGATTGATACATGCCACCGTCTGTATTACTGTATCACGGCAGCGCGCCCGCAAGCTAACCCCCTTGGGAGAGAGCATCCAATTAAGGGGGTCAGCTGATGTGGGGAGGAGCCGAGACAACCGCAGAGGGACCCCAGAAGATGATGTTCGGGGCCACTCTGTGCAAAACGAGCTGCAGAGTGGAGGCAAGTAAAACATGTTTGTTATTTTTATTTATTTTTTATTTGATCTTTATAACCCCTTTAGGGCTCATTTCCACTGGCGTTTTTACAGCCACTTTTCTGAGCGTTTTTTGCAGCTTAAAAACGCCTGTCCATGTTAGTCTATGGCCTCATGCCCACCATGACGTTTTTGAGCTGTAGATGGCTGAGACGTTTTTAAGCTGCAAAAAAACCGCAGGACCAGTGCGTTCTGAAGCTCCAGCAATAGAGCTGTAAAAACGCCAGACATTAAAAAACGCTCAAAAAACACGCAAAAACTCGTTTTTTTCTAAAATAAACATGGACAGGCGTTTTTAAGCTGTAAAAAAAAGGGATTTTTAAATACAGCTTACCTGTAAAATCCTTTTCTTGGAGTACATCACGGGACACAGAGCGGCATATTCATTACTATATGGGTTATATGGAGTATAGTAATGAATATGCCGCTCTGTGTCCCGTGATGTACGAGAAAGAAATATGTTTTTTACACCTAGAATGCTGCTATTTCTTTTTGGGGGCTTCTTTGTTGGTAAAAGCCCCCCAAAAAATGAGCATGGCAGATGGACTGAGTAGTTCCTGCGGTCAGTATTTTCACCGTTCCTCCGAGTTCTCTGGGCTCCAGATGTGTGTTACGACCAACAACTGCAGGCCATTAAAGCGTGGATGATGTTGCAGAGTGAGTAAATCTTAGGGTAACCGTAAACTTCTAGCAGTGAAAACAATAGGACAGGTGCAAGCCGTTCCCTGCTGATCCAACTTGAACTACACGATCTACCGGACTTTATACCAGCGCCCGGGCGCACAAACACGCTATGACAGACTAGAACAGACCGGACAGACGTGAGAAAGCCAAAGCCATACATAACTCTGGAATCTGTACAGAGATATAAACGTCCCAGGTGCCTTGTGAAAGAATACAAACCTAAGAAACAAAGGTTCAGCTGTCCTACCCGAATCTCACAATGTGCCCTGCTTCTTTTTTCTTTTTTTCTTGTCTTATAACAGGCTACACCTGTTACAATCAAATTGTCAATTACCTTCAGATCTACCAACAACAACAAAAATGTGAGATCTTATAAAATCAGATAAAAGTTGAATGTGTTGGTGAATTCATTGTCCTCACACTCAAGAGTTGTTGCTAAAATTGAAGGAGAAACTGTACAGAGAATCGGGACCTCCTTCCTCCTGCTGGTGACCCCTCTAGTGATATAAAGATCTATATAGAGGAATCAGGACCCCCTTCCTCCTGCTGGTGACCCCTCTAGTGATATAAAGATCTATATAGAGGGATCAGGACCCCCTTCCTCCTGCTGGTGACCCCTCTAGTGCTATAAAGATCTATATAGAGGAATCAGGACCTCCTTCCTCCTGCTGGTGACCCCTCTAGTGATATAAAGATCTATATAGAGGAATCAGGACCTCCTTCCTCCTGCTGGTGACCCCTCTAGTGCTATAAAGATCTATATAGAGGAATCTGGACCTCCTTCCTCCTGCTGGTGACCCCTCTAGTGATATAAAGATCTATATAGAGGAATCAGGACCTCCTTCCTCCTGCTGGTGACCCCTCTAGTGATATAAAGATCTATATAGAGGAATCAGGACCTCCTTCCTCCTGATGAAGACCCCTCTAGAGATATAAAGATCTATATAGAGGAATCAGGACCCCCTTCCTCCTGCTCGTGACCCCTCTAGTGATATAAAGATCTATATAGAGGAATCAGGACCCCCTTCCTCCCGCTGGTGACCCCTCTAGTGATATAAAGATCTATATAGAGGAATCAGGTCCTCCTTCCTCCTGCTGGTGACCCCTCTAGAGATATAAAGATCTATATAGAGGAATCAGGACCCCCTTCCTCCTGCTGGTGACGCCTCTAGTGATATAAAGATCTATATAGAGGAATCAGGACCCCCTTCCTCCTGCTGGTGACCCCTCTAGTGATATAAAGATCTATATAGAGGAATCAGGACCTCCTTCCTCCTGCTGGTGATCCCTCTAGTAATATAAAGATCTATATAGAGGAATCAGGACCCCCTTCCTCCTGCTGGTGACCCCTCTAGTGATATAAAGATCTATATAGAGGGATCAGGACCTCCTTCCCCCTGCTGGTGACCACTCTAGTGATATAAAGATCAATATAGAGGAATCAGGACCCCCTTCCTCCTGCTGGTGATCCCTCTAGTGATGACTAAAGATCTATATAGGATTATGAAGCCCTTCTTCTTCCTGCCGGTGACTTTGGAAGAAAAGGGGCTCAGGCACAATCTTCTTGTCATGTCACATGAACATGTGACATGACAGAGGTTAATAAACTGCCAAGATATAAATTGGGTCCTCAAATATTAGCCAAACTTTTAAACTCAGTCTTCGTATCATTCGGCCCATTGTGGAACATTAGCAGACTCTAATTTTGCAACACAAATGAACTTGCAGGCAGTAACACACTGCAATGGATAGAAGGGGCCCTTGGACAGCAGCTATTGTGTAACATGTTCCACATTGGTCATACAGTCGCGGGCTCAGCACACAACTGGTCTCCAATTGAAGTCACCATCCTCGCAGAATTATTTTCCCAGCAGGATCATTTTCACTGAACCGTGAGCCTTCGTTCATAGCCAAGTTCTGGTGGTCTGAACGGAATACTGGAACAAACACTACCACACCGCTTATTACACCCAAATGCTGGGAAAGCTTTGAGTTGTAAAGTGTGGTAACAGTGTGTGGGAGTGAGAGAAAATTAAAATGGCCACCCTTCGGAAAGCCTTAACGTGTAAAAGTCTCTATCCTGGGTCAGTTATTAGCCGAGATGATTCGATGTAACTGGCTAGCGCGGGCAGCGTAGTGTTTAGCACTCTTGCCTTGGAGAACTGAAGCCCTGAGCTGGATTCCCTACAAGAATACAATCTGCATTAATGTGAGCTGTCTGGCTAAGGAGACACTACTGAACTTTTTTGTCATTTTTGAACCCCTGGAGCAGGTGGGAACTTTATACCCAGGTTTTGGGACACGTTTATGCTGGCGGGGAGCCGAGGTTTTGCTTTTGTGTTTTAGAACAAGAGAGGGGGAATCCCTATAACTGCAGGTCTGTGTAGTCCTTTAGAATCAGTGTAAGAGTGGCAACCTCAGCCTGGACTCCAGCTAGGCCACGTGTCCAACGTGTTTCGCTCCGCCCCTCAGAGCTTAGTCATAGGGGACTTCTTTTTGTACCAGAGTTGTGGACTGCTTTGTTGATTTCATGATAAAGATAAGCTATGTTTTGTTTGCCTTGTGAAAAAAAAAAAAAAAGAGGACTGTTTAGCCGGTGTTCTTTTCTGCGCAGTACAAAGGACCCCCTTTGTACTGCGCAGGCGCGGCGCCGAGTCTCCACAAATAGCCGAACATGTAGAGCTGAAGTCAGCTCTACATGGCGCATGTGCAATGACTATCAAATATGCTGCACGCTCCCGATGCTAGTGCTACTCTGCAAAGGGCGGGGGTGATTTTAACCCTCCTCTTATGTTAGCTTTCTGTTACTATCCATGATGTTAAGGGGTCGGTTTTGACCCGTGTCTTAAATCAGCCATAAAATACCCTCTGAACAATTATTTATCATCCAATTTGTTTCTTACCTCTTGGTTACATTGTTAGGCTTCTTTATCCTTGAAAAGATTGGTTTTAATATTTTTGGTGTGACCCCTTAGACCTTTCTTTTGATAGCATACCTCTCATTTTCAAATTTAAAAAATGGTAAAATAAAGTCAGCAACTCTGAAATGTATTGGTCCTATGTTTCTTTACTTCATTTAGAGAAGCAGACAAGCAGACAAGAGATAGGCCCCTCCCTAACTATAGCTCACAGGGTTGAGAGGTGATTGGCTGTCAGTGTTACTAAGCAGAGAGAGTGTTTATGATTTCAGTTTTGGCACTTATTAGTGTTCTATAATCCTATATTATAACTGGGTCATATGTGACCCTAACACCATAAACGTCTTCATTTTCACCACAGTATTTTTCAATTTAGTGAAAAGGATTATTTTTCTATTACATTGTTTAAATAGAGGTTCCTGACAAAGTAAAAAAATCTTGATGCAATAAACAAATTGATGTGATACTTATAGACATTCAAAACCTGAAAACGGGTCGGTTCTGACCCTAACACAAGAGGAGGGTTAACAAAAAAAGTACACCTGTTAGCGGAGCATGGTGGCCATCTGAGTTAAATGTGCAAATCTGCCCATCAACATTGCCATTGCAAAACCCGCCCATCAACCCGCTAAGACATGTACTTTATTGTTAAAATCACCCCCGTCCCTTGCAGAGTAGCACTAGCATCGGGAGCGTGCGGCATACACGATAGTCATTATTTTTTTTATTAAAGGGCCCGGAGGTCCCCAGGGCCCTGAATGGCAACCCCCCTTTTTTTTTTTATAAAAAAATTTTTTTATTTATTTTTTCTTTTTATTAAAGGGCCCAGAGGTTCCCAGGGCCCTGGATGGCTACCCCCCCCCCTTTTTTTTATATATTTTTTTTTATATATATTTTTGTAAGGGGCGATATCCCTTGGGAAACACCCCCAATTTGTGGCACATCCTGCCTCTCAATTAGCGATGGCACCAGGAAAGAAAAAAAGAAAATTGCTCAGTCTATGGCTGCGGGCCTTAGTCTTGCCATACACAGCAGCATTCTGTGCAAAAGCTACACATCAATATTTCTGTTCACACAGATTAGCACAGATCTTACACACAATGACATGAATGCAATGTTTTGACAGGCCGAGTGTAAAAATAAATAAATAAATAAAATAAAAAGCTGCTTCATGCCTTAGTACATATTTCTGTTTAGCGATATCTAAGAAAATACACAAGAAAAAAAAGGATGAAGACCTCCTGCAGAGAGGAGGAACAATTTAAAAAAAAGTGTGCTATGCGACTTTGAGCGATCCTGGAAAGTAGATTCCGGAGAGGAGGTAAAAATAACTTTGCCTTTATCACGCTTTTCCGTCCAACCAGTACTGATTGTGATTGCTCTCTGAGGAATGCTGCGCGGTATTTCGGTCTGAGTGCCGACACCTCGGCGCACAAACATGCAAAAAAAGATTTATTTTGGTGGTATTTGATCACTTCTGCGGTTTTTATTTTTTGCGCTATAAACAAAAAAAAAGAGCGACAATTTTGAAAAATATATATTTTTTTTTTACTATAATAAAAAAAAAAATCTCAGTTTAGGCCGATACGTATTCTACATATTTTTGTAAAAAAAAATAAAAAAATCGCAATAAGCGTATAGTAATTGGTTTGCGCAAAAGTTATATCCTCCACAAAATAGGGGATAGAATTTTGAATTTTTTTCAATTTTTTTTACTAGTAATGGCGGTTTATCTGCAATTTTGTCAGGACTGTGATATTGCGGTGGACACATCAGACACCAATGACATTTATACAGCGAACAGTGCTATAAATATGCACTGATTACTGTATAAATGTGACTGTCAGGGAAGGGGTTAACACTAAGGGGCAATCAAGGGGATAAATGTCTTCCCTGCTAGGTGATTCTAACTGTAGGGGGAGGGGACTGACTTGGGGAGGTGACCGATCGGTGTCCCTATGTACAAGGGACACACCATCGATCTCTTCTCCCTAAGATTCAAGTCCCTAGCTCTGTAACTGGCGACCGCGGGCGGCAGGCACGCGCATTAGCACCTGAGTGACGCGGCAGCACACGCCCCCCAGCGGCCGGGAGGTTGGAGGACGTCATATGACGGCCTCCCGCCATTGTAGAGCCACGTTGTGGCCATCATTGTACAATAGCCAGGATGCGCAGTGGTTAATAAAGGAATACTACTTTGGATGTCATTCTGAGTGCCGAACATCCCTTTCCTTATTCTGATACGTTGGAGGTGTCAGCAGCCTCATGGTCTAAGCCAGTGGTCTCCAAACTGCGGCCCTGAGGCCAGATGTGGCCCTTTGCCTGCCTGTATCCAGCCCTTGGGGCACTATTATAATAAGACACTTTTCGTCCAACTGACACCCAACAGCGGGGCATCATTTCTCCCCCTGACACCAATAATAGGGCATTATTCCTCCCAATGATACCAACGATGGGGCACTATTCCTTCCCCCAATACCAAATAAAGTGATGTTTATGCCTACTGGTGCCTGGAAAATGTTCACTACCACTGGCCACAGTCCGGCTCCCCTAAAGTCTGAAGAACAATAAACTGGCCCTTTGTTTATAAAGTTTGGAGACCCCCTGCTCTAAACACTGGGCAGAGCTTTTATGTGAGAAGGTTGCAGCAATGACAATTTCCAGTCACATTGGTAGAAATGATTGGGTTGTGTGTGACTAGTAAACCCACATGAGGCTGAAACACCCGTGGCAAACCAAAAAATAAACTAAAAATAAAAATAAACTAAAACGTGAGCCCACAAATGTAAAGGTCACGCAGTCTCGGTCACAGGATTTTGGAAGACTATTATGGAGACAGTTGAAGAGCCGTCTCCTGGTGCCAGTCCTCAAGGACAGCGGCCTCTGTTAGAGATTACATTCCTAATACGTCCGCACTTGTCAGGGGACACGCTACTGTAATGACCTACAAGTGCTGACTGTCTGGTGCTTATTTTTTAGGATCTTACAATGAATGTTAAAAAAAGATTTACCTTTCAAGCTATAGATTATATTAAATGTGTCAGAAATCTTAGCCAACCTAATATGATAAAAAATGTATTAAAAAAAATGCATAAATAGAGGTTTACCATGAATGTAGCTACCGTGGATATCTCCTAAACCGTGCAGCCATTGGCTCCCGCTGCTGTCAATCAAATCCGCCGGAGGGCGGGACCAAGTCATACACTCTGGGCCAGATTCAGGTACAATTGCCCTGGCGCAGAGTATCAGAGATACACTACGCCGCCGTATTTTACCTGGCTCTAAGACGAATTCAGGTAGATTTCAGCCGTAAGGTACGGCGGCGTAGTGTATTTCTCGCGGCGGAATCGAAATACACGATTAGGGGGCGTGAAGCATTTAAATTAGGCGCGTCCCCGCGGCGATCGAACTGCGCATGCTCCGTTCAGAAATTTCCCTCCGTGCATTGCGTGAAATAACGTCGTTACGTCAGATTTTTTTTGAGTAGCGTCGTTTACGTACATTCCTATTCCCGGACGACTTACGCAAAAAAAAAAATTTTATTCGACGCGAGAACGACGGCCATACTTAACATGGGCCGTCTAACTATAGACCAGCTAATAGCTGGAATAACTTTACGCAGCAAAAAGATGACTACAGATGCCGTAAGAGATTGCGAAGGACGATCGTAACTTTGTGGATCGCCGGAAAAAGCTCATTTGCATACCCCGACGCGGAAAACGACCCGAACTCCACCCAGCGGCCGCAAAAAGATTGCAGCGTAGATCCGAAGGCGTACGAAGACGTAAGCCAGTCGGATCGAAGCCCGAAGCCGTCGTATCATGGTTTGAGGATTCAGACTAATGATACGACGCACGTAATTTGAAAGTACTCCGGTCTAACGCGAGATACACCGGAGTAAGGGCTCTGTGAATCTGGCCCTATGTGTCTATGGATGCAGAGTGTATGAGACAGAGCGCGCCCACAAGGTAGCCCCCTCGGGAAAGAGCTTCTCAGAGGGGGGTCAGCTATTGCGGGGAGGAGCTGAGAGAGCTGCCGTGGGACCCCAGAACAGGTGGAAAAACGAACTGCACAGTGGAGGGAAGTATGACATGTTTGTTGTTTAAAAAAAAAAAAATAACCTTTACAACCCCTTTAAAGCGGTTGTAAACCCTTACAAACCACTTTAACCTACAGGTAGGCCTATATTAACCACTTGCCCACCGAGCCTGTTTTTCAGATTCAGTGTTTATGAGACTAAAACAGTTTTTTTTTGCTATAAAATTACTTAAAACCCCCAAACATTATATATATTTTTTTCTAACACCCTAGAGAATAAAATGGCGGTCATTGCAATACTTTTTGTCACACCGTATTTGCGCAGCGGTCTTTCAAGCGCACTTTTTTTGGAAAAAATTCATTTTTGAATAAAAAAATAAGACAACAATAAATTTGGCCCAATTTTTTTATATATTGTGAAAGACAATGTTACGCCGAGTAAAATGATACCCAACATGTCACGCTTAAAAATTGCGCCCGCTCGTGGCATGGCGTCAAACTTTTACCCTTAAAAATCTCGATAGGCGACTGTAGCGGAGAGCAATATTAAACTCCACGATCTCCGCTGGTAACCAGGGTAAATCCACAGTCAGCATTGACAAGTAAGGCAATGTCCCAAATCTCCCTCAGTAACCGGACAACACACAGCTCTGAGAGTCAACTGACTTTTTATTCACAGGCTTCCATATTTATATAATTCCCCATGCAAGGGGTTTCCAAACAGCCAAATAGATTTAACAGGGGTAATACAGGGAGGACCAGATGGGGAACTTAACAGTTTGGATAATTCTCCCATCAGGCATTGCTGCACAAGGGAAAAGTCGGTTGATAGCTGGGGTCTGGGGTTATGTGTTGTGGGAGTTCGGTTTAAAACTGCCGAACACCGATTGGGCAACATAAAACTAAGTACTGAATGCTAGTGGCTTACGGCTGCCAGCATATGAATTACTATGCCCACATAAGACCCAGCAGAATACATAGCATATAATACAGACAACCTTTTGACATGTAACGTCCAGCGTTCCAGAAGTGGCTAGGTTTGCCACAATGCTCCCCCAGAACCAAGCCGGCATACACAGTCTGATCCCAACGGATCGGCTTGGGGATGTCCGGGGGTGTAATTTCACAGATCACTTTTCAAGTTCAGTTTGTCTAGATAACCAGTCGGCGTTACCGTTTTGGTAGTGGATTGTAAAGTCAAACGGCTGCAGCGCCAAACTCCAGCGGAGCAGCCGGGCATTGTCTCCCGCCACACGGTTTAGCCACACCAACGAGTTGTGATCTGTGAGTAGCGAAAAAGGTTGTCCATACAAATACAGCTGCAACTTTTTGAGGGCCCACACCACGGCCAGGCATTCCTTCTCAATAGTGGCGTAGCTTACTTCTCGTGGCAATAACTTTCGACTCGGGTAAGCTACGGGGTGTTCTCCGCCATCGGCTCCCACTTGGCTCAGCACTGCTCCCAATCCAAACATTGAAGCGTCGGAGCCTTAGAGTGTGTCGGTGGAACCGTGGTGCGAGCCTGTTGCCGTGTGGTCACTGGATGGGCTTCCTGGTATGGGGCCTGGGGTACAAAAGCAGAGGTCATCTGACCCAAGTCATTTCCCAGCATAACATCTGCTGGTAAATTTTGCATGAGGCCCACTTCTACCGTCCCCCCTCCCACACCCCAATCCAAATGTACTTTGGCAGTGGGTAGTCGGTACACTGCTCCCCCTGCCACTCGTACTGCCACGGATCCACCAGTGTGTGCCGAGTCAGGGACCAAATGGGGTGCTATCAAGGTTAAAGTAGCTCCTGAATCCCGAAGCCCCTGGACTTCTTTTCCCTCCAAGGTCACCAGCTGTCGATGATGCTGCCGGTTATCCGTGGCTCGGACTGTCATCACCTCATGCAAGATTCCCAGGGGTTCTTCCGCTGGAATGCTCAACATCTCTTGAGTGGCCAGCTCCCGTTGATAATGATGGGCAGCAGCCCTTGGTGCCGGGTTCGGTCGGCCTTGGTTCCAGGCAGGTCTGCCCCGGTTTTGGGTGCACTCGCGTGCCATATGTCCCCACTGTTTGCAGGTGTGGCATTGGATGTTGGCACGTCCGTTATATCTGGAGGGTGGTGGTAAAGTCCCTTGGGATTGACGAAAAGGGGAGGCTGTGAGACCGGGGGGTGGTAGAGTACTGGGTGGTCCCGCGGGTCGAGGATAACTCTTGGTTAGGGGCCCATGATGTCTCCTTGCATCAAAATGCTGATCCGCTAATCGAGCCGCTTCGGTTAGGGTGAGAGGTTTCCTGTCTCGCACCCATTCTTGTGCCTCTGGGGACAAACCGTTGAAGAATTGCTCCAACAGCATTAACTGTCTCAATTCCTCCATAGTAGTGGCTTGGCTGGCTTGTATCCACCCTTGGGAAGCTTGGTCCAGCTTGTGTGCCCATTCAGCATGTGAATCCTTCTCTGGTTTGCGCAGGTTTCTAAACTTGCGCCGGTATGCCTCTGGAGTAATGGCGTATCTCTCTAATATCGCTTGCTTCACTTTATCATAATCCTTGCTGTCCTCACTGGGTACAGCGCGATATGCTTCTGCTGCCCGACCTGCCAGCTTGCCTGCTAGCAATGGGACCCATACTGTCCGTTCCAAGTCATGTAAATCACACAGTCTCTCAAAATCCTGTAAATACCCATCAATCTCATCCTTCTCCTCGCAAAACATTTTAAAGGCATGATAGGGAATTTTGGGTTTTACCTGGTTGTAGAGTGACCCAGTAGTGGATTCTGCTCGAGACTGTGTATACTGCGGACTGTGTGCCATCACGTACTCCTGCACATTCGCCATTACCATATGCAGCATGGCATCTGATATAGGCTGTGGCAAAAATTCCAGCCTGGTCCTCATTTCTCTCTGGTAGAGGGTTTCTTCCATGGCTGCTGGTGGTGTAGCGCTGCGGGCTCTGTCTCCCTCCATCAGCTCGGCAGTTAGTACAGCTTTGGATTTGTTGCTGGCTACCTTACCCCTGGCTTCTAGCAGTTCCTTTAATGTCTGCCGCTTTAGCCTAGAATAATCCGTCTCCATTTACATCGGTAGTTCACATTGCACGAATTGCGCTTATCGGCTGTAAGGTTGGATCCCACCGCTGCCACCAAATGTAGCGGAGAGCAATATTAAACTCCACGATCTCCGCTGGTAACCAGGGTAAATCCACAGTCAGCATTGACAAGTAAGGCAATGTCCCAAATCTCCCTCAGTAACCGGACAACACACAGCTCTGAGAGTCAACTGACTTTTTATTCACAGGCTTCCATATTTATATAATTCCCCATGCAAGGGGTTTCCAAACAGCCAAATAGATTTAACAGGGGTAATACAGGGAGGACCAGATGGGGAACTTAACAGTTTGGATAATTCTCCCATCAGGCATTGCTGCACAAGGGAAAAGTCGGTTGATAGCTGGGGTCTGGGGTTATGTGTTGTGGGAGTTCGGTTTAAAACTGCCGAACACCGATTGGGCAACATAAAACTAAGTACTGAATGCTAGTGGCTTACGGCTGCCAGCATATGAATTACTATGCCCACATAAGACCCAGCAGAATACATAGCATATAATACAGACAACCTTTTGACATGTAACGTCCAGCGTTCCAGAAGTGGCTAGGTTTGCCACAGCGACGTTTAAAAAATTCTACAGGTTGCATTTTTTGAGATACAGAGGAGGTCTAGGGCTAGAATTATTGCTCTCGCTCTAACGATCGCGGCGATACCTCACTTGTGTGGTTTGAACGCCGTTTTCATATGCGGGCGCTACTCGCGTATGCGTTCGCTTCTGTGCGCAAGCTCGTCGGGATGGGGCGTTTTAAATTTTTTTTTTTGTTTTCTTATTTATTTTAAATTAGTTTATAATTTTATACACCAAAATAAAAAATTATCACTTTTATTCCTATTACAAGGAATGTAAACATCGCTTGTAATAGAAAAAAGCATGACAGGTCCTCTTAAATATGAGATCTGGGGGGTCAAAAAGACCTCACCTCTCATATTTAGGCTTAAATGCAAAAAAAAATAAAAAATTTAAAATGTAATTTTTTCAAATAACATAAAAAAAAAAATGTCTCTTTAAGATGCTGGGCGGGACTGACGTTTTGACGTCACTTCCGCCCAGCAGAGCTCTGGGGACGGGTGGGGGCGATTTTTCCCTCACTCAGGAGCCGAACAGACCCGATCGCCTCCGCCGCTACCGACGACAGCGGTAAGCGGCGGGAGGGGGGGGCCCTCTCCCGCCACCGATAACGGAGATCTCGCGCTGAATCCGCCGTGCAGACTGCCGTTATCATTAACAGAACCGGCCCATGAAGAGATGCTGCTGCCGTTACCGAGATATCCATCTTTAAAAACAGGACGTTATTTAGCAATGGGCCGGTTGTCAAGTGGTTAAGGTTTACCTGTAGGTCCAAGAAAAATCTCATTAACCTACACGGTTAATATATATTTTCCAAAAAAGGGGGCGCCGTAGACAATGGCGCAGGTGCACTGAGAGTGCTGCTAGTGAAGGCGATCGTGCCGTCATTAGCGGATCCCGCGCACATGAGCAGGAGTGACATCATCGCTGCCTCGGCCAGTCACAGCGCCGGAGCCGCGATACCCGAAACTCACTCCGGGAGAGGGAAGTCATTTATAACGAGCAATGCATACTTGCTCATTTTGTCTTTTTCTTTCAGGGTTTTTTTTTCACAGATCTTTTTAAGAGGGTTTACTTCCTCTTTAAACAGCAGTACAAAGGTGGGCATGCCAGAGAAAAAAAACCTTCAGCTCTGCAGCCTTAAAGGGCTTGTAAAGGTAATTTTTTTCCCCTAAATATCTTCCTTTTCCTTAGTGCAGTCCTCCTTCACTAACCTCATCCTTCAATTTTGCTTTCAAATGTCCTCATTTCTTCTGAGAAATCCTCACTTCCTGTTCTTCTGTCTGTAACTCCACACAGTAATGCAAGGCTTTCTCCCTGGTGTGGAGTGTCGTGCTCGCCCCCTCCCTACAGGAGAGTCAGGACGCTCTCTACGTTGCAGATGGAGAAAGGAGCCGTGTGTTAGTGGGCGCCCTGACTCTCCAAGAGAACACTTTGCATGTGGAAGAGGGCCGGTCTGAACCCAACTTTACAGGTCTGATACAACTTCACCTGCCTATAACATCGCTATCCTTCGAAGTTGGAGGAATGGGGAAGTTGCACACAGAGAATCATGAGACTACACATCCAGGTACATTGATAAACATAACGCCGGCTGTTTAGGGAAGAACTAGGCATCACCAGGGGCGGACTGAGAACTCATGGGGCCCCCGGGCAATAGAAGATTATGGGGCCCCCGGGCTTACAGATGGCCACCAAGCTAGGTGGCAGTGCAGAGGCGGGGCAGCTAAAATCTCGGGATTTTCACATCAAAAGCATGTCGGTTTTGGACATATCAGGGACAGATGTAAAAAAAAAAAAACACAGATTTTTACATACTGTCCCTGGTTTTACTGAGCCTGGCAACCCTGATGGGGCCCCCTAGTGGCACAGGGCCCTCGGGCAGTGCCCAAGTTCCTCAATGGTCAGTCCGCCCCTGGGCATCACGTTTATGAAAGTTGATATAATTACCACGGATTCACCGGCCTGTGGGCAAGATTTAGGCATTCTAAATTGGTCTTTTATCAATATCATGGTTTGAGGGATCACTTTAGTAGTGCCCAATGGTAGAAAAGTCGCATCAAAAAAGAAACTCTGTCATACTCACACTCTTCGGGAGAGGAACAGCCGCCGCGTACTGCAACCTGACTCTTTGTGGCATCATCACATCATCCTGCAAGATAACAATAAGGCATCAAACATGTAAAATAATGAAAAAAGAAAGATGGCGCTGGCCACATACAAGGACAATTTTTGAACTAATTATGGATTATACCTCAGACAGGAGGCTCATATCTTATGCATTAATCTTTCTTTATTAATGCTCACAGCAGAAACAAAACTGATCAGTATTCAAGCTTTTCTAAAAATAACATGAAACAGAAAAGCTGAAACTTGAAAACTAGAAAGAAACTACGTTTCCCAGCAGTCCTTGGGTCTGTGACCCCTCCCTCTGGCCTCTGCATATAAGGACTGCTCCTCCCCTTCCTATTCCTCTTTCTTTCTGCTCACAGGAGAGATAAGTATTGCACTGCTGCTAGTTATCTGTGAGGTGTTTTACTTTTACTTGTACAAAACCTGTGTAACCTTATTATAACTTATTATTATTATAACCTAGTGCTTATTACTGAACATTGTTCGTTTATACACCGCTCGTTCGCCTTGTCGCAGCCGTTGGTCACACTGCGCTCGGCGCCCATTTCACCTCCCTCCCCTCTGCTCGGTGAGGAGGGGCGGGATCACGTTCCTCCCGCACGCGCGATTGGTCCACGATGACCAATAAGCTCGCAGCCTGGTCTCCTCTCGTCCCTGCGGCGTAATCTCGCGAGATTTCGCCCAGGAGACGGTTTTCTTCCCGCGCACCGCACGGCAGTGCGGACGGAGCTGAGGAGGTGACAGGAGCGGTTGCTGGGCTACTAATAATACTTAACATCTAACAGGTGTAGTACACCTCTCTCTGGCAGGCCCCCTCCTTCCCATAGGTCAGGATCTGAGGTGGTGATTTATCATCACCCAGTTACTTAGCATTCTATAACTGCACTGCCAGAAGGCAATGTCTGAGGACCGCTCTGTCCCCTTGAAGGGACCTGAAGTGCCTCTGGAGCCATCATGCATGCTTAACGCTGCACAGATTCAGGACCTGGTAGCCAGGTCTGTGCAAGCTGCCATGGCAGCCGTGGCGTTACCCTCGGGTTCACAACAAACCCCCAGGGTTGCCCCCACCGTAATTGAAGAACCTCTAGTAAAAAGAGGGAAATCCTCCCAAAAGAGGAAGCATTTGGCTCATATCGAGGACTCCCCGGCAGGGGAAGCAAACAATGTGCACAAGGCTCTCCCTCACCCGGATTGCCACCCCACGCACCCACCGGACCCCTTTCAACCCCTGAGCCTCAGGGAGTCATGCATGAGGCGTACATCCGCCAGGCGGAACAAACCGGACTCCTACGTACTCGACTCAGACGATATTTCGTCTGACGAGTCCTCAGAAGCCGGATTCTCGGGGTCCGAGTACGATGACAATGATGATATGGGTGCTGGGTCAATGGCGATCCCACACGACGCCAAACCTGATATTCAGGGCAATACAATCACAGACGCTCTGGGAGAACCTCTCTTCCATCCAGATGCCATATGTCACCCGCGGTCGGGAGATTGGGCTCCCCTGCCCCACGTGTCCCAATACGTGGAACTCTGGACCCGCAGATCGCTGGATAGAGCTAACCGAAATAGATTGCGGGCGGAATGCCCACGCCCTTGCCTACCCAGTAAGGTGGCATGTACACCAGACATTGACCCCGTCTTATCAAAGTACCTGGCCAAATGAGGGAAATTCCCCAAGAAGGGGATAGATCGCTCATTCAGGAGCATCCAGGACCGGGTCCTCGACATGTTGGGCCCACTGACAAAAATCCTTAACTTGTCTGAGCAAACAGCTGCCTCAGCACAAGAGGTTGATGTGCAACAACTTCGGGGGTGGGCCCAGAGGGCGATATGCCTTTTAGGTAACGCCAACACGGCATGCTCCACAGAGCGCAGACGCTCCATCCTCATGCGCCTGGATCCACAACTGGCCCACCTGGCGGAGACCGAACCGGGACCTTCTGCTGAAGGCCTACTATTTGGGGACTCCCTTGTTAGGGACATTAACAAATTCGTGGGACTATTCAATAGTCTCGACAAAGCTCAATCGTCCCTCAAAAGGGCAGGCAACCAAAAGGTTTTTGCTAGGGCCGGCAGAGGTAGGGGCCGCTCTGCCGGCCGAGCTGGTTACTCCAGACCATTTAATAGGGCTCCCGCCCAGCAACATTACGCTCAGACTCCTGCCTCCTATACCACGGTGGCACAACCCGCACCGTTCTTTCCACCACGTGGCAGACCATGGAGAGGACGTGGGAGCAGAGGTGACCCCAGATCCCGTCCATACTCCGGTAAGTCCTCTTCTGACTCCAAGTTTTTCCACCCCTGTAGGGGGAAGACTACGGTTTTTTTATCCACGCCTGGTCTGCGATTACGGCAGACGCATGGGTGATAAACACAGTCACAGGGTTCCAGATAGAACTGTTGTCCTGCCCTCAACTGGGCATTATTCCTCCCCCCATTCGTTTCACTGCTCAGAACATTGCACTCATAGACAACGAGTTGGGAGAACTGATTTCCAAACAAGCAGTGCTCGAGGTAGACCCTCTCTCCCTGGGGTTCATAAGCAGTCTTTTTATAGTCAAAAAGAAGGGGGGAGGTTACCGCCCCGTGATAAATCTCCGGGCCCTGAATCAAAACGTCACATACCGTCACTTCAAGATGGAGGGTATCCATTGCCTCCGAGACCTCCTCCACCCGGGGGATTGGCTGGCAAAGGTGGACTTAAAAGATGCATATCTCACAGTCCCCGTACATCCGGAGTCACAACACCTACTCCGATTCAAATGGTGGGATCGCACGTGGCAGTTTACATGCCTACCGTTCGGGCTGTCATCGGCCCCATGGTGCTTCACCAAATTACTCAAGCCCGTGGTAGCCGCGTTGCGGAGCAGGGGCGTTCGTCTGATTATTTACCTAGACGATATCCTTATCATTGCGAACTCAAAATCTCAGGCTCAGACCCACGTAGGCTGGACCGTACGTCTCCTGCAGGACCTAGGCTTCCTCATCAACATGGAGAAGTCTATTCTAGCACCATCCCAGAGCATGGAGTTTCTCGGTTTCCTGGTAGATACCAACCAGGCGGTCTTGCGTTTACCCAAGGCAAAACTTGCTCTGATCCGCAAAGAGATCAGAGCAATACTGCGCAAGCAATCCCTATCTTTACGGGTATTAGCCAGAATAGTGGGCCTCCTGGCTGCATCCATACAGGCCGTCTTCCCGGCCCCTCTCCATTACAGAGCCCTTCAACGCCTCAAAATCCTTCACCTGAGACAAGGTCTCCGTTATGCAGACGAGATTCCACTCTCCGCAGGGGCCAGGACGGAACTGAAGTGGTGGCTCGGTCATGCCGTCGATTGGAACGGCAAGACAATCTTCAATTCCTATCCGGACGTCGTCTTAGAATCCGACGCAAGTCGGAGGGGCTGGGGCGCTCGATTCGGAGAGATTTCAACAGGAGGGATCTGGTCAGTCAGGGAATCCTTCCTACACATCAATGCCCTAGAGCTACTAGCTGACCTCTTCGCGGTTCAGAGTTTTCTCTCGAAGAGATCAAACTGTTGCGTATTGCTACGCATGGACAACATTTCAGCGGTACAATACGTCAACCGTTTGGGGGGCACCAGGTCCAAAATCTTGGCGGATATCGCCAAGGCTTTATGGCACTTCTGCCTGGCCAGGAACATCGTCCCCATGGCGGAGTACATTCCGGGATCCTCCAATATCGTGGCGGACTGGAACTCCAGATACATTACCGATTCCAGCGAGTGGAGGCTAGACCGCTCGACCTTCATCAGTATCATCCATCTCTGGGGACCACTGTCCATAGACTTGTTCGCCTCCAGACTCAACCATCAGTTGCCCCAATTCTTCAGTTGGAGGCCGGACCCAACGGCAACAGCGGTGGATGCTTTCCGCCAATCCTGGACGGGGGGGACGCATTACGCGTTTCCACCATTCCAGCTGATATGCCGGACCTTATTGCAGATAGCTACCCAGGGAGCCAAGGTGGTGTTGATTGTGCCCTGGTGGCCAACACAACCGTGGTTTCCTCTTCTGTTGGAAATGGTCATCGACCTTCCCAGGGTCTTGCCCTCGTTTCCAGTCCTCCTTTCACACCCGTCCAAAGACATACACCCGCTAATTTCAGACGGCTCTCTGACCCTCCTAGCCTGCCTGGTCTCAGGATGCCAGACGCTGACAGAGGCCTTTCACAGTCAGCTAGAGAGCTTCTCGCCCTGGCCTGGGCCCCCGGGACTCGATCAGCGTATAGGTCAGCCTGGTGAATCTGGGTGCGTTGGTGTAATCAACGACAGGCTGATCCGATACATACCCCTGTAGCACTTATAGTGAACTTCCTGGCGGAGGCTTTCGATACCGGTAGAGCGTACAGCTCCATTAACGTGTATCGATCAGCTATTTCGGCTTACCATCACCCTGTGGATGCCTTGCCGGTGGGTAGACACCCTCTCATTTGCAAACTAATGAGAGGTATCAAGTTTAAACGACCTCCTCGTCCCAAATACCTATCAACATGGGACGTATCCAGGGTCCTAGACATGCTATCCACGTGGGATGACAATGAGGACTTGTCTCTCAAACATCTCACGTACAAACTTACGATCCTCCTCTGTCTTATCTCGGTCAAAAGGGTTTCAGATGTTAGAGCACTGGATATTTCCAGGCGACAATTTTCGCCCCTAGGAGTTAGGTTCTCGGTCGTGCGTAGGACCAAGACCGGCATTCAGTCGGTATTCTATCCTTTCTTTTCGGATCGTCCGCGCTTATGTGTCGTCAAGTGCCTGCAGGCCTATGAAACGCGTAGCGCCGAACTTCGTTCTCCATCTTCGCCCCAATTATTGGTTTCCTACGTCCAACCTCATCGCCCGGTGACTTCTGCCACTCTAGCGCGCTGGGTCAGGTCGACTATGGACATGGCGGGTATAGATACCACTAAATTCGGCGCACACTCCACTAGAAGTGCAATGGCTACTAAGGTGGTCTCGGCCGGGGGATCTCTGTCAGATCTTCTACTGGCGGCGGACTGGTCCTCGGAGACCGTTTTCCGCTCCTTTTACTTCAGACCGGAAACACACGTGTCTATGGCCGCTTTGGGGTAATCTGATGTATATTGTCTTCATTTTCTGTAAGAAATGCTAGCTTTGAACTTGCATAAGATATGAGCCTCCTGTCTGAGGTATAATTCGAGATTTTCCTAGCTTGTGACGGAAAATATTGATTATATGAAGACAGGAGGCGAGTATCTTCCCTCCCTACCCTACCCTATTATGGTTCCTTCTACTCTCTTACAGGATACTGAACACGTTCGACTGCGTTCGGGAAGGTCGAAGACACATTCCTTCTAACATGGTTTCGTTTCCAAAGGCCCGGTTGGCCGTAGAAGCCGTCGGTTGGTCCCCATTGGGACGAATGTTACCCCGCGTACAACGGAACGTCTGGGATTCAGAAAAGGCCGGCCGGCCGAAGTCCCCGGAGTTGGGGGTCCCAGAGACTGGTGAATCATTTTCAATTCGTTTGGAAGTTCGCATGAAGAAAGAGGAATAGGAAGGGGAGGAGCAGTCCTTATATGCAGAGGCCAGAGGGAGGGGTCACAGACCCAAGGACTGCTGGGAAACGTAGTTTCTTTCTAGTTTTCAAGTTTCAGCTTTTCTGTTTCATGTTATTTTTAGAAAAGCTTGAATACTGATCAGTTTTGTTTCTGCTGTGAGCATTAATAAAGAAAGATTAATGCATAAGATACTCGCCTCCTGTCTTCATATAATCAATATTTTCCGTCACAAGCTAGGAAAATCTCGAATTGCAAAAGTGGACAAAACGACATTATTGGCATCTACCGGAATCCATTCAGTGTACATTGAAATATTTAACAACCGGACATTGCAGGGTTACCAGGGGCAACACCTCATGTCACCACTGCAACCACTGCTAGACATCCCCTTCCCCCATGCACATTCCCGGTATTCCCAGTTATTGATCCCAAGAGCTGACACTCCTCTCTTCATATATAATATGTACACCCCCTCCCCACCCTGTATACAATGTACTGACCCCAGGAGCTGGCACTCTGCCCTTCCCTCTTCATCAATAATATGTTCACCTCCCCTGTATTCCCAGTACTTCTCCTGACCCCAAGAGCTGACACTCCTCTCTTCATATATAATATATACACCTCACCCTGTATTCCCATTCAGTGTATTGACCACAGGAGCTATAAAACTGCACTGATTACTGTGAAAATGATACTGGCACTGAAGGGGTTAACCACTAGGTGGAGCTGAAGGGGTTAAGCGTGACCTAGGGAGTGATTCCAACTGTTAGGGGGAGGAGATACAAATGACACGTCAGCGATCACAGGGAACAGTAGATCTCCGACGTGTCACTAGGCAGAACCGGTGGAGTGTCTTGTTTTACAAAGGCACCCCCCTGTTCTGCCTTTGCGGACTGCAATCCTGGGCCGCCCGGGAACATCGAGTTTCCGGGACCCGCGGGCACACTCACGAGGCACGCGCGCCCGATGGGTGGCAAATTTAAAAGGACGTACAGGTACGCCCATTTGCCTGATACAGCATGTCCATGGATGGAAAATCTGAAATGTAAGGGTCACACCATAACCTGCCAAAGAAGAGAATTGCTGGTACAATGAAACAAAAAATAATCTCTAAAAAAAAAAAAAAAAAGCACTGAGGAACCCAACATGTCTGAAACTGCACTGTGGTTACGATACCAGTTTGGATAAAAACCAGTGCTTTGTGGAGTTCCTCCTTAAATACGAGTCAGGAGGTTCCAGGCACGAGGGGAATCGTACAGCTGAGCGCAGTAAATAATGCAGAAGTGACGGAAGTGATTTGAGGAAGTTGTTGATTGATATAATTCTCTGTGATTTTGGTTTGACCTTTAACAGGTTTATAGAACGTTGGTGATCGGTGTGAGGAGGTCGGCAAAGAATCCTCCAAACACCCTGGCTGATTCTACAAGCAGATTGTGGCACCGCACAAACTGCACTCACCAGTGCCCAATATCACACAAACTGCACTCCCTAGTGCCCAATACCACACAAACTGCACTCCCTAGTGCCCAATACCACACAAACTGCACTCCCTAGTGCCCAATAGCACACAAACTGCACTCACCAGTGCCCAATATCACACAAACTGCACTCACCAGTGCCCAATATCACACAAACTGCACTCCCTAGTGCCCAATACCACACAAACTGCACTCCCTAGTGCCCAATACCACACAAACTGCACTCCCTAGTGCCCAATACCACACAAACTGCACTCCCTAGTGCCCAATAGCACACAAACTGCACTCACCAGTGCCCAATATCACACAAACTGCACTCACCAGTGCCCAATATCACACAAACTGCACTCCCTAGTGCCCAATACCACACAAACTGCACTCCCTAGTGCCCAATACCACACAAACCGCACTCCCTAGTGCCCAATACCACACAAACTGCACTCCCTAGTGCCCAATAGCACACAAACTGCACTCACCAGTGCCCAATATCACACAAACTGCACTCCCTAGAGCCCAATACCACACAAACTGCACTCCATAGTGCCCAATACCACACAAACTGCACTCCCTAGTGCCCAATAGCACACAAACTGCACTCACCAGTGCCCAATACCGCACAAACTGCACTCACCAGTGCCCAATATCACACAAACTGCACTCCCTAGTGCCCAATACCACACAAACTGCACTCCCTAGTGCCCAATACCGCACAAACTGCACTCCCTAGTGCCCAATACCACACAAACTGCACTCCCTAGTGCCCAATACCGCACAAACCGCACTCACCAGTGCCCAATACTGCACAAACCGCACTCACCAGTGCCCAATATCGCACAAACTGCACTCACCAGTGCCCAATACCACACAAACTGCACTCCCTAGTGCCCAATACCACACAAACTGCACTCCCTAGTGCCCAATACCGCACAAACCGCACTCACCAGTGCCCAATACCGCACAAACCGCACTCACCAGTGCCCAATATCGCACAAACTGCACTCACCAGTGCCCAATACCGCACAAACCGCACTCACCAGTGCCCAATACCGCACAAACCGCACTCACCAGTGCCCAATATCGCACAAACTGCACTCACCAGTGCCCAATACCGCACAAACTGCACTCACCAGTGCCCAATACCGCAACGGCGACAATATACCCAGCGTGGGAGTGGCTGTCAGTGCTCTGCAGCCAATCAGATGGGAAACTCCATATGACAACTTCATAGGGTGCAAATTGTTATTAGAAATAATACATGAAAAGAAAACCATGGTGGTTATGTTGAAGATCAAAAATTAGAAAAGTTTTTTAAATAAACTTCAAATGTTCTGCCTTGAAAAGATCACGGGGGGGGGGGGGGGGGGCAGTCATTATTTAATTAGGTCTTTATGCACTTCAGCCCCGGAATAATTTACCCCCTTCCCGACTAAGGCATTTTTTGTGATTCGGCACTGCGTCGTTTTAGCTGACAATTGCGCGTCCTTTCTGTCCCACATATAGAGATTTATTTCGGTGGTGTTTGATCAACCTCTGCATTTTTTGTGCTATGAACAAAAAAGAAGCGACAATTTTGAAAAGAAAAAAACAATATTTTTTACTTTTTACTTTTTGTTATAATAAATATCCCCAAATATATATATAAATCCTCAGTTTAGGCCGATATGTACTCTTCTTCATATTTTTTGGCAAAAAAATATAAAACTATTAAAAAAAAAAAAAAAAACGCAATAAACGTATATTGATTGGTTTGCGCAAAAGTTATAGGGCCAGATTCACGTATTCCAGAGCATCTTTGCTCTGGAGTAACGCTTCTGATTTGCGTTGCGCTGCCGAAATTTTAGGAGCAAGTGCTGTCATTCACGAAGCACTTGCTCCTAAAGTTGCGGCAGCGCATCACAAATGAGCTGGCGGAATTCAAATGTAGCGGGTACGGGGCGTGTAGTATGCTAACTACGCGCGATCCCGCCGCCAACGTACTGCGCATGCGTCGAGTGTCAAAACATCCCCGTGCGCATGCTCCAAAATCTGTGAATGAACGTCAATGACGTCACATTCCCATTCATGACCGTTTTACGCAAGCGACATTTTTTTTTTTTTTTCCCGACGCGATGACGACGCCTATACCTAACATAGGATACTCCAACCCCATGTAGGTATATCTATGCGCCGCGTATCCCGTCCGGAAACGTCGTATCGTCATTGCGTCGCGCCGGATTTCGATCGTGAATTGCCGATTTCCGCTCATTAACATATTTTTTGAGCGTAAATCGGCGGGAACGCCCCCGGCGCCATTTTTAAGTTGAAGTAACGATGCGATGGCGAAACTCAGTTACGCTGCTCGCATCGGAACTTCAACCCGGCGTTTCTTGTTTTCTGGTTACAGAAAACAGAAACGCCGGCTCAAAGCCACAGTTAGGCTGGCGGATCACTCGATCCGCCAGCGTAACCTTTCCTGAATCTGGCCCATAGTGTCTACAAAATAGGAGATATATTTATGGCATTCCACCAATGCAAAATGGCCCAAACTGCGCAGAGGCAGGAATTCTGTGCACATCCAGTGAAATACCAACATTTGAAAACACACCAGATTATAGTGCTGATAAACCCCACAGAAAAACAAAATTACAGCTTTGCATTATTTTTATTATACAGAATTTATATAGCACCAACAGTTTGCGCATGCGCAGTGCTTCACAAAATGAAGGCAGACATTACCGTTGGAGGAGGAGAAGGAATCGGAGGGCCCGACTCGTTACAGCTTACATTATGGCTCGGGTGCCAGTTTCATGATAAATAGACACTTTCTCTCATTTCTACACTCTTTCCAAACTACTTTCAGCTGAAAACTGATGCCATCCATTGCTGTCTAATGCCAGCTGTCAGAAGAACAGACACTGCGAGGCCAAGCAGGTGCCACAGCTGGGCGGTGCTGAGAAAACACCAGTGACCTCGCAAAACTACAAGGGCAAAAGGTTAAGTGACGTGTCAGCAAATCTTTAGACCTTCCGGATAGAATTTCATCTTTAGGTTACACTCTTTAACATTTGCATGATTGAAAAATGCCAAACAACCAAAAACAAGTTAAGGGGAAGAGGAAGCTGTCCTCTTGTTCTATCTGGTCAACGTGCAAATAGTAAAAGTTCCACCAACAACTGTTCAGTGAACTTCCACTTTCTTCTCTTGGCCATGAAGCTATTTACTTACTGCCATGGTTTTGGAGGTCCATTTTAACGGCTCTAATCTGATAGAAGAGCAGCGTATGGCTTTACATGTAAAAAATCTTGTAAATCAATTTACTAGCAAAAAAAAAAGGGAGAGCAGTTAGGAGTAGCCTTAAAGCGGAGCTCCAGCCGCGGGAATTTTTTTTTTTAAAGTCAGCAGCTACTAACAGTGTAGCTGCTGACTTTAAATAAGGACACTTACCTGTCCTAGGCGCCCGCGCTGATGGGCCCCCCGATGCCGGTCCCACGATTGCTCCGGGTCCCGCGCCGCCATTCACAATATGGGAAACAGGCAGTGAAGCCGTACGGCTTCACTGCCCGTTTCCTACTGCGCCTGCGCGAGTCTCACGCTGGCTTGTGAATGGGCGCGCTGCTCTCTGAGAACACACACAGTTCCCAGGAAGCAGCGCGCCCATTCACAAGGAGAAGAAGAAGAAGAAGAAAACACACCGCGGTTCAGGAAGAGGCAGATTACGGACTTCCGCATAGCAACAGCTATTTCGGGTGAGTATTTATTTTTTATTTTTTTCAGGTTTTTTATTTTTATTTTTTTCAAACAACATTGTAAGATGTTGTTATCCTGGGTGGAGCTCCGCTTTAAAGCACAAACTTTTGGTATCGATTGTCTACTCAGGCAACCAATAGGCGCCCCTTCCAGAATACAGGATGCACCCACTCACCCAGTGCCGAGTTTCAGATTAGTGTACTGCTTTCCAACTTCTAGGTTAAGCCCCCCCACCACCTCTGTACCCAATGAGAAGGCCTGAGTGACAAGTACGTGAACTCTTCTTGGTTGGGCAGTGAATAGAAGGCTTTTTTTTTTATATACATGGATAAGGTTTTAGCCAACTCCATTCCTATTCTCATTTTTATCTTTTTATTTTTGTTCTCCTTATCAGTTATTCATATACGAGAGGGCATTCACATTCTCTTGTGTCTGTTTTAATTTCATAGTTTATGGGAACAAGGCTTGGTTTGTCTCCATGACAAAGTTTGGCCATCAATTGCAGTTTGAATCTTTTCCATATCGAGGCTTGGCCATTAATTGCAGTTTCGATCTTTTCCATATCGAGGCTTGGCCATCAAATGCAGTTTTGATCATCTCCATATCGAGGCTTGGCCATCAATTGCAGGTCGGATCATTTCCATATCGAGGCTTGGCCATCAATTGCAGGTCGGATCATTTCCATATCGAGGCATGGCCATCAATTGCAGTTCCGATCATTTCCATATCGAGGCTTGGCCATCAATTGCAGGTCGGATCATCTCCATATCGAGATTTGACCATCAATTGCAGGTCTAATCTTTTCCATATCGAGGCTTGGCCATCAATTGCAGTTCCGATCATTTCCATATCAAGGCTTGGCCATCAATTGCAGTTCCAATCATTTCCATATCGAGGCTCAGCCATCAATTGCAGTTCCAATCATTTCCATATCGAGGCTTGGCCATCAATTGCAGTTCCGATCATTTCCATGTCAAGGCTTGACCATCAATTGCAGTGGCGATCATTTCCATGTCGAGGCTGAGCCATCAATTCTTACAGGGAGTCCTGGTTCTTCTTTTACAAGGAGGCTTGGCCCTTATTCTGCCTTACATGCCTTGGTGTAGAGCAGAGGTCTCCAAATTTTCTAAACAAAGGGCTAGTTTATTGTCCTTCAGACATTAGGGGGGCCGGACTGTGGCCATCCGAAGTAGAAATTATCCCAACGTCAGTTGGAGTAAACAATGACCCATTTTTGGTTTCATTGGGAGGAACAGTGCCCGATCTTTGGCTTTATTGAGGGGAACTGTGCCCCATCATTGGTGTCATTGGGAGGAATGGTCCCCCTATCACTGGTGTCATTGGGAGGAACTGTGCCCCATCATTAATATCATTGGGAGGTAGTGGCTAGTTATACATTTTTTTATGTACCTCTTAAAGCCTGATTTGTAAAAACTCCCAGGACGTTGCTCAGAGAGGTCCAGCTATTACTGTTCATCTTCACCATCACAGGAGTGACCTCTTAAATCCTGAGTTCAGAGCTACTTCGTCAAGGGCAAGAAAGCGCATATGAATCAGAGAAACTTCACTCCTGTGATGGTGGAGGTGAACAGTAACAGCTTGTCCTTTATAAACCAACCTTCTGGGAGTTTTCAGGTCAGGCTTCATATGTATATGAATTGCCTACACCAGCTGCACAGGTTGTTTTTATGTATAGATGTCCCTGTAGCGCCTGTGTACTTTCAGTACAGGTGCTATTCTTAAATTTAAGGGGGATGAGAGGGTTATTTGGCTCTCATCCGGTTAATCTGACTAAATTTGGGTCTTTGCAAGGCTGGGCTCCGCTGTGGTTTCATTCTGTGTTCCAGAGGTGCTGTTCCACCTCTGGGTGACAGGTGGCACCAGAGGGGTCCAGGCGGAGGTGTCTTCTGCCAGCAGCTAATCAAAGGGGTTTGTCCCTCGCGGGGCATGCTGGGGAAGAGTATTTCTGGAGCAGATGCCTTTTGGCGGGGTTCTTCTTCTTCTGGTTCCTGGTGCGGCACCCACCTTTAGGATGACCGTACATTACCGCGCCCCAGGCGTTATGGCCTACCTGGCCTGGGGCGTGGGTGCTACGCGGAGATCCTGTTTCCGGGACCATGTTGGCCCAGAGCAACTGAAATTGTGGCGGGACCCCAGTAATCGACTGGGGTCCTAGCTTGAAGATCCCAAGCGAGTTTAGCTGTTCGGTGGGGACCCAGTTGAGGGGCACCAATGAGAGGCTGGTGATCCAACAGCACTGGAGTGAACCATCGGGGATCGAGGTGACCGAACACTGAGAGGTTGGATGTCAGCAACCTGTCAGTCGGTGACCAGCTGAGAACTACCTAAGGTCAGATTCAGGGACTAAATTCGCTAAGGAAGATTTATCTTATGATCTACGTTCTGGGGAGGGGTCTGTGGCAGAGGCCTGTCTTCCCACAAGGTTCCGAGTGATACCCTGGCTGTCATTGAAGCTATGGAGGTAACAGGCCGAACCCAAATCCATCCAGCGGCTCCTGCAGGGGTGAGCGCTACATTCCTTATCTGCAGTTTTTGTTGGGAAGGGTGAACTATACCTTTAAACTCAAAAATTCATCATTTTGCTTTATCATCATTTGAACAAGCTGCACCATCTGGCAAATGAACGCCTTGCATCTTTATAACGTTATCTCAGCCATGTGGGCGGCTGAACTCCTGACCATAACACATTGCGTAACGCAAAAAAGCACAAGTGATGAGTTCTCCGCCACACCTAAAAGAGAAACTCAACAAAAGTTGGAGACTGCGAGACCACCTCTTCCCCGCGGGAAACAACAAGTAAGCAAAGCTGACCGGGATATCGGCAGTGAGTCAGACCTCTGGCCCGGCAAGCGGTGGGGATGGTTGGACCATGACAGGGAAAGTAACATGCTGCCAAGCTCAAGATTTGTTTTCTGGATCAAATCTGCAGATGTCTGTAAATGACTGAGTCATCCAAAGTTGTTCTCCATGGAAATGAAAAGGAACACTCAGGAAGAAAGAGAAAACAAAATGTATCACAACAGATATCGCCTCTCTGATGCTGGCAATTTTAATGCCAAGAAAATCCTTACACTGGCCTTTTTTTCCCCAGTGACGTAGACCCCTTACAATTACCAGCCAATACAACACTTTCAATAACTGAAATGATTGTAGGTAATACATATACTATGTTGCCAAAAGTATTGGGACGCCTGCCTTTACACGCACATGAACTTTAATGGCATCCCAGTCTTAGTCTGTAGGGTTCAAAATTGAGTTGGCTCTGCCCTTTGCAGCTCTAACAGCTTCAACTCTTCTGGGAAGGCCGTCCACAAGGTTCAGGAGGGTGTCTATGGGAATGTTCGACCGTTCTTCCAAAAGTGCATTTGTGAGGTCAGGCACCGATGTTGGAGAGAAGGCCTGGCTCGCAGTGTCCGCTCTAATTCATCCCAAAGGTGTTCAATTGGGTCAACCAGCCTACAAAGTCACTAGATGGAGCAGGCTCAGACCCCGGTGTACCCAGCAATTTAGACCAACGTTTTTCAAACTTATTGGGGAAGTCCCTATATTGAAGGCACCCAAGCCTAAAAGTATCACCAAGATTTTTAATCCACTCACTTAGCGTAGGTGGGACATCAGACTTCCAGTGAATCAAAATGACCCTATGAGCCTGTGTAACGGTATGGCCCATGGGACCCAGAGGCTCTTGAAGGATGCGGGGTACTCCTGTTTCAGCTTAACCAATGACTCTTGCGTCTAGGGTCATCCTATGTCCACTAGGGGCATAGGATGACTGAGAAATGACATCTTGAACTACATGAGATGGGACAGTAATGATAATTCACAATGTATTGCAGGATATCTTGAAATATAACAGGTGGTTAATTCTGAACCCAACCGGTCAATAGAGTGATTCATTCAATGTGGGGACACATACTGTCAAGGTGTTAAGGCTGGCTCCAAAGACTGTTTCATTGTGTGATGCTAATTAACACTGTATTGTGTGAAAGTTCTATTGATGATAATATGTGTTGTGAATTAGCACAATCTAAAGGTCAGACGTCTGACTTATGTTTACTAAAGGAATGTGTATTGAAGGCTCGTTAGTACCCATTGTATGCTGTTGTGGGTGGCGTGTGTCATTGTCCCTTTGATTACTGCAGCATGCTTTTTACTGTATAAAAAGAGCCTGAGTTTGTCATTAAAAGCTATTCATTTTGAACCAGAGAACAGAGCTGTGTGTCTCGTTCTTCTGGGGGAAATCCATATGGATCATGTCTGCTGGATTGTGGAGTGTCGATAAGCTGTCTTGGGTTGGTGGAATGGAATATCGTACATGGCGTTAACCCCTGACCGTTACAGCCTGTAATAAGGCTCTGAAAATGGCAACTCCCATAGCTCCAGAGAATCCAATATGCCTAAAATACAGTGTTTTGGGTCAAGCGGTATGTTAACTGTGAACATCGCTTATCCATGTCTTTATGGACCTTGCTTTGTACACTGGTGCGTAGTCATGTTGGAACAGCAAGAGGCCGTCCCCAAACTGTTACAACAAAGTTGGGAGCATAAAGTTGTCCAAAATGTCTTGGTATGCTGATGCCTTAAGAGTTCCCTTCACTGGAACTAAAGGGCCAGGCTTGACCCCAGAAGGCCAGTCAAGTCCCTCCACCCCAAACTCGCTCATCCATGTTTTTATGGACCTTGGACTGAAGGTCAGTAAATTGGCCCTTTGTTTAGAAAGTCTGGAGATGCCTGGCCTAAGAAAAAGCATTGCATGGCAGAATTCTGATTATAAACCTTATAAAAAAAAAAAGAAACTTGCATTGGATTTAACAATAGACAGACAGCTAAACTCAAAGTTAGAGCGAAATTCAAGGCTTTTCTATAATGTGCTCCCAGGGCTGAGGGGCTTCGTAGCTGCTCAGAAAATAAAACAAGTTGAGCCAAGTTGTACACATTGTTGACCTGAAAGTGAGTGACCGCACAGAACATTTCAAAACCATAATGCTTATTACCGATAGTTACATAGTAGGTAAGGTTGAAAAAAGACACAAGTTCGTCAAGTCCAACCTATGTGTGTGATAGCATCTTGAAGAGAATTCTTTGCCATCCAAGCCTTTCTGATGAAGGTTGCCATCAACGGTCTGCCAAGATGTTTGCCAATTTCAGAGACGTAAAGCACCTGTTTAAATACATAGTAGTAGTGTCCAATAAACAGGTGCTCCACGTAAAGGGGACCTTTTGGTAACTACGTAAACACATTAATTGATGGTTAAAGTCAAGGTAAAGTTATGCAAGACAGACAGAGATTGATTTACTAAAGCCAAATAGACTCTGCAAAGTGCAGTTGCTCCAGAGAAGGGGGTCTCCAGTCTAGCCAAGCAACAGGCCAGTTTCATGTTCTTCAGACTTTAGAGGGGCTGAACTTTGCCTAATTGAAAGTGATACATTTCCTGGTGTCAGTGGATGTAACCAATGCCCCATCATTGGTGCCAGTGGGAGGAAAATGTCCCCATCATTGGTGCCAGTGGGAGGAATAATGTCCCCATCGTTGGTGCCAGTGGGAGAAATAATGTCCCCATCATTGGTGCCAGTGGGAGGAATAATGTCCCCATCATTGGTGCCAGTGGGAGGAATAGTGTCCCCATCATTGGTGCCAGTGGGAGGAATAGTGTCCCCATCATTGGTGCCAGTGGGAGGAATAGTGTCCCCATCATTGGTGCCAGTGGGAGGAATAGTGTCTCCATCATTGTTGCCAGTGGGAGGAATATTGTTCCCATCATTGGTGCCAGTGGGAGGAATAGTGTCCCCATCATTGGTGCCAGTGGGAGAAATAGTGTCCCCATCATTGTTGCCAGTGGGAGGAATAGTGTCCCCATCATTGTTGCCATTAGGAGGAATATTGTCCCCATCATGGTGTCAGTGGGAGGAATAGTGTCCCCATCATTGTTGCCATTAGGAGGAATATTGTCCCCATCATTGGTGCCAGTGGGAGGAATAGTGTCCCCATCATTGGTATCAGTGGGAGGAATAGTGTCCCCATCATTGTTGCCAGTGGGAGGAATAATGTCCCCATCATTGTTGCCATTAGGAGGAATATTGTCCCCATCATTGGTGCCAGTGGGAGGAATAGTGTCCCCATCATTGGTGTCAGTGGGAGGAATAGTGTCCCATCTTTGGTGTCAGTGGGAGGAATAGTGTCCCATCTCTGGTGTCAGTGGGAGGAATAGTGTCCCATTTTTGGTGTCAGTGGGAGGAATCGTGTCCCCATCATTGTTGCCAGTGGAAGGAATATTGATCCTATCATTGGTGCCAGTGGGAGGAATAATGTCCCCATCATTGGTGTCAGTGGGAGTAATAATGTCCCCATCATTGGTGTCAGTGGGAGGAATAGTGTCCCATCTTTGGTGTCAGTGGGAGGAATAGTGTCCCATTATTGGTGTCAGTGGGAGGAATAGTGTTTCATCATTGGTGCCAGTGGGAGGAATAGTGTCCCATCATTTGTGCCAGTGGGAGGAATAGTGTCCCCATCATTGGTGTCAGTGGGAGGAATAGTGTCCCATCATTGGTGTCAGTGGGAGGAATAGTGTCCCATCTTTGGTGCCAGTGGGAGGAATAGTGTCCCATCATTGGTGCCAGTGGGAGGAATAGTGTCCCATCATTGGTGCCAGTGGGAGGAATAGTGTCCCATCATTGGTGCCAGTGGGAGGAATAGTGTCCCATCATTGGTGCCAGTGGGAGGAATAGTGACTACTATCATTAGAAGGTAACATACAAAGAAAAAGAGCTGCTGCTCCAGGTGTATGATGATAACTTGAGGTAGAATGTCTCGTAGAGTGCCAGCCTCGGCCCGCCTCTGTGGGAAACTTGTAAGAAAATAAATGGATGTACATCCAGGAATTCTGATTGCCCTTTATTGTTCAAAGAGATAACACCAAAACCACCAACACAAGGTCAAGTAGATGCGTTTCACACATACATCTTGTGCTTTATCATTACCATGGTAATGATTAAGCACACAATGTATGTGTGAAACGCATCTACGTGACCTTGTGTTGGTGTCTTTGGTGTTTTCACTTTAAACAATAAAGGGCAATCGGATTCCTGCATGTGCAGCCATTTCTTTTTCTTACACGTATCAGTAGTAGGAATACTGCCCCATAGTTGGTGCCAGTGGGAGGAGGAGTGCCTCATTGTTGGTCTCAGTGGGAGGAAGAGCACCCCAAGGGCCGAATAAAGGCAAGCAAAGGGCCACAATTTGGAAAACCACTGCTCCAGAACTTGGCAATAAAGTGAAGCCTCACCTTGCAAAGAATACCCAATCACATGCAGGGGGAAAAAAAAAACTTTTTATTTTTGCTTGCACATGATTGGATGGTGGAAATCAGCAGAGCTTTCCCTCATTACTAAACTCTGAAGCAACTGCACTTGCAAAGCATACAGTCTATTTGCCTTTGGTAAATCCACCCCACAGTAAGCCAGTAACATACATGTATGCTCTGTGTTGTATGTACTGCACATGACAGGGTAAAAAACATGTTGAGATTCAGGTTTGCCTTCTGTTTGGTCGATAGGCCACCATAATTCAACGGGAAGCACTGGGGCCTTAAATTCAATTACAGTTTTTTTCAGCATGACAGGCGTGAAGAGAGGGAATTTGGGGAATTTCTCTCGCAGAAGACTGAGTCACCGTTCCCTAAGGAGACATTCTTGCTGGCGAAGGAAAAGGCAGCACAAATTTCAGCCCAGTAAAGGGCGGGCATAGATATGGTGGGTTCACAGGAGGCCTTTCCATAGTCCACACCTGTCAGAACAGGGCAGGTCGGGCCTCACACGCCAGACTAGACTACAGATCCAGCTGTGCTCTCAGGGAGTCGAGGAGACCTAGCAGAGCTTTACTACGTGTAGCATAAATGTACTCCTCTAAACAGAATCCGGCATTGTAAGAAATATGCAGGTTCCTTGCGGAAAATAATGGTTGCCCGGACTGGCTGGTTAAGTTGCTTCAACGCGTTATCAGTGAGCAATAATAAGGATGCACTAACTAGGCTTCAACTTCCCTTCCTGCATGCCTGTTCCAGGTCAGTGATCTCCCTGGTCTGTTTTTTGTTTAGAATGTCCACAGTCCGTGTTTTGGCTGCAAAAACCCCGATATAGTAAAGGCTGCAACACTGGTTCAAGGCTTTTCTTAGCTGGTCACACCGGAGCTTAAAAGTGGGATAAATGGTGATCTGGTTAATAAAAAAAAAAATAGATTTTTGTGATTAAAGCGAGTTCCACCCAAAAATAGACCTTCCTCTTTTTGGATTCCTCCCCTCCGGTGTCACATTTGGCACCTTTCAGGGGGGAGCAGATACCTGTGTAATACAAGTATTTGCTCCCACTTCTGGGCATAGATTACCGCAGTGATCTATGCCACGTCCGCTGCCTACTCCGCCCCCCCCCCCCCCATCTTCTGGGAGACACACAGGCCCCATTCGGATTGCACAGTGCGACTCACGCAGTAGGGAACCAGGAAGCGAAGCCGCAAGGCTTGACCTCCTGATTTCCTTACCAAAGATGGCGGTGGCAACACCCGAGGGCTGAGGGAGAGATCGGCTTTGGATGCCAACATCACCGTCAGTTTTTCTTTGTTTCGGTTATTACATTTTGTAAAAAAAAGGGATTTTTAATAACAGCTTACCTGTAAAATCCTTTTCTTGGAGTACATCACGGGACACAGAGCGCATAGTCATTACATATGGGTTATATGGGTACCTTCAGGTGTGGACACTGGTGTAATCAACTTCACAGGAAGTTCCTCCCTATATAACCCCCTCCCACTGAGAGTGCTCTAGTTTTGTAGCAAGCAATTTCTCTGAGGTTACACAATGTTCCCCAAAAAGAGGGGTGGGAGCTCTGTGTCCCGTGATGTACTCCAAGAAAAGGATTTTACAGGTAAGCTGTTATTAAAAATCCCTTTTTCTTGATCGTACATCACAGGACACAGAGCGCATAGTCATTACATATGGGATGTCCCAAAGCAATGCTCCATGAAGGGAGGGAGACCGTAAGGCCAAAAATAGCCAAACAGAAAATATATCAGGAGGTAAAATAGCTCCACCAACAGAAAAAAAGGGGGCGTGAACCGGGCCAGAGGATTCTATACTGCTGCCCGTAGGACCGCCTGCCCAAATGCTGCGTCCGCAGCCTTTGTGACGTCCAACTTATAAAATTTAGTAAACGTATGTACGGAAGACCAGGTTGCCGCTTTGCAAACCTGTGCCATAGAGATCTGATGGTGTGCCGCCCAAGAGGCACTCATGGCCCTCGTAGAATGGGCCTTAACTGATAAAAGCGGTGGAACGCGCTTCAGACCATAGGCCTGAAAAATCAGCTGCTTAATCCACCTAGCCAAGGAAGACTTGGCAGCCGGCTGACCCTTCTTGGGGCCATCCGGAAGAACGAAAAGCACATCTGTTTTCCGAATCTTTTCTGTAGCCTTGAGATAAACCCTCATGGCTCGGACCACATCCAAAGTATGAAGCAATCTTTCCTCTCTGGACTGGGGAGTAGGAAAGAAGGATGGTAGGACTAGGTCCTGATTCAAGTGAAAACTGGATATGACCTTAGGAAGGAAAGAAGGCTGAGGCCGCAGAACCACTCTGTCCTTATGCAGAATCAGGTACGGTTCCCTGCAAGACAAGGCTGCCAGCTCGGAGACCCTTCTGGCCGAAGCCATAGCCACCAAGAAAACCAGCTTTCGGGTTAGCAGCACAAGAGGGATTTCTGTCAGAGGTTCAAACGGCTGCTTTTGTAAAGCTGACAAGACCAGATTTAGATTCCAGGGGCAGAGGGGAGCTCTAATAGGGGGATTTACATGCAAGACCCCCTGCAAAAAGGTTTTCACAAGCGAATGTGTGGCCAAAGGCCTTTGAAACCATATCGATAAGGCAGACACCTGCCCCTTTAGAGTACTAAGAGCCAACCCCTTGTCAACGCCAACCTGGAGGAATCGCAAGATCCTGTCAATAAAAAACTTGCGAGGATGCCCTCCTTGAGACTCGCACCACTCCACATAGGTTCTCCAGACTCTGTAATAGATATTTCTAGAGACTGGCTTTCTAGCTTGAATTAACGTAGATATGACTTGGGCAGAGAGGCCTCTGCCCTTAAGAATTAGAGATTCAGCCGCCAAGCCATCAAATTTAGCTGCTGTGAAGCAGGGTGGTAGATCGGGCCCTGAGACAGCAGATCTGGGCGCAGGGGGAGTGGCCACGGTGCCCTTACTGACATCCTCACGATGAGTGCGTACCAAGCCCTTCTGGGCCAGGCTGGGGCCACCAGGATCACCGGCCTGCGCTCCACCCTGATCCTTCGTAGAAGGCGGGGAATCATCTGTAGTGGAGGGAACGCATACAGGAGAGAAAACTGGTGCCAGGGGCAAACCAACGCATCGGTCCCGTAGGCCGAGGGGTCCCTGGCTCGGGATACGAATTTGTCCAATTTCTTGTTGAATCTTGTTGCCATGATGTCCACATCGGGAATTCCGAATCTTTGGCAAATCTCTTGGAATACCTGGGGGTGCAGAGACCACTCTCCCGGGAGTAACTGTTGACGACTCAAAAAATCTGCTTGAGAATTGTCTATCCCTGGGATGAACACTGCTGAGATGCAGGGTACATGGGCTTCGGCCCATGAAAAAATCAGGTTTACTTCCCTTTGAGCCGCTAGGCTCCTTGTGCCCCCCTGGTGGATTATGTATGCCACCGCCGTGGCATTGTCGGACTGTATCCTTACTGGCAGACCCTGCAGGGGGAGAGTCCAGGCGACCAGGGCCAACCGAGCAGCTCTGATCTCTAGGACATTGATGGGAAGCAGACTTTCTGCCTCTGACCACTGTCCCTGCTGGGTCCGTTTTCCTAAGATTGCCCCCCAACCTGTTAGGCTGGCATCTGTGGTTACTATTTTCCACGAGATGGGGCAAAAGGTTTTCCCTTTTGATAATTTTTGAGGGATCAGCCACCAGTACAGGCTGCGCCTGACTCCTGGGGAAAGAACTAATGGACGGTCTAATGCCTGTATGGACTTGTTCCAAGCAGAGAGAATAGCTGCTTGCAGAATTCTGGTATGGATCTGGGCATAGGGCGCTGCTTCGAAGGCGGCCACCATCTTTCCCAGCAGTCGCATGCATAGGCGAATAGTCGGCTTCTTTTTGCCTAAGACTATTTGAATCGTTTGAATCAACGACCTGATCTTCTTTTGAGGTAAAAATACCCTCTGGCATTCTGTATCTAACCGAAAGCCTAGATATTCCAACTGTCTTGTGGGTTGTAACCTTGATTTTTCTTGGTTCACAATCCACCCGAACTCTTCTAGATGCCGCACTGTGCGGACTACTGCATGATTGAGGTTGGAAGCTGAACTGTCGATAACCAGGAGATCGTCCAGGTATGCTAGGACCAAGATGCCTTCTGTCCTTAGGACGGCTAGCACCGGGGCTAACACCTTTGTGAATACCCGTGGAGCTGTTGCCAGCCCGAAAGGGAGGGCTACGAACTGGTAATGACTTTGGTTTATCGTAAAACGAAGAAACTTGTGATGTGCTGGGTAAATCGGCACATGCAGATATGCATCCTTTATGTCTATAGATGCTAGGAAGTCGCCCTGATGCAGGCTGGCTGTCACTGAACGTATGGAGTCCATACGAAAGGTCTGAATCCTTAGAAAGCGATTTAGGCGTTTGAGGTCTAATATAGGCCTGACGTCGCCATTGGGTTTTGGTATAACAAAAAGGTTGGAGTAGAATCCCAGACCCTTTTCTTGGGTTGGTACTTCTACAATTACTCCTTGGAGCAAGAGGCGATCCAACGCCTTTACGAGAGAGGCCCTCTTTAACGGGTCGCTTGGAAGACTTGACCCCTGAAAATGAGGAGGGGGGATTTCTCGAAACTCTAGTTTGTAGCCTGAGGCTACTACGGACCGAACCCAAGCGCCGGGAATTCTGGCCTTCCAGACTTCGGAGAAAAACTGAAGCCTCCCCCCCACCCAAGAGAGTGGGGGCGCCCCTTCATGAATCTGACTTGATGACTGGTTTAGCCGGCTTGCGAGACCAGGGCCTCTTGTTTGCCGCGGCTTGTCCCTGTGGGCGACTATTAACTGCTGAACGCCCGGGAGGCCGTCGATACTGACGAGAAGTCGAAGGGGCCGAGCCTACAATGGCCTGACGTTTAAACGTGGGCCCACGCGGTCTTTTCTTGACCGGTAAGGAAGTACTTTTTCCACTTGATATGGTGTGGATATATTTATCTAGGTCTTCCCCGAATAGTCTTCCCCCATGAAAGGGAAACCCTGCTAAAAGCTTTTTGCAGGGTGCCTCTGCTGACCAGTTCTTTAGCCACAAAAGACGACGCATGTGAACCATTAGTAGAGATGAACGAGATGCCTGTTGGATGGAGTCCTTAATAGCATCTATTGCAAAGCAGAGAGCCCTAGGGAATTCTGCTAATTCATGAGTATGCTGAGCCGGCATGTCCTTTAATATATGTTTTGCCTGATCCTTCAAGGCCTGACAAACACCAATGGCTGCTACTGCTGGCTGAACCATGGCACCTACTGAGGTGAAAGCTGCTTTCAGTAGGGTCTCGAATTTCTTGTCGACCGGATCCTTGAACATATGGACATTTTCAACCGGACAAGTCAGGGATTTATTCACGCAGGAAATGGCTGCGTCCACTGTAGGGAGAGCCCATTTCTTCACATATTCCTCTTCCATAGGGTAGAGAATAGAGAATCTTTTAGGAGGGACAAAGATTCTATCAGGTCGAGCCCAATCCTGGTAAATCACGTTCCGCAGAAGGGGGTGCATTGGAAAAGATGCACAAGTTAATGGAGCCTTTAAAGAACCCAATGAGGATACCTCCGGGGCTACTAGTTCTGGCACTGGAAGTTTAAAGGCAGTGCGAACCATATCTGTCAAAGACTGGATCCACAGGCCCTCCGCTTGAGAGGCCGAAAAATATTCATCTATAGTGGAATTTTCCCTGTCTGAACCGTCGGGACTTGGGTCTGCCTGATCCCCTTGTGGGTCCCGTTCCTCTGAAGAGGAGACCTCCGCATCTGAAAACCCCACACTGGGTGAGGGGGATCTAGCCCGCTTGCTACTTGGGCAAGGACGGGAAAACAACGCAGTTAACCTTTTCTCTAGCCCACACATGGTGGCTGCTAGCATTTCTTCCGTCACGTAAACGGGAATGGGTGGATCGGGGGCCGCCTCTGCCCCCAGCACCCCCAATGGCTCTTGTACTATGCCACTCGGTGTCCTGACTGGCGAGGGTGGGGCCGTAGAAGCCTGGCCCAAATCCTCTGACCCCGATGGAGACCCTTTTTGCTTTTTGGCACCTTTAGCAGCCTTGGCTGGTCCAGATCCCTTTGGAGCCATTGTACAACCTTGGGTCACCCCTATAGCCAACACCTGACTGTTGCAGCTAGGAGTAACCAATATGAGGGCAGGTATGAGGAAAAATGAAAAATAACTTCTTTTTCTTTTTTTTTTTCTTTTTTTCAAAAATTTTTTTTTTTTTTTTTTACCCGCCTGGGAGGTGGCAATACTGAGGAAACCTGTGAGTATTGACACACCAATGCCCGTTAGCCGGAGTCCAAGGTAGACTCAGATACTGCTGGATCTAATAAGGCTGAGTCCCTTTAAGCAAAAAACTTTTATTTTATTTTTTTTTATTTTTTTCTGGTCAATAGTGGACCTAAGTCCTAGACCTGAAGATCCACAAAACCGCCACTAGGTGTCCCTGTGTGGCCAAAAGACCCAGCTGCACGCTCTGTATCCTTTCTTCCTCTGCCTTCAGGAGGAAAGACCAGCCCGAGAGAAGTTTTCCCTTTATACAGACCCTGACGCTGCTGGCCCGCCCCCCCGACGCACGCCGACGCTATAAAAGGCGGCGTGCACGCGCGCGCGTATGCGCGCGCACACACGCGCGCGCACAATCGCGCGCGCACGATCGCAATCACCACGCTGAAACCACATGGAGGAAGCAGAGCAGAGGAACAACATGGACCAGCGTTAGGCAGCACCAACAGACAGCAGGTAAGCACTAATCTTATTGTAGTGCACACACAGCGAGGAAGCTGTCCCCTTGGGCTTCCTAAGAAACAGGAGTTTTTTACCAGCAATTTCCTCTTTAAAACATGTGGGGTTGCAGTATCAGTGTTAACAGGCAGACCTGGGGTGAGTAGCAAATATATAACTTACACAAGTATACATATATCTACATATTATCTGGGTAAACATTAGAATCCCATCCTGCCTCAACAGACATAGTGGAGATAGTGGCTGATGCACCAGCATACTGTTAGCCAACCCAGAACCCCCAGGGGGATACCTACTGTCGAACCAAGTCCCGCAGGTTCCCTCTTACCTGCTCCACGCCGCAGGGTATTGCAAAATGCAAGAGGCCCAACCTTCCCCCATCTCCGTGGGTATTGTCTTGGACCTTCAGGGACCGGGGTCCTGTGTTAAGGAACCCACACCCCTGGACCTATATAGCATCCTGGCATCAGTAGCGTTTAGTTCTTGGAAGAGACTAAGGCACTGGAGCCCAGAATCCAGCCCTCCAAGGAGAGGCATTATAGGCAAAACCCCACTCCAGCAGGGCCCGGGTACCGTACATCTTGGCTCTGAAGCACTTCGGACGGATCCGGCTAGCTATCCTGGGTCCCGAGACCTCCGAGGGACAGCTAGACGTGACCAACACCTAAGACACTGGCGAAAAAACTAGAGCACTCTCAGTGGGAGGGGGTTATATAGGGAGGAACTTCCTGTGAAGTTGATTACACCAGTGTCCACACCTGAAGGTACCCATATAACCCATATGTAATGACTATGCGCTCTGTGTCCCGTGATGTACGATCAAGAAAGTATGTTTTCTCTTTCACTGATGGATGCTGATGAGGTGGCACTAATATGCAGCACCGATGGGCACTCATAGGTGGCACTGATGGGTGGCTCTGATGGGCACTGGCAGGCATTACTGCTGGGCACTGATTTGCACCTCTAATGGGCACCGATTGGCAACTCTGGTGGTCCTGGGTGGCATCCCTGGTGGCCCTGGGTGGGCATTCATGGTGGACATCCCTGGTGGTCCTGGGAGAGGATCCTCGGAGGGCTGTGCTGATAATGAATCAGCGCAGACCCCCCCCATCAGGAGAGCAGCCGATTGGCTCTCTTCTACTCGCATCTGTCAGTGCAATTGGGGGAAAAGCCGATACACGGCTCTTCCTGTTTACGCTATTATTGGATACAGCTGATCACATGGTAAAGAGCCTACGTCAGAAGCTCTTTACCGAGATCGGTGATGCAGTGTTTCAGACTGACACACCACACCAAAGATCACCACGTGCGATCGCGGGTTAATCCTGCTGGACGTCATATGATGTCCAGCCAGGATAACTTAATCACTTTGCGCATGTCATTTTGTTAAATGGCGGCCAGGAAGTGGTGAAAATCTTCATTAAATCGTGCTATTAAAAATTTAAAATTTTGCATTTCTGAACCTTTTCATTTTATTGTGGCCCACGACCAGTCACGAAGTGGCCTGCGCTCTTCAAAAAGGTTGAACACCCCTGGCTTATTGATATCAGTTTGTTGAATGGGTTTGGATATTCAAAAGCCGTGATGGACGATACAGAAGAGAAAGTTTACAATAAAAAAAAAAAGATAAAAGGTGAAAAACTAATTTGGATAAGAAAGATGACCTTGACGTGTTACCAGAACTCTTCTGCAGCTGTCCTTGGGTGGGAATTTTGGAGTTTAGTAAGGAAAAATCCCAGGGGGGGTCAATGATTCATTAAACCCCAGTAACCCGGGGCTTTCCAAACTTATGTAATTTAATTGACAAACGAGGCAAGAAGTGCCTCTGCCACCTCCAAACTGACTCATTGCTTTAAAAAGGGCTGAAAGGAACTCAAAGTCTGTTATGTATTACCATCAGCTAGAAAGTACAGATAGATGAAAAGCCAGAGAGAACAGACCAGGAGCCTTGCCACCAAGGAGCCTTATTTCTTGTGCCCTTATTAACCACTTTAGCCCCAGACCATTTGGCTGCCCAAAGACCAGGCCGGTTTTTGCGATTCGGCGCTGCGTCGCTTTAACTGACAATTGCACGGTCGTGCGACGTGGCTCCCAAACCTAATTGATGTCCTTTTTTCCCCACAAATAGAGCTTTCTTTTGGTGGTATTTGATCGCCTCCGCGGTTTTTATTTTTTTGCGCTATAAACAAATATAGCGCAACAATTTTGAAAAAAAAAATGCAATATGTTTAACTTTTTGCTATAATAAATATCCCCAAAAAATATATATATATAAAAAAAAAAATTCCCTCAGTTTAGGCCGATACGTATTCTTCTACATATGTTTGTTAAAAAACGCAGTAAGCGTTTATTGATTGGTTTGCGTAAAAGTTACAGCATCTACAAAACAGGGGATAGTTTTATGGAATTTTTATTAATAATTTTTTTACGCTGCGATCAGCGATTTTTTTATCCTGACTGCGACATTATAGCGGACACATCGGACACTTTTGAAACACATTTTGGGGACCATTGTAATTTTTACAACGAGCAGTGCTATAAAAATGCACTGATTACTGTAAAAATTACACTGGCAATGAAGGGTTTAAATTGTAGGGGGCCCTGAAGGGGTTAAGTGTGTCCTAGGGAGTAATTCTAACTGTTAGGGGGCGTGGCTATGAGTGGCACGTCACTGATCGCTGTTCCCAATGAGAGGGTCATCTAGGAAGAACAGGGAGATGTTGTGCTTCCACTGACATCTCCCAGTTCTTCAGCTCTGTGACCTGATCGCGGGACACCGGCGGACATAGAGTTTGCAGGTCCCGCAACAGGGTTGCGAAAGCGCCGCCACCGGCGCGTGCATGTGGCGGGAAATTAAAGGGGACGTATATATATGCCCATTTGCCCAGCCGTGCCATTCTGTCGACGTATAAGTTCGTGGGGCGGTCGGCAAGTGGTTAATTTTTTCTATAGTTCTATGTTCTACAGAATACATAAACCGCCGGCCTTTTAAAAATGTAGTAAACAACATGTTATAGCATTTAACACACAAAGGAAATTATGCCAAATGTTGTGCTCGGAACCGTAATTATCTGTAGAGTCTTTGTGCCTATCAACAGCAACTCCCACCAGAGCAGACCAGGAGCCTATGACGCAAGCACAGGCTTAGGCAGTGATGAGAGTTGTTCTCATGTTGACCTTGAGATGTAAAAGGTGTTTGTGCGGCCCAACGGAAGACAGTCAGAGACCATGCAGATGGTTTGGCCAACTCATGTATTTCAAGGGCAGAAGATAAGGTATAAGAGACTGAAACAACGGCTGCTTCTCATCCCTGATAGGGGTTTGGGTCACAATGTAATCATTTGGTTTCCAAAGAATAACATGGGATACTTCTCAAGGCCAAAATTCTGGCTCAACAGATGCCTCACCAAACGTATCCAACAATTGTACCATTATCTTCGTTTTTAGTGTAGTCAGCAATCTGCTGCAATTGAGCAAACTAAAAACGGTTAAGGGTTTTTGACTTGACGCAGCGTAAGTGAGTAAGTAACTTGTATAGTGCTACAAAAACGCAAACTAAATCGCCTCAAGGCGCTGTATCCAATGTTGTCGCCCAGCCACGCTTCAGAATAGATGCGTCTTAAGTTTTTTTCTGAAGGCCCCGATGGTTCACTTCCATCCGAATGTCTGTAGGTAGAGCGTTTCATAGCGGCGGTCCTTGGACTGCGAATCTTCATTCTCCTTTAGATTTGTAGCGGGACTTGGGGATGCAGAGGAGGTTCTGATTAGTTGATCGTAGGGCCCGATATGGGGTGTAGTGTTTTTATTTTTTCGCATAAGTATTGCAGCGCGATTCCTTGTGTGCATTTGTGGGTGAGGCAGAGGGTCTTGAATGTCACCCGATCCTTTTACGGCTAGCCAGTGGAGGGACCTCAAGACCGGGGAGATTGGTTCCTATGTTTTATTACCTGTTACCAGTCTGGCTGCCGTGTTCTGGACAACTTGTAGACGAGACATCTGGTATTTGGGTATTTGGGTAGTCCTAGGTAGAGGGAATTTGCATAGTCGAGTCTGGAGTTGATGAGTGTTCCCACTACTGCTGTGTCTTCTTCCGGGATGAAGGGGATGAGTCTATGCAGCAAGTGGAGAAGATAGTGAGATCCGCTGACCACTGATCCTATTTGTGTGTCCATAGACATGTCTGAGTCAAGACGTAAAGACACTAAAGCTGAACATAGACAAACAGGTTCGATGTTTTGGCAAAATGTGACCACTCTTGAACATCGTGCCGACCAGCAATGGAATGGGCGCATTGGAAAGCCATCTGCATTTTATATAGGGTTTATCTTTCACCACATATCATATGTACTTGTGGGCTAGGTGCAGCAGAAGCAACGACACAGAGGCCTGGGCTCTGCACGTGGACTGTGCGAACACGCCGGAGCTCCTCCCTAGTGTTATATGCCGATCAATACGGTAATGCTATAGAGCAGGGGTCTCCAAACATCCTAAACAAAGGGCCGTTTTTTTGTCCTTCAGACTCTTGGAGGGCCGGACTTTGGCCAGCGGGAGTAGAAATTTTCCTGGCATCATTGTTGGTGAACATCTGGTATTAGGAGGAATAGTGCCCCATTGCTGGTATCATAGGGAGTAATAGTGCTCTATTAGTTGTGTCAGTGGGAGAAATGGTGCTCTATTGTCAGTGTCAGATGGCAGAATAATGTCTCGTATCAGTGGGAGGGATAGTGCCCCAAGGGCAGGATAAAGGCAAGCAAAGGGCCACATCCGGCCCTCGGGCCACAGTTTGGAGACCACTGCTATAGAGCAAGGGTGCCCAACCAGTGGCCTGGGGGCCACATGTGGCCCGCAGAGCCCTCTGATGTGGACCGCGACTTCCTGCTCTGTGATGGCATAGAATACTGTTATTAAAGGTAAGTTTGATACTAAAATCAGAGAGTATATATGGGCATATCTGTTCTGCAGTGGTTACTGAGCTGCTTTTAAACTGATCCATAGGTGCAGAGCACCTGCAGGTTACCTGCACTGAGCCATAGACTTCTGTTATTACCTGCGAGTTTGGTGAGCTTTCTGAAAGTGCACCATAGAAGTCTATTGCAAAATGCAGGAATGCCAAAAGTACACTGCGTTGCACCTGTGGTGCAGGTAAACCGCAGCGCATCAGTGTGAAAGCAGTCTTGGGCCCCTTTCACACGATCGGTCTGACCAATTGGACCCTCCATTCATCTCCAAGTAGTGGCAGACATAAACCGACTTGTGCTCTACCTCCAATAAGACCTGCTAAAAAGTATTGAATGAATGAATGAATGAATGAATGATTTGTATAGCGCAACACATGCAAACTGAATCGCCTCTGGGCGCTTTTTCCAGCCAGTGTCTGCTTGGCTGGTGCGGTCATTTTTACTCCGTAGGATCTTGACACGCTATGGACACACAGTCATACACATATATACATATATACTGGGTCAATTTTTGGACGATCCAATTTACCTACCAGCATGTCTTTGAAGTGTGGGAGGAAACCGGAGTACCCGGAGGAAACCCACGCAGAAACAGGTAGAACATGCAAACTCCAGGCAGATGGTGTCGTGGTCGGGATTCGAACCAGCGACCCTTTTGCTGCTAGGCGAAAGTGCTACTCACTTGACCACTGTGCTGCCCCTGTGTATTGTGGGCTGTGTCCCTGTCCGCTCTGCATATGCAGAGCAGACACGGACATGTCATGTCATCCACCCACTCCGCTCATTGTGGCCCGGGCGCGGTTACCAAGTCGCTTAAGTGGCCCTCGCTCTTCAAAAGGTTGGGCACCCCTGCTATAGAGATTGTAATGAGATTTTTTTCTGTATGGAATATGAAATGCAACAACAATAATGGTAATGGGACTGTAGGGAGAAGAAATAGGGAAGCAGTGAAGTGTAAATGGTCTATTATAATGGAAGTATTCTCTTGCATTGCATTTAACATATTCCCTGCAACTGTAAAATCTATTCACACCTGTAGCACATCCGCGGTCTTTGACTAACTCTTGTAGTACGATTGTGGTCTCTGACCATCTCCTGTGGCATGGTAGCAGCATCAGACAGTCTTCTGTACAATTTCCTGTTTTTAATATTGGTAATGTAATGAGGGCACACTTGAGGCCGCCTATATCTAAGTTGTAGATCACTGGCCCATGTATACAAAAAAATTAACAAAGTCGGGCAAAATATTCATATATGCAATAGATGATGAGCCTTAGGTGGTGAAGGATCGCGTGTAAGCATAGGTGTGCGCAGCACATTGCATTAGGGATCTGCACCCCCAAAGCTCAAACACACACGTCTTTCTCTGCAGCCTTAGATGCACTGGACAGCGAATGAATGGGAAGTGCTCTGTGCTGAGCGGCTTCCTGTTCATTCACAAACTGAAGCATAGTGAACACAGTTTACTATGTTTCAGTTATGAAAGCACACAGTGAGTGAGTGTAGCATAGGAGCCCTGAGAACTGAGTGATTGGTGGTGTTTGATCGCTCAGTTCTCAGTGTTAGAGCCAGAGGGGGACAGATGCTGCATCCACCTAGGGAAGTATGATTGTACAATAAAAAAAAAAAAAAAAAAATAGCCATATTTCTCTTTTAAGGCTGCTACTGAAGGACTCTGTTGAGAATCTGTCCTCCAATACTAGACATGTGTATTAGGTTTCATTACGAAGTCGCTTTCTTTTTACAAAATTTTGACAAATTCCTAAATTCGGAAACGAGAACGTTCGGAAAGGAGAAAATCTGAAATAATAACTAACAACAACTAAATTACATTATATGTATTGGAATTTCCTTTCAAATTTGGCTGTTAGTGAACGTAACAAATACGAATTTATCTGAAGTTACAAATGATCGAAAATAATGAAAACAGCATCCAAACAAATGGAGCGGAACGAATAAATATTATTATTTATTATTATTAATTTGTTACATTCCATTTGTTTAGATACGGCATCCGTTATTCCAGGATAATTTGTAACTTCGGATGAATTCGTATTCGTTACGTTCACTAACAGACAAATTTAAAGGTAATTCTAATACCTATAATTTAATTTAGTTATTAGTTATTATTTCTGATTCTCTCATTTCTGAATTTTCTCATTTCCGAATTTAGAAATGAGAAAATTCGGAAATGAGAAAATCTGAAATAATAACTAAAAACAACTAAATTTAATTATAGGTATTCAAATTTCCTTTCAAAACGTAACAAAATACAAATTTATCCGCATTTACAAATTATCCGACATAACGAATGCCGTATCTAAACAAATGGAACGTAACAAATTAATAATAAGAATAAATAACAATAATAATAATGAAAATGTTTTGTTAATATTTATGCGTTCCACTCCATTTGTTTAGATGCGGCAATGCCAGTTTAATGTTGGTAAAAGTTTGGTGAGAGACGATTCGCAATTTTCAGTCTTTGCGCTTTTCAGTCTGTTACAGCGCGACAAATGTGCTATCTCCATTACAAACGCTAGTTTTACCAGAACGAGCGCTTCCGTCTTATAACTTGCTTCTGAGCATGCGTGTTTTTTTTCCCGTCGTTAAAGCCTACACATGACCGTTTTTCACTACGTAAAAAATGACGAGAAAAATGCTCTGGAGCCCACACAACATGATCGTTTTTAATGGAATTTTTCTTGTTATGAAAAACAGTCGTGTGCACGCGGCATCGTACCTGCTTTTGTTTTGGAATGTCCCGCACCCTCATCCCTCCTCCCACCCATGTTCAAGTACTGCAAATAAATCTTCAAGACGACGCCCCTAAAGTGAGCCTCCATCGCAGGATGTAAAGCATGGGTCTTCAAACTATGGCCCTCCAGATTTTCAAGAACTACAATTCCCATCATGCCTAGTCATGTCTGTGAATGTCAGAGTTTTACAATGCTTCATGGGATGTGTAGTTCCGCAACAGCTGGAGGGCCATAGTTTGAGGATCCCTGATGTAAAGACTCCGTCCATGGACTTCTGTGCAAACTGAATGCCTTCTCATTTCCATGCGGCGAGTGTTGAGTACTTAGTTTTCTCCCCTGACCGCCGCACCCAATAACCCGTATACTGCGGGATCTGAATGCAGGTTTCCAGACAGGAGTTTCTGTAATCCCGAGCGGTTTCGTCTGCACACCTGTAAACGCACGGCATCCTAAGGATCTTTCGAGGTGTTTGTGTATTAAGTACATAAGAGTAGAAATACCAAGGAAATGACTTTCACAGAGGCCCCTTTTAACTCCTCAGTAAATATCCCGCTGTGTTTGTACGGAGAAGTGCAAACAAAGAAGACAATTTTATTTGTATTTTTTTTTTTCAAAAGGAAAATTTTACGGGATCCCATGAGCACGAAGCCTTCGCCGGTGCCAATCGGAGAAGGAGGCGGTTAGAGGATCTTCCAGGAGCCAACGAATATATGAAGATCAGAAGACAGGGGAAGAATCTGAAGCAAAGACATTCATTGTTCTCCGGCTGTTTGATGTTACAGGTTGCAATATTTAATAATAAAGGCACCAGCGAGGATAATTACCGCACAATGGTGGTATGTGTTCAGGAGCACGTGTGTGTGCGATCGTGCAGGTGCACGCTAGCTCTGCACATCTTCTCTCTGCATTATAGTACAGCTTCAATTATAAAAATGTTTTATGCCTTGTCAGGTGGCCATACAGCGACTTTAATAAAACCGATATGATACCCTGTCCACTTTTAGGCGATCCCTGAAACCTCTACTCTTTAGGTACACATGGTCCACCTCCGAAGAGAAGGGACCCTTGTCCTGTTCCCCCCGGGGCATTAGGCTCCAAACGGGGACTGAGGTACTGTCAGGTTCCTTCTCTGAGATGGCTGCTCAGATGTTGGCTAATTGCCAGCTCCTATCTCTCCGAAGTGATTAACCTGTTGATGATCCTGCTTGTCATTCCTGCCTACTTAAGCCTTCCGGCTCAGTTGCTCTCTGCCTTCGCCTTGGTCAACATCGCAGAGACTATCTCCTGCGTTCCTGTTGAAGACTTGCTTGGCTGACCTTCTGGCTCCCGATCCTGCTTGCAAAGCTCTCAACTGTCCCTGATTTTGAGGGACTGTCCCTGATTTGGAGCAATGTCCCTCTGTCCCCCTCATTAGTAGCTCATTTTGGTCTGATCTATGTAGATGTATATAAAATTCACTTTTTATCTATCAAAAAGTGTTTTCCAGCACTAAACCTTTCATCTGCTTTTTAAATTGATGCATTTGTAAGTTCCAAAAGCCAATATAAAGGAATAGTAATGGTAAAAAAAGCACTTGTGGGTTTAACAAATCTTGTTTTTTTGTCAAATTCTCCATTAAAGGGGCGAGGCAAGGGGGTGTGTCCTATGCCTGCATACTTTTGCTGATAGGTGTCCCTCATTCCCATCTCAAAAAGTTGTGAGGTATGTGCTGGCTGTTCTACTACGTTCTTCTCTGGCTCTATGACATTTGGCTGACTATCCGATCCGGGTTCCTGAACTCTGGCTATGTTTTGACTATGCTTATTGTGTTTATCTTTTTATTATTATTAAACAAGTGTGATTTAACTGTACTTCTGTCTCGGTCCGATTCATGGTTTCCGACAGGTACTTCACATGGTCCATCTGGCTGAAACCAGGTGTACCCTGTTCTCTGGGAGATCTGCCGAAACAGACCAACCCAAGAACTAGGTGGCGCTCCCCCGAAGGGAGAACCCATGAGAGAGGGTGAACCAAGCCAAAAGGCCATGTCCACCCCCTCACAACACTTTCAGGGCAGGCCTGAGGACCTACACACGACTCAAAATGTGAAACAAAGTGTACATCCAACCAAAAAAAAAAAGAGAAAGTGACAAGACACGACAAGCACACAAATAAAAATGGGGGGAGAGAAAGTGGAGAAGGTGTAACCGTGGCCATTGGTGGCAATCAAGGGGGAAAAAATAAACAGTAAGATGTTTCCATCAAACAATCCACACCTATGCCTTGCATAGGTGTGCACAGCCTATTGCATTAGGGTGTGCACCCCAAAACTCAAGGCAATAGACGGTGTCAGTAGGGCAGAGATTGGTCAGTATTTTATTTTTTTACATTTTAGGGGGGCATGGTGAAATATCAAGGGTGAACCAGAGGGAATCTGCACCACACAGGGTGATTGGGGTGTGCCCAGGCACACCTGGCACACGCTGTGCCCACGCCTATGATGCTTTGGTTTACATGTTTACATGAAAAGTTTGAAGAGACTTTATTGGTAACAATCCAAAAAGATTGACATTGTAGTTAGTTGCAGACCGAAGTGTCTAAAATTGCTATAACACGCGTCTGAAGAAAATCAACCACATTCCTTCTACATACCTTTATTAATACCTAGAGGCATACTCTAGTGATGGACGTGGTGACAGATAGTCACCTTCTGTTTTAAAGGATAAGTAAACTTTGACACAAAGTACAATTTTCTGGCCTGCTCAGACCCTCCTAAAAATAACCCACTCACCTGTGCAATCTGACGTGAATCTTATAGGCATGGCCTGTAAAACGACGTTGAATTTCCATGGCCAAACATAGATTTAGAGAAAGGCCACCTAAGCTCAAACCCATACATCGCAACTTTTTGAGATTGGAATGAGGGACACCTATCAGCAAAAGTAGACGGGCATAGGACACATCCCTTGCCACGCCCCTGTAAAGGAGAATTGTACAAAAAACAAGATTGGTTAAACCCACAAGTGCTTTTTTTACCTCTACTATTCCTTTATATTGGCTTTTGGAATTTACAAAATGCAGCAATTTAGAAATCAGATAAAAGGTTTAGTGCTGGAAAACACTTTTTAATAGATAAAAAGTGCTTTTTATATACAACTCTATAAAATCAGACCAAAATGAGGGACACATGAGGAGGAATGAGGGACATTGCTCCAAATCAGGGACAGTACCCCAGCAACACTCAGTCCCCACGTATGCAGAAAACACCATAAAGAACTTTGCCCATGGGACTTGTGTGAGTGGTGCTAAAGAAAGGTCAAGCAAGATATCAGCCCGGGTTCACACGGGCACAATGCCCAGACATTGGGAGCTCACGTCGCATGACGTGTGAAAATCAATGGTTCCCTATGGGAGCCGTCTTAACTGGTCCAAAACAAGTCGGTCCGACTTCGAAAATGTACGCTGTACTACTTTGGTCGGACTTTGGTCCTACTTCAGCCGTCCGAAAACTACGGCTATGGAACGCGCTACCCACCAAAATCCGAATGGAGTAAAACCATCGGGACTTCATGAAAAAACTTAAGGCCCACCTCTTCTGAAAAATCAGGATGACACCGAATGGAAACAAGCGCCTTGAGGAGATTTAGTTTGCATTTGTAGCGCTATACAAGTTACTCACTCACTCACTCTTCAGCCTATTGAATATCACTGAAGTCATCCGACTTGCGACATCCAACATGGTGATTACAGCAGCAGTAAAAATAATTGATGTCACTTTGCGATTGTTTTGATTGGTCAAAAGAACAAGTCGTATTATCTTAAAGTCGAAGCAAAAAAAAATTCATAAGAAAAATGGCAAACATATATCCCCCTATTTTGTAAACGCTATAAATTTTGCGCAAACCAATCAATAAACGCTTATTGCGATTTTTTTCCCCAAAAATATGTAAAAGAATACGTTTCAGCCTAAAATGATAAAGAAATATTTTTTTTTTTAATTGGGGATATTTATTATAACAAAAAGTAAAAAAAATATAGCGATAACGACCCCCCCCCCCCCCTGAAAAATAAAGTTAAGTGCCTATAGTTCTACTTTACGCACAAATTTCTGATAGTTTTATGGAAAGCACTAAGAAGATTAAACTATGACAATGGTGCAGCAGAACCCGCCCCCCCCACAGTTGCAGTGCGGCCGCTTTATGGGGGCGCTAGACTAATTTGCCTCTTTGCCCAGCCTGCCCCATAAGACTGCCGCTACACTAACTACTACTACTACTACTAACAGTGTAGCACAAGCCGGTGGAGACTCTTTTTGTGCTGCCCAACTGCAAAGTGCTGCCCTAGGCCTGGGCCTTGTTGGCCTAGGCCAGGATACAGCTCTCCCTCCACTGTGCAGCACGTTTTGCACAGAGTGGCCCCGATCCTGGTCTTCTGGGGTCCCTTGGCGGCTGTCTCAGCTCCTCCCTGCATCAGCTAACCCCCTTCATGGGAAGCTCTCTTCAAAGGGGATTAGCTTGCGGGCACGCTCCCATGATACAGACGGCGGCTATAGACACCTAATGTATCACTCAGTCCAGCCCCGAAAAGCCTGGTTGAGAAGCCTGCTCGTTCACGACGCGGGACTTTCGAGGGCTAAGGTACAGGGCTGGTGCAAGGATTTTGACACCCTAGGCGAAACCTCATTTTGCCACACCTATGGTCTCCACCCCCTTTGTCCTGCCAATGTGACAGGAGGCGGTGCTAAACAGAATGTATCGCCACTGCTTCCTCTAGCACTGGCTCCAGTGCTGCGCTGTGCCTCACCTCTAATTACACTACCGGCCAGACGGAGCAGTTGCATGAGACTGAGTTAGTTACATGCTGCAGCCTATGCAGACACGGGGGGAAATTAGCGGCCGGGCTCCCCTAGGCGGCTGCCCACTTTGCCTAGTGGTAGAACCGGCCCTGCTCAGGTAAGTAAACGGAGGGGCTGGCAAACATCAGATGTTTTTTCACCTTAATGCATAGAATGCATTAATCTGAAAAAACATGAACCTTTAAAACCCCTTAAAACCAGAAATATAAAATATTCCATCACCCACTATAGCTGATTCAGCAGATCTAATGACAGTTTTTATGACCTTATTTATTTTGCAGGAAAAGGACTAGACATGAGTTTTTCAAAAATGGCAATACAAACACAACAAACCAAATATTGGCCATAAAAAGTCCCGTTCTCCGAGCCTCCATCCGCCAAAAAACGTCAGAACGGTGCGAAATCCGATCCAAAAACACAAGCAAATCGGATGCACAGGAACTGACCAATAAGAGAGGACGTTTCCTGAGACACACACAGGGATTGTCGAGTGATGGCCAAATGGAAAGATCTGACATTGGCTCATTCATGCCAAAGGGGAATTCCCAAAAGCAAGACAAGTTATGTCAGCCATTTGATTGGGGGGGGAGGGGTGGTGTTATGACTGTGATGCACCATCTCATGTCAAGGACTGGAAAAGCTCATTTACACCCCGCCGTAAGAATTAACTAATTTCGTATCCATTTGTAGAACAATTAGGTAGCAAAGGGGCAAATTCCACTTGTCATAGCATTCAAGTTCTGAAGATGAAAATCTAAATAGCTGGAATTTCTCCTTCCTGTTTTCTTCATAAACATGCGCACGGTCTTGTCAAGCAGGTTAAAACTACAAAGCATTCACCACCTAGGCGCTGGCCCATGGGCTTCAAGATGACAGATTCTGTGTCAAAGTAGAACATTTGATGTGACACATGTTGCGACTCTTGTATACAGAAACCAAGACTGACATGGTGGACTTATGTGGCCGATTCCAGGAGGTCACCAAAAGACAAGTGTAAAACATACAAAAGACATACTGTGAACAATAGCGGTGTGTTTAGCAGCCTGGAGCCTGGCCTGCGGCCATTTGGTACTTATTGTGCAGCCCTCAGGACCCCTGCAGAAAGTGGTTTGTGTTTTGCTTACCTAGATGCCTACTCAGCAGGGGTGGCCCATCCAATAGGGGCGCCCGGGCGCTGCCCCCTCTCTCCTCTCTACCCCCTATATGCAGTGGATAGTTTCATGCATAGCATGAATCTATCCACAGCTGCCGTGGTAACCCCCTATTCATGCGTCCGGCCCCTTTCAGGGCACCAGGCGCATGAATTACAGCGGCAGGGTTTTTTTTTTAAGCACCTGATTCAGGGCGGACTGACAACTCATGGGGCCCCCGGGCAATAGGAGATTATGGGGCCCCCGGGCAATAGATAATGGGGCCACACAGTATATATACACACACACACATACACAGTATACACACAGTATACACACAATATACACACACACAGAATACACACACACAGAATACACACACACACTGAAAAGGTACTGGAGAGGCGGGGCAGCTATAATATTGGGATTTTTTTTAAAAACAGATTTTTATATACTGTCCCTGGTTTTACTGAGGCTGGCAACCATGATGGCAGTGCCCGAGTGTCCGAATGGTCAGTCCAGCCCCGAACCCGATTAGAGCCAGATGCTCTAATAGGCTTCAAAATAGGGTGGGTGGAGGATGCAACTGGAGCCCACCTAGGTGTGTTGCAACAGCGAATAAATATTCACTGTTGCAACACTGATCCTCCTCCTGGCCAATCGGGAAGCAGGTACGAAGCACATTTCCCGATTGGCCAAAAGGTCAGGCAATCCTCTAGGAGAGATACTGCTCTAGGAGAGAGGACACCGAAGCAGCTTTCTCAAGTCCGCCACATTGTAAACCCTTTACAACCACCTTAACCTACAGGTAAGCCTAGATTAAGGCTTACCTGTAGATGCAAGAAATATCTCCCAGACCTGCACGGTCTAGGAGATATTTGCAAATCGCCGTACGACGATTTCTTCTGCGAATGCGCCGGAGTTGGAAGGGGCACAATGTGCTGTTTCTGTCTCGGGTCATGCTGTTAAAGGCGGCTCCCACGCACATGCGCGGGAGTGATGCCACGCGACTCCAGACAGTCACAGAGCCGGAGTTCACGGCCCCGGAAGGAAGAGGGGTGAAGAATGGATGCTCCCTACTAGTGAGAAATACGGGGACATCGTGGGCTTCTCCTGCAAGTGTCACATAATGGGTTTGAACCAAGGGACGGTGCTTGGAGGTGGGTAGGGGGTGGAACAAGGGACAGTGCTCAGAAGGTGGGTAGGGGTGGAACCAAGGGACAGTGCTCAGAGGTGGGTAGGGGGTGTAACCAAGGGACAGTGCCCAGGGGTGGGGGGGGGGGGGGAACCAAGGGACAGTGCCCAGGGGTTAAACCAAGGAACAGTGCTCAGGGGTGGGTAGAACCAAGGGACAGTGCCCAGGGGTGGGTAGAACCAAGGGACAGTGCATAGAGGTGGGTAGGGGGTGAAACCCAGGGACAGTGTTTGGAGGTGGGTAGGGGGTGGAACCAAGGGACAGTGCCCAGGGGTGGAACCAAAAAGACAGTGCGCAGGGGTGGGTAGGGGGTGGAACCAAGGGACAGTGCTCAGAGGTAGGCAGGGGTGGAGAAAAGTGTGATGTAAAGGGGGGAGTACCTGCACCTATTCTCTAAGAAAAAAAAGGCCTAGTTACCCCCATGCATGAAAATGGATGTAATGAAAAACGGGGCATTGGGTGTTTATTGCATGAGCAGGCAGGTGGTACAATAAGGTGTTTAGTGGAAAAAGGTTAAAAATGCCTGTAGGAAAAATACAATAGCATTCACATGATATCACAGAAATAAAGAAGCTAGGTACTTTTGTAGCACGAATAAAACATTTTATTTGGCACTACCTTCAGGCAATAGAGGCCGCCCCTTGCTATTGGTCCAGACTCCATAAAGATGACCCAGGGGCTGCTGAGCTAAGCACATCGGGGAGATGTGGTATATGGCAACTCTCTTGCATGAAATGGTGAACAAACAACTTTCTATCTTTAAATCCGTCCAAATTAATAAGCTGCATTTAAGAGAGCAGCTGCTGCCAAACCAAACAGCTCCGAGCTCGTTTCACAGAGCGAACAATGTGCCATCCTTCAGCGTTAAGAGTGCTCAGTCGGCCGAACTCTTGTTTGACTTGGAAAGAGCAGGTCAACAAAGACGGGACTATATTGGGACCATTATTCACTACACAGAGATTTTTCATGAAATGCCCTGTGGTTATTAGAAGGCGGCTGAGACTGGAATCAAGAGAAACCAACCGTACAGTCTCAAGCGATGGAGGCCTCGGGTGTAAGAAGGAAAGATTATACGGAAGCAGCAAAATGGCTGATGTTTGGCTTGGCGTTTCCTCTAGCAACCTTTCTAATGCCGTGACCCCTTGATAACATTTCCCAAGTTGTGGGGACCCCCAACAGTAAAATTATTTTCGTAGCGTGGGTTGTCAGCACCCAAGGCAAGACAAGTCATTTGCGCCCCCAACTCACTCTCTTTGTTCTCCTTTCTTTCCCTTTCATCTTTCTCTATCCTAATTTCTTGTTTTTTCCCCCCCTTCCCTCTCTCTAGCCATCTTTCTTGTTCTTTCTCCTATTGTTTCTCTCCCTTTTTTGTTGTTTCTCCCCCTCTTTTTCTCTCCCTTCCATGTATTCACTCCTTGGTGCGGAGGTGGGGGGAATAGGATGAGTGGCAGTGCTGGTGGGGGGTTTGGGATGAGTGGCAGTGCTGGCGGGGGGTTTGGGATGAGTGTCAGTGCTTGCTGGGGGTTCGGGATGATTGGCAGTGCTGGCGGGGGGTTCGGGATGAGTGGCAGTGCTGGCGGGGGGGTTTGGGATGAGTGGCAGTGCTGGCGTGGGGGGGGGTTGGGATGGGTGGCAGTGCTGGCGGGGGGTTTGAGATAAGTGGCAGTGCTGGCGGGGGGGTTGGGATCGGTGGCAGTGCTGGCGGGGGGTAGGGATGAGTGGCAGTGCTGGCGGGGGGTTGGGATAAGTGGCAGTGCTGGCGGGGGGGTTTGGGATGAGTGGCAGTGCTGGCGGGGGGGTTCGGGATGAGTGGCAGTGCTGGTGGGGGGGTTCGGGATGACTGGAAGTGCTAGCGGGTGGTTCGGGATGAGTGGCAGTGCTGGCGGGGGGGTTGGGATTGAGTGGCAGTGCTGGCGGGGGGTTCGGGATGAGTGGCAGTGCTGGCGGGGGGGTTTGGGATGAGTGGCAGTGCTGGCGTGGGGGGGGGGGGTTGGGATGGGTGGCAGTGCTGGCGGGGGGTTCGGGATGGGTGGCAGTGCTGGCGGGGGGTATGAGATAAGTGGCAGTGCTGGCGGGGGGGGGGGGTTGGGATCGGTGGCAGTGCTGGCGGGGGGTAGGGATGAGTGGCAGTGCTGGCAGGGGGTTGGGATGAGTGGCAGTGCTGGCGTGGGGGGGGGTTGGGATGGGTGGCAGTGCTGGCAGGGCGTTCGGGATGGGTGGCAGTGCTGGCGGGGGGTATGAGATGAGTGGCAGTGCTGGCGGGGGGGGGTTGGGATCGGTGGCAGTGCTGGCGGGGGGTAGGGATGAGTGGCAGTGCTGGCGGGGGGATGGGATAAGTGGCAGTGCTGGCGGGGGGGTTTGGGATGAGTGGCAGTGCTGGCGGGGGGTTCGGGATGAGTGGCAGTGCTGGTGGGGGGGTTCGGGATGACTGGAAGTGCTAGCGGGTGGTTCGGGATGAGTGGCAGTGCTGGCGGGGGGGTTGGGATTGAGTGGCAGTGCTGGCGGGGGGTTCGGGATGAGTGTCAGTGCTAGCGAGGGGGGGGGGTGTTTGGCATGAGTGGCAGTGTAAAGGGAACTCAGATAGGGACCCTGATGGACAAAGAAATCTAATGAGGACCCTAATATAAAGGAGGATTTTGATGAGGAGCCTCTTATGTAAAGATGGGGACCCTTATAGACCCTTATAGACCAACAAATCTATTGGGGAGCTGGATGTAAGGGGGGGGGGGATTCTGAAGGGGACTTTTCCGACCAACAGATATTTGTAAATTATATAATTTGGCCATCATACTAAAGAGTTTGAAGACCCCTAGAGTAAGTGATGCAAAACAGTCCACATAACCCCAACAGGTAAAATAGGGGGTCAAAACGAGCAGAAAATGTCCCCGGTCTGTGCGATGCGTAGTATGTGGGTTCAGAAGAAACACTTCTACTCTTCGTTTCTTAGCTGAATTTAAACTTTTAATCTAATACTTGGATAGCAAGTCTGTTCTTTTTTTTTTCAGGGGCTCCTTTTTTACTCACAAAAACCTTTTGAGTTCCCCTTTAAATAACTAAAACACAACAAGGTAGTCACAAGTCCTGCTATTCCCTGCAGAGCGAATCCAGAGTCACATTCCAGATGAATAATGCTGGCAAAGTCAGAATTAATAAGTCCGAGAACGGATGTCGTGTACAGAGATTGGCTTGTAACTCGTCTCAGTTCGCCGGTCGTGTTTCACAGCGAAATAATAAGAGGAGGGGAGACAAGAAGGAACGCTTACACCTGCCAACTGCATGCACTGGGCTAGCCAGACTGGCGGGGGGGGGGGGGGGGGTGTAACTAGCGAGCTTACAATAATACCTGGAGGTGAACCTTCCGTACATCCAGAAAGTATACAAATGCTTTACACATTGCATGTGAGTTTATGACTTCTATCTAAACCACTAAAATATCATCTCTAGATAATTAGAGGGACCAAAATTAGGGTTCAGCCAATGACCTTATAACTGTCTGTCCAGATTGCAGTCTTTCCACTGATCACCAATGTAAGGGACATTCTTCTCACTGATCACCAATGTAAGGGACATTCTTCTCACTGATCACCAATGTAAGGGACATTCTTATCACTAATCACCAATGTAAGGGACATTCTTATCACTAATCACCAATGTAAGGGACATTCTTATCACTAATCACCAATGTAAGGGACATTCTTCTCACTGATCACCAATGTAAGGAACATTCTTCTCACTGATCACCAATGTAAGGGACATTCTTCTCACTGATCACCAATGTAAGGAACATTCTTCTCACTGATCACCAATGTAAGGAACATTCTTCTCACTGATCACCAATGTAAGGAACGTTCTTCTCACTGATCACCAATGTAAGGAACGTTCTTCCCACTGATCACCAATGTAAGGGACATTCTTCTCACTGATCACCAATGTAAGGGACATTCTTCTCACTGATCACCAATGTAAGGGACATTCTTCTCACTGATCACCAATGTAAGGGACATTCTTCCCACTGATCACCAATGTAAGGGACATTCTTCTCACTGACCACCAATGTAAGGAACATTCTTCTCACTGATCACCAATGTAAGGGACATTCTTCTCACTGATCACCAATGTAAGGGACATTCTTCTCACTGATCACCAATGTAAGGGACATTCTTCCCACTGATCACCAATGTAAGGGACATTCTTCCCACTGATCACCAATGTAAGGGACATTCTTCTCACTGATCACCAATGTAAGGGACATTCTTCTCACTGATCACCAATGTAAGGGACATTCTTCCCACTGATCACCAATGTAAGGGACATTCTTCTCACTGATCACCAATGTAAGGAACATTCTTCCCACTGATCACCAATGTAAGGGACATTCTTCCCACTGATCACCAATGTAAGGGACATTCTTCCCACTGATCACCAATGTAAGGGACATTCTTCCCACTGATCACCAATGTAAGGGACATTCTTCTCACTGATCACCAATGTAAGGGACATTCTTCTCACTGATCACCAATGTAAGGAACATTCTTCTCACTGATCACCAATGTAAGGAACATTCTTCTCACTGATCACCAATGTAAGGAACGTTCTTCTCACTGATCACCAATGTAAGGAACGTTCTTCTCACTGATCACCAATGTAAGGAACGTTCTTCCCACTGATCACCAATGTAAGGGACATTCTTCTCACTGATCACCAATGTAAGGAACATTCTTCCCACTGATCACCAATGTAAGGGACATTCTTCTCACTGATCACCAATGTAAGGGACATTCTTCTCACTGATCACCAATGTAAGGAACATTCTTCCCACTGATCACCAATGTAAGGGACATTCTTCCCACTGATCACCAATGTAAGGGACATTCTTCTCACTGATCACCAATGTAAGGGACATTCTTCCCACTGATCACCAATGTAAGGAACATTCTTCTCACTGATCACCAATGTAAGGGACATTCTTCCCACTGATCACCAATGTAAGGGACATTCTTCTCACTGATCACCAATGTAAGGGACATTCTTCCCACTGATCACCAATGTAAGGGACATTCTTCTCACTGATCACCAATGTAAGGGACATTCTTCTCACTGATCACCAATGTAAGGGACATTCTTCTCACTGATCACCAATGTAAGGAGCATTCTTCTCACTGATCACCAATGTAAGGGACATTCTTCTCACTGATCACCAATGTAAAGGACATTCTTCTCACTGATCACCAATGTAAGGGACATTCTTCTCACTGATCACCAATGTAAGGGACATTCTTCCCACTGATCACCAATGTAAGGGACATTCTTCCCACTGATCACCAATGTAAGGGACATTCTTCCCACTGATCACCAATGTAAAGGACATTCTTCTCACTGATCACCAATGTAAGGGACATTCTTCTCACTGATCACCAATGTAAGGGACATTCTTCCCACTGATCACCAATGTAAGGGACATTCTTCTCACTGATCACCAATGTAAGGGACATTCTTCTCACTGATCACCAATGTAAGGGACATTCTTCCCACTGATCACCAATGTAAGGGACATTCTTCTCACTGATCACCAATGTAAGGAACATTCTTCCCACTGATCACCAATGTAAGGGACATTCTTCTCACTGATTACCAATGTAAGGAACATTCTTCTCACTGATCACCAATGTAAGGGACATTCTTCTCACTGATCACCAATGTAAGGGACATTCTTCTCACTGATCACCAATGTAAGGGACATTCTTCCCACTGATCACCAATGTAAGGGACATTCATCTCACTGATCACCAATGTAAAGGACATTCTTCTCACTGATCACCAATGTAAGGGACATTCTTCTCACTGATCACCAATGTAAGGGACATTCTTCCCACTGATCACCAATGTAAGGGACATTCTTCTCACTGATCACCAATGTAAGGAACATTCTTCTCACTGATCACCAATGTAAGGGACATTCTTCCCACTGATCACCAATGTAAGGGACATTCTTCTCACTGATCACCAATGTAAGGAACATTCTTCCCACTGATCACCAATGTAAGGGACATTCTTCTCACTGATTACCAATGTAAGGAACGTTCTTCTCACTGATCACCAATGTAAGGGACATTCTTCTCACTGATCACCAATGTAAGGGACATTCTTCTCACTGATCACCAATGTAAGGGACATTCTTCCCACTGATCACCAATGTAAGGAACATTCTTCTCACTGATCACCAATGTAAGGGTTGAACATCCAGATGAATTATCCGCTCTTGATCACAAATGTAGACTGGTCTGTGACAGCGCGGTCACTATGATGGGTGCATGCTCTCAGCACAGAAACCACGACCACCATGCATTCATATGTACAACATGTGGGTGTTAAGGTCCACACATTTGCACTTGTGGTTGGCAAGAGGTTAATTGCTGTTGTTCTTTCCTTGTGTTGTGCACTTTGCACTCATTTCCTCACCACCACCCGGTACCAGCAGCACACGGAGTGCCCTGAGCATTACATTACAGCAATTTCAGGCTCTTGTGACAAAGTGATTTACTGTGCCGTCAAGCAGGAAACATGCAACATGCGACCCGCCACACCGCGAGGGGAAGGCAAACAATTATCTGAAGTAATTACAGCCCTCTGACTCAAGTGAGCAATTCAAACTACACATATTTACCATACTTTAGACAGATTTATTGGTACAGGCCAGGGGCATAAGGCTAGACATGGGTCTTAGATTTCAATCATGTCATACAGCAGTGGTCTCCAAACTGTGGCCCATTGGGTAACTGTGCCTCCCACGGACACCAATGATGGATCACTATTCCTCCCACTGACACCAATGATGGGGCACTATTCCTCCCACTGACACCAATGACGGGACACTATTCCTCCCACTGACACCAATCATGAGGTACTACTACTTGCACCGACACCAACAATGAGGCACTATTCCTTCTGACACCAACAATAGGGTACGATTCCTTCCAGGGGGGCACTATTTCTCACATTGACACTAATGATGGGTCATTCTTCCTCCCACTGACACCAACATTGGGGCACTATTCATCCCACTGAAACAAACGACGGGGCCCTATTACTTCCACCGACACAGATGATTTGGTACTAATACTTCCATTGAGACCAATGATGGGGCACTATTCCTTGCACTAACATCAATGATAGGGCACGATTCATTCCACTGACACCCACCAATGATGGGGAATTATTACTTCTAGCTATGACTAAGCACCACTAACGGTGCAAAACATGTCAGCCATTACCTGTATCTCTGTTGGAGTATGGATTTGTTTATATCAATAAAGGTATTATATTGAAGTGCTGGCCATCCAATTTCTTTTTTTTGCACCATTACTTCAATTGACACCAAGAATGGGGCATTATTCTCCCCACTGACACCAACAATGGGAGCACTATTCCTCCCTCTAATACCAATGATGGGACACTATTCCTCCCTCTAATACCAATGATGGGGCACTATTCCTCCCTCTAATACCAATGATGGGCACTATTCCTCCCTCTAATACCAATGATGGGACACTATTCCTCCCTCTAATACCAATGATGGGACACTATTACTCCCTCTAATACCAATGATGGGACACTATTACTCCCTCTAATACCAATGATGGGCACTATTCCTCCCTCTAATACCAATGATGGGACACTATTCCTCCCTCTAATACCAATAATGGGACACTATTACACCCTCTAATACCAATGATGGGCACTATTCCTCCCTCGAATACCAATGATGGGACACTATTCCTCCCTCTAATACCAATAATGGGACACTATTACTCCCTCTAATACCAATGATGGGACACTATTACTCCCTCTAATACCAATGATGGGGCATTATTCCTCCTCCTCCTCCTCCTCCCAACTACAGGGGTGCTGTGTAGTTTTTTGTCCCACTCACCACCAAGCCTGAGGCAATATCTATTTCCACTGTCCGCAATCTGGCCCCACCAAAGTCTGATGGACAGCAAACTGGCTCTTTGTTTAGACAGTTTGGAGACCCCTGGTATACCGCATGGATGGAGTGATCTTTGCCACCCACCTGTAAAATAAATAAGGGGGGGGGCTGAGTTCCGGTGCTTCGGCCCGCTCAAGAGAAGAATGGAGTAATGGAATGGAGTAATTGCTTCAGAGGAGGACCGTTGTGCCTTGCAGTCCACCGGAGGCACCAGGAGTCCGGAGTCCGTTCTGAAGAACACCAAAATGGACTACCACCTTGTGAAGGTATGCCTGGGCAGTCACCCAGAGATAGTTAGGGGCCTTCTAATGTTAATGTTCATACATATATTTTAGGTAAATGTTACATGTGTACAACTGTTTCAAGACTGGTCTGAAATTATTCAAAGGGGTGCACGGTGGTATCTGGTGTATGAAAGAGCTAGGGCCAGTTAAGTACGTGAGGGGGTTAGAAGCAAAGCCGCCTAATAAGGTGTACCCAGCAAGACAAGCAGGAGGCACAATGTTGTGGGTAACCAGAAACCGCCATGAAGCGTGGCACCTGGTGTAGGTGATGGGTCCTCCAGGTAGCGATAGGGTGGGTGATCTGGCTCCCTCCACTGCAGTCAGCCTCCTGTATCAAACAGGATGGAACCCACGTTCCCGGGAGACCAACGCCCAGCGTAGTCACAATAAGGTGGGCTTTGCCTTGTTTAAATGAGAACGCTCCATAAATCTTCCTGGCAGACATGAAGAAAAACACATTTATCTATTCTATGTTCTGTGGGGTTTCACAGGTTGGGGGAAACACACGCATACACACGCATACACACATGCACACACGGTTGGCCTGGACGGGGCCTGAGCCCGATTACACACTTGACTCCTTTGTAAACCGTGGTATGGAGAGAGAAAGGCCTCTGTTAAAGACTAGAAACTGTCTAAACAGTGGGGAGATGTATGCAAACAAGCAGGGCGGCTGATTAAACTGTCACTTCTAGAGAGCTTCTGAGGTATTTGACAACTTCTCTGCAAAACATCGCATTTTTCTCTCCCATTTCCCACGGGGACAGGAAATGTGCGACACGGAGCCACCGAGACATATCATTATCTTGTTTGTGGAACCGTCTGCCCACCAGTGGGTACGATACTCGTTTCTGTCATGAAGCAGAGGAAGGATTCTAAGGAACGTGCATGTGCACCAGCAAATACCAGAAAGGAACACGCATGTGCACCAGCAAACGCCAGAAAGGAACACGCATGTGCACCAGCAAACAACAGAAAGGAACACACATGTGTACCAGCAAACGCCAGAAAGTAACATGCATGTGTACCAGCAAACGCCAGAAAGGAACATGCATGTGCACCAGCAAACAGAAAGGAACACACATGTGTACCAGCAAACAACAGAAAGGAACACACATGTGCACCAGCAAACAACAGAAAGGAACACACATGTGTACCAGCAAACGCCAGAAAGTAACATGCATGTGTACCAGCAAACGCCAGAAAGGAACATGCATGTGCACCAGCAAACGCCAGAAAGGAACACGCATGTGCACCAGCAAACAGAAAGGAACATACATGTGTACCAGCAAACAACAGAAAGGAACACGCATGTGCACCAGCAAACAACAGAAAGGAACACACATGTGTACCAGCAAACGCCAGAAAGTAACATGCATGTGTACCAGCAAACGCCAGAAAGGAACATGCATGTGCACCAGCAAACACCAGAAAGGAACATGCATGTGCACCAGCAAACGCCAGAAAGGAACACGCATGTGCACCAGCAAACAGAAAGGAACACACATGTGTACCAGCAAACGCCAGAAAGTAACATGCCTGTGTACCAGCAAACGCCTGAAAGGAACATGCATGTGCACCAGTAAATTCCAGAAAGTAACATGCATGCGCACCAGCAAACGCCAGAAAACGCCTAAAAGTAGCATGCATGTGTACCAGCAAACGCCAGAAAGCAACATGCATGTGTACAAGCAAACGCCTGAAAGTAGCATGCATGTGTACCAGCAAACACCAGAAAGGAACATGCATGTGTACCAGCAAACACCAGACAAGGGTCTTCTAGGCAGGGCCGGTGTGAGAGTTAGATAGAAAAAGACCCCCTTAGGTGCTGTAGAAGGAAGAAGGATGGGTGGGGGAGGGGGGGGGGGGTTTAAGCAGGTTAGGTTTCAGTTCTTGCCAGAATGCAGCAGCCAGGCAGTTGCTCGGCACGGGACACGGAAGCCCGTGGGAAGCGTAGCAGCGGTGTAGCAGCGATGTCTACTGAAGTGATTTCCAACTTCCAGGGGCATCGGTCAGGTAGGATTCACCTCCTAACTCTTTGAGATGGGAACGAGGGACACCAATCAGAAAAAGTAATTAGGCATAGGACACACCCCCTGCCCCTTAAAAGGAGAATTATACAAAAAAAAATGATTGGTTAAATTCACAAGTGCTGTTTTTTTTAATCACTACTATTCCTTAAAGCGGTTGTAAAGGCACACCACACGTTTTTTTTACCTTTATGCATTCTATGTATGAAGGTAAAAAACCGTCTGTGTGCAACAGCCCCCCTCCCCCCACCCCCCCCCCCTAATATTTACATGAGCCCCCTCTCCAGGAACTCGCACTTCTGATTGACTTCTTGTGGCTCCCAGCCAGTGAGCCATTTCGGAGACGGAGGGGGTGGGGCCGAGCCCCGACTGTGTGTGTATGAATAGACACCCAAGCAGACACTCGGGAGTGTGCATGCTTGGGTGCCCCAGAGCAAGCTGCTTGCTGTGGGGGCACTCGGCAGGAGGGAGGAGCCAGGAGCACCGGCGGAGGGGACCCGAGAAGAGGAGGATCGGGGCTGCTCTGTGCAGTGATTTTGCACAGAGCAGGTACGGCAAGTATAACATGTTTGTTATTGGGAAAAAAATAGACTAATATTTGCTTTTGAAATTTACAAATGGAGCAATTTAGAAATGGAATGAAAGTTTGAGCAAAGTAAAATACTTTTTGATAGATCAGTAGTGCGTTTTATCTCTTAAAGACTAAAATGAGGGACAAATGAGGAGGAAACGTCACGTATGACGAAACATGTCGGGACGGAAATACAACATTGACGTCACCACGCTTTACGTGACCCCGGAAGCACGGGCGTTCGTTTTTTGTAATTTTATTGCCGGCAAACTTTTTAAACTTTTGTATTTACATTTTGAATCCTTTAGGAATTGTGTTTAAGGATAACACAGTATCTGAGCTTTTTTTATTCCTCTATACGTCCCGTGCCGATCTGAGAGAGCGCTCAGCTTTTTATCAGAAAGAAAGTTCCTCTGTACACTGGACATAAAAATGGCGTAGAGAGTGAGGAAGACATCAGGAGCCCAGAGGTATCCGCATTTTGGATAGACCAAAGACTCCGCAGAGGGTTATATCTCCAGGCGATAACGACCTCGCTACCGACAGGAGGTCCATCACATCTGGTAAGGGTCCCCATTAATTTTGGTGTGTACCCCAAGGAGAGGCCTATCCTTCATTCCCTCGGTGGTGGTGGAATTAACTTGAATTTTTTTTCACTTGGACTCAATGTTCATCATACGTGGACTTTGTGCACAGTGTTTCACCTATTTACTTTTTTGCACTATTTGAATTTTTTATGTGGATTTTTTCTAACTGTCGCGTGGTTTCCCAAATTGAATTGCTCACTCAGTGTATGCTGTTTGTACATTGGGTTTTGAGTATATTTAATATTTAGGGATTCACTTTCTATAAGTAGCGCGACTATTTTTTCTTTACATAAAATGGGGAGGAAAGAGGGACAGAGGGACTTTGTTCCAAAGTCGGGAGCTATCTACTGTATGTATAGTAATCGTGGTCCAAAGTAGATAGCAGTAAAACCAGACAATGGTTCTCCTCCCCCACTCTACCCAAACCTAAAAGGAAGAGAGTTTGGCAGTAGAAATCGCACTCACCGAATCTAAAAAACACAAGTAGCGCCCAGAGCTTTGTTGAATGGCTTGGTTCTTTGCGTAACCAACTGAAACGAGACAAGAAAGAAAAATACAATTTATACAAAATTCTGGTAATTCTTTAAGATTAATATTTACATGTTTACTTACGACAATATAGGCCCGGATTCACAGACATCGGCGCACATTTAGCGTATCTCTTTTACGCTACGCAGGCGCAGCGCGGAGAAACAAGCATGGAATACACAAAGCAAATGCTCCCAACTCTGCGCTGGCGTAGCGTATATTTCGTAGGCGTAAGCAGAAGTAGGTGGAAGTGGGCGTGATCCATGTGAATGAAGCGTGACCCCATGCAAAATGATGGGCCGGGCGCCAGTCAAGTACTTAAAATGAAATGCGCATGCGTCGATACGTGGACGTATCCCCGTGCACATGCGCACAACTACGTCGGAACAACTGCCTAAGATACGCCAGATCACTGGGTACCACGTCGGCTCATATTCACAGATGTCCAACGTACAATACGCAGGCTTGTGTTCCCTGGTCCATACCTTTGCATGGGTTGCGCCTCATCTATGGGGAATAACTTTACGCAGAACATAAAACTTACGCAAACCGCTTAAATCATGCGCCGGGCGCAAGTACGTTCGTGAATCAGCGTATCTCCCTTATTTGCATATTTGAATAGAAAATCAATGGGAAAGCCACATGCGTCCAGCGTAAATATGCGCCCACTCTACGCCGGCGTAGGCAAGTTACGTCGGTGGGATGAAGTCTGTTTTTAGGCGTATCTCAGTTTGTAGGTCAGGCGCACAGATACGATGGCGCATGTTTGTACATACGCAGCGTATCTGGAGATACATCGGCGTAAGTGCTTTGTGAATTCAGGCCATAGTGTACATCTAAAAACAAAGTTACAGAGACTGAAAATCTGAAGGATCAGAAATACTGACATCTGAGTATTTTAAAAACTAAAGACCAGCCATGCTCAACCAAGGTTCTATGAAACTCACTGATCACCATTGTAAGGGACATTCTTCCCACTGATCACCAATGTAAGGGACATTCTTCTCACTGATCACCAATGTAAAGGACATTCTTCCCACTGATCACCATTGTAAGGAACATTCTTCCCACTGACCACCAATGTAAGGGACATTCTTCTCACTGATCACCAATGTAAGGGACATTCTTCTCACTGATCACCAATGTAAGGGACATTCTTCCCACTGATTACCAATGTAAGGGACATTCTTCTCACTGATCACCATTGTAAGGGACATTCTTCTCACTGATCACCAATGTAAGGAACATTCTTCTCACTGATCACCAATGTAAGGAACATTCTTCTCACTGATCACCAATGTAAGGGACATTCTTCTCACTGATCACCAATGTAAGGGACATTCTTCCCACTGATTACCAATGTAAGGGACATTCTTCTCACTGATTACCAATGTAAGGGACATTCTTCTCACTGACCACCAATGTAAGGAACATTCTTCTCACTGATCACCAATGTAAGGGACATTCTTCTCACTGATCACCAATGTAAGGGACATTCTTCTCACTGACCACCAATGTAAGGGACATTCTTCCCACTGATCACCAATGTAAGGAACATTCTTCTCACTGATCACCAATGTAAGGGACATTCTTCTCACTGATCACCAATGTAAGGGACATTCTTCCCACTGATCACCAATGTAAGGAACATTCTTCTCACTGATCACCAATGTAAGGGACATTCTTCTCACTGATCACCAATGTAAGGGACATTCTTCTCACTGATCACCAATGTAAGGGACATTCTTCCCACTGATCACCAATGTAAGGGACATTCTTCTCACTGATCACCAAAGTAAGGGACATTCTTCCCACTGATCACCAATGTAAGGGACATTCTTCTCACTGATCACCAATGTAAGGGACATTCTTCCCACTGATTACCAATGTAAGGGACATTCTTCTCACTGATTACCAATGTAAGGGACATTCTTCTCACTGATCACCAATGTAAGGGACATTCTTCTCACTGATCACCAATGTAAGGGACATTCTTCTCACTGATCACCAATGTAAGGGACATTCTTCTCACTGATCACCAATGTAAGGGACATTCTTCTCACTGATCACCAATGTAAGGGACATTCTTCTCACTGATCACCAATGTAAGGGACATTCTTCTCACTGATCACCAATGTAAGGAACATTCTTCTCACTGATCACCAATGTAAGGGACACTCTTCCCACTGCCCCCATATCATATGCCCTTGGGCCACAGGTTGGACACTAGGGGGACAGAGGAATCCTCCCCACTGAGACGTTGTATTTTGGTGATAAGGACTCTCCACTAGGCTGTAGCCTCTGATTGAGAAAAATAAATTCCCAACAAGCCCATTTGATAGAAGTCAATCGTTACAGTCACACATGGATCACAAATTGTCCGGTTGAGCAGGGATGTCGATCGATTTATGACCAGCTTTATTGAACATGTGGAAACAGGGTGAATAGCAAACAACACAACAAGGTCTGAGGTTATTATAACAGTCAGCAAAAGGGCAGCCTACGTGGAACAAACAACTTATCTGTTGGCTCAAAATCCTCAATTACTTGTCAATATTTACCAAGGTTTCTGGAAAAGCCTTTCCAGGCAAATTTCTGCAATCACTCAATTGTCACTTCGTCCAATGTGTGATAAGACAAAACCACGGTGCACAAGTGGATGGGCCCTCAACCTCTGAGCTGGACGCCACTATAAACACTTCAAATCTCCCCGTCTTGCCCAGTTCAGATCCTTTTACCCAGGGTAAGAGAGTTCCTGAAACCAGGGTAATGCCGCGTACACACGGTCGGAAATTCCGCCAGCAAAAGTCCGATGTGAGCTTTTGGTCAGAAATTCCGACTGTGGTTTCAGTTGACTCAGAGCCAGGAGTTCTGGGTCTTGATGGTTAGTAAAGGACCCGGGGTTCCCGCTGAGACCCTGGTCGTTGTGCAACGCTCTCACAGCACAAAGACAGGTACACAAACACGATATTGTCAAAAGTATTGGGACACCTGCCTTTACACACACACATGAACTTTAATGGCATCCCAGACTTAGTCCGTAGGGTTCAATATTGAGTTGGCCCCGCCCTTTGCCTGCTATAACAGCTTTAACTCTTCTGGGAAGGCCGTCCACAAGGTTTAGGAGTGTGTCTATGGGAATGTTTGACCATTCTTCCAGAAGAGCATTTGTGAGGTCAGGCACTGATATTGGACATGAAGGCCTGGCTCACAGTCTCCGATCCAATTCAGTTGGAGGTGGAGGAACTTGACTGACCTCAACCCGATAGAACACCTTTGGGATGAATTGGTTTAGAGACTGTGAGCCAGGCCTTCTCATTCAACATCAGTGCCTGACCTCACAAATACTCTTCTGGAAGAATGGTCAAACATTCCCATAGACACACTCCTAAACCTTGTGGATGGCCTTCCCAGAAGAGTTGAAGCTGTTATAGCTGCAAAGGGTGGGCCAACTCAATATTGAACCCTACGGACCAAGACTGGGATGCCTTTAAAGTTCATGTGCGTGTAAAGAGAGGCGTCCCAATACTTTTGACAATATAGTGTCTATGCGGTGCCATGTAAAGAAATCTTAGTCCAGGAGGGCTGCAAATATGTGTACGGTCGGCGTCAAGGGGTTAAAATGACAACAGCTCAACAGCAACCAGTTCAGAGTAGAAGCCAGTGAACAGGAATCCAAGATGGCGCCAAGCTCCGCTCAACATGATGTCGTCACTTAGCACCTCACGCCTAACTAGTTGTGTCCATACTGGGCTTTCTCAAAGGCTTATCAATTGACCACCACACATTCATTTCTCTACTTTCCTTTTACTATGAAACTTTTATTTTCTGAATACTGTATATACTCTAATACAGGGGCGGACTGACAACTCATGGGGCCCCTGGGCAATAGAAGATTATGGGGCCCCCGGGCATACAGATGGCCACCAAGCCAGGTGGCAGTACAGAGGCGGGGCAGCTAAAATCTCAGGATGTTCACATCAAAAGCATGTAAGTTTTGGACATATCAGGGACAGATGTAAAAGAAAAACACAGATTTTTACATACTGTCCCTGGTTTTAATGAGCCTGGCAACCCTGATGGGGCCCCCTAGTGGCATGGGGCCCTCGGGCAGTGCCCGAGTTCCTCAATGGTCAGTCCGCCCCTGCTCTAATATAAGCCGAGGCACCTAATTTTACCACAAAAATAATGGGATGAAAACGTATTGACTCTAGTATAAGCCTAGGGTGTCCATGTGCATGCCCCATGACTAGACTGACGTTTAACATGGGAGTCTATGGAAGGGGTGCCCAGGTTTGAAAAATTAGTGCTCCCCGGCCGTAGGTCTCCCAGACAGCAAACTTTGCACACTTGTAGAGGAGAACTGGGGCTACATGTGTGCCTACGGCCGGGACCGGGTCCCCAAAGTTACCGTAGAAATTACCGTTTAACATGGGAGGTTATGGAAGGGGTGCCCAGGTTTGAAAAATTGGTGCTTCCAGGCCGTAGGTCCCCTGGAAAACAAACTTTGCACACTTGTAGAGGAAGTTTGGGGTCCAGTGGACCTATGGCCGGCCGGTACCGGGTCCCCAAATTTCAGGAGATGAGGCTGAAAAAGGTGACTCGAGTATAAGCTGAGGGGGGCATTTTCAGCACACAAAAAATGTGCTGAAAAACTCGGCTTATACTCGAGTATATACGGTACATGGTCAGAACCTTTCACCTTGTCCAGAGATTGTTGTTTTCCTTATCATCCTGAAAATAACGAATTCCTGTTTCTAGAATTCGGAGCTTGGCAGAGCATCTACACCTCTGAGTAAGGCCAGTGTTAATGACATCATCACATCTGGATTCTATTACTGCAGAGGGGTTCCGTCCCCAAGACTTCAATAAATAGAAGGTTATTTTTAGAACGTGGCCAGTGCTTCCACCTGGAGGCAAGCGAATTCCCTCCAATTCGATGGGAAACAGGATGCCGTGGATCACCGTGAGATAACGAAGTTTAATATTCTACATTATCTGAAAGGGGGGAAAAAAGCTTTCTTCCAACAGATCGTTTTTTCTCATGATACAGTTCCATGCACCACGTTTCCTCCCACCACAAAATAAAACAAATACAGTTTCCGAAAGATATCCAGCTACTTATACAAAGAAAATAAAAACAGAAAAAGGTAAAAGGAGTTTAATAAATCTGTTCATTCTTGGGCAAACATACACTACATTACCAAAAGTATTGGGGCGCCGGCCTTTACACACACATGACTTTTAATGGCATCCCAGTCTTGGTCCGGAGGGTTCAATGTTGATTTGGCCCCGCCCTTTGCAGCTATAACAGCTTCACCTCTTCTGGGAAGGCCGTCCACAAGGTTTAGGGGTGTGTATATGGGAATGTTTCACCATTCTTCCAGAAGAGCATTTGTGAGGTCAGGCACTGATGTTGGAGGAGAAGGCCTGGCTCACAATCTCCGCTCTAATTCATCCCAAAGGTGTTCATGTCTGAAGTCTCTGACCATCTCTTGTACCATGCTTGGAGTCTCTAGCCATCCCTTGTACCATGCTTGGAGTCTCTGGCCATCCCTTGTACCATGCTTGGAGTCTCTGGCCATCCCTTGTACCATGCTTGGAGTCTCTGGCCATCCCTTGTACCATGCCTGGAGTCTCTGGCCATCTCTTGTACCATGTCTGAAGTCTCTGGCCATCTCTTGTACCATGCTTGGAGTCTCTAGCCATCCCTTGTACCATGCTTGGAGTCTCTGGCCATCCCTTGTACCATGCTTGGAGTCTCTGGCCATCCCTTGTACCATGTCTGGAGTCTCTGGCCATCCCTTGTACCATGTCTGGAGTCTCTGGCCATCCCTTGTACCATGTCTGGAGTCTCTGGCCATCCCTTGTACCATGTCTGGAGTCTCTGGCCATCCCTTGTTCCATGTCTGGAGTCTCTGGCCATCCCTTGTACCATGTCTGGAGTCTCTTGCCATCTCTTTTACCATGCTTGGAGTCTCTGGCCATCCCTTGTACCATGCTTGGAGTCTCTGGCCATCTCTTTTACCATGCTTGGAGTCTCTGGCCATCTCTTGTACCATGCTTGGAGTCTCTGGCCATCCCTTGTACCATGCTTGGAGTCTCTGGCCATCTCTTGTACCATGCTTGGAGTCTCTGGCCATCTCTTGTACCATGCTTGGAGTCTCTGGCCATCTCTTGTACCATGCTTGGAGTCTCTGGCCATCCCTTGTACCATGTCTGGAGTCTCTGGCCATCCCTTGTACCATGCTTGGAGTCTCTGGCCATCTCTTGTACCATGCTTGGAGTCTCTGGCCATCCCTTGTACCATGCTTGGAGTCTCTGGCCATCCCTTGTACCATGCTTGGAGTCTCCTGCCATCCCTTGTACCATGTCTGGAGTCTCTGGCCATCCCTTGTACCATGCTTGGAGTCTCTGGCCATCCCTTGTACCATGTCTGGAGTCTCTGGCCATCCCTTGTACCATGCTTGGAGTCTCTGGCCATCCCTTGTACCATGCTTGGAGTCTCTGGCCATCCCTTGTACCATGTCTGGAGTCTCTGGCCATCCCTTGTACCATGCTTGGAGTCTCTGGCCATCCCTTGTACCATGCTTGGAGTCTCTGGCCATCCCTTGTACCATGTCTGGAGTCTCTGGCCATCCCTTGTACCATGCTTGGAGTCTCTGGCCATCCCTTGTACCATGTCTGGAGTCTCTGGCCATCCCTTGTACCATGTCTGGAGTCTCTGGCCATCCCTTGTACCATGCTTGGAGTCTCTGGCCATCCCTTGTACCATGTCTGGAGTCTCTGGCCATCCCTTGTACCATGTCTGGAGTCTCTGGCCATCCCTTGTTCCATGTCTGGAGTCTCTGGCCATCCCTTGTACCATGTCTGGAGTCTCTTGCCATCTCTTTTACCATGCTTGGAGTCTCTGGCCATCCCTTGTACCATGCTTGGAGTCTCTGGCCATCTCTTGTACCATGCTTGGAGTCTCTGGCCATCTCTTGTACCATGCTTGGAGTCTCTGGCCATCCCTTGTACCATGCTTGGAGTCTCTGGCCATCTCTTGTACCATGCTTGGAGTCTCTGGCCATCTCTTGTACCATGCTTAGAGTCTCTAGCCATCCCTTGTACCATGCTTGGAGTCTCTGGCCATCTCTTGTACCATGCTTGGAGTCTCTGGCCATCCCTTGTACCATGCTTGGAGTCTCTGGCCATCTATTTTACCATGTAAAGAAGATACGCTACGGCGGCATAAAGATACGCAGAGATACATGAATCTAGGTCTTATTATTTATCTATTTATTGTGAAATTACTGGTTGGAAGTTATAACTTCAAACTTCAGTAATTTGTCTGTTAAGCCAACTACTTGAGTACAGTTTTTGAAAATATAGTAAATTACCTTAAAAACAATACAGTATACAAAGGAACCTCGGATTACGAGCATAATCCATTCCAGGAGAATGCTCGTAATCCGAACACGCGCATATCAAAGCAAGTTTCCTCAATGGAAACGAAAATTATTTGTTCCGCACTAACTTCAATGGCATGCAATACCGCATGTGGCCAGAGGTGGGGGGCGCCGGAGAGCATCAGAGACACTAGGAAAGGCCCAAGGACACCTCGGCTGAACTCGGAAAACCTCCGAAAGGCTCGGGTATTTCTGAGATTTTCCAAGCACTTCCGAACGGCTCCGTATAATAATTATTTGTATATTACTTACTTATAGTAATTAACCCCTTGCCACCCAGGCCAATTCTGACACTTCTCTCCTACATAATTGTTTGCTCGAAAATTGCTCAGAGCCCCCAAACATTATATACATATTTTATTAGCAGACACCATAGGGAATAAAATTGTGGTTGTTGCAACTTTTAATGTAACACAGTATTTGCGCAGCAATTTTTCAAACGTGTTTATTTTTTTTTGGGGGGGGGGGGACATTTCATGAATAAAAAAAACACTAAAGTTAGTAGTTTTTTTTTTTGTATACTATTAAAGATGATGTTACGCCAAGTGAATAAATTCCTAACATGTCACGATTTTAAATTGCGCACACTCATGGAATGGCACCAAACTTCGGTACTTAAAAAACGCCATAGGAGACGCTTTAAATCTTTTTACAGGCTACCAGTTTAGAGTTACAGAGGAGGACTAGTGCTAGAATTATTGCTCTCGCTCTAACTTTGCGGCGCATGTAACCTGTCTCTGATACTAGCCAGTGCCTCACCAGCCACTCACCTTACCCCACGCCCTTAGGTCTTTGTATCCTATTGTGTGTCGCCTGTCTCCGACACTGAAAATTCACTGAATTCTATGTTGTGCCCTTTTGGTGATGTTGGGGACTGCACTTGAGGTCCCCCATATCAAGAAAGTTAAAGGGGTACTATAGGTTCGTTTTTTTTTTTAATAAAATACTTACCTCCACTGTGCAGCTGGTTTTGCACAGAGTGGCTGTATCGGCTCCTCCCGCATCAGCTAACCCCCCGGGAAGCGCTTTCCCAAAGGGGTTACCTTGCGGGCGTGCTCCCGAGTCCTGTATTTAGTGTCCATAGACGCCAACTACAGGACCTGGCACTGCCCCCCGGCCCTGTCGTCATTGGAGTTGATTGACAGCAGCGCAAGCCAATGGCTGCGCCGCTTTCAATCTATCCAATGAAGAGCCGAGATAGATTGAAAAAGTAAACGGAGGGGGGGGGGGGGCTTTACAACCCCTTTAACCCACATTGCAGTACAACTATGCAAGGCTGAAGGTGAGGACTGGAGTTCTGCTTTAAGTCATTTCTTTCCAGAGGCACTTCTTGTGACATTTCACGTGATTCAAGTAACAAAAAATAATGCTATAGATCTAAGGCCGCATATACGATCACATGGAGGTGAAACTGTCATGGTTATATTGCTCTGCCTCCAGGGAGTGTCATGATAACACAGTGATTGAACGATTTTAAAGATAAACTGATAAGTACATAGTGCTTCCCGTAGCACAAAAAAAATCATATTCTAATGATGATGAAGTTTTCTGTGTCAGAGAGACGCAAAGCAGCTATGGCATTATATTATATCATGTCTCAGGCCATAAAGCCATTACTAATTATGATTATTATCTTTTAAATATAGCAAACCAACACAGACAGGGATGTACAGGACATAATAAAAGGGTGTGAATTGGAGTCTAGGTTATCCAAGAATAGAAATAGTACACAAGAATGACTCGACTTTCATGAGCTTCCAATCTAATGTTGCAATGATTGTACAACCTCCTTTAGATTCACCAAGAATTATGGTTATAAATAGAACATATTTTATGTATTAAAAGGTTTTTATATAGCGCCAAACTGTTTACACAGCACTTTATATACTTTACACTCACATCCGGTCGGTCAACAAGCTTGCACTCTAGGAGCCCCATCTTATGTGTAGCGCTCAAGCCTGCAGGGTCTCTGGTTTTATCCCAGGTTCTTCTCCCAGATATGTGCAACAGCAGCCAGGCACACAACAACCAGCGGCGACTGGTGCGAAAACAAGTTTGTGGGGCGGCAAACAGTATGACTTAGAGCACTTACCCCATCACGGGCGACTTCCCCCTGCTCAGCGGCGGCCTCCCGTTATCCTGCTCTCCGCGGGGGCGGCTTCCATTTCCTTCCTTGTCGGCGCCCAATCGGGAGTCTTCTCTTTTCGGACAATCCGAAAACGGGTCTCACTCCCGCTTCCGATTGGCCAGATTGAGGATCAGTGTTTCAACAGCGAATATTCATTCTCTTCTCTGTTGCAACACAACTGGGGGGCTCAAGACGCAATGCTCTGCGACCCGAGCCCACCCAATTTTGAAGCCTACTAGAGCCTCTGGCTGTAATCAGGTGCTTCAAAAGAAATCCCCAGCCGCTGTAATTCATGCGCCTGGTGACAAGAAAAGGGGCCGGACGCATGAATAAGGGGTGGCCACGGCAGCCATGAATAGATTCATACTATGCATGAATCTATTCATTACCATATAGGGGGGTGGCGCCCGGACGCCCCCAATGGACAGCCGCCACTGGCTCCAACATCCACATTCAGGCTCAAAGGGTAGGTGGTGCCTTTATTGCTGGATAACTTGAATAGGGTACAGGGGCTGTGGGATGCTTCCAAGGAAGGACCCTCTTCTCTCTTTGCAGCACTTTTTAGAACAGCCCCATCAGCAATAACTCAGGGTATGGACAGCACTGGGACACCATAAGAAGTGTTTTGGGCCAGGCAAGCCTTAGCACTACACCTACTGGACAGCAACAGGGCTGCCTCTGGTCTCATATCATGTATGCACTCCCCAGCCTCCTACTGGGCAGTTTACATCCAGCGCCGCAACTCCCACTATCCTGACTGCGCTCGCACATTACAGCCCCTCAGATACCTCCCAACTTCTTGAGATGGGAACGAGGGACACATTAGAAAAAGTATGCAGGCATAGCCATTATTAGTTAAACCCACAAGCAGTGGCGGCCCGTCCATAGGGGGCGCATGGGCGCGCCCCCCCCCCCAAAGCCAATAACAAAAAAATAAAATCATTTAATATATTTTTTATTTTTTATTAAAAGGGAAAAAAAAATTATATATATTTTATATATATATACAGTAATTGCTTTATTTTTTTCTCCCCAGAAGCACAAGGTGACCCAACCGCCAATGAAATTGAGCGCAGCATGGAGGACAAGCCATGCAAATTTTTAATGGAAGATTTTACCCTCCACGATGAACTTGGAGAGGGGTCCTATGGGAAGGTGGTGTTGGCCTCCCATCCCTCATTTCAACAGAAGCTGGCAGTGAAGATCGTTGGACCACAAAGATATCAAGGTTTCCACATTGCAGAGCGCTACATACTGGGAAACTTGAGGAACCATCCGTATATCACTCATCTATTCGGGATATTCCATACAATGGTAAGTCTTTTTATCTCTCAGTCTTTTCATCCTATTCCTGTACTGTCTCTAACGTAATGTAACCTTTATCTCTTATTTTCCCACAGACTCATCTGTACCTCGTCATGGAATTCGTGAGTGGCGGCAATCTACGGGAACTGATAGAATCTTCAGCTTCATTTGGCTACGACATGATAAGGTAAGTCCAATGACAGGGCTGTGATGGAGTCGGGGGTGGCTGACCACTGAGAACAGGAAGTGACACAGCCAGGCCCCTCCCACTGAGCCCCGTCCATCCACACCCTTATGTACTATAGGGGGAAGTCTCTTCATATTTACCGTTTATTGGTCTGTGGTGATTTTAAATGCTAATTCCTGTTTTTCTTTCTCCTTTAGACGTCTCACTTCCGAGATTGTTTGTGGCCTGCAATACATCCATGATCATGACGTCGCCCATCTGTAAGTATTCGATTATCTGACTAACAATGACCCCTTGGCTTCTGTTATGTTTAATTTAATCGGGAAGACTTTCCACCAGAGTTCCCAGTTGCGCCGTCTCCTTCCATCTGCTTCAGAAATCTCCCTGCTCATGCCGTATTTTGCTTAATGTTCGATTTATACAAAATCCAGCAAGAGGAGTGAGACCTCCTCATGATGAATATAGCAAGTGGGCGGAGCTGGAAACCTGGAAACAAAGATCTTCCTGTAGGCGGATATAAAAGAAGCCAATGTCCACCCATCACTCTTCTTTGTATACATGTATATTTGTATCTTTTCTTTCTTTAATACAATGTGGAATATGCAGAGCTAACTGTTCACTTATTTTCTTCACAGAGATATCAAACCGGAGAACATTCTACTGGACGAGGGTCATGTCAAGATTGCAGATTTCGGCATCTCACGGAGGAATGTTAAGACCTCGTACCTCTGGGCAACTGTGGGTACAGACGGATACATGGCACCAGAGGTAAGATTCCTGATATTAGACTGAATTGTAATTTTCCCCGTCGGGAAAAAATAACCATTTGGAATTTCCGATCGTGTGTACAATCCCAATGTGCAAAATTCTGAATGTTCTCATGCTTTTCTCTCTCCTTATGTTTCTACAGGTCAGGCAAATGGGACAATACAACAACATAGCGGACTATTACTCCTTGGGGGTGGTAGTGTATGAGATGGCCGTCAGCCCGGATCACTTCAGCGAGATCAAGGAAAACCAGAGTTTGTTCCTGACCGTCATTTCCGAGTTTGAAACCTGCAACGACATGTTCCTCTTTGAGTTCATAGCTATGGTGAGTATACGCAGAGCTTTACCTTCTCTCTACAGACAAAACCCTTTCCACGTTATACACACCTTGTTAGGGGTTCAGAACACACAACTCTACATTACTGGGGTTGTCATCAGGAAGAATAAATCATGGCAGTGGCAGATTTGATAGAACGATCGTTTTATATATTCATCATAACCATTCATTGCAAAATATCCTTTAGTTTTACTTTAAAGCCTCTCATGAGCAAACATGACACAAATAAGGTACCATACTATGACCCGATCATCACATAGCGGCGGGTTTACAAGCAAAATCAAGGAAGCTGAAATATGTCACTGTCAGAATCAAATATTACAACGAGGAGTTCTATCGTTCACATATTGTTATTGTTCTCTCAGTGTTTCTTATCATATTTCTCTCTTCTTTACAGCTCTTATGGGAAGAAATGGATACCCGGACATACCTGGTACGCGACATCAGACGGCACCCATTTTTCGAGTGGACTAAATGGGACCAGGTGGAGAAAAGAGAGTCACCCCCAGCATTTAAACTAAAACCGGTAAGTATATGAATAATGGAGGGGTCCATGTATGTGCAGCATCTAAGAAGTATTTCTGTACAGAATTCTCCCATTTGTGATTTTGTGGCTCCTGCACAATCACATGGTCTGGGGACTTGTCTGAAGGAATTCTGTTTATTATTGGTAATAATTATTGTGTATGTGTCAGGCGCACAACTTAGACCTGCTTTCTGGAGATTCCACCAGAAACAAACTTCCTGTTATGAGGTGACAACACGGACTCACTGTATTTATGGAGAAGTGTTGTCACCCATGCCTGATTAGAACTACAAACACCTCTTCCACGCCTTATCTCCATTACACAGAGGGGTGTTGCTTTGTAGTACACAAATACAGAAAAATACCTAATAATCCTGTAAGAAATCCAGTGACCTGGTAAGTTCCGGTGGCCAGAGCTAAGAAAGCGGATAACACAGATCTCAGCTCAGGCCACCGGAACTTACAGGGTCACTGGATTTCTTACATGATTATTATGTATTTTTCTGTACCTACAGAAAATGTAATTAACCTTAAAGAACCAAAACAAATGCAGCCTCCACATGCAAGGGCCTTGCTGGAATAGATGACCTTTTTGTTCTTGGGTTAAGATATACACAAAATGGTGTGTTAATGCAGCACTCCTTCTGACCACTAGAGGGAGCTGGGGTTGAAGGATCCCTCTTGGGGTAATCTGCTGCACATTGGGAGGTTGGGTTCACAAAGCTTTGTCACCATTTTCTGTATCATTCAGAAACGCTAACGAATGTCTTTTTTTCTTTCCAGACTCTCACGGAAGAACCTGAATATTATAGTATGACAGTAGAGGAATTTATGGCTGATGAATACCACCCGCAGTATGGAGATTCTTACAAGATAAACGAAGAATCCGATGAAGACTCAGAGAATTCTGAAGAATCTTCCATTATAAGCGAAGAAGATGCTGAAAACCAAGAAGACCCACAGGATTCCGAAGAATCTTCCAGTAAAAATGTCGATGGAAATGTGGATCACCCACCTACCACCCAGCCCATAACACCTATCCCCCAGAAGGGTGGGTTTTGGGCCATTAGACATATATTGAAGAAGTGGAAGGGAAGATTCAATGTGAAGAATCTTCTGAACAGCAACAAAGAGGAAAACGTACTTCTCAGAGTAAACCCCATAACAGAGGACCGCCAGCCTGAGGACACCGCCCCTCCAAGGGGCGGGGAGAGGGTAGATGAGTGGGAGGACGAGGAAGCCGCACCCAGACCGCAGCCCATTCCTCAATCGGAATCTACAAACGATGAGGTCATTGGTAAGTATTATAATGTAAGCACTATAGGACATTATAATGTATTATAATTGTAATACTACAATACTGTATACACTGGGATCACTGCTATATACATAGTCACTCACATATATACACTGGGGTCACTGCTATATATACCAAGAAGGGTCACTACATAGAGTAAGGAGGTGTTAGAACCCCTGGCAGGTCCCCATTAGGGAGATTTACCCTCTCCATTTGGTCACCAATGTCACCAGGATGGAAAGTGCTGGAAGATCCACCAGGACAGGAATAAATCGAACGGGGACAACGGTCTAGGAGGGGACTGAGATATTTCTTCTCAAGTCTTGCTTCGTTTATAGAACAGATAATGATGGGAAATCTCTCCATTGGAACCCTTCCTGTAGTGTAGCAGTATAGGGAATACTGAGACATGGATTGCAACTAGAAAATGCATTTCCTGCAGAAAATGCATGGGAAGCTAACTGGATGAGTAGCTTAAATCCGTAAGAAAAAGTTGAAGGGAGAATCAGCATTCCCACTAATTAGCATATTTTAAAAAGTAATTACCTTTTGCAGGAGCTGCCCCATAAAATTGCCCCATCAAATTTCTACAATCAAAACTGCCCCCATCAAAATGCCTCCATCATATTTCCCCCCATCAAATTTCTCCCATCATTTTACCACCACCAAACTACCATTAAAAACTGGCCCCAATATTATTGTCCCATCAAAAACTGGCCCCGTACCAAATGACATTTTTAATTAAAGATAAAAAAAAAACAACAATAGTGGGACTGCTTTAGTCAAAATAACAAAAAATAAAAACCGCAGATCAAATGCCACCAAAAGTTATATTTGTGGGGAAAAAAATTATAAAAATGTAATTTGGGTACAGCGTTGTAGGACTGCGCAATTGTCATACAAAGAGTGAGAAAGCTGAAAATTGGTATTTGGGGATAACAAACGTTTTAATGGTGTCAAAAAATACAAATATTTTGTTATAAAAACATCTTTATTGGAGTCCAAAGTTACACATGTATAGGAATGGAAATAGATATTGATTAGAGATCACCCCCGCCCCCCAATTATGGCTGGGTGTTTAATAAGAAACAGAAGCACTGCAGAATACTCCCCCGCACATGAATATTAAGAATCAGTTCCCTTTCTGACTTCAGTCATTTTAGTGGGTCGGCATAACTGCCAGGCAACCAGAATTTGTATTAGTGATCCCTGTGTCCCTGTCATGTTGGGTTTATTGTCCCTGGCATTGGAATTTTGAACTTTTCTCTGTATAATTTGATGTTGTATAAAAATATATATAATGTCGGTGAAAGTGCTAAACCTGATTCTTCTTCTTTTTTTATTGCAGATGTATGCAGTATTTACAGCTCACAAGACAGCTCACAAGGCAGGACTTCCCTAGCGAGCGAGACAGAATATGAATGCTACATGGAGGATTCACCAGCATGTGAGGCTCACACGGAGACTTCACCAGCATGTGAGGCTCACACAGAGACTTCACCAGCATGTGAGGCTCACACAGAGACTTCACCAGCATGTGAGGCTCACACAGAGACTTCACCAGCATGTGAGGCTCACACAGAGACTTCACCAGCATGTGAGGCTCACACAGAGACTTCACCAGCATGTGAGGCTCACACAGAGACTTCACCAGCATGTGAGGCTCACACAGAGACTTCACCAGCATGTGAGGCTCACACAGAGACTTCACCAGCATGTGAGGCTCACACAGAGACTTCACCAGCATGTGAGGCTCACACAGAGACTTCACCAGCATGTGAGGCTCACACAGAGACTTCACCAGCATGTGAGGCTCACACAGAGACTTCACCAGCATGTGAGGCTCACACAGAGACTTCACCAGCATGTGAGGCTCACACAGAGACTTCACCAGCATGTGAGGCTCACACAGAGACTTCACCAGCATGTGAGGCTCACACAGAGACTTCACCAGCATGTGAGGCTCACACAGAGACTTCACCAGCATGTGAGGCTCACACAGAGACTTCACCAGCATGTGAGGCTCACACAGAGACTTCACCAGCATGTGAGGCTCACACAGAGACTTCACCAGCATGTGAGGCTCACACAGAGACTTCACCAGCATGTGAGGCTCACACAGAGACTTCACCAGCATGTGAGGCTCACACAGAGACTTCACCAGCATGTGAGGCTCACACAGAGACTTCACCAGCATGTGAGGCTCACACAGAGACTTCACCAGCATGTGAGGCTCACACAGAGACTTCACCAGCATGTGAGGCTCACACAGAGACTTCACCAGCATGTGAGGCTCACACAGAGACTTCACCAGCATGTGAGGCTCACACAGAGACTTCACCAGCATGTGAGGCTCACACAGAGACTTCACCAGCATGTGAGGCTCACACAGAGACTTCACCAGCATGTGAGGCTCACACAGAGACTTCACCAGCATGTGAGGCTCACACAGAGACTTCACCAGCATGTGAGGCTCACACAGAGACTTCACCAGCATGTGAGGCTCACACAGAGACTTCACCAGCATGTGAGGCTCACACAGAGACTTCACCAGCATGTGAGGCTCACACAGAGACTTCACCAGCATGTGAGGCTCACACAGAGACTTCACCAGCATGTGAGGCTCACACAGAGACTTCACCAGCATGTGAGGCTCACACAGAGACTTCACCAGCATGTGAGGCTCACACAGAGACTTCACCAGCATGTGAGGCTCACACAGAGACTTCACCAGCATGCGAGGCTCACACAGAGACTTCACCAGCATGCGAGGCTCACACAGAGACTTCACCAGCATGCAAGGATCACACAGAGACTTCACCAGCATGCGAGGCTCACACAGAGACTTCACCAGCAAGCGAGGCTCACACAGAGACTTCACCAGCATGCGAGGCTCACACAGAGACTTCACCAGCATGCGAGGCTCACACAGAGACTTCACCAGCATGCGAGGCTCACACAGAGACTTCACCAGCATGCGAGGATCACACAGAGACTTCACCAGCATGCGAGGATCACACAGAGACTTCACCAGCATGCGAGGATCACACAGAGACTTCACCAGCATGCGAGGATCACACGGAGACTTCACCAGCATGCGAGGCTCACACGGAGACTTCACCAGCATGCAAGGCTCACACGGAGACTTCACCAGCATGCAAGGCTCACACAGAGACTTCACCAGCATGAGAGGCTCACACAGAGACTTCACCAGCATGTGAGGCTCACACAGAGACTTCACCAGCATGTGAGGCTCACACAGAGACTTCACCAGCATGTGAGGCTCACACAGAGACTTCACCAGCATGTGAGGCTCACACAGAGACTTCACCAGCATGTGAGGCTCACACAGAGACTTCACCAGCATGTGAGGCTCACACAGAGACTTCACCAGCATGTGAGGCTCACACAGAGACTTCACCAGCATGTGAGGCTCACACAGAGACTTCACCAGCATGTGAGGCTCACACAGAGACACCACCTGAATACGACGTTCACACAGAGACTTCACCAGCATGTGACTTACACACGGAGACTTCACCAGCATGTGACGAAGATGGGGGCAAGGTTACCACAAAGGATAGGCACATACTAGTGGTAGGGGATTCCGTTATTGGAAGAATACAGAGGGCAATCTGTCACAAATACCATTATCGCCAAACAGTATGTTGTTTACCGGGAGCTCGGGTTCGGAACATTGCAGATTGCATGGACAGATTATTGGATGGCGCTGGAGAGGACCCAGCTGTCATGGTATATATCGGTACCAATGACAAAGTTAGAGAAAGATGGAGCACCCTACAAAATGATTTCAGGGACTTGGGGGCCATATTGAAGAAAAGGTCCCCCAAGGCAATATTTTCTGAAATACTGCCTGCACCTCGAGCCACACCACAGAGACAGCAAGAGCTTATGGCACTTAACAAGTGGCTGAGGAACTGGTGCAGGGAGGAGGGGTTTGGCTTCATGGCGAACTGGACTGACTTTTCAGGCCGTTACCATCTTTATAGTAGCGACGGATTGCACTTAAATGAGAGGGGTGCAGCTTTCTTGGGATTCAAGATGGCAAAAATGTTGGAAGAAAATTTAAACTAGGTGATGAGAAGAGGAGGAGTTTCTAGTGAATATGAGGGAGAGGATCTTCATTTCAAACCATCAAGACAGGAATCCACTACGTCATCAATCTCTTAAAAGATTCTCATAAGCAGCTTCTGAATCACCAACTATCAACGTAGCTGGACAAACAAGACAATTGGCTTTTCCTAGAAGAAGACTCAACAAAAAGTTTGGAGGGACCCTCCCAGGGGCCAGGTACGGCTGTACCAACACAAGTCCCTACACTGGTGGCGGCTGCCACTCCAGTAACCGGAGGGTCTTCCTATCAGCCCTCTATTTACCTTTCTGCAGCTTCTGCAGAAGCTTTAAGGTTTGACAATACATTGCTAAACATAATCACCTGTAAAAAAAAGTGTCTGAGATGTTGGTGGTAAACGGCCTGCTAGGCCCGAGGGGAACCGAACCAAGCCCTTTAAAATTTGCCAAGAGTGTAAATGTAGACATTAAGCTTTAAGGTTAATCAAAAATATAACACTCTAAAGGGAAAGGTAGAACAAAGGGGGGAGTATGGAAGAAGGAGAGAGGGAGGAAAGGGGGAGAAGGGAAGGTTAGAGGAAGAAGGGGGTGAGGGTTTGGGGGGACCCCCACACCCCTTCCCTACCCGCAACCTTCCATCCCCCCTTCTTACCTCCCTCTCTGCCTCTTCCATACTCCCCCTCCCTTTGTTCTACCTTTCCCTTTAGAATGTGATATTTTTAATTAACCTTAAAGCATAATGTCTACATTTACACTCTTGGCAACTTTTGGAGGACTTGGTTTGGTTCCCCCCAGGCCTAGCAGGCTGTTTACCACCAACATCTCAAGCACATTTTGTACAGGTGATATGTTTGATCTATGTATTGTCGATTGTCATAAAGAAATTGATTATGTTGTGAAGTTTGAAGGCCGGTATGTTTTTAAGGCGTGTGTCGGACCGGCTATAAGAGGAGGTTGAAGGCCGGTATATTTTTGAGGCGTGTGTTGGACCGGCTAAGGGGAGGTTGGAGGCCGGTACGTTTTTGAGGCATGTGTTGGACCGGCTATAAGAGGAGGTTGAAGGTCGGTATATTTTTGAGGCGTGTGTTGGACCGGCTAAGGGGAGGTTGGAGGCCGGTATGTTTTTGAGGCATGTGTTGGACCGGCTATAAGAGGAGGTTGAAGGCAAGTATATTTTTGAGGTGTGTGTTGGACCGGCTAAGGGGAGGTTGGAGGCCGGTATGTTTTAGAGGCATGTGTTGGACCGGCTATAAGAGGAGGTTGGAGGCCGGTATGTTTTTGAGGTGTGTGTTGGACCGGCTAAGGGGAGGTTGGAGGCCGGTATGTTTTTGAGGTTTGTGTTGGACCGGCTAAGGGGAGGTTGAAGGCCGGAATATTTTTGAGGCGTGTGTTGGGCCAGCTAAGGGGAGGTTGGAGGCTGGTATGTTTTTAAGGCGTGTGTTTGACCGGTTATAAGAGGAAGTTGCAACTCTTTTTGTCTTCAGAGGCAGGAGGAGTCTTTCCAGCTTTCTTTAGGCTTTCTCTGCTGAAGAAATGAGAACTCTTCCCACCAGTGAGGTCCTTAATGGAGAAGTCGAAGGCCTCACTCACACGTGGTGTATGAATCTGTACCCTGTGTGGGGGCTGCGTTAACCCCAAAAAGGACATCCATGTGGGTGCAATTGCGCGGACGCACCCTGGGTGCGTTCGGGGCCGTGCACCGGCACCCACACAGATGTCACATTGGGTACAGCCGCTGCACCCCAGATGACAGCAATGGGACTGCCTGCACGGGATGCTGGGAACACCTGTGCATCCCCATTTCGGTAAACACGGCCCTCCCATGGGGTACGGATTAATACCCCTCGTGTGAATGAGGCCTAAGGGTGAATGGAATATTTAGCTCCATTGTGTTGTTAATTTGGGGACCACTGTACCCCTATTTATTGTTATTTGGGTGTGTTTTATTACAGGAGTGTTATATATTGTAGATTAGGATAAGTTTGGATTTCTTCTGAAGGCACTTTGAGTGAACATAAGTGATTTACCCCGCTCAGCAGGGGCGGGCCTTAGAGAACAGAGGCCGCATATGAGCAGCACAGGGGCTTAGTGGTGAGCCTTGCAGCACTGGGGTCCTTATTTCAGATTCTGACCAGGACACTATCTGCATGGAGTTTGCATGTTCTCCTTGTGCTTGCGTGGGTTTCCTCTGGGTACTGCGGTTTCCTCCCACACTACATGCTACTTTTGAGTTGGTGGTGCAGTGGTAAGCATAGCTGCTTTCTAAGCAGATGACCTGGGTTAGATTCCCGGCCAACGCCATCTCCAATACTTGGAGTCCTCAGACAGAAAAGCGCTATACAAGGTCAATGCAGAGTATATATTAGCGGTGGAATAAAGAATGAAGAGAACGTGTGGAATGTTTGAGGAAGAAAATGTTTCCCCAGAATCTATAGAAGGTGAGCACATCAACTGATAGAAGACGCTTAGCTTTGGCTGCGATCACACCTAGGCGTTCCGGATCGCGGGCGGAATTACTGCAATTTCCTGAATTTCCGCAAAACGTGCGACACGCTTGTGATCCCGTTACTTTCAATGGCACCCCAATCATGGGACAATATTGTCATCCGACAAATCACACAAATAAAATGACGGGACGCCTGTTTCCCAAAAGCAGTCCTGCGATTGGTCAGGCGACAATCGCGGCAAAAATCACGCCTCGATTGGGGTGATATTGAAAGTAAGGGGATCGCATACTCCACCCAGCGGGAATATTAGACCCCCCTCAACTGTCTAGATTTAGACTAAAGTTTCAAATATAATAATACTTCATTGCTGCAGACCTCAGCACATGCCACGTGTGATGTAACCACTTATAGACCACAATAAATATATACAGCATCTCACCAAAGTAAGTACACCCCTCTGTGTGCGGGAGATCACATACAGCATGTCACCAAAGTAAGTACACCCCTCGCATTTGTGTAAATCTTTTCTTGTATCTTTTCATGTGACAACACTGAGGAAATGACACTTTGCTACAATGTTGTGTAGTGAGTGTACAGCTTATATAACAGTGTAAATTTCCTGTCCCCTAAAAATAACACACAGCCATTAATGTCTAAATCAGAAGAATTTTATACAGGACAGTCAATGGAAGAAAGTGTAGAACTCTTGTCATTTGGAAGCTCAACCAGCCAAAAGCAAAAGGCGCATGCGCGAGTTGATTGGCTCCCGCTATGTGCTGGGAGCCGAGTGTTCCCAGCACACAACGGGGGGGCGACGGGAGGTGACGACATGCCCGCATTCTGCCCGAGATTGCTGGGCCGGAAGTGGGTGTCTTTAAACAGGTATCTGCACCCCCCTCCCCCTGAAAAGTGTCAAATGTGACACCGGAGGGGGGAGGGTTCCGATCAGCAGGAGTTCCACTTTAGTTACCATATTCAAAAAATTTCCCCTTGTCTATTTTTGTACCCCTAATTGCTTGTTTTTTTTGTTTTGTTTTTAAAATCTAGGAAAAAAAGGAAATAAAAAATATATTTAACCTAAAAAAATTCTATGAGCTTTGTCTTGCCTAACCTCTTCCCTCCCAGCCACCCGCATCCCTTAAAAAGGGTCTGTGCTCCTGAGGGGGGTGGGAGGGTTCAGCAATCATCTGACCATTGTGATTGGCTGTCACATTGGTCACATGATCGGGAGCTGGTCCCATTGGCTAACAATCATTAAAATGGACCAAGAGCTGTCTTTGGCAGCTCAGTCCCTTTGCTGGGAGAACACAGGAAATGCGCCTGTTGGCACATATGTGTGATGTGTTATGTGAGAGCGCAACCCTTATCCACTGCACATGCTTAAAATGGATGGCAACAGGATAAATGAAGTAAAAAAAAAAAACACTTATATGAGGTTCCGCCCTACCTAAATAAAGTAAAAAAAAAGGCCCAGTGAGGCTGCATTTGATGGGCCCAGTGAGGCTGCATTTGATGGGCTCAGTGAGGCTGCATTTGATGGGCCCAGTGAGGCTGCATTTGATGGGCCCAGTGAGGCTGCATTTGTTTTTTGTTTGCGCCCCCCCAAAAGTGTTGAGCATAAGCCGCCACTGCCCACAAGTGCTTTTTTTACCACTACTCTTCCTTTATATTGGCTTTTGAAATTTACAAATGTAGCAATTTAGAAATTGGATGAAAGGTTTAGCACAGGGAAACACTTTTTGAAAGATAAAAAGTAGGGCTGTGCAAATTAACTTTTAATCGATCGATTAATCTTTAATTTTTTTGATCGATCAAAATCTTTTTGATCGATTAAAAAATTCTTATGACTGGTACTCACCTCTCTGCCGGCTTCTGGGCCTTCAGGGAGTTCTGTCAGAGATCCGGTGACATCATGGACACCGGCGGGGCTTGCCGTGTCCATCTGAAGGGCTCCTTTGCTGTGCCTTCATATCTGCATGCCGGCGGGACCTTACTATCTGCCACACGCCAGCCAGGGCCGTTTTAATAGCATCTTGGGCCCCTGGGCAAAGAAATGCTCTGGGGCCCCTACAATAATGACAGTGCAGGTAAACAGACATCAAGTAGGTAGAAGGCAGACTGCCTCCCCTGTGTATCTATCACTCTCAGTGCCATCATGGGGCCCCCAATTTCGGGGCAGCGTAGGCTCAAGGACCAGCTGCTTTGGGCAAATTGCAGGGGCCCCCAATGCAGCTGGGGCCCCTGGGCAGTGCCCAGGTGTGCCCTCTCATTAAGACAGCCCTGACGCAAGCGCTGTTACACTTCCCTCTATTACTTCCCTCTGTCAACCTGGGATTCTACAACCATCCACTGGGAGTTGTGATAGTTCCCTTCATGGGACATCTACATGCCGATGGACTGATGTTAACCTCTCCTCATCTGGATTCAGCAGTGGCATCGTTGTACACATTTTTATACCAGTATCATACTTAGCTACAGGTTTTTATGACTGCTTTTGGTACCGTTTGGTATTACTCGCACCATTTTTACAGTTTATGTAGCTACATCGATTTTATCTCCAGTGCAATATTTATTTCGTTACCTACTTGAAGACTATAAAAGTTTTAATGCTCTTCCCATCGAGCGCTGCCTTTGTGTGTTTTTTGTATCCTGCTATTCACTTTTCCAGTTGTTGGCAGCTGCACTGGGAATCAGCCTGCAAGGAGATCAGCTAAAAGTAGTTGGATCTGTATGTGCGTTATAATTAATCGAAATTAGTCGATTAATCGATTAAAAAAAAAAACGATTAATCGAACACAAAAATGTTGATCATTCACAGCCCTAATAAAAAGTGCATTTTATATACAACTATAAAGATCAGACCGACATGAGGGACCAATGAGGTGGAAAGAGGGACAGAGGGACTCAAATCAGGAACAGTCCCTCGAAATCCGAGACAGTTGGGAGCTATTCCCATTAGACTTCTATAGGGCTCGATTCTGGGCCGAATAACTGCTATTTGCGGTGAATCGTTTCTGGCGCTCACAGGTTTCACCTTCCCCAACGTATTAAGACACAAAAGGGGGAAGGAGCTAAATTATAAATTTGCAAGTTACATTTGATCTTCTGCCGTTCCTTTTTCCAGGATTGCTAAATAATTTCAAACAAACGTCAATTTCGACCCCGTGCCCCCGCCCTGACCCAGCGGCCTTTCCAGGAGCGGTACTCAACTGTTTTGCAAATAAAAGAGAGAAAAAAAAATTGCAATTAAAGTTCCATTATGGTTTTCTTTTCTTTACATTTTTTGGCAATTTTCAGCAGATTATCTACAAGGAACCAATAGGAGCGGATCGGAGCGGTGTAAGCTTTCAGATTTATAGGCCTTGGCATCTGTAGAACGTCTGCAGGAGGGAGCCAGATATATAATTTTTTATCTGTCCCTTGCAATGTCTGCTAGCCAAGAGATCATTTCATTTCTAGGGAATGTTACATCAAAACCTTTTATTAGCGATTTTTTTCTTTATGTTCTGACCAAATTTTGTCCTCCTGTTAACCACTTCAATACCCGCCCATAGTCATATGACATCCACAAATAGGATCTCTCATCCTGGGTGGACGTCATATGACGTCCTGGGCTTTGCGGGGGGATATCTGGATGATGGGTGCAGCTACAAGCATCATTCAGATAGCATTCTTTAGTGCCGGCGATTCTGTGGACCATAAGAACGATCACAGCGGCGGTTCCTCCGGTGCTTCTCCGGGCTCTCCTGTGTCATCGGGGGCCCAGAGAAAGAATCGCCCGGCGCAAGCAGAAAGCATAGAGATGACTGGTGACCACAGCAACAGTAATCATAAGATTGGTGAAATTTTTTTCACCAATCTCATGCTTTCCAGCCTGGAGGAGAGATGCAGGGTCTTATTGACCCCGCATCTCTCCATAAAGAGGACCTGTCATACACATTTCCTATTACAAGGGATGTTTACATCCCTTGTAATAGGAATAAAAGTAATAATAATAAAAAAAAATGTAACAAAATAAATAAGTAAAAAATTAAAACGCCCCTGTCCCCGGTTGCTCGTGCACAGAAGCGAACGCACACGCAAGTCCCGTCGACATATGTAAACACCATTTAAACCACATATGTGAGGTATCGCCGCATGCAACAATTCTAGCACTAGACCTCCTCTGTAAATTTAAACTGGTAACCTGTAAAAAATTTCAAAGCGTTGCCTATGGAGATCTTCAGGGAGGCCCTATATCAGGGGTGGCCAACCAGTGGCCGGGGGCCACATGTGGCCCGCGGAGCCCTCTGATGTGGCCCACGACCTCCTTCTCTGGAATGGAGGGTTGCCAACCCGCCCGACCACAGCATCAGTGTTGTGAATGAAGCTGGAGGTAGAGGAAGAAAGCAGCTGCAAAGCAGAGCCCCATAAGCCGATGCTTCCTCTACAGTGCCGGCTTTTGCCAAAGGGGGAGTCTATGGCAAAGTTCAGCTAACCCGCAGGATAGACACGGGTGCACTACACTGCATCCGCGGTGTGGGTAAACTGCAGCACATCTGTATGAAAGCAGTCTTAAGCCCTTTGCTGAAATGACTGATTACAGGGTATAGAGACGTAAAAGTTAACCGATTCCTTTTCAAAATGATTAAAAATAGATAAAAATCAATCATATAATGTGCCTGCAGGTTAGTTTCACTTTTGAACTGGCTTCATGCTTCTGTGAAGTAGAGAGAGACACACAGAACAAAAACAAACAAATCCAGGGCAGTGTTTTGTTTTTAAAATTAATCTGATTGGTTCTGGGAAGTTTTAGACACACAGTAATGACAGCTTAGACCACCGTGAGAAAGCTCCCAGCACTGTGGTTATAAGGAGTCAGACAAGCAGGAAGTGTGGAGAACAGAGCAGGATTACAGCAACTTCAAAGCAAAAATGAACAATAAGGACATGAAACCAGTACTGCAGTAAGGTAAAGGACGCTATTTAGCTAAAAAAAAAAAATCCTTTAGTGATCCTTTAAGTGGCCTTCGCTCTTCAAAAGTTTGGGCACCCCTGCCCTATATCAACAACTGGAATTTTACTTATTCCAACTCATCCCCTCACTGCCTCTTCTGGTTAGAGTGTAAGGCCCTTGTAACCCTCTGGTATTGAATTGTATTTTAAATGTACTGCGTTTATTTGTTTTAGAGAGACCCAGTAGAACCCGGGCTCAGTAGTAACCCCACTCAGCAGATCCCCAGCTCATTAGTACCCCTGTTCAGCAGATCCCCAGCTCATTAGTACCCCTGTTCAGCAGATCCCCAGCTCATTAGTACCCATGTTCAGCAGATCCCCAGCTCATTAGTACCCATGTTCAGCAGATCCCCAGCTCATTAGTACCCCTGTTCAGCAGATCCCCAGCTCATTAGTAACCCTGTTCAGCAGATCCCCAGCTCATTAGTACCCCTGTTCAGAAGATCCCCAGCTCATTAGTACCACTTTTCAGCAGATCCCCAGCTCATTAGTACCCCTGTTCAGCAGATCCCCAGCTCATTAGTACCCCTGTTCAGCAGATCCCCAGCTCATTAGTACCCCTGTTCAGCAGATCCCCAGCTCATTAGTACCCATGTTCAGCAAATCCCCAGCTCATTAGTACCCATGTTCAGCAGATCCCCAGCTCATTAGTACCCCTGTTCAGCAGATCCCCAGCTCATTAGTACCCCTGTTCAGAAGATCCCCAGCTCATTAGTACCACTTTTCAGCAGATCCCCAGCTCATTAGTACCCCTGTTCAGCAGATCCCCAGCTCATTAGTACCCCTGTTCAGCAGATCCCCAGCTCATTAGTACCCCTGTTCAGCATATCCCCAGCTCATCAGTACCCCTGTTCAACAGATCCCCAGCTCATTAGTACCCCTGTTCAGCAGATCCCCAGCTCATTAGTACCCCTGTTCAGCATATCCCCAGCTCATCAGTACCCCTGTTCAACACATACCAACCTCAATGATACCCTTGCTGATTCCCTACTCAGTAGTAACCCCCAGCTCTGCTGACCCTCTAGTTTGCTGATCCTGGACTCTCTGGTCCTCACTTACTTCCAGCTACAGTGGATATAAAAAGTTGCTGCTAAAGTGTTCGGGAATTTTACTTATTCAAACTCATCCCCTCACTTATGTATCACTTGCCCCTCCCGGTTAGATTGTAAGGTCTCATGAGCAGCGCCCTTGTAACCCTCTGGTATTGAATTGTATTGTACATGTACTGTGTTATTTGAGAGAGAGACTCAGTAGAACCCAGGCTCAGTAGTAACCCCACTCAGCAGATCCCCAGCTCATTGGTTCCCTGGTTCAGCAGATCCCCAGCTCATTGGTACCCCTGTTCAGAAGATCCCCAGCTCATTGATACCCCTGTTCAGCAGATCCCAATCTTGCTGATCCCTCACTCAGTAGTAACCCCCAGCTCTGCTGACCCTCTGGTTTGCGGATCCTGGTCTCTCTGGTCCCCACTTACTTCCATCTACAGTGGATATAAAAAGGTCGCCGCTAAAGTGTTTGGGTTGAAGACGCTGGTGAGGGATGTCATCTTCAGGTGTGCAGAGAAATTAAAAAACATTTGAGCAGCTCCTCAGGAGGTGGTACTACACATTAAATGTGTAGTGAAGTTAAGATTAAGTTTAAGGCCCCAGAACTTGCACTAGCAACTCCTACAGCTTTACCCTGACAGTTGTTTTTTTTGATCCCGGTGTTGTTATACAAAGAAAATAGAGGTGCAAAAAAAAACACCACTACATCCCACGAGTAAAAGCATCAACTGCCAGCTCAAGGACTCCTTCCAATTTACCAGCAAGCACTCCAGCTGGACTTAAACCAAAACCCGCTGGCTCATCAGTTCTGCCTATCGCTGACACATTCCGAAATACTATCTCAGCATGTTTATAAATCAAAACCTGCAGAGCGAGAATCAGGAATCAAAAACAGCAGGATTCAAATTTTAGTTTCATAATAACAGAACCGTGGAATCCTTTCCAAAGCAGAAAAATAATGTTTTGAATTTAGAAATCGTAGTAGGAAACGTGACCCCTTTCTGTTTTGCAAGCTAAACGGAAAAAAAAAAAAAACACAACTTGATCGTCACATACAAACAAGGGGGGGAAAAGGAGACAATTTGAGATGTTTTTGTGTACTCAAAACTTATTTTCTTTAGAACAAAGACACATCAGTCATGTGCAGTATAAAGAGGACCTGGTCAGGACAGCTTCAGAGATACGATCGCTGGATTGAGGCTGAAGAGGTAATGTCAGAAGGTGGGCTGCACTCTGCGGGGTGGTGGGATGTGATAACCTCTTCAGTCCAGAGCCTCTGAGATTTGATGTTTACAAGTTAAAAACATTTTTTTTTGTTGCTAGAAAATTACTTAGTACCCCCAACCATTTTGCGCTCAGAAGCACCCCCAACCATTTTGCGCTCAGAAGCAAACGTATACGTAAACGGTGTTCAAGCTACACGTGTGAGGTATCGCCACGATCGTTGGAGCGAGAGCAATAATTCTAGCCCTAGACCTCCTCTGTAACACAAAACATGCAACCTGTAGAATGTTTTTAAACGTCGCCTATGGAGATTTTTTAAGGGTAAAAGTTTGTCGGCATTCCACGTGCGGTCGCAACTTTTAAAGCGGTGGTTCACCCTAAATCTAGTCTGTCCCATCCGATCCAACACACTGGTGTCAGCATGCTGTTTTTTTTTTTTTTAGTAGCTCTACTTACTGTATAATGAATAATTTTCGTTTGTCTCCACCGCGGGTGAATGGCGCTGCTACAGCGCGTCACGGCTTCCAAAAAATAGCCGATTTAGGACTCGGCTATTCCCGGCGCCTGCGCACAGACCTAGGAGCTGACTGCGCAGGCGCCGCATATATCCGAATCCTATGGCGCGTCACGCCCTCCGAAAAAAAGCCGAAATAGGACTCGGATATATACGGCACCTGCGCAGTCAGCTCCTAGGTCTGTGTGCAGGTGCCGTATCGCTTTGGGAATATATATATATATATATACACACACACTAGGGTTGTCCCGATACCGATACTAGTATCGGTATCACTTGTATTCGCGCAAATGCTCCCGATGCTTCTGCCGATCATTTTTTTGTATTTATCAACATGTTCTGTGAAAATTCTTTGAGTTCTTGGCTCTCAATTGGATTGATAGCAGCGCAGCCATTGGCTTCAGCTGCGGTAAACCAAATCCAATGGCGCTGAGGGGCAGGGCCTAGTCCTGCATTTGGTGGCTATGGACGCCAAATGCTGGACTCCGAAACAAGCCCGCAGGGGAACCCCCTTGGGAGAGCGCTTCCCAGAGGGGGTTATCTGATGCAGGGAGGAGCCAAGAGAGCTGCTGGGGGATCCCACAAAATGATGTTCGGGGCCACTCTGTGCAAAACGAGCAGCACAGTGGAGGCAAGTGTATGACATGTTTTTTATATATATATAAAAGAGAGAATTTAACCTTTAGTGTCACTTTAAGGGCAAGAAGTTGCCCAAAAAAGCTGAATCTTTGTTAGGCACTCAGCCAGAGATTGAGGCTGTATTCACACTACAGTGCTTTGAATTGCGGTCAGATGAGAAAAAGTGGGTCTCGCATTTGAGATGTCATTAATTTGAAGGACACTTCAAATCGTGGTGCGGGTTCTGCCGCAAAAGTCACGCTATAAAACGTGCTGCAAGTAGCTCCTGAACTATTTTTCGACAACATGCCTCCCTGCGATGCAGGTTGTCGGGATTTCAGCACGTTTTATCACGCGACAATCGCGGAAGACCCGCACCGCAATTTGAGGTGTCATTCAAATGAATGGCAATCTCGAAGGCCAGTCTCAAGTTTTGACATTGGCATCTCAGCGCTGTCAAATCCACGTCAAATCTGCCCTGCGATTCAAAACGCTGTAGCGTGAATGCAAGGATGTGCACGTGGACACGATTGGCTTATATACAGACCGTATGTTATTATACCTAACAGACCAGGACCCCTCCCTGCAGTTCTGGACAGAATTACCATTCTCTGGCTTGTCCATAAACTGGGCAAAATCCCAGATACTATCACTGAATGTGTTACCGCCTACTCTGGAACACGATCGCCTCTTACTTAAAAGATTGATTCTTATCAAACATCTGGGGACATGGATGTCCAAAGGGTGTTTTAAAGTACCTTGTAGGCAGGTGGTGGATCAGGTAATTTTGCTGTAATAAATATCCCCAAAATTATTATATATATATATATATATATATATATATATATATATATATATATTATTTTTTTGTGGATATATAGATATAGATATATATATATATATATATATATATATATATATATATAGATATATAGATATAGATATATATTGTGGATATTTATTACAGCAAAATTACCTGCTCCACCATATATATATATATATATATATATATATATATATATAATTTTGTGGATATATATTACAGCAAAATTACCTGCTCCACCACCTGCCTACAAGGTACTTTAAAACACCCTTTGGACATCTATGTATGTATCTATATATATATATATATATATATATATATATAATATAATAAAAATATATAAAAATCCCACAGTTTTGGCCGATACGTATTTTACATATTTTTGGTTTAACAAAATAGGGAATAGTTTAATTGTCATTTTTATTATTATTTTTTTTTACTGGTAATGGCAGCGATCAGGGATATTTATCGTGACTGCGACATTATGACGGACAAATCGGACACTTTTGACACCATTTTGGGACCATTGTCATTTTTACAGCGAACAGTTCTATAAAAATGCACTGATTACTGTAAAAATTGCACTGGCAGTGAAGGGTTTAACCACTAGGTGGCGCTGCAGGGGTTATAGGTTTCCTAGGAAGTGATTCTTACCGATCACGGGGAACGGTCATCAGTGACAAAGTCACTAAGCAGAATAGGGGAATGCCTGTTCTGCTCTTACCGACCGCAATCGCGGATCTCTCGGGTACATTGCGTTCCCGGGACCTGCAACAACACTCGTAAGGCACGCGGCGGGCGCAGCGCACCACCGCTGAGCGGTAGATTTAAATAGACGTACCTGTACGCCACTCTGCCTGCCCGTGCCATTCAGCGTACATCGGCACGCGGCGGTCGGCAAGTGGTTAATCTACAACTGCAATGATGCTGCACATGTGATCAGTTATGTCATCAATCATTGGATCGTTTGACAGTTTGGTTGAGAGCACGATCAATGAGAGGGTTTCATTTCCAGCACGTGCCGGAAATTAAACTGGTTTACTTCTGCTTTAATGACCAGGCAATTTTTTGCTATATGGCACTGCGACGCTTTAACAATTGCGCAGGTCGTGTGACGTTCTACCCAAACAAAATTGGCGTCTTTTTTCCCCCAAAAATAGAGCTTGCTTTTGGTGGTATTTGTTAACCTCTGCGGTTTTTAGTGTTTGCGCTATAAACAAAAATAGGGCGACAATTTTGGGAAAAAAATATATATATTTTATGCTTTTTGCTACAATTAATATCCCCCCAAAAAATGTAAAAAAAATATTTCTTCCTCAGTTTAGGACGATATGTATTCTTCTACATATTTTTGGTAAAAAAAAAAAAAGAAGAAGTATATTGATTGATTTGTACAAAAGTTACAGGGCCAGATCCTCAAAAAAATAACGTATCTCCAGATACGCCGCTATAATTTCAAATTTGCGTCGGCGTATCTTTGTTTTGTATCCACAAAGCAAGATACGCCGGAATTACGCCAAGATACGACTGACTTAAGTCTCTTACGCCGTCGTATATTAGTTGCATATTTACGCTGGACGCTAGGGGCGCTTCCGTGAGGTAGATACGCTGATCCACGAAAGTACGTACGCCCGGCGCAGTGTTTTTACTTTGTTTGCACAAGCGTATGTCCGGCGTAAAGTTACCCCTGCTGTATGTAGGCGTAATGTTAAGTATGGACGTTGGGCCCGCGTCAAGTTTGCGTAAACCATTCGCAAATAGGGATTTGCGTAAGTTACGTTCACGTCGTTTTCATTGATGCTTTGCGACGTGATTTGGAGCATGCGCACTGGGATACGTCCACGGCCGGCACATGCGCAGTTAAAAAGAAAACGTAATTTACGCCGGGTCACGATTGATTTTAATAAAACACGCCCACCTCTTCATCATTTGAATTGCGCGGGCTTACACCGGCCCATTTACGCTACGCCGCCGTAATTTAGGACGCGAGTGCTTTGTGAATACGGCACTTGCCATTCTAACTTACGGCGGCGTAGCGTAAATACTATACGCTACGCCGCCGCAGAGATACGCGGGCCTTTGTGGATCTGGCCCATAGTGTCTACAAAAGTGTGAATCATAACAAACATTACGAAAACTCTCTTTCCCAAAATGAGAGAAATATTTTGGCTCCTAAGATACCATCACTGCAATAACATTTGCATCAACAAAACAAACTAATTAAATCTCAACCACATCTGGCAGCTTCTGGCTGGGGTGGAATATAACAGCTGTGCCGTAAACACAGCCTCCCAAAAAAAAACAGCAAATGCATCAATTCTGTCACTTTAAATCGCATTCCCCATTCCCCAGCTAAAGAGATGCAACTGGCAGAGGGAAAATTATGAGGTTTATTATAAGTTTGTGGAAAAAGAAAAAAAGAAAAAGGGCTGTATGATTTGTGCCAAAGGATTTGCATTGGGTGCAGAGCGCTTAGATCAGGGTAACGGGTTGTCATGGTTACAGGCCTCCAAATGTACGTTCCATCTGATATTAAACATTCCACGCGGCTGGAATGAGGGAGTGACCCCATATTTTTGTAGAGCAAACGCCTTCCCTACACATATTTTGATTTCAGATAAACACAAAAAAGGATCCCGTTTAGTAGTCTGAGTTACTGAAAAAGTATGCAGGGGTATGAAATGAAGAGATGAAAAGCACGGCACGCACCAGGCACATCCCATACAGCATATGGAAAGCATTACGTTTTCCTCAATAAGTGCAAGGCTAGCCGCAAACGGACAGATGTTTCTGAGACTGATGAGGCACAAGATATCTACCCGTCTTGGAACCAGTGCTGCAATGCCAGGGGCCCGACTTCGCCAGGAGACGGTCTAAGAACCCGGAGGAACACTGGCAGTATGGACCCTGGTGTACCATCCAAATTGGCTAAATGCTATGCTTGAAAATAAGCTAGAGACTAAAAAATGGTGCCCCATCTTCAACATTAGATAGCCAGCAATTGGAGCACAGCTCAAGTATCAAGGGTACCATTTATCTAACCATTATCCACTGGTTACCCTCTAGTTCCCTGGTGCCCAAAGTTTCCTGGTGCCCAACCTACAGTCCTTTGGTATATAACTTGCAGCCCTTGGACCTCAGCATGTGGCCTTTAAAAAAAGCTTTGGGCGCCCACAGTCTATCACTGTTGAGGTGCCATCAAGGAAAGAGGCCACCCTGGGCCCTGAATGTACAAAACAGAAGCCCATGTATGACAATTGAAAGCGGTTTCAGCCCGAGTCAATACAGGCCACGCCCCATTGCGTTTCGTCCCTTTCACAGGGCTTAGTTATGGAGGTCTATGACAAAGCCCTGTGGGCAGGGTGACACTCTACTGATGATGGAAAAGAAGATCTGGCACACAGTCAACATTTAAACTTTATGCCAAAAGTGATCAAAAGGGCTGAAGTAAGGGTCCAGTGCAGGCCACTCAAGGTTCTCCACACCTAACTGGACAAACCACGTCTCTATGGCGCTAGCTTTGTACACGAGATATAGACACACTATGCTGGAACAGAAAAGATCCTTCCCAGAAATGTTATAAAGTTGGAAATGCAAAATTATCTAAAATCTAAGAAAACATTTTTAAGAGGAAATAGGATTTTGAAATTTGAGATTTAGGGTGGGGAGAATCACTGAGTGGGGATCCACTTAGGTATAAAGTTCATGGGTCAAAAGTTAGTTAGGGGTAGGGGGTTAGGGTTTTCCCCTGAAGAATATTGCTAGGAATTAGAACAGGGATCTCCCCCAGTGCTCTATGGTCAGAAAGTGGGGGTCAAAGGTCACGAGGCATGGCTGGCCCACCCCCACCAGAGTGTACCGCCTACCTCAACATAGCGGGGAATGAACAAGTCGGGGAATGAACAAGTCGGGGAATGCGTTGAAATTTGCCCATGTAGTCAATTGAAAGGAAAAAAAAAAATCTCAAGCAAGCCCAATGGCTCTGGTAATGCGGCCCTAATACAGCAAAGCTTCCCTCAATGGGTACCCAAAAGTAGCTCACACCATAGAAATACCCAAAAGGAGCACCAGACCAAGAATGAGGTAAAAGAGTCCAAAATAATTAACTATTGACAAATTGCTCACATAAAAACATCAAATGCATTTCGGCGGGCAAACCAATCAAAGAATAGATATAAAAAACACTCATGACTATGGCTTTTGGAGCACTGAGATCCTCTGCCATTGTTAAGTATCCTTATAGGGTGTAGAGACTTGGGTAAGGCCTCTTAAAACAAAAGTATACATTATAAGAAAGTGAGACAGTTCCACACAAGTAATATGCCAGAGCAATTTGAGGGTTCTGAGGGCCCCATTTCATTAGAACTTTAAACTATCAGAAGTGATAAAATGGTTGTGGATACGATTTGTTGGAGAGTTGGAACTGCGATCCAGTAGTTGGTTTATCAGACTGCTAAAGTCACACAGAATTTCTTAATACTCTCAACCGTCTCCGGCTCCCCCATGGGTTCCACGGTCCAAATACTGTCCTACTCGCTAATACTTTTCCTTCAGAGATACAGGCATAAGCTGGCGTTTTGAGTAAATCACATGTCCTAGAGCTAAGAATTCAAACATTTCAGTTATATAACGGGAGAAAAAAAAAAAAGGATGGGATTTGCAGACCATGGATTGGTTTCCAATTTGACGGCCCAATCACCGTGAAAATCCTCCTTTCCAAGCCAACACTCCAGACCCAGCTAGGCTTTGGCCACTGCCTGGAGACTTAGGCCAGGATATAAGTGAAATTGCTTCATGGAGAAACCGCAAAATCCCTACGGGCCCTGGCGATACTCACTAGGCCTTGTTCTCAGAATGTTCAGCCCTATTCGGTTTCATTTGGCACCTTATGTAGCACAGCTGCTGACTGCGTCTTGCCTTCTTGTCTACGCAGCTATACCGTCTACAGACACCGAGCTGTCTAGGTTATAATATGATAGATTTATGAACTTCTGTTATATTCTGGAGATTTTTGCATATTTGCAGTCGATAGAAGGGTACATAAACACATCCTAGAAGCTATTGGACTATTAGTTCTGTTCAGTCATGGAAACAAGTAGCATAATAGCTCACATGGTGATTGTGAACGATCGTCTACATTTTGTTTTGTCTTCTTCATCGTTCTCAGAAAGTACACATGCTCCCAGGACCATTGTAAATTGTCTGATGAGCTCATGAATTCTAAACTTATTTAGCCCGCTCTAAACTACGAAAACAGCAAAATACATCATCGGTCTCCTACCTCCACGGGGTTTCGATGAACTGTGACCTCCCACAATCATGTCAATTCCTCGATCTTCAAGTTTTGATTTCCATTGCCGTATGAGGTTGGCAGTGTCATCCTGCAGATGAAAAATACAATTTAAAAATGAAAGAAATACAATGGAATAGAATCCTTGTTCTGACCCGATTGGTCTCACTTGCTCCCTCCCAGAGGATGTCACACTTGTTTTCTATTATATAGAACTTATTATACCCCTAGTAAACTCTTTCAGTTTGGCCCCAGACTTGACGCAATCTGTCCTAGGTGTGGGGAGATAGAGGGGGATTTTATCCACATGATCTGGAGATGCCTAAAATAGTTTCTCTACTGGAGGGAGATCACAGGAACCATCGATAGGGTGTTTGGAACCTCCACAGAGTTAGAGGTGAAGCATTGTCTCCTGGGATTAGTAGGAGTGGGGAACCCAGTAAATACCCAGATTGTGGTCTTGAGAAGCCTATTCCAGGCAAGGAAACCGATTGCCCTAAAAGGGCAATTGGCCCTACCTCTTTCCAGTAGCGAATGGGTAAACACGATGAACGTGGCAATTCTCAGGGAGAAATCAGTATATGTGAAGCAGGGGGCTTAAGATAAATATGATAATATCTGGAAACCCTGGTGGGAAGCAAGAGGGGTCAGTGTCTAATTATTAGAGAAAAGCAACTAGCTGTTGATAGGTGGCCTAAGGGAAATGTAGGTATATGGAAAAAAAAGAAAAGGTCTGAGAGGGATGAGCGTGTAAATTGGATGATGTTTGGTAAGGATGATAGAATTAGATGGAGAACTAGATAGGCCTAACCGTAAGAGGCCAAAGGCTAGTTAAGAGATAACCAAGCAATAGGCCATCAATAGACGCTCTTTCTTTACCTATGTAATTATAAGTGGGAGGGAAGAATGGGAGGGGGAGGCCGGGTATATGGGGGTATGATTGCTATGCTTGTATAATGCAAGAATCTGTAAAAAATAAGAAAATGTTTCAATAAATAAAGTTAAAAAAATATTAAAATTAAAGACCAACCCTAGACAAAACTAAAATAAATGAAAGTGGTTGTTAATTCTTTAGAACATTGGTCTTCAAACTACGGCCCTCCAGTTGTTCAGGAACTACAATTCCCATCATGCCTAGTCATGTCTGTGAATGTCATTGTGTTACAATGCCTCATGGGATGTGTAGTTCTACAGCAGCTGGGGGACCGTAGTTTGAGGATCCCTGCTATAGAATACAAGCACTATGAGTAGGGCCCTCCTGTATTGAATTGTATCGTAATTTGTGCTTTCCCCCCCCTCTACATTGTAAAGCGCTGCGTAAACTGTTGGCACTATATAAATTGTGTTTCCAAATCCTGTGTGCCCCAGTCCCAGTCTGCATTATAAAAAAAAAAAAGCCGTCTATACCCGATTTTAGAGTGCCACTCAGCGCTCACGTGACCGGCCGGCTCTCTCCTCTCCCGATCTGACAGCTAAAATGGGAGGGGCCAGAAAACCCCCGCTGACGTCAGGAGAATGCAACCTGTTTACTTGAGACCAGTGACATCACTGAGACTCTTCATACTCATGACAACAAAGCCTATCAGTTCAGATAACTGACATCAACGAGGCACTTTACATTGATGAAGATGCAGCCTAGTCAGTTGACTAGAGACCAGCGACATCACTGAGAATTCATGAGAATAGAGCCTATCCGTTCACCAAATGCATCACTGAAGCATTTACTCATATTGGTGTCAAATTTAATCAATAAAAGAGCATATTTTCTCCTTGCCTCATGTGGTTCCCATCATAAAGATGATAGGAACCACATGAGGCGGCGACATGACTGCATTCTCTCACTCCACGACTGAAAGACGAATCAAAGTTAAAATTAGCAGTAAATTGGACATTTGAATTTCACATAAATTGGAAATTTGCAAGCCAGTTCAATATAATTTAAAACTGTCTTTTTACCGTGCTGCCATCATTGTAGATGGAAACCTCCAGGGTCCCTGGAAAGTCCTGAAGGTAAACAGATTTCAAGCATTCATCCAGCCAGGCCTCAGCATTATATGTAGGAATGATAACAGACTGAAAGATAAAAAACAGAAGAGTTCTTACAGAGTGTGAAGATTAAAGAGTTTTCCTCTTGGCTGGTTTCTAGAAGAACTGCATATATTTATACACAAGTAGAACAACCATTTAGTAGTCATTGTTCATAGTGTTTACTTTGGGTAGTTGTACATCAGGGGTCTACAAAAACGTTCTAACCGAAGGGCCAGTTAACTGCCCTTCAGACTTTAGGTGGGCCAGACTGTGGCAAGTAGGGCAGAAAGTTTTTATAGCATCATTGGGTGTAAACAATGCCTCATGCTTGGTGGTCATTGAGAGTATAAACGTTACATTTTACCTGGGGGTCAGTGGGAGTACAAGGGCCCCATTGTTGGTGGGAGGAACAGTGCTCCATTGTTGGTGTCGGTGGGAGGAACGTTTCCCCCCTTTGTTGGTGTCGGTGGGAGGAACGTTTCCCCCCTTTGTTGGTGTCGGTGGGAGGAACGTTTCCCCACTTTGTTGGTGTCGGTGGGAGGAACGTTTCCCCACTTTGTTGGTGTCGGTGGGAGGAACGTTTCCCCACTTCGTTGGTGTCGGTGGGAGGAACGTTTCCCCCCTTTGTTGGTGTCGGTGGGAGGAACGTTTCCCCACTTCGTTGGTGTCGGTGGGAGGAACGTTTCCCCACTTCGTTGGTGTCGGTGGGAGGAACGTTTCCCCACTTCGTTGGTGTCGGTGGGAGGAACGTTTCCCCACTTCGTTGGTGTCGGTGGGAGGAACGTTTCCCCACTTCACTGGTGTCGGGGGGAGGAATAGTTCCCTTATTGTTGATGTCAGTGGAAGGAATAATGGTGTCGGTGGAAGGAGTAATGACTTATGATCGTGTCAGTGGGAGGAATTATGCCCCATCCTTGGTATCAGTGAGAGAAATAGTGCCCTATCCATAGTGTCAGTGAAACTAGTGTCCCTACATTGGTGCCAATGGAAGAAATAATGCCCTACATTGGTGTCAATGGAAGGATTGGTGCCCCAATGGCCAGATGAAGACAATAAAAAGGTTATAACCATCCCTCAAGTGTTAGTTTGGAGACCACTGTTGTACATGAAGCCCTTTATTGCTCTTTGCTGTGCCTTGAAATGATACTCAAGCTCAACTTTGCTGACTTGATGGCTGTACTTACCCATACGGAAGAAAAATATATTTCCAATATATTTATTAAAAAAAAATATATATTTTAAATATATTTACAATATATTGGCCTACGCGAATATATTTTTACATCTATTCCAAAAATGTAAATTCAAATATATTTTCCAAAGGCATATATTTTAAAATATATTTTTTTCAATATATTTGACAGATATTTTTGAGCATCTAAAAAAAATGCATTTAAAAATATATTTTTAAATATACTTGTAAAGGCATTCCAAAATATAATTTAAATGCATTTTCCAAAGACATATATTGGAAAATATATTTTTTAAATATATTCTTCAGATTTTTTTCAACATATATTTGTACATATATTTGTAAATGCGTTCCAAAAATATAATTTTAATATATTTTCCAAAGGCATATATGTGAAAATATATGTTTGTAAATATATTGTCCAGATATTTTTGAACATATAAAAAAAATGCATTTAAACATATATCTTTAAATATACTTGTAAATGCATTCCAAAAATATAATTTAAATGTATTTTACAAAGATATATATTAGAAAATATATTTTTAAAATATGTTTTTCTGAAAATATTTAATGTCTAATAAAGACATTTCAACATATATTTTGTCTGATATTTTTGTAACTATGTCATAGATAACATTCTGAATACATTTATAAGAGACCCACTACCATTTTGTTTTGTATTTTACTCTTTTAAAATAAAAAAAATAAAATAAAAACCAAAAGATTTAAATAAAATATAATTTATTTTTAATAAGATTTTAAGCACATAATCCATTTAATACAAAGCAGATAAACCTCTCGCATCCACTTTCCATTCCCAAAGAATTTTTGTATAAGTCATTCTGAATTGAGAACGCTTGTCGGCGGACCAGCAAAACGTCTTAAGATACAGCAAGTCCAGTTATATTGATTGACCTGAATGAATGAGAACATTCACAGACATCCACCTCCACAGTCCAAGGGTCTTGTCTGCTTACACGGTACCAAGAGAAACTCTGGATATAAATATTCAATGTTCTGTTTAATCCATGAATCAGTAGTTGCACTATTATTACCAAACTCGCTCATCAGTGTCTTTATGGTCCTTGCTTTGTGCACTGGTGATCAGTCATGTTGGAACAGGAAGGGGCCGTCCCCAAACTGTTCGCACAAAGTTGGGGGCATGACATTTTCCCAAAATGTCTTGGTATGCTGAGGCCTTAAGAATTCCCTTCACTGGAACTAAGGAGCCAAACCCAACCCCTGAAAAACAACCCCACACCATAATCCCCCCCCCCACACACACCATAATCCACCAAATGATTTGGACCAGTGCACAAAGCAAGGTCCATAAAGACATGGATGAGTGGGTTGGGGTGGAGAAACTTGACTGGCCTGCACAGAGTCCTGACCTCAACCTGATAGAACACCTTTGGGATGAATTTGTGTGGAGACTGTGAGCCAGGTCTTCTCATCCAACATCAGTGCCTGAACTGACAAATGTGCTTCTGGAAGAATGGTCAAACATTCCCATAGGACAGCCTTCTCAGAGGAATTGAAGCTGTTATAGACTGGCATGCTATTAAAACTCATGTGCGTGTAAAGGCAGGCGTACCAAAACTTTTGGCAATATAATATATATAGTATATATACTGTATATTCTTTTTATACTAAGTCCAGTCCATTGTTTGGACTTAGTACCTGCCGAAGGGTAATTCCAGCAGCCAATTAAAAGGAATTGGCATATTACAGTTCTCCCCAGCACAAAATTAAAACTCAGCAGCTACACAAAGGGGGTTATTTACTAAAGGCAAATCCACTTTGCACTACAAGTGCAAACTACAAATGCAAAGTGCACTTGAAATTGCAAGGAAAGTGCACTTGGAAGTGCAGTCGCTGTAGATCTGAGTGGGCAAGGAAAATAAAAAAAAACAGCATTTTAGCTTGCACATGATTGGATGATAAAATCAGCAGAGTTTCCCCTCATTTCAGATCTACCCCTCAGATTTACAGCGACTGCACTTACAAGTGCACTTTCAGTGCAATTTCAAGTGTACTTTGCACTTGTAGTTTGCGCTTGTAGTGCAAAGTGGATTTGCCTTTAGTAAATAACCCCCTATACTGTACACATACTGCAGCTACTGACTTTTAATATTAGGACACTTACCTGTCCTGGAATCCGGCGATGTTGGTATCCCAGCCAATGTTTCCATTGGCTCTCGGGTGCTGCTGCCTCCATTGCCTATAGGGGCCAATTCACACCACATGCAGTCCAGTGCGTTTATTTTTTTTTGCATGGAAAGTAAGTTATATGGTTTTCAATGGCATAATTCACACCAGTGCTTGCAGTTCCAGATAAAAAGTAGAGCATGCTGCATTTTTCCTGCACTGGACTGTAATGGAACACTGTAAAGCACATCAAAAACGCACTAGAATGCACCTGAACGCACTGCAACACACATGTCCTTATCTAAGGTTGAGGAAAAAAGAGAGGAAAATGCACTGGAATGCTTTAAAAACACACCAAACATGCCCTGGAATGCATCAAAAACACGCATGCAGAAAATCATCGGGAACGCATCCGCCGCAGCGAGATCTCTCGGAAGGGGGGAAGGGTACCTGTCAAAAACAGGAACCTGCTCCCCTCCCCCGAAAGGTGGCAAATGTGGCAAAGTAGGGGGAGGGGGGAGAGGCAAATACGTGGAGCTTCCACTTTTGGGTGGAACTCCACTTTAACCACTTCCCTACGGCCGTACGACTATATGCGGCCGCAGGGTGGGTCTAATTCTCCGGGCTGCCGCGTTTTCACGGCAGCCCCTTTCTTTGTTCCCAGCGCGCGCTCCAGAGCGTGCAGCGGGGAACTTGTGTACTGGCCGTGTCCCTTGGACACGGCCAATCAGAGTGGCCGTTTGCGATGCGATCTGTGGGCGAATGAGAGATGATCTCATATGTAAACATATGAGATCATCTCTCATTGCCGTTTTACACAGAGACAGCGTCCTGTCTCTGGAGAGGAGGAGATCGATCTGTGTCCCTTGTACATAGGGACACAGATCGGTCACCCCCCAGTCACCCCCCCTCCCCCCACAGTTAGAACACTATGCAGGGAATACATTTAACCCCCCTTCCTCAACCCCTAGTGTTAACCCCTTCCCTGCCAGTCACATTTATAAGTAATTAGTGCATATTTATAGCACTGATCGCTGTATAAATGTGAATGGCGCCAAAAATGTGTCAAAAGTGTCCGATGTGTCCGCCATGATGTCGCAGTCGCAATAAAAATCGCAGATCGCCGCCATTACTAGTAAAAAATAAATAATAAAAAATAATAATTCTGTCCCTTATTTTGTAGGCGCTATAACTTTTGCGCAAACCAGTCGCTTATTGCGATTTTTTTTTTTTACCAAAAATATGTAGAAGAATACGTATCAGCCTAAACTGAATTTTTTTTTTTTTTAATTGGGCTATTTTTTATAGCAACAAGTAAAAAATATTGTATTTTTTTTTCAAAATTGTCGTCCTTTTTTGTTTATAGCGCAAAAAATAAAAACCGCAGAGGTGACCAAATACCACCAAAAGAAAGCTCTATTTGTGGGGAAAAAAGGACGCCAATTTTGTTTGGGAGCCACGACCGCGCAATTGTCAGTTAAAGCGACGCAGTGCCGCAAGCTGAAATTTCACCTGGTCAGGAAGGGGGTATACATGCCCAGTAAGGAAGTGGTTAAATGTCATATCCTTGCCCAAGCTGCACTGTTGTCATGTGCCAATACTAGGCTGGGCTGGAAGATAAATATGTAAGTGATGAGAGCTGCATTCTTGTGTGTGTGTGTATATACAGTATATATATGTGTGTGTGTGTGTATATATATATATATATATATATATATATATATACACACATATATATATATATACATATAGAGTATATCTGATATATACACACACACATATATACCAGAATGAAGATACAAAATATATATATAGAATGCATCTTCCATAACTTACTTACATGTATAAATATTTTTCTAATTTCTTTTATCTCATTCTTTTTTATTGGGATATGGGTCTGATTTCTGTGCCTTCGATCTTCTAATATGTAAATTCAGCCCTGGGGAAAACTCTTTAAACAGAGAGACTGCAATCATAATACAGGAGGTCTGTTACAGGAAGTGAGCTGTGGGAACCAGAGGGGTGAACTTTCACCTCTCACTTCCTGTTCCTGGTAAGGCCTCTGAAAAGGAAAGCATGGCATGGTGGAGAAGTTCTCTGTAATGTCTTGGATGTATTCTGCTGGATGTATTCTCCTGGATGTATTCCCTTGGATGTATTCCCCTGGATGTATTCTCCTGGATGTATTCCCTTGGATGTATTCCCCTGGATGTATTCTCCTGGATGTATTCCCTTGGATGTATTCCCCTGGATGTATTCTCCTGGATGAAAGGTGAGCCTTCTATCAAATAATATTAGAATTGTGAAAGTTTGGTGTATGAGTTAAAGTTGTATTTGTCTATTTCCTGCTGAAAAGTTCTCATTGTGTGTGCATTTACCTTCCCAGTTACCATACAGCATGTGCACAGTAATGTAATATTATAGAGCTCCTCTTGCACAGCATGTCACCCTGCTGCATATAATATGTATGTCTTCCATGTTATATCCAGTAACTGTGTAGCATACTTCAGTGCACATTGCTGCATATAATATACGGCTTCCATTCTATATCCACTCACCATGCAGCATAGGGGTTGATTTACTAAAGGAAAATCTATTTTGCACTACAAGTGCACTTGGACATGCAGTCACTGGAGATCTGAGAGAGAGATCTGAAATGAGGGGAAGCTCTGCTGATTTTATCATCCAATCATGTACAGGAAAAAATGTTTTTTTTTTGTCCCCTTCAGATCTATAGTGACTGCACTTCCAAGTGCACTTGTACTGCAAAGTGGATTTGCCTTTAGTAAATATACCCCATAATGTCAGGGCACGGTGCTACCAATGTTTTATGTCTCCCTCCCCTTTTGCATATTATTATCTGCCCTGCTACTAGGTGCCATTAGATATGGATTTTTCCATACAGATACCAATTATGGGCCACCTTTCAGGCCGATAACAATATGAGGTACTAATATTACATCCAGCTGCCCCAGAAGTAGCCTGATATCAGTTGACACCTAGGCCTTTTTTTTGTATTCTTACAGCCACTGGCCACTGGCAGAATACAGGAAAAAAAAGCAGATAGCAGGGGAATCAATAGCTAGGTTGCTATTGACTATTTTAATTTGCAGTAGCCAATAGTGGGCTATTGCACCCGCCCACTGCCTGTTGTCAATCAGCAAAGGAGAGGATTTGAAGGAGAACATTCTTCTTCAGGTCTTCCTCTGCTGATTGACAGCAGGGAGTGGGAAGGGGGCGCAATAGTCAGCCTAATTTTAAAATTGAAACAGCCAATGGCAGTCTGGCTATGGTTCCCCCACTCCCTGCTGTTTACATTCAGCTGCCATCAAATAAATTGTGCAGAAGGAGGTTAGCGGTGTCTGGGGTGTGTGTGTGTTGTGTGGAGATGGAAAGCTAATTTTTTTTTTTTTTTTTGGCGGATTCTGACAGATGGGGCGCCAGCCGCTGTCAAAGCACCTGACCAAGACTGACTGACAACTGGTGAATATAAAACCGGAATAAGCACTTGGAAGAAGAAAACCAACAACTGAGACAACTTGCCTTTGGTAAGCGGACAACTTAATTATGGTGGTGGGCACCTTCCCTTTTTTTTTATATCGCCACATTCAACCGGCACTGTATCTGATCATCATATCTGCATCATCCTTCATTATTCATTTGGTCATCAGTGTTTGAGTTTTGTGGTGATATCATTAAGAATTTTAGAGGTTTGGTTTGCCAATTGTGTGCTGTTGGCATACAATTTTTGGGATCACCGATTTGACGTATTAACCTCTCATTGTTTATACATATAATTTGACATTAATTTTGTGAATTTATATACAAATTTTTCCTTGCACTCTGATTTTTTTGTATTAGTTAATTATTGTGCACCGTTTTTGGCATATCAGCCCCTGGATGCCAGTCTTTCAATGTGAATTGGTATTGGTGAAATTTTCAATTTTAATTTTTAATTTTCATAGAATGTTTTATATTGGTGCAGTCTTTTCATTTTTTATCTATTTATTGTCTATTATTCCACCAGTTCTGCTGCCTTTGATATTTTTATCTTTATTTTCTGTTTGACCAATCATTTGCCTTTTCATTCTACAGTGTTTTAGGGCAGAGGTAGGCAACCTTCGAGAGGTGGAGATCTACCCGAACAACATGGGAGAAGTCAAAGATCACAGGTAGGGTTGTCCCGATACCACTTTTTTAGGACCGAGTACAAGTACCGATATGTTTTTTCAAGTAGTCGTCGATACCGAATACCGATACTTTTTTTAACCACTTCAATACCCAGCCATATACAATTGATGGCCTGGGATGGGATTTACCATCCTAAGTGGCCGTCAATTGACGGCCTGGGTATTGCAGGCAAATATCTGGATGATGCCTGCAGCCAGAGGCATCATCCAGATATCCTCTTCTTCAGCCGGCGATTCTGCACAAAGTAAGAACGATCATAGCGGCGGTTCCGCCGCTTGATCGTTCTTACAGGCCGCGGGAGGGGACATCCCCCCCCTCCCGCCGCCATCCGGTGCTTCTCCGGGCTTACCTGTACCTTCGGGGGCCCGGAGAACGAATCGTCGGCGGCGGCAGGAAGCATAGAGATGACTGGTGACCGGATGGTCACCAGTCATCTCTATGACCGTCGGAGGACCCGGGCGCGATCTGATGACGTCACGCCCGGGTCCCCGTATGTAAACAAAGCCGCAATTGTGGCTGTAAGTCACCATTCATGAGATCGGTGAATTTTTTTTCATCGATCTCATGGTTTCCAGCCTGGAGGTGAGATGTGAGGTCTTATTGACCCCACATCTCTCCATAAAGAGGACCTGTCACACACATTTCCTATTACAAGGGATGTTTACATTCCTTGTAATAGGAATAAAAGTGGAAAAATAAATAAAATATAAGTAACAAAAAAATAATAAAAGATAAAAAAAAAATTAAAACGCCCCTGTCCCCGACAGCTCGCGTGCAGAAGTGAACGCACACGCAAGTCCCGCCGACATATGTAAACGCCGTTTAAACCACACATGTGAGGTATCGCCGCGTGCGTTAGAGTGCCAGCAACTAATATAGCACTAGATCTTCTCTGTAAATCTAAACTGTAACCTGTAAAAAATAAATAAAGCGTTGCCTATGGAGATTTTTAAGTACCGAAGTTTGGCGCCATTCCATGAGTGTGCGCATAATTAAAGCGTGACATGTTGGGTCTCTATTTACTCGGTGTAACATAATCTTTCACATAATACAAAAAAATTGGGCTAACTTTAGTGTTTTGTTATTTTTTTAATTCATAAAACAATTTTTTTTACAAAAAAAAGCGTTTGAAAAATAATTGCGGAAATACCGTGCAAGATAAAACTTTGGAATGACCGTCATTTTATTCCCTAGGGTGTCTGCTAAAAAAAACATATATAATGTTTGGGGGTACTGTGTAATTTTCTAGCAAAAGAATGATGATTATTACATGTAGGAGAGAAGTGTCAGAATAGGCCCGGTATGGAGGTGGTATAAAAGCCTAGTATTGAAGCGGTTAAATATGTCCCCAAATGCAGCCATGTCCCCCACATATTGCAGCCATGTCCTGTCCCCCACATATTGCAAGCCATGTATGTCCCCCACATATTGCAAGCCATGTATGTCCCCCACATATTGCAAGCCATGTATGTCCCCCACATATGGCAAGCCATGTATGTCCCCCATATTGCAAGCCATGTATGTCCCCCATACCCGTAGCTATGATGCCGCCGCCGCATACCGCCGTTAATGCCCCTGCATTATAGCGTAGCGTGCATTACAAGCTTTTGTTTTGAATACTTGTAAATGCCCGCGCCGGCATGTATAGACACTCCCCTTCTCGGGGATCTGTCCAATACCGGGCAAGGGGGAGTGTCCCACGCCCGTAACATCACCACTCCCCCTTGCTCGGTATTGGACGGATCCCCGAGAAGGGGAGTGTCTATACATGGCGGCGCGGGCATTTACAAGTATTCAAAACGAAAGCTTGTAATGCACGCTACGCTATAATGCAGGGGGATTAACGGCGGTATGCGGCGGCGGCGGCATACGTGGGGGACATATCATAGCTACAGGTATGAGGGACAGGACATGGCTGCAATATGATTTATTCTATTTTGGTATCGGGGGTATTTGCGGGAGTACAAGTACTCCCGCAAATACTTGGCATCGGTCCCGATACCGATACTAGTATCGGTATCGGGACAACCCTAATCACAGGGCAAAGTGTCCTCCAATGTTGCCTCATCACACCTGACTAAAACCTATAATTGCCGTACTACCGCACTGCAATCCTGTGCCTTTCACTGCAATTATTGGTGTTAACATTTTGCCTCCTGACCACCTTGTATAATTTCTCAGAGGCCCATTGGAGCATTGCATAACGCATTATGAATGAGCCCTTAGTTGCATTTGGCAATAGCACTTTTTAGGCTCATCGCATGTGAATTTGGGGGTGGTAAAACAATGCCCCCAATCCCTACCCCCTTTAGCTGCTAAGTGGGAGGGGGTAGGGTGCCATGGGAGGTGGATGCTTGAGAGTTACTATTAGATCTCAAGCAACCAGAAATAACAGTAACTGGGAGCTTACTGTACTACATTCATTATAGTATCAGTGAGTGCACTGAGGTAACTACATACTATATGCACAAGTAAGATTTTTGTTTTGTGGAACATCTTTACTTATACCTTGGGAGAAACCCTCCTGGAATATTTTTGATCTGGTGGAGGGGATGGGTCAGCAGCAGACTGGAGGAAACCCTCTAATCATGTAAAAGTACATTTTTCCACAAGTCATCAATTTCTAACAAATGAAATTAATGGATATGGTGAGAAAATAGGCCATTATGTTACTTAAAATGTTTTTATGCATTTCCATAGAGTTACCTGGCGTAATGGATACTTTGAAAACAACAAGAGCGCAGCTAATAGCACTGAAGAATGATGGTGGAAGTTCATCCTGTGTGGGTGTATCGTGTGCATCACCTTCTGTCCAATCTAAAGACTTGAGCTCATCTCCTTGTCAAGTGTTGTACTCAAGGCCTAAACAGGTAGGATTTCTTTTGGTACCGAAACATTAAAACGTTGTCTTTTTTGTAAATATCAAATATGACATATTTTACCTGCTCTGTGTAAGGGTACAGAGCAGCCCAGATCCTTCTCTTCTCAGGTCCCATGCCAGTGCTCCTAAACCACAGCTCTGTTTTTTCAACACACACACACTGAGCTGCTCCTTGGCCCCATCTCCTAATTAGCTCACTGACTGTGATTGATGGCATCGGGAGCCAATAGCTCCCACCACTACAGAAAGCCAATCAGCAGTGCAAGTCCCTGGAGAGACAAGGCACTCGTGGTCATCGCTGGATCGAGAGGGGGCTCATGTAAGTATAGGGGGGCTGCTGCACACAGAAGTTTTTTTTTTTTACCTTAATGCATAAAATACATGAAGGTAAAAACCTTTGTACCTTTTCAACCACTTCAATAAAAAGTAACTTTCAAGGCGGTGCCTCCAAGCGGCTGACAGATGGAGAGAAGCGGGTACAGTTAGACCCTATGTAAACATCAGCTTTGACATGTAGACTGTAAGCCAATTTGACTTTTGTTTCAAAATAAGATATCTTGCTCAGTCTGGTAGTAGTCTGAACTAATAAGACAAGTTGTAGGCAAGATGTTGATTATTATACAGATTTTTGAAAAGTCTACAATATTTTGATGTTTTTATACATGCTTAATTTGGTTAGTTTTTATTTACTCAGCTGTATCTGTTAGACCCCTTTCACACTGAGGCAGTTTTCAGGCGTTTTAGCACTAGAAATAGCCTCTAAAAAGCTCATGAAACTGCATCCCTTTCAGTGCAATGAGTACTTTCACACTGGGGCGATGCGCTTGCGGAACATTAGAAAGAGTCCTGCAAGCAGCATCTGGGGCGGGTTGGGAGTGCTATAAATAGCGCTCCTAAAACGCACCTGCCTATTGAAATTAATGGGCAGCGCTTCCAAAGCACTTTAAAAGCGCATTAAAACTGTACTTTTTCCCTTTAAAAAAAACGCCTAAAAAGTGTTGCAAAAACCGCCAGAGCTTTAGCAGCGCTACAGTGTGAAAAGGGTCTTATATGGCTTTTGATTCACAGGGAAAATCTAATAAGTCTAATATTTTCCATTTACTTTTTAAAGCTGCCACTTTGGCAAAGTTTCCTGGGACTTCAAATGGTGTGATCAGTGACGCTGTTACAAGAAAAATTGCGGTGTTGAAATATCACCTGAAGGGAAACATGGGGAACCATCAGAATACCACAAATTAACTTTTATGTCATTAATGTCATTTTCCACAGTTAACACCACTTTCTATTCTCTGTGTTGTAGTTTTTGTATATTTACATGCTAATAAAGTTGTGTGTATTGTACTGTGTTATTGTTTTTATTTCCAAATATTTGCTGGTTTTATAGGCCTACAATATATAAAATACAATATATAAATGCACAGCCTTTCAAAATGTAATAGGAATGTATTTTATTTTATTTTACATTCAGTACATTTATATTTAAAATATATTTTAAAAAACATTCTTAATATATTTTTTTTCCCAAATATATTGCCATATATTTCAAATGCTACAATTTTGGCCAGATTCAATATATTTCAAAAATATATTTCAATATATTTGTGAATATATTGGGTAATGCATTGTGAAATATGTTGCAAATATATTCATAAATATATGTTAAATGCACTTCTAAATGCATTTAGCAATATATTTTTGCAGCCATAAATATATTGCAAAGTGCATTTTGGAATGCATTGTGAATGTATTCAGAAATATATGTTAAATGTACTTCTGAATGCATTTAGCAATATATGTCTGAATATATTCACAATGCATTCCAAAATGCATGTTGCAATATATTTATGGCTGCATAAATATATTGCTAAATGCATTCAGAAGTACATTTAACATATATTTATGAGTATATTTGCAACATATTTCACAATGCATTTCCCAATATATTCAATAATATATTCACAAATATATTGAAATATATTTTTGAAATATATTGAATCTGGCCAAAATTGTAGCATTTCAAATATATTGCAATATATTTGGGAAAAATATATTAGGAATGTTTTTTTAAAATATATTTAAAATATATTTTTCTTCCACATGGGTACCCTGGAGTTAAGGCACACCAACTATCAGAAACCATGAATCAGACGGAGACAGAAGTACAGTTAAATCACATTTGTTTATTATTATTATTATTATTATTATTATTATTATATTATTATTATTAATAATAATAAAAAGATAAACAGAGTAAGAGTAGTCAAAACATAGCCAGAGTTCAGCAACCGGATCGGATAGTCAGGCAAGCCAAAGTCAGAGAGCCAGATTTAAACGTAGTAGAAAAGCAAGCAGGATCAGGAGCCAGATGGGACGTCAGCCAAGCAAGTCTTCAACAAGAAAGCAGGAGATAGTCTCTGATGTTAACCAAGGCGAAGGCAGAGAGCAACTGAACTGGAAGGCTAAAGTAGGCAGGGCTGACAAGCAGGATCATCAACAGATGAGTCACTGTGGAGAGATAGGAGCTGGCAATTAGCCAACAGCTGAGCAGCCGGCTCAGAGAAGGAAGGGCTGAGCCCAGCCCTGACACACCAACTCAGCAACCCCCTGATCAATAACACCACCCATATTCATTACTTAGACACTCTCTGGAGCTAGAACTCACAATTTATATGTGCAGCATTACGTCTTGAAGAAAAATGTAGGGTTTGTTATAAGGGTCTCCAAACTGCGGCCCGAGGGCCAGATGTGGCCCTTTGCTAGTCTTTATTATTATACAGGACTTATATAGCGCCAACAGTTTGCGCACCGCTTTATACGGCCCTTGGGGCACAATTCTTCTCACTGATATAAGGCACTATTTGTCCCACTGGCACCAATGGGGCACTATATCTTCCACCGATCCCAATGATGGGATAATATACCTCCTACTAATAGGGGGAATACACACCCTCTTATTGGCTACCAACCCTAAGGCTATATTTATTCTCACTGTTGCTGGGCCTGTGACATGTTCTGCCCCTGCTGGCCACAATCCGGCCCTCCTAAAGTCTGAAGGACAATAAAGTGACCCTTTGTTTGAAAAGTTTGGAGACCCCTGTTAGAGTGTTCCGAAACCTTATGGCACTATTGTGCAAATTTTCAACTCAGCAAGGAGGTCAAAAGTTTTGCCCATCCCCTTCAGCACATTCCCACTGGTTAGCGAATCTGTCAATTTCTATAATGGGCAAACAGCAAGGCACGGGAGGCAGTAAGAGACAGAACAAGGCTCCGACTTCTTTGTTTAAGCCAAAATTTGCATAATACAGAACCTTCCCTTTTTATAAGTCCAGGAACTTAAAGATATTGCACCTCGGGGTCCCTGCTGTTAGAGCCCATTCACACAGGGGCAACATGACTTCCAGCACGACTTTGGGAGGCAACTTGGACATGAGTATGGATCACAGCATGACATGAGGCAACTTACAGGGCAACTTCAAGTTGCCTTCAGGACAGGAGGCTTTCCAGTGGCCAATCAAACAAGAATCAGCTCTGTGGGAGGGAGGGGTTTGCCAGAGAAATGTATGTTCTCTCCCTGTATTTTTGCTTCTGTTAAGACAGTGATCCGACTTCTAAAGCTGCGTACACACGATCAGTCTATCCGATGAGAACGGTCTGAAGGACTGTTGTCATCGGTTTACCGATGAAGCTGACTGGTGGTCTGTCGCACGCACACACCATTGGTTAAATAACCGATCGTGTCAGAACGCGGTCACGTAAAACACAACGACGTGCTAAAAAAAAATTAAGTTCCACGCTTCCAAGCATGCGTCGACTTGATTCTGAGCATGCCTGGATTTTTAACCAATGGTCGTGCCTACTAACGATCGGTTTTGACCTATCGGTCAGGAATCCATCGGTTAAAATTATAGCAAGTTGGCTTTTTTCTAACCGATGGTTAAATAACCTATGGGGCCCACAAACGATCGGTTTTGACCGATGAAAACGGTCCATCAGACCGTTGTCCTCTGTTTAACCTATCGTGTGTACGATGGGCTGAGACGACTTCCATTGAAATCAATGGGTACAAGTTGCCTACAAGTCGCCTAGAAGTCGGATTGAAGTAGTACAGGACCCCTTTCTGAAGTCGGAGCGACTGCAGTAGTGTGCATTAAGATGGCTCCATTCACTTACATTGATTTTCTCATGCAGCGCGACTTGAGGCAACTAGGGGCAACTTGAAGTCGGATCCAAATTCGTCCCAGTGTGAATGGGCTCTTACATTTAGGTGCCGGCTTTCTATTCCATTCGCACTGTAAACAGGAACCTTATGGGCTATTATCATTTGAAAAATCTAAAGTAGAACCCAATAAAATAGAATAGGAAATAAAAAGTGACGTTCACAGCAGATTACAAATTTCTGGTTTTCTTTAAAAAAAATAAAAAAATACATCTGGGCCAGAAATGCCACAAAATTTCATGATTTTCATAAAAGAGCCCAAACTGCGCAGATTTGTTAACACCCTGCTGTGTTTGGTACACACTTTCAGCTACACGGAATGATCTTGGCACTGGAAACCATGAGAAAAGTCTTGTGGAACCATTATCACTTAACTAGGGAAAGCTACAGAAAGGCTTTTTTTGGGGGCAGAAATCATAAAAAGTCACGTATCTCCGTGAAAATGGTTTACTACCCCGTGAAAATTGATGAAAACAAATCAAAACTGAAGAGAAGGGCCCCCAAATGATTTTCTGCCTGGCAGATAAGGGGGACTAAGGGGTACCAGGAAGAGGGGGATTGGAGAACAGCTGCACATGATATCGTGAACCTCGGATAATCCTGCTTGACCCAAACACGGCTCTGTTGTTCCCTCTAAAAAAACGTTAAGTAGGTTGCAGCTGGCAGATGTGGTGGGATATTTTCAGCAGGGGGGCAAAATGAATCAGCAGAACGTAGGCTAAGCCAGGTTAGTGAAGCAGAGGGTTATGGGTAGCCTCTCAGTTACATCAGGATCAGCTAAGATTCCGAGTGCCCTAAATATATTATATGCATTTTTTATTACTTTGCATGCCAGAGGTCTGTTTGCAAGGAAATGATATCCAGATTGTATTACTGCACTTGAAACTGTCATCACTTCTCTCTGTCTTGTTGAAGACCTAATGATCAATAAGGCTCATGTGCTGAGCGAGTGGCTCATCCAGTGTTTGCGCTCTACGTGGCGAGCCAGGAGGGGCTCTGCTGGGATAAGTAATAGAAGTGAAGAAGAACTGCACTCTAAGAGCCCCCAGACACTTCAATGTGTACAAGATTCTGTAGTGCGAAGTGGGTTCTTATTGAACTCTTATACATACACGATATTATCAAAAGTATTGGGACGCCTGCCTTTACATGAACTTTAATGACATCCCAGTCTCAATATTGAGATGGGCCACCCTTTGATGCTATAACAGCTTCAACTCTTCTTCTTCTAGTATGATTGTGCATGTATTTACACTATCTTGTCAAAAGTATTGGGACACATTGCCTTTACACGCACATGAACTTTAGTCCGGGTTCACACTTGTCTGACAAACGCTCCGACATTGGGAGCTCATGTCTCATGACGTGTGAAAATCAATGTTTTCCAATGAGAGCCGTCCTAACTGGTCCGACACAAGTCCCTCCGACTTTGAAAATGCTCCCTGTACTACTTTGGTCCGACATTGATCCTACTTCAGCCCATTGAATATTATTGAAGACGGACCAAAGTAGAAGCCTTGTCCTTACCATCCAACTTTTGACATCCGACATGTGATTACAGCAGCAGCAAAAGGAATTTATCTCACACTGGGATTGTTTTGATTGGACAAAGAACAATTCAGAATATAACAGTCGGATCAAAGAAGTATCCTGTTCATGAAAGTCGGATGGATGTAGGACCGATGTCACAGAGCAAAGTAGGATGAAAGACATACTGCTGTTGTGTAGTATAGTGTGAACCCAGTCTTAGTCCGTAGGGTTCAATGTTGAGTTGTCCCACCCTTTGCAGCTATAACAGCTTCACCTCTTGTGGGAAGGCCGTCCACAAGGTTTAGGAGGGGGTCTATGGGAATGTTTGACCGTTCTTCCAGAAGAGCATTTGTGAGGTCAGGCACTGATGTTAGATGAGAAGGCCTGGCTTGCAGTCTGCACTCTAATTCCTCCCAAAGGTGTTCTATCGGGTTCAGGTCAGGACAGTCAAGTTCCTCCCCATTAAACTCGCTCATCCATGTCTTTATTTACTTTTTTAACCAAAAGTGTACCATAAACGCATCTCCCATTGAATTCTATAGAGAAAGAAGCATCTACTAAATACTCAGTTCAAGGGGTTTGCAACACTTTTGTAGTCTGTTGTTTTGTGTGTGTTTTTAATTATTATTATAAGTCACCTTGCAAAAATGTGTTTTCACTTTGACACTAAAGAGCATATTTCTATTAATTAGTGTAAAACAAATAAATCAGGGTGGTGATCCCCCGTCGTTGGAGATCGGCGGCTAAACCTTCCCTGGGGGACTGGGCTGTTGAGGTGGACAGCATTAGGGACCTTGAACGTCTGTTGGCGGAAGAGTGTGATAAAAGCGAACAATTTTCTCTCACCTGGAATTCATGGTCTGTGTTCCGATACTCTTCTGAGTTTATTTCCTGGGCTGAAAGTGGCCTGGATGATGTCGCCCTCAGGGCTGGACTGGGACAGAAGAAATTTGGCCCTGGACTTCACCCAGACTGGCCCACTTTGACAGGTCTCTCCCATGGCGGCCAGGCAAATCCCGCACCCCCCGGCCACCCAAGCCCCCTCTCCCCCTTCACTAGCCACTCTACTTCATTAGAGTAGAACGGCTGGTACTGGTACTCTTATAGGCAGTACCAGTGGGAAAGCTAGACATTATTTCACCCGTGGCAAAGAATCAGTTTGGTGCCCCCCTTATGGGACAAGATTAGGCAGAAGTGGGAAAGTCCCCAGGCCATAGCTGTGAGTATCCCCTGTCTGTCCCCTCCCCCCCATGCTCCTCTGTTATCCCCTTGCAGCTCTGGTCCTCCCCTGCTTTAGTTGGGCCCCCAGGTAAACGCTACGGGGGGGGAGAGAGACAGAGGAGTTGAGGGGGGCGGCAGTCCGCTGTCTACTGTCGAAGGCCCCATGGCCCCATCGGAACTGGGTAGTATAAATGGCCTGAATTGGAATGGAATTACATGCCCCCGAGTTTTTCCCCCCAATTTTTGCCCCACTTCTCTCCCCCAAATTGTCCTGCCCCTCTTTCCTTCTCTCAATGTCTGAATTACATCCTAAGGATAATAACCCACACAGGATGGCCTTGAAGGTGCCGAATGGTAATATGACCCCATATGTATTATGTTTTCCATACAGATTAAATGATGTACTCAATGTGGGTACGGGGGAATATGGGGGCAGTTTGATAGAAATTGTACGATAGTATGGTTGATAGCTACAATAACTTTTTCTTCCTTTTTTTGTTAGTCTACAGGGACTGCAGGCCTAACGGTATGTTTATTGAGTACTGCGGGAAGAGGTAGGTTGTCCTTGTACTTATAGACATGTTTATGTTCTTGTCATACGATGGATTTATTGTTGATGTATTCGATTTGTTGTTATGTGTAGATTTTGTTTGTAATGTTTGAGACGAAATTTGATTTCTGTTTTTTTTTCTTTTGCTTAATTTGTTTAAGGAAATAAAGGGAGTGTATTAGGAAATTTAGGCAAACTTTTAAGTGGGCGAGTTTAAAACCCTTCAGTTTGGGGGGACCGGATGTGGCCAGTGTGGTGTGTAAGTGGAAAATCATCAGTCCCACAAATCTTTTGTTTTAATGGGAGAAATAATACCCCATTGTTGGGATCAATGGGAAGAACAGTGCCCAATTGATGGTGTCGGTAGAGGGAATGGTGCCCCGTCATTGGTGTCAGTTAGTGAAATTATTATAATTATGCACAATCTATATAGCGCCAACAGTTTACGCAGCGCTTTACAATGTAGAGGGGGGACAGCACAATTACAGTACAGTTCAATACAGAAGGTACAGGAGGGCCCGGCTCGTAGAGCTTACCGTATATACTCGAGTATAAGCCGAGTTTTTCAGCAATTTTTTTTTGTGCTGAAATGCCCCCCTCGGCTTATACTCAAGTCACCTTTTTGCACCTGATCTCCTGGAATTTGGGAACCCGGTACCGACCGGCCGGCCGTAGGTCCTCTGGCACACATGTAGCCACACTCTTCCTCTACAAGTGTGCAAAGTTTGTTGCCCGGGGAGCACCGATTTTTCAAATCCAGGCACCCCTTGTATAGACCCCCATGTTAAATAGTAATTTCTCTGGTGAATTTGGGGGCCTGGTACCGGCAGGTCGTAGGTCCCCTGGATCCGGAACTTGGCACACACGTAGCCCAATTTCTATAAGTGTGCAAAGTTTGTTGCCTGGGGGACCTACGACTGGGGAGCACCGATTTTTTAAAGCCGGGCACCCCTTCCATAGACTCCCATGTTAAACGTCAGTCTAGTCATGGGCACAGTGAGGCATTGGCACAGTGAGGCATGGTCATGGACACAGTGAGGCATGCAGATGGACACCCTAGGCTTATACTCGAGTCAATATGTTTTCCCATTTTTTGTGATAAAATTAGGTGCCCCGGTTTATACTCGAGTATATACGGCATATTCTAAAGGAAGGGGGTGGTGGTACAAAAGAAACTAGCTGCAAAGAATAATTTGATGGGGGTGAAATTGTGCCCCAAGGGCCAGATAAAGGCAAGCAAAGGGGCTCATCCGGCTCCTGGGCCACAATTTGGAGACCACTGTTCTAGGACAATGAAACGTGAAAACCTCCAAGGGGGGTGGATACTTTCTTTAGATGCTGTATACTGTATATTAGCCAATAGTCATTATCTTTTCAGTCATTTTAAGGAAATGCAATTCTCTATATGCTTGTCCAAAACCATGAAAACCACTTACCACGTCCACTGGCTGGCCAATCCCGGTCTCCTCCGCTGGAGCAGAAGCATCAGAAAGGTCTTTGTAGGGATTCATAGGGCTGGGAATACAACAAAGCAATGAATTATTCTCTAATGTGTTACACAATAACAATTTACAGGCTTTGCAAACCTACAATGATTTTTTTCTTATTTGCTTAAAAATCTAAGTAAAAGCATTTTGAAAAATAAAATACAATGATACCACTCCAAAGCCTCTGTTTTTTTTTACCCCAGACCAACTGACCGTAACACCTCCAGGTGCTGGTTGGTCTGAATGCCGGCTCGTCAGGCACATTAAAGGCTACAACAAAAATTGCGCCCAGCCGCACACAGTAGGGAAATTCTGCTTTTGGCTTTAGCTTGGCCTCCCAACCATAGGAGAAAGCCCCCTAACACATTTAGCCCAATATGGGGGCTTAAAAGAGAAGCATGGGAATTAAAAATTTTTTTTAACATTTACAGTTACCTAGGTAGATGCAGCATCTGTCCCCCCCCGCTGGCTCTAAGACCGAGAACCGAGCGATCACATGACCATGGATTGTTTGGTTCTCAGTCTTCAGTAAAAGGCGTAACTTCCGGTCCCCCGCAAAGGCTCTCGCCGTCTGCCAGCTCCACCGTGTGACAGTTCTTAAATAATTAAGGGGCAGGTCCTCCCAATGACATCATCGGATGACTCCACCACTTGTGATGTCATCAACCGGGGCATGCTAGTTCACCAGGTGTCTCCGCCCCTAAGATATTTAGGAACTGTCAGTTGGCGGAGCTGGTAGATGCCAGGGAGCCTTTGTATTGATCAGAGGTTTTCTTCTTTCGGGTTGGCGGTCGCAGCGGGTGGTGCGATTGCTGATGGATCTATACTGGGGGGACATTTTTATTTATTTATTTTTTAAATAAAGAACTTATCAAAAACTTGTGTTGTGTTTTTTTTTTTACTTTTTACACATTTTGGTGAATGAGTAGGGGTGCACTGATACCCCATATTCATTCACATAGGGAAGGGGGCTAGGACCATCAACATGGGAAAAATGTGCTTTGGGAGGCCCCCCTTGCCCCAAAGCACCCCCATGTTAGGCATGTGGCCTGGAATATCCCCCCCCCCCTTTACTAGCCTGCCGGGCTGCATGCTCGGATAAGGGTTTGGTATGGATTTTGGGGAGATACACTTTCATTTTGGTGTGGGGATCCCCTTAAAATCCATACAGGACCCCCCCCCCCCCAAAGGCCCAAACACAGATTGGGGCAGGGACCCCCACGCCGGTTTTTATTATGCATTTTTTATTGTCTGCATTCTTTTGTTTACATTCATCTGCCAGCAGGGAAACCTGCTGCCAGTAGATAAATCATCGGTTGTTGAGGACGCAGCGGCAGGCTTCTCAACCTGCTCCTTAAAGCGGATCTCCACCCTAAAGTGAAGATCCGCTGATCCGAACACTCCCCCCCTCCGGTGTCACAATTGACACCTTTCATTGGGGGTGAGATAGACACGTATCTGCACCCACTTCCGGCCCAGCATTCACGGGCAAAAGACGGGCATTACATCACATCCCGTCTCCCGCCCGTTGTGTGCTGGGAACACTCGGCTCCCAGCACACAGCTGGAGCCAATTCGTGGGCGCAGCGAGACTCGCGCATGCGCCGTAGGGAACCGGGCAGTGAAGCCGCAGCGCTTCACTTCCTGGTTCCCTCACCGTGGATGGAGGGGGGAGCAGCAGGGTGACGAGCGATCGCTCATCCTCTGCTGCGGACGGCGCTGGACTCCAGGACAGGTAAGTGTCCTAATATTAAAAGTCAGCAGCTGCAGTATTTGTTGCTGCTGGCTTTTAATATTTTTTTTTAGCTGAACCATCCGCTTTAACTACTTGCCGACCTGCCGCCGTCGTTTTACGGTTGGCTCCCCTGCGCGAGAGCCCGTAGCTCTACCTCGGCTCTCTTGCAGGCCACCAGGGGCACACACATGCTGCCGGAGGCGCCCCCCGCTCGCCCCCGAGTCCTGTGCACGTGCCCGGCGAGCGTGATCCCCGCCGGGCACCCACGATCGCTCGTTACATCGTTACGATCGCTCGTTACCGTTCCTGTCAGCGGGGGAAACGCTGATTTTCTGCTCATACAATGTATGAACAGAAGATCAGTGATTTCCCCTAGTGAGGCCACCCCCCCATAAAGTTAGAACACACCTTAGGGAACATACTTAACCCCTTCCCCGCCCCCTAGTGTTAACCCCATTCACTACCAGTGGCATTTTTATAGTAATCAATGCATTTTTATAGCATTGGTCGCTATAAAAATGCCAATGGTCCCAAAAATGTGGCAAAAGTGTTCGAAGTGTCCGCCATATTGTCACAGTACCGATAAAAAACGCTGATTGCCGCCATTACTAGTAAAAAATAAAAATTAATAAAAATGCCATAAAAATACCCCCTATTTTGTAAACGCTATAACTTCTGTGCAAACCAATCAATAAACGCTTATTGCGATTTTTTTTTAACAAAAAATATGTAGAAGAATACGTATCGGCCTAAACTGAGGAAAAAAAAATATTTTTTATATATTTTTTGGGGATATTTATTATAGCAAAAAGTAAAAAATATTGAATTTTTTTCAAAAATGTCGCTCTATTTTTGTTTATAGCGCAAAAAAAAAACGCAGAGATGATCAAATATCACGAAAAGAAAGCTCTATTTGTGGGGGGGAAAAAAGGACGCCAATTTTGTTTGGGAGCCGCGTCGCACGACCGCGCAATTGTCAGTTAAAGTGACGCAGTGCCGAATCGTAAAAAGTGCTCTGGTCATTGGGCATCAATATGGTCCGGGGGTTAAGTGGTTAACAACCAGCTATTCTTTACACACAATTCAAATCGGTCGATCGTGCAATCGCGGCGTTCCTAAAATCGGCCGTGCCGTGACAGACAGCTCAGGCTTGCATGCACGTGTGTGACGTCATCGCGGCTAACGACAATCACAGTGCCGGAGCTGCGACACCCGGAACAAACACCTGGGAGAGATGTCAGCCGACCAAGCGGTGTACGAGAACGGCTGCGGGGGCTTCGATCTCGAATATTACATAATGAGCTGGTATGCTATGCATACCAGCTCATTATGCCTTTGTTTTGCAGGTGTTTTTTTTTTTTTCACAAGTGGACTTACTTGGGATCACACTAGTGCAATCTCAGAGATCGCATGTGATTCGCACATGCGATGTCTGAGTAATGCGAGTTCAGTCATACAGTTAAATGGCTGAACTCGCATTGGATTCGCACAGAAAATAGTGCAGGGACTTGGCTTTTCCCCTCACTAGGGCATCGGATGGCATTAGTGTTCTCACCTATGCGATCCGATTCCTGTGCGAGGTCACACTGCGATCTGTAAACTAAACTGGGGGCGTCGTTAACTTTAATAATGAGCCCCGCAGGAGGCAGTGTCACCCGCCTGCGAAAAGCATGCGATGCGGAAACCAGCGCTGGTTCCCACATCTGTGAACCTTCGGGGGAGTTAGATACTGGTTTCCCCCTACTGAGTGCTTTGGTTCCTCCTGCAGACCCGTGCGGATGACCCTGCGCCAACACTGACCTTTGTATTTTAGATTGTAAGCTCTCTGGAGCAGAGCCCTCTGACTGACCCCTCCTGTATTGTCTCCCTTCATATTGTAGTGTTGGTGCCACACAACTGGGTATTATAATAATGGTGGGTGTAATAAAGAGCAACACTGAGGGCCACAGATATCAGAGACACACAGTGCTGGTATGTACAACACTGACACCCTGTCACACTGAGGATACAATGTAACAACGTCTGACTGATACACTATAATACAATGTAACAATTGCTGGCACACTGAGGATATACAATGTAACATTCTCTCTCCCTCACACACCTGACCAGCAGCAGCCACGCGCCTTCCCCCCCAGCCGACCGGGACTAGAGATGGATCCGGGGAGGAGCCTGGCAGCTGATTGGTTGACTTCGCCCGCCGCCTGCTCCTGGTTGGCCGACACGGCTGTCTACTGATGTGGAGAATCAACAGTAACACCACGTGACAGGAGCTAACCCCTCCCACCCAGTGCTGCGTGTGTGCTCACCTGTGTGTCACAGAGAGAGTGGGAGGAGCTCATTAACCCCTTCATCACCCCCCATACAAGGACTGCCATTAACCCCTTCATCACCCCCCATACAAGGACTGCCATTAACCCCTTCATCACCCCCATATAAGGACTGCCATTAACCCCTTCATCACCCCCCATACAAGGACTGCCATTAACCCCTTCATCACCCCCCATACAAGGACTGCCATTAACCCCTTCATCACCCCCCCATACAAGGACTGCCATTAACCCCTTCATCACCCCCATACAAGGACTGTCATTAACCCCTTCATCACCCCCATATAAGGACTGCCATTAACCCCTTCATCACCCCCATACAAGGACTGCCATTAACCCCTTCATCACCCCCATATAGACTGCCATTAACCCCTTCATCACCCCCCATACAAGGACTGCCATTAACCCCTTCATCACCCCCATATAAGGACTGCCATTAACCCCTCATCACCCCCCCCACAAGGACTGTCATTAACCCCTTCATCACCCCCATATAAGGACTGCCATTAACCCCTTCATCACCCCCCATACAAGGACTGCCATTAACCCCTTCATCACCCCCATATAGACTGCCATTAACCCCTTCATCACCCCCCATACAAGGACTGCCATTAACCCCTTCATCACCCCCATACAAGGACTGTCATTAACCCCTTCATCACCCCCATATAAGGACTGCCATTAACCCCTTCATCACCCCCCATACAAGGACTGCCATTAACCCCTTCATCACCCCCCATACAAGGACTGCCATTAACCCCTTCATCACCCCCATACAAGGACTGTCATTAACCCCTTCATCACCCCCATATAAGGACTGCCATTAACCCCTTCATCACCCCCATACAAGGACTGCCATTAACCCCTTCATCACCCCCCATACAAGGACTGCCATTAACCCCCTTCATCACCCCCATATAGACTGCCATTAACCCCTTCATCACCCCCCATACAAGGACTGCCATTAACCCCTTCATCACCCCCATACAAGGACTGTCATTAACCCCTTCATCACCCCCATATAAGGACTGCCATTAACCCCTTCATCACACCCCCATACAAGGACTGCCATTAACCCCTTCATCACCCCCCATACAAGGACTGCCATTAACCCCTTCATCACCCCCCATATAGACTGCCATTAACCCCTTCATCACCCCCCATACAAGGACTGCCATTAACCCCTTCATCACCCCCATATAAGGACTGCCATTAACCCCTTCATCACCCCCCATACAAGGACTGCCATTAACCCCTTCATCACCCCCATATAGACTGCCATTAACCCCTTCATCACCCCCCATACAAGGACTGCCATTAACCCCTTCATCACCCCCATACAAGGACTGCCATTAACCCCTTCATCACCCCCCATACAAGGACTGCCATTAACCCCTTCATCACCCCCATATAGACTGCCATTAACCCCTTCATCACCCCCATATAAGGACTGCCATTAACCCCTTCATCACCCCCATATAAGGACTGCCATTACCCCCTTCATCACCCCCATATAAGGACTGTCATTAACCCCTTCATCACCCCCATATAAGGACTGCCATTAACCCCTTCATCACCCCCCCATACAAGGACTGCCATTAACCCCTTCATCACCCCATATAAGGACTGTCATTAACCCCTTCATCACCCCCATACAAGGACTGTCATTAACCCCTTCATCACCCCCATATAAGGACTGTCATTAACCCCTTCATCACCCCCATACAAGGACTGCCATTAACCCCTTCATCACCCCCATACAAGGACTGCCATTAACCCCTTCATCACCCCCCATACAAGGACTGTCATTAACCCCTTCATCACCCCCATATAAGGACTGCCATTAACCCCTTCATCACCCCCATATAAGGACTGCCATTACCCCCTTCATCACCCCATATAAGGACTGTCATTAACCCCTTCATCACCCCCATACAAGGACTGTCATTAACCCCTTCATCACCCCCCATATAAGGACTGTCATTAACCCCTTCATCACCCCCCATATAAGGACTGCCATTAACCCCTTCATCACCCCCATACAAGGACTGTCATTAACCCCTTCATCACCCCCATACAAGGACTGCCATTAACCCCTTCATCACCCCCATATAAGGACTGCCATTAACCCCTTCATCACCCCCATACAAGGACTGTCATTAACCCCTTCATCACCCCCATACAAGGACTGTCATTAACCCCTTCATCACCCCCCATACAAGGACTGTCATTAACCCCCTTCATCACCCCCCATACAAGGACTGCCATTAACCCCTTCATCACCCCCATATAGACTGCCATTAACCCCTTCATCACCCCCCATACAAGGACTGCCATTAACCCCTTCATCACCCCCATATAAGGACTGCCATTAACCCCTTCATCACCCCCATACAAGGACTGTCATTAACCCCTTCATCACCCCCATATAAGGACTGCCATTAACCCCTTCATCACCCCCCATACAAGGACTGCCATTAACCCCTTCATCACCCCCATATAGACTGCCATTAACCCCTTCATCACCCCCCATACAAGGACTGCCATTAACCCCTTCATCACCCCCCATACAAGGACTGTCATTAACCCCTTCATCACCCCCATATAAGGACTGCCATTAACCCCTTCATCACCCCCCATACAAGGACTGCCATTAACCCCTTCATCACCCCCCATACAAGGACTGCCATTAACCCCTTCATCACCCCCATACAAGGACTGTCATTAACCCCTTCATCACCCCCATATAAGGACTGCCATTAACCCCTTCATCACCCCCATACAAGGACTGCCATTAACCCCTTCATCACCCCCCATACAAGGACTGCCATTAACCCCTTCATCACCCCCATATAGACTGCCATTAACCCCTCATCCCCCCATCACCCCCCTACAAGGACTGCCATTAACCCCTTCATCACCCCCATACAAGGACTGTCATTAACCCCTTCATCACCCCCATATAAGGACTGCCATTAACCCCTTCATCACCCCCATACAAGGACTGCCATTAACCCCTTCATCACCCCCCATACAAGGACTGCCATTAACCCCTTCATCACCCCCATATAGACTGCCATTAACCCCTTCATCACCCCCCATACAAGGACTGCCATTAACCCCTTCATCACCCCCATATAAGGACTGCCATTAACCCCTTCATCACCCCCCATACAAGGACTGCCATTAACCCCTTCATCACCCCCATATAGACTGCCATTAACCCCTTCATCACCCCCCATACAAGGACTGCCATTAACCCCTTCATCACCCCCATACAAGGACTGCCATTAACCCCTTCATCACCCCCATACAAGGACTGCCATTAACCCCTTCATCACCCCCATATAGACTGCCATTAACCCCTTCATCACCCCCATATAAGGACTGCCATTAACCCCTTCATCACCCCCATATAAGGACTGCCATTACCCCCTTCATCACCCCCATATAAGGACTGTCATTAACCCCTTCATCACCCCCATATAAGGACTGCCATTAACCCCTTCATCACCCCCCATACAAGGACTGCCATTAACCCCTTCATCACCCCCATATAAGGACTGTCATTAACCCCTTCATCACCCCCATACAAGGACTGTCATTAACCCCTTCATCACCCCCATATAAGGACTGTCATTAACCCCTTCATCACCCCCATACAAGGACTGCCATTAACCCCTTCATCACCCCCATACAAGGACTGCCATTAACCCCTTCATCACCCCCCATACAAGGACTGTCATTAACCCCTTCATCACCCCCATATAAGGACTGCCATTAACCCCTTCATCACCCCCATATAAGGACTGCCATTACCCCCTTCATCACCCCATATAAGGACTGTCATTAACCCCTTCATCACCCCCATACAAGGACTGTCATTAACCCCTTCATCACCCCCATATAAGGACTGTCATTAACCCCTTCATCACCCCCATATAAGGACTGCCATTAACCCCTTCATCACCCCCATACAAGGACTGTCATTAACCCCTTCATCACCCCCATACAAGGACTGCCATTAACCCCTTCATCACCCCCATATAAGGACTGCCATTAACCCCTTCATCACCCCCATACAAGGACTGTCATTAACCCCTTCATCACCCCCATACAAGGACTGTCATTAACCCCTTCATCACCCCCATACAAGGACTGTCATTAACCCCTTCATCACCCCATATAGACTGCCATTAACCCCTTCATCACCCCATATAAGGACTGTCATTAACCCCTTCATCACCCCATATAGACTGTCATTAACCCCTTCATCACTCCCATATAAGGACTGTCATTAACCCCTTCATCACCCCCATACAAGGACTGTCATTAACCCCTTCATCACCCCCATACAAGGACTGTCATTAACCCCTTCATCACCCCATATAGACTGCCATTAACCCCTTCATCACCCCCATATAAGGACTGTCATTAACCCCTTCATCACCCCCATACAAGGACTGTCATTAACCCCTTCATCACCCCCCATACAAGGACTGCCATTAACCCCTTCATCACCCCCATATAAGGACTGTCATTAACCCCTTCATCACCCCCATACAAGGACTGTCATTAACCCCTTCATCACCCCCATATAAGGACTGCCATTAACCCCTTCATCACCCCCATATAAGGACTGCCATTAACCCCTTCATCACCCCCATACAAGGACTGTCATTAACCCCTTCATCACCCCCATACAAGGACTGTCATTAACCCCTTCATCACCCCCATATAAGGACTGTCATTAACCCCTTCATCACCCCCATACAAGGACTGTCATTAACCCCATCACACCCCCATACAAGGACTGTCATTAACCCCTTCATCACCCCCATATAAGGACTGTCATTAACCCCTTCATCACCCCCATACAAGGACTGTCATTAACCCCTTCATCACCCCCATACAAGGACTGTCATTAACCCCTTCATCACCCCATATAGACTGCCATTAACCCCTTCATCACCCCATATAAGGACTGTCATTAACCCCTTCATCACCCCATATAGACTGTCATTAACCCCTTCATCACTCCCATATAAGGACTGTCATTAATCCCTTCATCACCCCCATACAAGGACTGTCATAAACCCCTTCATCACCCCCATACAAGGACTGTCATTAAACCCCTTCAACACCCCCATACAAGGACTGTCATAACCCTTCATCACCCCCATACAAGGACTGTCATTAACCCCTTCATCACCCCATATAGACTGCCATTAACCCCTTCATCACCCCATATAAGGACTGTCATTAACCCCTTCATCACCCCCATACAAGGACTGTCATTAACCCCTTCATCACCCCATATAGACTGCCATTAACCCCTTCATCACCCCATATAAGGACTGTCATTAACTCCTTCATCACCCCCAAATAAGCATATAAGGACTGTTATTAACCCCTTCACCACCGATATGAGGACTTTCATTAACCCTTTCATCACCCCCATATAAGGACTATCATCACCCCCATATAAGGACTGTCATTAACCCCTTTATCACCCCCATATAAGGACTGTTATTAACCCCTTCTTCACCCCCATATAAGGACTGTCATTAACCCCTTCATCACCCCCCATAAAAAGACTGTCATTAAGCCCTTCATCAAACTATAGGAACTGTCATTAACCCCTCCATCACACTATAAGGACTGGCATGGACAACAGATGTTCTCGTGCATTCTCCACCAATGTAAATGCAGCCCAAAGAAGTGGTTCTCACCAGGCCATGGACCACTGCCCAGACATGACCTCCCTTTTCTTGAGCCTCCAGCCAGCTACAGATTGCTTCACTTCTTGCAGTGCTTTCCAGCTGCCATTATGCCCCCCAACCTCCCATAGTGGCCCACACTGCACCCTGGACCCCCAATAGCCCTAAGCCTTCACAGTGCTGTCCCAGAATCCCACAGTGCTCACCAGCCTGCTCCAAAGCCTACAGCCCTCCATAGAGCCCCCAACAGTGTCCCACAGTGTCCCCCAACCTCCCACAGTGCTGCCCAGAATCCCACAGTGCTCACCAGCCTGCTCCAAAGCCTACAGCCCTCCATAGAGCCCCCAACAGTGTCCCACAGTGTCCCCCAACCTCCCACAGTGCTGCCCAGAATCCCACAGTGCTCACCAGCCTGCAGCAAATGCTACATCCCTCCTTAGAGCCCCCAACAGTGTCCCACAGTGTCCCCCCAACCTCCCACAGTGCTGCCCAGAATCCCACAGTGCTCACCAGCCTGCAGCAAAAGCTACATCCCTCCATAGAGCCCCCAACAGTGTCCCACAGGGTCCCCCAACCTCCCACAGTGCTGCCCAGAATCCCACAGTGCTCACCAGCCTGCTCCAAAGCCTACAGCCCTCCATAGAGCCCCCAACAGTGTCCCACAGGGTCCCCCAACCTCCCACAGTGCTGCCCAGAATCCCACAGTGCTCACCAGCCTGCAGCAAAAGCTACATCCCTCCATAGAGCCCCCAACAGTGTCCCACAGGGTCCCCCAACCTCCTACAATACCCTCTCCAACCTCCCACAGTGGTGCCCAGATTCACAGAGTACTTACCAGCCTGCCGCAAAGCCTACAACCCTTCACAGTGACCCAAACAGTGCCCCACAATGCCCCCTCAAACCCCCCAAGGTGATCCCCAGAATCACACAGTGCTAACCAGCCTGCTGTAAAGCCTATGGTCCTCCATAGAGCCCCCCAACAGTGTCCCACAGTGTTCCCCCAACCTTCTACAGTGCTGCCCAGACTCACAATGTGCTTCAAAGACCCCCCCCCCCTCCTCAATGACACCCACTAGGGTTCCAAACTTTTCCACATTTCCAAACTGCCATTCAGGGACACCCTCCCTTCCCAAAAATCAGCTTGTGCTGTAACGAATCACAGCACAGTGATTGGACACAAGAGGCGGGATTTATGATTTCTCCAATCACAAGCAGGGGGCGGGGACTGTGCTCCTCCAGGCATTCCCGACCAGGACAAGTACTGTCAGTGAGTAAAGCTGTGATGTGGCGGCCTTTTGTTGGGGGCATCAGATTGGCCCTGGGGGGTGGCTGTGTCAGTTTAATTCCAGGACACTGAATTGTCCTGGGATGAAGGTGCCCGGGACAGACCTGCAAAATGCGGGACTGTCCCGGGCAATCCGGGACACATGGTCACCCTAACACCCACCCCTATCCAGAGCCTTTCAACATTTCAACACATTTGTGTTCCGATACTTTTGTGTACATTTTATTCTTTAATGTTGGGACATTGAAGGTTTTGGTGGAATTTACGGTGCCCTGGTCTCTGATAGGTTGAGGACCCCAGAGTGTGAACATACAGACACCTGCCCTGGCTGCCCCCCTTTCTGTAAATAAACCATTGACATGCGCTATCACTCTTTCCATGTGATCAGTAATTAGGTTCAGATTGGATTCATCAAAGATCACAATACCCTTTTCAGAGAGACATTGGCCTGAATGCCATCCTCTCCTGCAGTGATAGTTCACCATTGTGTGCAAAATGGGCACCATCTATTCTAATTGTGTGTTTCATCACCGCTGTTTGTTTATGTTCATCTGGAACACAATGGCCCCTGTGTCTTTCCTGGCCTGGCCTCCTCTTAAGTGCAGGACAAGTAGTAGTCTGTGTTTAAGTCGTACAATTTAATTACTCCCCTCTGTCACAATTAAATCAAATACAAACCTGTTTACAGCTGCAAAGTGCAGACCTCAGTCTAGGCCACGTCTTCCTGGAAATCTCCATTTTTCTTGGCTCTCTATCTAAAGCCTCGTACACACCATCGAATTTTGCGACAACAAATGTGCGATGGAAGGGTTTTGTCGGAAAATCCAACCGTTTGCATTTCCCAATCGGACAATTGTTGTCGGAATTTCCGACAACAAATGTCTTATAGCCATGCTGAAGACATGCTGGTAGGTAGGCTCCTGTCTAAACTGTCCCCTATATGTGTATGCAAGGACCTTAGATGGTGAGCTCCTTGAAGGCAGGGAATGAGATGTGACTAAATAAATAAAATCAAACTGCAGCACACTAAAAGGAGCCTGGAAGACAGACGGGACCCTTTCACACTGGAATGTCTTCACAGTGTTGTGTTAGAGGGGAGAAAATCCCTAAACCGACAAGTCAGCGGGGGGCGTATGACACGGGCAGGTTGGAGCTCACACCAAGCTTCAGACAGACCTCAGTCTTAGAACAAGCAAACAAGGACATTCCTGTTTATGAGAGTGCCCCCCCCCCCCCCCCGTTGTTTCCGACCACCTTGTAAGTGAAATATTATTCTGGCCCAACCAGGAAGGAGCCTCTGTGTGTCCTCATCACTGCAAACCCAAAATCAAAATAAGACGGAGGATTCGAAGTAACGCAAGGCGCCACAGCGGAGGCCTTCGGGGTGCTGGATGCCGGAAATTAAGGTTGTGTTCAACCCTCAGCGCCTGAGAGGCTGAAAAACTGAACCGCTTTCAGTGGGGGTCCGCGTTTGACCCTCTGAGTTGCTATGTAAATAGCTCCACCATTGGAAAGAACTTACTATATATACTCGAGTAAGCCGACCTGAATATCAACAATGCCCATCTGCAGCCTCACTGTGCTCATGCGCAGCTTCACTGTGCCCATCTGCATGCCTCAGCCTCACTGTGCCCATTTGCAGGTTCACTATGCCCATCTGCATGCCTCACTGTGCCTCACTGTGTCCGTCTGCATGTCTGCATGCGTCTAATTGTTTCCGAGCATGCGTGTTGTTTTTCTCCATCGGAATTCCATAAAGACGAAGGAATTTCCCATAGGCGTGCGCAAGGGGTGTGCCAGGTGTGCCTGGGAACATCCTAATTATGGGGTTGGCAACCTGCCAATCATAATCTACCTGTTGATAATGGCCAGCTGACAAGTAAGCCTCGATCCTTCCTTGCCAAACCCCAGAACCTGGACAGGAGAGGCGGTAAGGTTGGAATTTAGTGGAAATGATTTGTATTTTCCTCCTGCAGCAGCTGAAAGTAGGCTTCTCCTCTCCCTCTCGTCGACATTCAGCTGCCACAGGAGAAAAATACAGGGGATCGGTACCAATATATGCCACCCCCGCCACCCCTTCTTTCCCTCTTTCTGTCTCCCCCTTCCCCGATTGTTTCAGGATAGAGAGTGTGGAAGAGGCCGGTGTATATATGTCATATACGCATATGTGTTGGAGCTTTGAGGTGCACACCCTAATGCTACAGGCTGTGCACACCTATGAGAGAACATGTTCTCTTTCTAAGTCCGTCGGAATTCCGATGGGGCATACACACGGTCGGAATATCCGATGAAAAAATTCCGTCTGACTTTTTCCATCGGAAATTCCGACCGTGTGTATGCGGCATTACTAATTTCTATAGCAAGGAAGTACAAAGTATCAAAGTACCGTATATACTGCTGAAAATGCCCCCCTCGGCTTATACTCGAGTCATCTTTTTGTGCCTGATCTCCTAGAATTTGGGGACCCGGTACCAGCCGGTCGTAGGTCTCCTGGACCCCAAACTTGGCACACATATAGCCCCACTCTTCCTCTACAAGTGTGCAAAGTTTGTTGTCCGGGGAACCTACGACCGGGGAGCACCCTTCCATAGACTCCCATGTTAAACGGTCATATCTCTGGTGAATTGGGGACCTGGTACTGGCCAGACGTAGGTCCCCTGGACCCAGAACTTGGCACCCATGTAGCTTCATTTCTCCTCTTTAAGTGTGCAACATTTGTTGTCTGGGAGACCTACAGCCGGGGAGCACCGATTTTTCAAATATGGGCACCCATTCCATAGACTCCCATGTTAAATGGTAATTTCTCTGGTGACTTTGGGGACCCAGTACTGGCCGGTCGTAGGTCCCCTGGACCCAAAACTTGGCACACATATAGCCCCATTTCTCCTTTATAAGTCTGCAAAGCTTGTTGCTTGGAGGACCTACGGTCGGGGAGCACTGATTTTACAAAGCCGGGCACTCCTTCCATAGATTCCAATGTTAAATATTAGTCTAGTCATGGACACAGTGAGGAATGGGCACAGTGAGGCATGGACACAGTGAGGCACAGTGAGGCATGGACACAGTGAGGCACAGTGAGGCATGGACACAGTGAGGCACAGTGAGGCATAGACACAGTGAGGCACAGTGAGGCATAGACACAGTGAGGCACAGTGAGGCACAGTGAGGCATGGACACAGTGAGGCACAGTGAGACATAGACACAGTGAGGCACAGTGAGGCATGGACACAGTGAGGCACAGTGAGGCATGGACACAGTTAGGCACAGTGAGGCATGGACACAGTGAGGCACAGTGAGGCATGGACACAGTGAGGCACAGTGAGGCATGGACACAGTAAGGCACAGTGAGGCATGGACACAGTAGGGAACAGTTAAGCATTTACACAGTGAGGCACAGTGAGGCATGGACACAGTGAGGCACGGACACAGTGAGGCATGGACTAGGGTGACCAGACATCCCCAGTTTCAGGGGACAATCCCCTGATTGAGGACACTGTCCCCGGACCAAGTCTGTCCCCGGTTTTGTCCCCAGATTGGATTTAATAGGGGGCGGGGCAAATTCAAAGACAGTCAGTGCAGAGTTAAAATAAAAAACTTGAATATTGAATTACCCCCGCCCCCCCCCCCCCCCCCCAGCCGTGCCTACTAGCATAGGGAGGTGTATTTTTCCCATTATCTGTGCCCCTTTCTGATGATCATGTGCTGGTCGGAGCGGAGGGAATATTTCAGGTGCCCATTCAGCTCCACTCACATGTTCTTCTGCTTTGGCTCAAATTCCAGCCACCTGCCGATCTCCTTCCCTTCCCTGGGGGAGTGATCTTCCTCCGCTCCCCACCCAGTAGTAGCCGGGGCCCGAAGAGTGAGACTTGAGAGGCTGTGAGGCGGGAGCGGCGACGGGCAGAGAGTCGCTGATTGCCGCCGTTACTAGTAAAGAAAAAAAATGTCCCCGGATTTCATTTAAAAAATCTGGTCACCTTATGGACACAGTGAGGCATAGACACAGTGAAGCACAGTGAGGCATGGACACAGTGAGGCATGGGCACAGTGAGGCATGGGGACAGTGAGGCATTGGCACAGTGAGGCATGCACATTGACACCCCAGATTAAAGTTACTGTATATACTCGAGTATAAGCCGAGGCACCTAATATCACCACAAAAAAATGGGAAAACGTATTGACTCGAGTATAAGCCTATACTCGAGTATATACAGTAACTTTAAAAAAATCTGGTGAAGCTTCACCTCATTTACTAAGCTCTGGAAGAACTGCAGTTGCAGAGTGCGCAGTCTATTTGCCTTTAGTAAATTGGTGCTCCAGCCATTGCTGTGATGTATGTAGGAAGGAAGTGGCTGCAAAGAGGCTGTAGGAAATCTTTAGCACTGAGCTGTAACAAAAGCTGAAAACAAGAAAAGTCAATGGTTTATGATACACAATGTTTTTATCAAATGAAATTCCATTCCTGTAGGGATCACACCACAGAGGACGGGGGTCACGCTTTGTAAGGCCCGCGAGGGTCTGAGACTGACAAAATGTGACTTTAATAACCGAAGAAGCTGAAATGCTGATGCAGCTCTCTGGCACCACGGAGATGAAAACTGATACTAATGCCGCCACGCTGGGCCAAACCAGGAAAGAAGAAAAGATAAAGGAAAAAAAAAAATCTAATAATAATAAGTATGACAACAGCCTATTCATAAAGATAAAACAGGCCCTATCTGTTCCATCACTGGCGTAACTGACATCTCACAAAGCAGGAAATTAATGTTCGCCTCTCGGCTGGGCAACAGACTTCTGGAGTTCAGAGCGAATTTCAGCCCCCCGGATCAAATAGCAGGAGGCTCACAATTGTTTTTGGAGGAATCATTTCTGCATTTATGAAGAGGCATCGCAGTATCCTGGCATGGATCCCTCCCGGAATTATAACATGCTTATAGTTTGCCTCCCTCATCAGCACGCGAATGAAATAAAATCTTTCCATTTTTTATTATATTCCTTATTTTAGACCCGATGATGTCATCACTGGGTCTCTGTGCTGCTCTACGCAATGCATGGCTGGTGGGACATCATTTTGGAGGGATTTCCTCTCACTTCCTGTTTTGGCTATGGGACTGGAAAGACAAATATCCCTTAAGCCCCATACACACGGCCGAGGTTCTCGGCAGAAACCAGCGAGAACCTCGCTGGGAGCCGCATTCTGGCGAGAACCTCGGCCGTGTGTACGCTCTCGGCGAGCCCCGCCCGTCGGGAAACCCGTCGAGCACATAGAGAACAGGTTCTCTATGTGCTCGACGGCCCGTCGGGATGAATGGCTGGTTGTCTTTCCCGACGGGCGGGTCGCCGATTCTGACGGCCGGCAGAGAACCTCGATGGGCGGAACGCCTTATTGGACAAAAATGGCTGGAGATATACTAGAGGAGAAGATCAGAGGACTGAAGACACACTAGAGGAGAAGATCAGAGGACTGAAGACACACTAGAGGAGAAGATCAGAGACTGAATATCAGAGACTGAAGACATACTAGAGGAGAAGATCAGAGACTGAAGACATAATAGAGGAGTAGATCAGAGACTGAAGACACACTAGAGGAGAAGATCAGAGACTGAAGACCTACTAGAGGAGAAGATCAGAGACTGAAGACATAATAGAGGAGTAGATCAGAGACTGAAGACACACTACAGGAGAAGATCAGAGACGGAAGACTCACTATAGGAGAAGATCAGAGACTGAAGACTCACTAAAGGAGAAGATCAGACACTGAAGACATATTAGAGTAAAAGATCAGAGACTCAAGACATACTAGAGGAGAAGATCAGAGACTGAAGACATACTAGAGTAAAAGATCAGAGACTGAAGACATACTACAGTAAAATATCAGAGACAGAAGACATACTAGAGTAAAAGATCAGACACTGAAGACACACTAGAGAAGAAGATCAGACACTGAAGACACACTAGAGGAGAAGATCAGAGACTGAAGACACACTAGAGGAGAAGATCAGAGACTGAGGATAATTTATAGACTGAAGACATATTAGAGGAGTAGATCGGAGATTGGAGACTCACTAGAGAAGAAGATCAGAGACTGAAGACCTGCAAACAGGGGTGGTTGAAAGGCGCACTACAGCAGATAGACTGGGGACATGTTACATGAGACTGGTAATAATTAATGTCATAGCTTCTTTACACATGAATGCTTCAACTACTGGGGTCTGCAAAGGGCCACACAGCAAGTACCAAAGGGCCACATGTGGCCTCCTTGGATGCAAGTTGGGCACCAGGGGCCTAGATAATGGACTAGAGATCCAGGTTGAATGTTTAAAGGGGAGTTCCACCCACAATTTCACTTTTTAAATATAAATACCCCTGTAATACACAAGCCTAATGTATTCTTGTAAAGTTAGTCTGTAAACTAAGGTCCGTTTTGTTAGGTTGTTACAGCATTTAGATAGTTTATAATCTAGACATAGACCGTGGCCATCTTAAGTGTGGGCATCATGAAGCCAGACTGTATGACTTCCTGGATTTCAGCTTTGCATATCTCGCACATGCTCAGTGCTGCACAAGCAATGTAATAGGTTTCAGTCAGGTTTGCAAGGACTACTGGGAAACATGATGCCTATCCCAGAAACCCTTGCAAATAGCCATGTGACTTAATAGCCTAGGCTAATAAGGAGGAGGAAGTAATGAAGGACTACAAAATAAAGGTATTTACAAGCAACAAAATAAATAAAAATTGTCCATTCTGAACTCTATGAGATTAGGGCATGCAGCACAGACAAACATAAAAAAATGGGTGGAACTCCACTTTAAATACCCAGATTTAGCCCAGCTAGGGAGGAATTGTCGGGTGGAACTCCACTTTAAATACCCAGATTTAGCCCAGCTAGGGAGGAATTGTCGGGTGGAACTCCACTTTAAATACCCAGATTTAGCCCAGCTAGGGAGGAATTGTCGGGTGGAACTCCACTTTAAATACCCAGATTTAGCCCAGCTAGGGAGGAATTGTCGGGTGGAACTCCACTTTAAATACCCAGATTTAGCCCAGCTAGGGAGGAATTGTCGGGTGGAACTCCACTTTAAATACCCAGATTTAGCCCAGCTAGGGAGGAATTGTCGGGTGGAACTCCACTTTAAATACCCAGATTTAGCCCAGCTAGGGAGGAATTGTCGGGTGGAACTCCACTTTAAATACCCAGATTTAGCCCAGCTAGGGAGGAATTGTCGGGTGGAACTCCACTTTAAATACCCAGATTTAGCCCAGCTAGGGAGGAATTGTCGGGTGGAACTCCACTTTAAAGATAAAAGGTGGCGCTTTTTTGCAAGGTTATACTGACACTGAGGGGCATTTTCTGAATTTAGTGGGCCTGTGCACAAGATCATCAGGCCATGGTCACCTTGAATAAGTCAGATGATTCATGTAGCATTTACTTCCTGGAATCCATCTTACCTTAGCCCAGGCATGAGGGTGTGCTTAGCAGAAAAAGAAACACTCCTTCCCTTCCCGAAGACTCCAGGGATGTATACAATCATTTTAGAACAAGTAAATATAATCTATCTTCCGATCTATTTACTAATGCTAGCAGCATAAGGATTACACATAGGCAAATGTTGCTTGAGAGAGTGAAGTTCCACTTTAAACATGGATATCAGCGCTCAGTGTGTACTTGATCAGCGTATTGTCAGCATTGCGCATGCGTCTTTCAGAGAGCGGGTGGAGGGCCGACATACACGGACCTCCTCTGAGCCGCAAGTAAAGGAGCACTTCTGGAAAAGATTCCCCAATGATTGCAATGAAGGGCACAGTGGGCCCCCTCCCCCTTAGGGTCCATATGAACTGCCCAACATAGGGACATATCAATGATGGCAACGTACACAAGTGACAATTCTTCCACAGCAGAAATGGAAATAGTTTCAAGCCTTTGAGCGAATGCCTTATTAGTAGTTGGTTATCTGTGGTTATTGAAAGAAGCTGAAATCTTCAGGGTACAAATCACTCGTGTGCTTTTCTGGAGTTAAAGACAGGAAGTCTGTTATACAAAGATAACAGGGGGAAAAAACTTCATGATCATAATTCCAAGTCCTCTTCAAATCTTCAGTTTTGATAAGTCTGAAGGCTTATTTATGATAGCTTTGGTCTCTGAAGAGTGACCTGCATTCAGATTGCTCTTCCGAGAGCATTTGACAGGTGATTAGGACAGCTAAAGGGGGAGAGGTTGGGGGGCAGCCGGGCAGTAAAAATGCTGCTTAACTGTGTCCAACCAGAGAACGCCTTGGCTTCCCGTTCATTCACAAACTGAAGCAAAGTAAACGCTTCAGTTTTGAATGGACACAGTGAGCGAGTGTGTTCATTTAGAAAAGGAAGGAGACGGTAAATTACATATTTACTAGCCCCTTCCCCTGCTCTTCATCCTGAAACATACCCAGGGATGGACTGGCCATCGGGACTACCGGGAGATTCCCGGAGGGCCGATGGCTCAGTGGGCTGGTCGGAGGTCTGTGGAGATCTACCCGTCAATTGCGACAGCTGGCGCCTGACGGGTAGATCAAGATTTAGCGAGCATGCAGATTAGCGCAGGGAGCGTGTGTAATATGTTCTCTCTCCTGTCACGGCACTCGCGCTACTCTCCGACGGCCCCTCCTCTATTTGTCCATCCCCATTTGCTTGTGACATAATCTGGGGTGGATGAGAAAAGAGGAGGGGCCGCCGGGGAGCAGAGTGTGTGCCGTGACAGGAGAGAGAACACACACTTCCTGCGCCACTCTGCATGCTGGCTGGTAAACGATGTGCACCATATTGTGCCCTGTGCCTTAATGTGCTATGTGCCCCGTGCCCTAATGTGCCCCGATGTTCCCTGTGCCCCTATGTGCTGTGCCCTGTACGTGTTGTGCCCCGTACCCTGATGTGCTGTGCCCTGCACCCTGATGTGCTGTGCCCTGATGTGTTGAGCTCTGTACTGTGTCCTGATGTGCACTGTACCCTGATGTGCTGTGCCCTGTATGTGTTGTGCCCCGTACCCTGATATGCTGTGCCCTGTACCCTGATGTGCTGTGCCCTGATGTGTTGAGCTCTGTACTGTGTCCTGATGTGCACTGTACCTTGATGTGTTGTGCCCTGGTCTGGTCTGGATGAAGTCCAGGGCCACATTTTTGTCCCAGTCTAGCCCTGAACATACCCCTGCAGCAGGGAGAGGAGGCAAACCAGCAGCACTGTGGTGCCAACAAAAGGGGGGAAGCCCAGGCTATAGGGGGAATCGGCACTGCACATAGTGATTTAGGGTGTGCCCAGGCACACCTGGAACACCCCCTGCCCACGCCTATGGGACCCCACCAATTTGTCCAATCAGAGAATGCCTTGCAGTCATTGAGAAAATACAAGGCATTTCTGACTGGACATAGTGGAGATTGTGATATGACCTCCCCGACTCTTCAGTGAGGGGCCAGGTTTGTTTGTGCCCCCCCCCCCCCAAAAAAATATTGGCCACTTGATGTATGACATAATTTGCCTAGGCAAGAGACCAGCGTTGCGCTAGAAGGACCGCTCCAAAAGTCCTGCTAGCTCCATCTTTGGAGCGGTGAAGGAGCGGTGTGTATACTGCTCCTCCAGTGTTAAAGGGGCCTTAGGGTGCTGTTCCAAATGATTTGCACTGCAACAGCCAACGCATGTCATGTACGCAACCGCACCTTACCAAGATGCTGCATTTTAAAAGCGCACAAAATACAATAAACTAAATCCCCCCCCCCCCCCCAAAAAAAAACCCACACACATACCTCCCAACTTTTTGAGATGGGAACAAGGGACACCTATTAGAAAAAGTATGTAGGCATAGGACACACCCCCTGCCACGCCCATTTAAAGGAGAATTATTTTAATTGAGATTAGTTAAAGGGGAGTTCCACCCACAATTTCACTTTTTAAATATAAATACCCCTGTAATACACAAGGTTAATGTATTCTAGTAAAGTTAGTCTGTAAATTAAGGTCCGTTTTGTTAGGTTGTTACAGCATTTAGATAATAGATTATAATCTAGAAATAGACCGCGGCCATCTTAAGTGTGGGCATCATGAAGCCAGACTGTATGACTTCCTGGATTTCAGCATATCTCGCACATGCTCAATGCTGCACAAGCAATTGTAATAGGTTTCAGTCAGGTTTGCAAGGACTACTGGGATACATGATGCCTATCCCAGAAACCCTTGCAAATAGCCATGTGACTTAATAGCCTAGGCCAGGGGTAGGCAACCTTGGCACTCCAGCTGTTTTGAAACTACAAATCCCATCATGCCTCTGTCTCTAGGAGTCATAACTGTGATTGTCAGGGTCTTGCAATGTCTCATGGGACTTGTAGTTTCACCACAGCTGGAGGGCCAAGGTTGCCTACCCCTGGCCTAGGCTAATAAGGAGGAGGAAGTAATGAAGGACTACAAAATAAAGGTATTTACAAGCAACAAAATAAATAAAAATTGTCCATTCTAAACACTATGGGCCAGATTCAGGTAGATGGGCGCATCTTTGCTCTGGAGTAACTCTTCTCATTTACGTTACTCTGCCGAAATTTTAGGAGCAAGTGCTGTTATTCATGAAGCACTTGCTCCTAAAGTTGCGGCAGCGCATCGCAAATGAGCCGGCGGAATTCAAATTGGGCGGGTACGGGGCGTGTATTATTTAAACTATGCGCGATCCCGCGGCCAACGTACTGCGCATGCGTCGAGTGTCAATGCATCCCAGTGCGCATGCTCCAAATTCTGTCAGTGAACGTCAATGACGTCACATCCCCATTCATGAACGTTTTACGCAAGCGACGCGATTATTTTTTTTCCGACGCAATGACGACGCCTATACTTAACATAGGATACTCCACTAGGGGGCTGCTTTATCTTTACGTTGCGTATCGCTTCCGGAAACGTCGTAAAGTCACTGCGTCGCGCCCGAAAAAGATCGTGAATTTCCGACTCCCGCTGATTAACATATTTTTTCAGCGTTAATCAGCGGGAACGCCCCCGGCGCCATTTTTAAGTTGAAGTAACGATGCGATGGCGAAATTCAATTGCGCCGATCGCATTGGAACTCCAACCCGGCGTTTCTTGTTTTCTGGTTACAGAAAACAAAAAAAACGCCGGCTTAAAGTGACAGTTAGGCTGGCGGATCAATGGATACTCCAGCCTAACTCTACCTGAATCTGGCCCTATGAGATTAGGGCATGCAGCACAGACAAACATAAAAAAATAGGTGGAACTCCACTTTAAGTGCTTTTTTTTTTTTTTTACCACTATCGTATTTCTTTATATCGGCTTTTGAAATTTACAAATGTAGCAATTTAGAATTTGGATGAAAGGTTTAGCCCTGGGAAACACTTTTTTTTAAAGATGAAAAGTGCATTTTACATACAACTATAAAGATCAGACCAACATGAGGGAGAAATGAGATGGAAAGAGGGACAGAGGGACAGCACTCCAAATCAGGGACAGTCCCTTGGAATCCGGGACAGTGGGGAGCTATGTATATATAAAATGTAGAGAATTCCTGCTAAACCAATTTTTTGGGGGGAAATCACTGCACTCCTCCTTCCTTCTGACTGCATGTGCTTACCTTCTGTGCAACATCCCCCTCCCCGCCATATACAATAGAATCCCTGCTACTCTCCCCTCCCCCGCACCCCCCCCCCCCCCCCCCCATCCATCCATCCCCCCCTTGCAATCAATGGTGCGTTCACTGACTTCACCTGAATAAACACCAACAAGTCTGTTTACTGAGGAATGCCCTGATGTGTTCAGATAAGTTATCAGGGCTTCAATGACCTTCTAAAAAGTTCCAACAAAGACAAAAAAACAACTTAAAAAAGTTTAAATCTAATTATAATGACTCTTTATTTTCCATAAACGCGATGAGATCTTGCTGGTAGGAGCGTGACGTCACCCCGCCCCACTCGGGTGAAGTGCGTATATAATAAATGTATATTCATTGTGTGTATAATTATATATATAAAGTAAAACCTTGGTTTGAGAGTAACTTGGTTTGAGAGCGTTTTGCAAGACAAGCACAATTTTTTCCTACATTTTTGCCTTGATATACAAGCGATGTCTTGATATAAGAGTAGCGTCATGTCACCACTGAGGATGAAAAAGAAGAGAGGCGCCTCTAAGTGTAGCAATATGGTTACATTTAATGAAGGGACAACATTTACCAACTCATCATTTTCCACCCGGCCATTTATGTCGTCCTTCCACGAGCTCTTCAGGCCTCGCTTTCAGTTCGCTCTACTGCAGGGTAAGGATGAGCTCCAGCGTGTTCGCATGGAACACGTGCAGAGCCCGCCAGGAAGTGTGCACGGTGCTGCGCTATCACAGGCAGGGAGACATTTCCCGATCTCTGCAGCCGAGCATTGGGAAAATGTCTCCCCGGCGGTGATTAGCGCAGCGCCGCGCTGTCTTCCTGGCGGGCTCTGCACGTGTTCCATGCGAACACGCCGAAGCTCATCCCTACTGCAGGGTAGTCTTCCTGGTCACAATAGCAGACAGACATCAGTGAGAGCGGCGGTGCGGGGGAGGGTCTATGTGGACAGCTTTATCCCAGATGTCTGCATACTTTTTAATCATCAGCCATGTGAGTTGCTAAATGTCGTCCCTTCATTAAATGTAACCATATTGCTACACTTAGAGGCTCCTCTTTTCTTTTTTATACTCAGATGTGACATGACGCTGCTCTTATATCAAGACATCGCTTGTATATCAAGGCAAAAATTATTAAAACATTTTGCTTGTCTTGCACAACGCTTTCAAACCAAGTTACTCTCAAACCAAGGTATTAATATATATATATATATACACACACCTTAATTCTTTTTTTTTTACATTATATAGTTTATATATTTAATTATTATTAGTTGTATTTGTTACAGGTGTGTATATATATATATATTATGCAGTAAAACCTTGGTTTGCGAGCATAATTTGTTCCAGAAACATGCTTGTAATCCAAAGCACTTGTATATCAAAGCATTTTTTTACAGGGTATAAAAGAGAAGAGAGGCGCCTCTAAGTGTAGCAATAAGTTGCTAAATGTTGTCCCTTCATTACATGTAATGATATTGCTACACTTAGAGGCCCCTCTCTTCTCTTTTATACTCAGTTGTGACATGACGCTACTCTTATATCAAGACACTGCTTGTATATCAAGGCAAAATTTAGCTTGTCTTGCAAAACGCTCTCAAACCAAGGTTTTACTGTATGGGCCAGATTCAGGTAGATGGGCGCATCTTTGCTCCAGAGTAACGCTTCTCATTTACGTTACTCTGCCGAAATTTTAGGAGCAAGTGCTGTTATTCATGAAGCACTTGCTCCTAAAGTTGCGGCAGCGCATCGCAAATGAGCCGGCGGAATTCAAATTGGGCGGGTAGGGGGCGTGTATTATTTAAACAATGCGCGATCCCGCGGCGAACGTACTGCGCATGCGTCGAGTGTCAAAGCATCCCCATGCGCATGCTCCAAATTCTGTGAATGAATGTCAATGACGTCACATTCCCATTCATGAACTTTTTACGCAAGCGAGGCCTTTTTTTTTTTTCCCGACGCGATGACGACGCCTATACCTAACATAGGATACTCCACTAGGGGGCTGCTTTATCTATGCGCCGCGTATCGCTTCCGGAAACGTCGTAACGTCACTGCGTCGCGCCCGAATTCGCTCGTGAATTGCCGATTTCCGCTCATTAACATATTGTTTGAGCGTAAATCGGCGGGAACGCCCCCGGCGCCATTTTTAAGTTGAAGTAACGATGCGATGGCGAAATTCATTTACGCTGCTCGCATCGGAACTTCAACCCGGCGTTTCTTGTTTTCTGGTTACAGAAAACAAAAACGCCGGCTTAAAGTGACAGTTAGGCTGGCGGATCACTGGATCCGCCAGCCTAACTGTACCTGAATCTGGCCCTATGTGTATATGTATCGCTGCCTCCTGCGGGAAACTTTCTAGCTGTCCGGTGGCGGAGCGGGGATCCTGTCCCGGGAAGAGGATCGGACTTACTACAGCTTCAGCACCGTTTTTATTCCTTTCCGGTACCTCTATTTGTACCTCTATTTGTTTGGGTGACATCAATCATCTGGAGTTTCCTCTGATTTCCATTTGGCGGTTACTGCTATCCACGGTTTAAAGGCCCAGATTGGGGTTTCAGCCGCAAGATATCCTTGCTTGCCATTTGGTAGCGTGCATTTCTTATGGTGTTTTTACTTTCAGTGGTGGATTCTCATCAGTATCACTTATGAAGATTTTTTGGTGGACTTAAAGGATCACTAAAGGACATTTTTTTTAGCTAAATAGCTTCCTTTACCCTACTGCAGTACTGGTTTCATGTCCTTATTGTTCATTTTTGCTTTGAATTAGCTGTAATCCTGCTCTGCTTTCCACACTTCCTGCTTGTCTGTTTCCTTATAACCACAGTGCTGGGAGCTTTCTCACTGTGGTCTAAGCTGTCATTACTGTGCGTCTAAAACTTCCCAGAACCAATCAGATTCATTTTAAAAACAAAACACTGCCCTGGATTTTTTTTTTTTTCCTGTGTGTCTATTTCTACTTCGCAGAAACATGGAGCCAGTTCAAAAGTGAAACTAACCTGCAGGCACATTATATGATTGATTTTTATCTATTTTTAATCATTTTGAAAAGGAATCAGTTAATTTTAATGTCTCTATACCCTGTAAACAGTCATTTCAGCAAAAAAACTTTTTTTCCTTTAGTGACCCTTTAAATAGAGTTTTTTTTTTTTTGCACATTTGTCATTCACTTAATTGTTGTTTGGTCTATATATACATATTTCATATTTTTGTTCATTTTACTTTCATTAGTATTTTTTTACCTTGATCATTTATTACAGCTATTTATATATATAAAATGTGTATATAATTATATACACTATATATTTCAGGTGTGAGTATATATATATTTATTAATACCTTGGTTTGAAAGCGTTTTGCAAGACAAGGGGGTAAAGTGCATATATAATATATATAATATATATATATATATATATATATATATATAATTTGTATATAATTATATACACTATATATAGTATATATAATATATATATATATATATATATATATATATATATACGCACAAACGCTCTCAAACCAAGGTATTAATAAATATATATACACATACCTGAATTTTTTTTTATATTATATAGTTTATTTATTATATATATTTAATTATTATTAGTTGTATTTATTAAAGAGGTGGTTCACCCCAAATATAGTCTCATCATATTCTCATGTGATCCAGCATACCGGCGTCAGCGCCAGTATGCTGTTTTTTTTTTTTTTTTTTATATATCCCCCACTTACTGTATTATCTTCAATTTTCATTTCTTTCCCCCGTGGTGGATGGCGCCAGTATAGCGCGTCACATCTTACGAAAATACCCGATTTAGGACTCGGGTAATCTCGGCGAAATGCGGCGCCTGCGCACAGACCTAGGAGCTGACTGCGCAGGCGCCGTATTTCTCCGAGTCCTACGGCTATGGCGCGTCACGCCCTCCGAAAAAAGCCGGAATGGGACTCGGAGAAACACGGCGCCTGCGCAGTCAGCTCCTAGGTCTGTGCGCAGGCGCCGCATTGCGCCGAGATTACCCGAGTCCTAAATCGGTTATTTTCGTAAGATGTGACGGGCTGTATAGGCGCCATCCACCGCGGGGGAAAGAAATTAAAATTGAAGATAATACAGTAAGTGGGGGATTTAAAAAAAAAAAAAAAAACAGCATACTGGCGCTGACGCCGGTATGCTGGATCACATGAGAAAGACTATATTTAGGGTGAACCTCCACTTTAAATACACACACACACACATATATACATATACACACATATATATATATATATATATATATATATATATATTGTCTTGTGTATGAAAGTCGCACCCCCCTGTGTCGGTAGTAGCAGTGTGCTGACACATTGTAGTGAATAGCAGGGTGTACACTTCCCTCTGCATGTAGTCGGTAAACTTGCAGCAGAGTGCAGAAAGTTGTCAAAAAAAAGGGGGCGGGAGAAGTAGAAGTTTGTATCCCCGCCCCATTCCTCAGCACACGCCCCGTGTGGGTGTGTCTGGGTCGGTGTGTGCTGTGTGCACAGTGTGTAGGGTGTCAGTGCGCTGTATGCTGGGTGCGGAGGAGTCTGTGCCGCTATTACCGGTGACCGAGGTCCGCCCGTCCTAGTGATGGGGAGAGGAAGTCTCGGAGCTCCTGGCTAAGTCCCCGGGCCATGCCCCTCTCTCCCTGGCACTGCCCTTGGATTATTATCGCCTTAGTGCCCCATTGCTGAGCTGCTGTCGGAGTGTCCGGGCTGCAATCATGCTCAGGAGGGTCCTGCTGGGTGTCTTCATGGTGACTGTGATGGGCAGAGGGAGCGCGCTGCAGTACGCCAGTGATATGTGCAACTGGAGAGGAAGGTAAGAGACCATTTGTCACCCCCCCACCCAACCCCCATCCTATGGGGACATCTGCAGGGGTGCCGAGCTTGTCACCTTCAAACTGTCCCGGCCCCCCCACCGCGACACCACCGCTCCTTCCCAACTGTAAATTCCAACACACTTTTTATTACATTCTAATATTATATTTTTTGTTTAATTTATATATATATACTTCTTTTTTTTTTTTTTTATCATTTTTATTTTCTTTAGAAATTTGTGTTTTATTTTTATAGGTTTTTATTTTATTTTTTATTTATTTATTTGTAATAAAATTCTAAGGGCCATCAGTGTAAGTTGATTATTTTGCTAAATGAGTTTTGTGATCTGGAAGGATTCTGTAGGATTTTTTGAAGGCAACTTGATTTTTATTATTATTATTATTTTAATATAATATATATACGCACACACCTACCTACAAAGTGTTATTGGCAGATCAAGAGTTCAGTATAGAGGACATAAGGAGTTCGTAGGGGTTGGGGGGCATGCTGGAGTTTGTAGTCCCATAGCCACAGCTTGACCATATAAACTACAGTGGTTGGGCAATGTGTAACGAGCAACTTCGATCATCCACCCCCCCCCCCCCTCTCTTCCTGGATCTTGAGCGATTTATACAGCTTGTGGATTTTAAAACTCTAAAATCCGGTCTACAACCCCCCAGGTACTATGTTGCTCCCTAGATCTTTAGCATTTTAGGGTTCTAAGATACTAGTCATTCCCTATCATAGTAGCCTCTCGCTCCATAAATCTTGAGACATTCTGTAGGTTTTAAATCTCTAAAATCCAAACAAATCCCCCCCCCCCCCCCTCCTACTATCTTCATAGAGCTTTTGAATTTTAGAATTCTACAATCCCAGCCATACCTCACCATGGTGGCATCTTACTTCATAAGTCTTGAGACATTTTATAGATCTTGTAGGGTTTTTAAGTCTCTAAAATCCAAAACCCATTCCCCCCTCCTCCTCCTTCCATTGGGACTGTCTTCATAGATCTTGTGGATTTTAGAATCCTAGCCATACCCCACCATGGTAGCATCCTAAGCCCATAGATCTTGTGGATTTTAGAATCCTAGCCATTCACCCCCTTCAGGTGATATCTTTGATAATCTTAGCCATACCTTGCTAAGGTAACCTCCTAATGCCATAGATCTTGAAAATCAGAACCGTATCCCACGAAGGTGGTATCTACCTTCACAGATCTTAAATGATTTATATGTTCGTGTTACCAAACACAAATCCATAATCCTAGCCACATTCCCCCTCCATGTAGAACTTTGCTCCATAGATCTCCAGGATTTTTAAATTCTAAAAGCCGATCAATACCAACTAGTAGAACTTTGCTTCATCGATCGTCAGAACTTTAGGACTCTGACAGCTTAGAGTTCCCCAGGTAGAACTTTGCTCCATAGATCATTAGAATTTTTGGACTGAAAGCTTAGCCATATCTCCCCCCCCCCCCCCCCCAGGTAGAACTTCGCTTCATAGATCTTCTGAATTTTACACATCTAGGATCCTAGCCATAGGTCTACCCTCCCGGTTGAATATTGCTTCAAAGATCTTCAGAATTTTAGATTTCTAAACGCCAACCTAAACATCCCCTCCCAGGTAGACATTCATACTCCATAGATCTTCAGAGTTTTAGGATCTTCAAAGCCTAGACATTCTATTTTACTGAATGGGTAGTTGATGATTGGAATAAACATTCAGCAGAGGTAGTGAGACAGTCAACAGTAAATAGCTTCTCAAACATGCCTGGGACAAAAATAGTTATACTCCTTTACGAAGCGGGGGAAATGGTCAGACTCGATGGTCTTTCTGCCATCACCTTTCTATATGTATTCCCCCCCCCCCCCCTGGGGGTTTCCTCCTTCGTAAAAAGTTCAGTTCCTCCAAACTTTTCGTTCCCTCCTTGTAGAAGCTCAGGCTACCACAGCAGCACCGGCGGAGGAGCTGACTCTACCATAGGAATGCTTTCTCCAGCACTGCCTGCATCCTATGGAACGCCTTTGCAATCACCACCGTGAAGGTTACAAGTCACAAGCTGCCTGTCAGCACTAGACAGTAAAGTCATTCCCTTCTTTCTTTTGTTCTTTCTTTCCCCTCCTTCACTTTAATATTCCACAGCTGATTGGAGTCAAAGGTTGACTCTCTCTTACTTTTTCCAACTCAAAGTGCACTCTGCACCATCCCAGAGATGGCAGTGGAAGCCCCATCATCAGGTGGTCACTGGCTCACAAAGGGTTTACTTGGTGCCAACTGATAGGAAGCAGCAAGACTTAAAGGGGTTGATTTACTAAAACTGGAGAGTGCAAAATCTGGGGCAGCTCTGCATGGTAGCCAATCGGCTTCTAGCTTCAGTTTGCTCAAATAAGTTTTTGACAAACTGGAAGCTGATTGGTTTCTGTGCAGAGCTGCAGCAGATTTTTTGCGCACTCCTGTGTTAGTAAAGTGTACCTGTAAGTGATATTGTACAAGTATCGGTTTGATTTGTTCCTTAATAAGCCACAGCTATGCAAGGTGTCACTTATTACTCATGGTGAACTTTTAAAACGCTATGATGGAACTACTGGCACCCAGCAAGGCAACAACTACTCACAGGTATACGGTTTTCATTTCCTGTGTGCAGCTGTGGGTGGCATTTACTAATAGAAGTTAGTCATAACTTTGTCACTTGCGTGAGTGACACACTTAGTATGTAGAAAGACAAGTCGATGCTTTAGGAGCCTTCATGCTCGACCTTCACAATAAATTAGTTATTTTGTTACTCTCCAAAAATTGTATATAGTTTATATAAGATGCATGTATTTTGAAGATAAACATACAGAAAGATGGCCGCCCTTGATAGCGGTAAACTCTTGTCCAAAAGTATGTTGATTAGGTGATCTATAGGTCAAGATGGATAGTGCCTCGGGCCTTGCTGCCCTCCAGGATGGGGATATCCTAGCAGTCAAAAAAGGAAGCAAAGAGAGAGAGAGGGGGCGCACCAGCCTTGTGCATTATCCTTAATAGTTCTTAATTTGTTTTTAAATAAACTTCTCTAACAAACATGTGAAAGAACCTGCCATTTTGAAGCCTTTAAAAGATGACTAGAGTCTCCAGATGATGTAGAACTACGTATGATCCACCGCTGGCTGACGCGTTTCAACAAATTACCATCTTCCTCAGAGCCTGACCCAGCGGTGGTTCGTACATCCCTTCCATCATCTGCAGACTTGCTATCGGACCGATTGCCAAAGGATAATTGCACAAGGCTGGTGCTCCTTTTTTATTTTTATTTTTTTTTATTCCTTTTTAGATGGCTCATTTCTTGAGAATATCTTCTGTGACTTCACGTTTACATATTTTCCTACATTCCCCATGTTCCGAGTTTGATTCCCCTTTCCACCTTCTCAAATTCTCCATGTTTGGAGTTTTGACTTGCCCTTCTATCCTCTCCTTGCGTTGCCCATGTTTCTGAGCTTGACTTGCCCTTCCATCTTTTCCGCACGTTCCCCCATGTTCGGCTTGACTTGCCCTTCCATCTTTTCCGCACGTTCCCCCATGTTCGGCTTGACTTGCCCTTCCATCTTTTCCGCACGTTCCCCCATGTTCGGCTTGACTTGCCCTTCCATCTTTTCCGCGCGTTCCCCCCCATGTTTGGCTTGACTTGCCCTTCCATCTTCTCTGCGCCCCCCCCCCCCCATATTCAGAGCTTGACTTGCCCTTCCATCTTCTCTGCGCGTCCCCCCCCCCCCATATTCGGAGCTTGACTTGCCCTTCCATCTTCTCCTTGCGTCCCCCCCCCCCCCCCCCCCCCCCCATATTCAGAGCTTGACTTGACCTTCCAAATGCATTCAAGCTTGATTTGAATCAACTGTGTTTTGAGAAACATTGGCTTTATTTCATATATATTTTTTTGACCACTGCGTACATTTTTAAATAGGCTCTTGATTTTTGCATCTCTAGTGCCCCCCTGGCCAGTCGAGCCATTTTTTTTTATATTTTTTTTTCATTCAACATTTTAAACTTTTGTTTAACTCCTTCAGAACAAGGTAACTAGTCGAGACAGGTCTCCAGAGATCTGTAATCTGTTTTTATTATGTATGATCTGGTTTAATCTCTCCCAGCTGGGAAGGCAATCTTTCTGGTTTCTGCAAAGCAATGTTTGCAGAGAAGATAAAATATCCAGCCAGTGACATCAGTCCCCTGCTGTTCCTCATGGCAATGCTAGGTAAAGGGGGGGGCACACAAAATGCAATCCGATTCTTCAACTGCTGAAAAGGTTTCATAATTTGTAGCTTTTTGGGACTTTTTTTTATGAGACTACAAGTCTCAGCTGACTTGACTGTCGAGTTTTAGAGAAAAGTATAGTCAGACTATGTGGCTGAAATGTACCTCTGCACACAGTGCTTCTCATACAATGAAGGGTCTGTTTTTGTAAAGACTAAACCAGCCATTTGATATGCTTGCTTGACTATGACCTGCAAAAGCAAACTGCTTTATCACATGATCGTAAGGCCCAGCAACCACCAGGGTCCTCTCGACATGCACCATTGTATATAGTTGCATTGTTATCACTGTCTTCCCAATGTTATGATGCTTCAATCCTATGCTGACTTTAGAAACAAAGTAGCTTCTGGCAAAAAATAACCTTGCATAACAATTTTGCAACAAGTATGTAACAGTAATCACTATTTACTCCGTTGAACAGCAACTGTGGGCTAGGTTGGGAGGAAACCTTTTTTTTGCCTCCAAAGTTATGAAATTTTACGTTTTGTATAAATGACAGACCGTACCCTCTAGACCAGGGGTGTCAAACTGGCGCCCCTCCAGCTGTTGCAAAACTACAAGTCCCATGAGGCATTGCAAGGCTAACAGTTACAAGCATGACTCCCACAGGCAGAGGCATGATGGGACTTGTAGTTTCGGAACAGCTGGAGGGCCGCCAGTTTGACACCCCTGCTCTAGACTTTGCCATGCCAAGGGCAGACCGTACCCTCTAGACTTTGCCATGCCAAGGGCAGACCGTACCCTCTAGACTTTGCCATGCCAAGGGCAGACCGTACCCTCTAGACTTTGCCATGCCAAGGGCAGACCGTACCCTCTAGACTTTGCCATGCCAAGGGCAGACCGTACCCTCTAGACTTTGCCATGCCAAGGGCAGACCGTACCCTCTAGACTTTGCCATGCCAAGGGCAGACCGTATTGTACCCTCTAGACTTTGCTATGCCAAGGGCAGACCGTACCCTCTAGACTTTGCCATGCCAAGGGCAGACCGTACCCTCTAGACTTTGCCATGCCAAGGGCAGACCGTACCCTCTAGACTTTGCCATGCCAAGGGCAGACCGTATCCTCCAGACCCCCAAAAAGTTCCTAAACTTTTAATTTTGATATCTGGGACTACATTTTAATATCTATGCTTTCTTCCCTTTTTATCTTTAGCGGATTGACCCATGAACCGCACAAGAAGGAAGTCGAGCAGGTGTACCTCCGTTGTTCGGAAGGATCAGTCGAATGGCTGTACCCAACTGGAGCTCTCATCGTCAACCTCTTCCCCAATACCTTTTCTGCTTCTGAGCACTTGACTGTTTGCATAAAACCTTTCAAAGACTCCAAAGGATCTAATATTTATTTGGAAAAAACTGGAGAACTCAAGATGTTGGTTCGGGACGAGGAACACCTTCCTAATAAGGTCTATTGCTTTGCCCAGGAACAAGGAGTGTTGTTCATTGAGGCCACACCACAGTTGGACATTAGCCGAAAAATCACCGGCTTCCAGTATGAGCTTATTAGCCGGAGGACGCTATCAGACTTGCACGCTATTTCTGGTAAGGGAACACCTGAAGGAACCCCTTAACCAATTTTATTTTTGTTTTAATACTTTTTGTTTTAAGTGCCCCTAACAGATAAGGAGTATTTGTTCACCTTTATTCAACCTTCTGTTGCAGTGCCCTGTTTGTGAGCTAGGTGGCGCTGTGGAAGCTGCAAAGATGATTGTTCAGAGTTATTTTAATCCTGCATCTTTTTAAAGCATTTCTGTGCTGCTTAGAGGGAAGAAGCTTTTTTTTTTTTTTTTTTGCATCTGAAATATCCATTAGTAATGTAGTTTTTGTGTTTTCTTGGAAAGTAGATTGTAATTCAGTAGCTTCCCCTTTAAAGATGAGTAATCCAGGGCATGCTGGGAGTTGTTGTTCTTGTGCAGTTAGCAGGCTACCGTTGGCTGATATAGGAAATGCCCCTGTCGTTAGTTACCCTGTTAAGGCAACAGTAGCCTGGGGGATGATGTTTAAGCTTGGAGCCCAAGTTAAAGGAACTTCATTTATTGAATCCCCTTTGGTCTGTTGAAAGGTCTTTTTTAGTAAGTGCAATAAAAAGCCTGTTGATCCTGCCAGAAATGAGTGGATAAATTCCTGTGCTGCACTCGTCAGTTCCATGGTTCAGTTCTCATTGTGGAATACAGAACACCTCGTCCTATGGTATGGAGAGGGGAGATGTTCTGTAGCCTTAACTTCCTAGGGTGACAACGCTGCCGTTTCATTAGGTACAATGGTGTCACCCTACAAAGAGTTGGCTACTTTATACCCTAATGCAGGGATCCTCAAACTACGGCCCTGCAGCTGTTGCGGAACTACACATTCCACGAGGCATTGTAAAACTCTGACATTCACAGACATGACTGGGCATGATGGGAATTGTAGTTCCTGAACAACTGGAGAGCCGTAGTTTGAAGACCCATGGTCTATAAAGCTACAATTTTGTTAAGACATTTTTGGGTGCCAGCTTTGGCTATAATATAGCACAGGAAGAGTTTCACTGGCAGGATCACCAGGTGGAAATAAAGCATGAAACTAATGCAAACACCACATTTGAACTGTGTTTGTGTATATAATATATAGGCCAAGGGGCTACCACATCCACATACAAGCTATAAATGGGAATTTAGGACTGTTGGAGCAGACTTTATAGGTACCAGAAAAGGAATACAAACTTTAGTAGAAAATTAATTTAATGTAACAAATCCCTTTTGCTTGATGTCTGACGAATAGGTCCTGAGGAAGCGAAGGCGAAACGTTGACCAACCTTGTCTAAGCACAAAGAGGGACTCGCACTTAAAATGTGTGGCTCTTACAATTGAGAGCCTAATATTCTTGTTTTTAAATGTCAAATTGTCTATTTTTATATTTGTTACATTAAATTAATTTTCCACTAAATTTGTATTCCTTTTCTGGTACCTCAAACAGCCCGAAATTCTCATTTATAGCACATTTGAAGACTAGTAAGCTTGAAAAAAATATATATATTAGTATAATTTTATTTTTAATAGGCGCAACACTTATTTTACATATTATCTGCAGTGTATTACTTTTTTTTTTTCTTAACTTTAGATACTTTAAATAGTTTAAGTCTGGATTCGGCACCTTTTTAATTTCCCGTTTGGTTGTCTTTGTGTAATTGTAGCCAAGTTTTTATTTTAAAGTAATTATTAATAACTCTTCATAAAACGCATTACTAAGGGTGACCCATCTAATGGCATCACTTACTAAGCCACGAGCGCGGTGCTGTGGTTGGCTGCCATTGGTGACTCTCTGTCAAAATGTTTTGCTTATCCCCATTTAATTACCTGTGATGCTGTTTACAACACCGCATACACCCAGTTTTCAAATACTTTTTAATGGCCGTTCTTCTGGTTTACGCTGCGTGTAGCCAGCTCACAACATTGTGATTATAGTTTGTTGATCCCATAGAGACTCCCCGGAGTGCCTGACTCACCCGAGTGCTAGTAATTTATAGGATCAGAATAAATGAGAGGGGTGTGTGTTATTTTGACTGGCACACCCAAGAAGCAATTTTTGAAGAGTCACTGATACTATGCTGTAGTAAATATTTTTATTTTGAATTTTTTTTTAATAGCTTTTATATGGACATGGATGACTTGTGTGATTGGGCTTCTTATAGGAGTTCTCTTTTTTTTTTTTTTTAAAGGCCCTTAAATATCTATCACCAGGTTGTGTGCCTACCTACTACATCTTTTTTGTGTAGGTAAAGCTGACCTTGCCGAAATAAATGGAAAAAGTTGCTTTGGTGGACACCCATAAGAAGCCCCCGAAGTGCTTGAACCTTCTACATAGAAAAGTCAAGGAGAACTGTTTTTTTTGTTTGTTTGTTTTTATAGCTTTTATGACTGACTTGTGTGAGTTTGGTTCTTAAAGTTTCTCCACTTCGAGTTAAAAGCCCTCAAATGTCTAATTGGTGTGGTTTGCCTACCTCTTGCACCTTTCCTGTAAGTGATAAGGCTTACATTGCCACCTGGGGGGCACCCATAAGAAGCCCGCCCAAGTGCTTCAACAACCTACTTAGAAAAGTGAAGGTGAACCTTTCACATTCTTGGGGGTGATACCTGCTAATCTTTGATCTGCATCGGGGGGTGGCCCCATGGGAAAGGCCCCCCCCCCCCCAAGTGCTTTAAACTTCTATATGGAAAAGCCAAGGAGAATGTGATTTTGTTTTTATAGCTTTTATAAGGACGTGGATGGATTGTGTGAATTGGGTTCTTAAAAAGATTCTTCACTTTGAGTTAAAAGCCCTCAAATGTCTGTAATCAGGGTGGTTTGCCTACATCTTGCACCTTTCCTCTAAGTCAGTGGTCATCAACCTTGTCCTGCAGGGCCCACTAACAGGCCAGGTTTGCAAGATAACAGAAATGCATCACAGGTGATATCATTTGCTGCTCTAGTGATTGCAGTATTCTAGTCTTCATCTCCCCAAGGTAATACATAAAACCTGGCCTGTTAGTGGGCCCAGCAGGAATGGTTGATGACCACTGCTCTAAGTTATAAGGCTTACCTGGCCCAATAAATGCAATTACCTGGCCCAATAAATGCAAGTGAGAGCAGTTTTAATGCCTTTTGGGGACACCCATAAGAAGCCCGCCAAGTGCTTTAACCACCTACGTAGAAAAGTGAAGGAGAACCTTTTTTTGGTATTCTTTACATTCTTGGGGGTGATGCCTGCTTATCTTTGGTCTGCATTGGAGGGAACCTATGAGAAGGCCCCCAAGTGCTTCAAACTTCTACATAGAAAATCCAAGGAGAACGTGGTTTTTGTTTTTATATGGACATGGATGGATTGTGTGTGTGTTGGGTTCTTAAAAGGGTTCTCCACTTTAAGCCAAAAGTCCTCAAATATCTAGAATAGGGCTGGTGTGCCTACTTCTTGCACCGTTCTTAAGAAATAAGGCTAACCTAGCCCAATAAATGCAAGTAAGAACCGTTTTGTTGAACCTGGGGACACCCATAAGAAGCCCTCCCAAGTGCTTCAACATTCTACATAGAACATTTTTTGCTTTTATATGACTTGGGTTCTTAAAAGGGTTCTCCACTATAAGCTAATGGCCCTCTTTAGAACTGGGGGACACCATAAGAAACGAGGAAACCCAAGGAAACGGGATAGAAGGCCTCCACAACCAACTTGTAGTACAGAATGTAATTGTTTTTTGGCAACTTTTTTTAGGGACACAGTTACTACTTACTACCAAGAGCTGAACCGTGTATGGGCAGAATGTTTGTACCCAAGTTGATCCATCGATCGATGTGATCAGGGATTAGTTGAAATACCTCTACTGGGTCATTCTACATGAAACAATTTTATAAAGGGAGCACCTTCTTCCATTAGAAATTACTAACCCTTATTCCTCAAGGACTCAGCTAGAAAAGATTCTTTATCTTCTCTATCCAGCAGCTTGAAACCAGAACTGGTTTAAAAATAACCCGTAGTGTTCCTTTTGCTTGACCTCTAAGTAAAGGACTTTTTTTTTTTTTTTTCCTCTTGGCTATAGTTATTCTTGGACACATTTCTTATTCTTTGCGCCTTACTAGTTGACTTATTAACCCAACTAATTAAAATGGTGGCAATGTCTTGTAGTTGCGGAAATGGCTGATGCTTTTAAATTTTATGGCCCAGTGGTCTTGACACGAGTAAAGTATCCCTTCCCCCCACCACAACCAACTGGCTGTGACTGGACAAACACATTGTGTCCCTCCCCCCCCTCCCCCCATTATGTTGGCTGTAAACTTTAAGTATTGTGTTCCTATATCCATGATAGTGTGGACCTTATTGGTCGGCTAAAATGACGTTCATGATCATGGTATTTATATTTCATAATGGCCGAAACGAAAAAGCTGGCCACACATTTTTATACAAGTTTCTTGTTTAATTTTCCTTTTGGCTTTACATACAACTATGTAGTGCAAGGGCCTAGCTGCCTGCATACAAACTGGAAGTTTTTAGGTTTGACCTCATATGGTTTTGGTAAATCTAAAAGAAAACTTGTATAATGTATGGCCAGCCTTAAATGGATGATGCAACCTACTTTGTAGGAACCAAGGTCTTCAAAGTGGCTCCCACCAACCCGTCCGGTCAAAAGGTTGTCCCTTTTTTAAAGTGTTTGTTGCCCTAAAAAAAGAGAGATTTGTTCCTTTTTAGAGCATGAATAACAGCACAGTGCTTGTGCGGTGACATTTGGCTCCTTCTATCACCTAGAATATCTGGCTGATCTTGCCTGGTTTCCCCCCCCCCCCCCCTGCAAACTGACCAGTTAGTCTTCAGCCCTTCTCCCCCCCTCCCTGCCTGTCGGCTCCATCTACTCCTCAGCCCTCCTCTCCTGCTGCTATCATAACTACACTATAAACATTGCATTCCCTGTGTCTTATTTAAATAATAGAAAAAAGTTATAATCTGTTTTTTTTTTTTTTTTTAATCTGAGCGTCTCCTGGCGGCGCTCTCCTCTTTCCTCCCCTTCTCACTGCCTGACGTCAGTGGGAGTGCTCAAGTCGGCCCACTATAGCTGTCAGCTGGAAAGGGCCAAGGAGTCGCATGAGTGCTGGGAGACGTTCTCTGTGCGCTCACGTGACTAGTTGCATCTCCCTCCCTCCTGATATAGCTGTCAGCTGGTAAGAGGAGAGAACTGAGGAGTCGCGTGAGTGAATCTGCTATAAGGTATAATTTGCATCTCTGTGTGCTCACGTGACTCCTTGGCTCTCCCCGACTGTCGTCGGTGGGAGTGCTTTGTCGTAGGTAGTGTAGTTTCTAAATATTTGCACATTTTTTTTTTATTATTTCTGCTTTCAAATCTTACATCTATATAAAGGCTGTGACTTATCTGATACATTTTACTGCAGTTGTCAATCAAATACAAGCAAAGAGCTTGCAGCCGAGCAGATACAAAAATGTAGAGTCTCTTGTGTAGCAGTTCCTTTCTAACCACAACCATTTTATCTTCATGCCATCTACTGATCTCTTCCCCCCCCCCCCTGTTCCTACTTTCTTCTTTTTTATATAATCTAGAAGGAGCCGGTTTCCTCAACCCATGTGATAAACATCTACTGAACTTCCCTCCAGATTAGGACAAGTAGTTAATTGTTCCTTTCGAATAAATGCAACAATTTTTCTGTGCAGGACGAATGTACAACTTGTATAGTTCTAAGTCCTTGGAGTGTTGAGTCTCCAGGACTGGCCAATTCAAGGATTTTGGTAGGACTTGCAGGCCTTGGCACTCTGCCTTGGCTGTAGTTTTTTATCTTTTTGGTTATTGGATAGGCTCATGTTCTTGCACCTTCGGGATTTAAAACTTCACGTTGGGCAGACAGCTGAATACATATATGGGAGCTGCCGAAGGACTTGTATTTGTTGATCCAGTCCTAAGGTTGTCGCAGCAAAGCCCCCACCTGGCAGAGCAGGGGTCCTGAATTTTATGTACTTTAGTTAAAGCTAGGATCACACTAGTGCAGGTCGGGAACTTGTGCAAAATTGCGTGCGTTCCTAACCAGCACAGAGATGCGCTGGGGTTTGGCAGACTTGTTGGGATGCTATTAATGCTTAATGGCACCTTCACACATGGGTGGCCAATTTGGCATGTTGCATACCAGATGGTGTCGGGCAATTTATTGTGTCAAGGACTTCTTTCCCTGTATTTCTTGCAGGTACATTGACCCATTCAAATGGGTTGCTATACCCGCGACGTGTGCATAAACACGCCGCACTAGTGAACCAGGGCCAAGTCACTTTACTAGTCTTGTCTCTCCCCTATCCTGTATTTGTAAAATGAGAAGCAGCACATCTCTTGGCTACTTTGCTCTCTCCTCCTTATCAGCAAGTTCCTTGTTATCACATGAGTACTGCGGTACAAATTGATTGGCTCCTTGTGCTGCTTCTCACTTCCCTAGTCTGAGCTTTGCGGTAGGGACTGGAAGAGACCGATGTCATGTTAAATTGTGCTTGCATTAAAAATAATGCATTTAAAGGGGGTTGTAAAGGTTCATGTTTTGCATAGGATGCATTAAAGTGAAAAAACGCCTTGCTGTCATGGGACCCCCCCCCCTGTTTTACTTACCTAAGCCCATTCACCTGCTGTGCGCGTCCCCCGGCGTCCTCTTCTCCACTAAGTCTGGTCGTTGATTGGATAGATTGATACCAGTGCAGCCATTGGCTCCTGCTGCTGTCTATCGCATCCAATGACGCGGCCGCTGGGGGGGGGTGGGACCATCTATGGACGCCTAGTGTGTGACACGGGAGCGCACCCGCAAGCTAACCCCCCCCCCCCTTGGGAAAGGGCTTCCCAGAGGGGGTTAGCTTTAGCGGTGAGGAGCTGAGACAGCCGCCGTGGGACCCCAGAACAGCAGGATCGGGGCCACTCTGCAAAACTTACTGCACAGTAGATGTAAGTATAACATGTTAAAAAAAAAAACAATCCCTTTTAATGATTACAACACTGATCTAATATGTCTGATGGGTGTTCATCTTTAAAGTAGCCATGTAAGGCCTCGGCCACACCACTAGTTGCAAATTATAAGGTCAGCCTTGTTTTGCTCCTTTTATATTTCTCACTATTGGTAGGGTTATTTCTAACGAAGATGCTGCAGGTCACATGGTTATATTTTGACCTTTAGTCAATACTACTTTTTGGCTATTTCCTGTTTGAAAGTTGATTCAAGTCACAAAAAAAATGTTTTTTTGCTTCCAGATTTGTCACCAACTTCTGATTTAATGACAGACGTCCTCCATGTGGATGAAGGAGTGCAATAAAGTAAAATAGTTCAATTGGCTATTTCTAGCCTCTTGCACGTCCATACCAGTTACTGAAGCAGAACCTAATGAGATTTACTGGCCCGAAACCGGCATAAAGACCAAAATCTAGAGAATTGGAGCTTCTATCTGAGGCTTCCAACAAAGGGATTTTCCTTTTGTGATTCATTCTCTCTAAATAGGAAATGAGCAATTAACTCCAAAAGTTGCTTTTTTACTAGAGGCTAGTAGGGAGTGTTGTTGTGTGGAGGATAATGCCTGCAATTAAATGGGTAAATTTGATGAATAAAAAGGTCTTTAAGGCTAGGTGCTAATCCATGATTGTCAACTTGTAGTAGTAATTAACAATTTTCGAACAATGGGGAGCTCCTGACTTTTTATCATGCAAAAAGAGGATTTAAAGGCCACTGGCCTCTCCTCGCATAATTGTCTGACCTTTTACGGTAAAGCCAAATTGTCAGTATAAAATGTTATTTCTATACTCGAATAGTATCTTTGGATGTTAGGTGCCTGCTTTGTACATTGTCCCTGTAAAGGAATTTATGTACTTTTCGAAGTAGCTAGGGCCAAAAACAAACATCAGTTTGCGAGCTCTAATGAGCAGGGCCCTTGGATTCCTACTGTTGTACGTTTTTGAATTGGCCTATATAAATCCTGTATAAAAATGTTTTTTATTATTTTGGAAAAATTGTAGAAATACGGAAGGGGAGTACCTTTTCACTGAAAAGTGCTATAAAGCTGCACATAACTAAACTCTTTTTGGTAGAGCGGTCATGAATTGCACCCTTTTTAGCTTTTTCACGTCTCTTGGGTTTTCAAAAGACATAAGCTGTCAGGTGCTTGTTGGGGCAGCTGGGGTTAAGCCTCTCGACCCCTTTGGTGTTCAAGAGTTCTGTCAAGAAGTTGTAGTGTCTTTCTTGTTCTTCTAGCCCTTTAATCTGCCTCTTGTGCTGTGTAATTTGACTTGTCTGGTTCTAGGGGTGTTGTTTTTTTCTTCTTCTGGGAGGCTGAGTTGAACACGGCTATAGCCACATCAAGGAAATTCAGTTCGATGTGTGCAGCGTAACAGATTTGTTGCCCAGTCTCTCCTACTATTGGGGGGGGGGGGGGTTTATTGGAAAGATTTCTTCATGGCTATACGAAAATGTTATTTACTATTGATTTATTATTATTATACAATATTTATACAGCGCCAACAGTTTGCGCAGCGCTTTACAACATCAGGGAAGACAGTACAGTTACAATTCAATACAGAATTTAGTAGTTTTTAGTAAATGGGCTTTTCTTCTCTTGTAGCATAAAGTTGGTTGGTTGGTTGCTTGTGGGGGTGGTTGGTTGGTTGCTTGTGGGGGTGGTTGGTTGCTTGTGGGGGCTGGTTGGTTGCTTGTGGGGAAGGTTTTGGTGGTTGCTTGTGGAGGTGGTGCCTTGACATTTAACTGGCAAGAACGCTGTGTAACGTACCGTTTTCTGCATTTCTGTGTTGACGATCCCTTCCAACCCCTCAGCCATTTTTTTTTTTTTTTTTATTATTAAATACGGCAGCTGCTGACTTTTAATATATGGGCACTTGCCTGTCTAGGGTGCCCGAGATGTTGGGTCCCGAAGCCGATTTGGCTCTCGGGCACTGCCACAGTTGCGGCTTCACTTCCTGGTTCCCTACCACGTATGCACAAGTCCACTGGTCCCTGTTGTCCTTCTGGGACCTGTGTGTGGACCAGAGGGGGTGTTCCAAAAAACGGATGTTACATTTTTGGGCGGAACTCTGCTTTAATGGGATGTTTGTGAGGCTTCGAGTTGCAGACTGCTCAGGTGTGAATGCAGCCTTAGTCGGCACCCATTGGTTGGGCAGTTGAGGAAGGCTTGGAGCGGTAGTGATTAGGAATGTCTGCATCGTTGCATTGGACTGTCTTCCTGATGGTGACAGCTGTGGACCAAGCCTGGGCAATATGGGTCAGCAAAGCTGCTTGCAATTTCTACCAGGGATGCACCTGACAGGGTCCTTGCTAAGGCACTTCCTAATGGCAGGATAAGGGATTGTCTTATTGAAAGGTGAAAATTTTAAAAGGATTGGAAATAGCTTTTGAAATGAGATGAACATGACAAAGCTTACGAGATTGAAGGGATTGGATTTAGTTCTTCTTTAGCAAGGATACAGTAAATTGTTCAGCTTGTCCCATAGGAAAATATCGATAACCTTTTCTACAATTATGCCGCTTCTGTTCATAGGACGGTTAGTGATGAGTGCGTCAAAAATGTAAGGAGGTAGGTGATTGTCTCATTGCTCAACACTTTAGAGACATTTGCCAATCCCATGGCTGACCTAAAATAACTGGTAGCCCTATAATTAAAAAAGAAAAAAGATATTAAGGGCCATTTACTCTTCATAATTGCTTTTAATAGGCCCTTGGCCTAGGACATTTTCAGAGATCCAATCACATAACCCCTTACTAGATTTTGCGCATATGTTTAGAAGTGACTGAGAATCACAGGTTAGACTTGATATGTCTTTTTCCAACAAAAATGTAACTATGTAAAATTGGACCCACAACCAGGGCTCTCTATCTCCAAGCGGAAGCACCAGCTCCATCAGGGCCTATTGTCCAACAAGTGTGGCCTATTGATGCATCATTGGTGTTATGTTAGTCGTCAACATCAGGATCGGAACAAGTAGCTCGCAGCTGCAGCTTGCAATGAATGGTGTAATTACATCTCCTGGGTCCCTAGCAAGCCAGCACAGTGGCCTTCGGGGCCTCCGCAAAGGAGCTGCCTCAGGTTACCTAAGGATACTGAACTACTCTTTAAAAGTAGTTTCCCTGTAGGTTGTGGCAGCTGATGGGCACACAATGCAAGCATTATACTGCAAAAAGCTGAATTACAGTGCCCTAAACTTTAGAAGGACACAGTGAAACGTTGACTTTTTTCGGTCTGATGAATACTGGCTTGTTTGGAGAAACTTTGGCCTCTTACCGGGAAAAATTGGCATGCTGACATCAGAACGTCAACCTTTCCACTGCCAACCTTCTGGAACCACTTCCTATCTCGACCTAAAAGATGGTTACGTCTGTCTTCTGAATATGCAGACTATGGGATTTAATAACCCGCTGAAATGGTTTCCTTTTTTTAATGCACAATTACCACAAATGACGTCTGCTGGTGACATTCTTGGAGTACTATTTCTGAAATCGCTTTCTTGAAGCAGAATATTAAAGGGCTGTCCATAGGGTCACTAGGATTGGCATGTGCCTTGGGTGTGTGACGATTGTGTGTCAAATGCCCATGCACTAGTATGTGGAGGGGAGAAGGATGTGTACTCGGATCATCGAGACTGTTGTCCTTAATTTGCATTTAGGGACCCTTTTTACTCAAGCATGAAGGAACAAGAAGTCAGATTTCCTAGAGATCTTTGCTTCAAAACTATTACTAAAACTGTTCATTCACTAAATGACAGTTGAGCCTTTAGTGAGGCAAAGCTAGGCGAGTTAGTGGAACTTCAATTAAAATCTTTTCATTTAGTCATGTTTTCAATAAAATTATTAAAATTTTAAGATTGTTATAGATCGGGGATCTCCAAACTTTCTAAACAAAGGGTCAGTTTACTGTGCTTCAGACTTTAAAGCGGAGTTCCACCCAAAAGTGGAACTTCGGCTTTAAGCACTCCTCACCCCCTTACATGCCACATTTTGCATGGAATTTTTTTTTTGGGGGGGGGGGGGCTTCGTTAGACGTGGGACTTCTTGTCCCACTTCCTACTTCCACCTACGGGCCTCCCTCTAGGTGATCACCTGTCCACTCCGGCAGTGCGACTCGAGCATGCCCGGCCGTGAAGCCAAAAGCTGTTATGGCCGGGTGCCCAGAGTGGCAATGAAGCGGAGAGGAGCGACGCTCTGGGTGGCCGATTCTCTGGACCGTTTGAACAGGTAAGTGTCTGTTTATTAAAAGTCAGCTGCTGACTTTTAATAAACAACCTAAAAAGCCTGGAACTCCATTTTAACTGCCCCATCCTTGATGTCAGCTGAATGGAATGGTGCCCCAAGGGCTGGATAAAGGTAGGCAAAGGGCCGCAGTTTGGAGACCACTTTTATGGACTAAAAAGGTGTTGTAGTCAAGCTCAGGTCTGAAGAGATAATATACCAATTTATCTAGCTTGACTGGAAACGCCAAATTAGGACATCTTTGGTGTTTCCCTCCATTATGGGGTGATTTGCTAATTTTCTGCTTGGTCTTGTAGTGGCAAATTAGGAAAAATCTAACCAGTGGATACATCAATGGCAATTAAAGCATGGCAGGGGTTCTAACTTTTGGGGATTCACTCTAATGTTCCAGAGCCAAAGGGTCTAGGAGTCAAAGTTTTAAGTGTTCAAGAGTGGGCCTTTCCATACACAGAAAAGACTCAAGTTAAATAGATGTACATTATTTTCTTTCTTCTTCCTATGCCTGGCTCTTGGGGTTGAGTCTTGTGTTTTGAGGTTACATCCTCCGGTACCTTATCTTTACAAATATTGCTTCACAGTTCTTTTTAATGTACAGACATCTGGTGCACTTATAAAGCTTGGGTCTTATGATTGTAGCATGTTGGCCGTTTTAGAGGGGCAAGTGGTTGTGCCTGCAGGGCTCTTACATTTGTACTTTGTTTGACAAGACTATTTATTTCATGCTGCTTGTGGTGACTTGTGCTTAAATGTCCTCGGGGCTCACAGTCACTTGTGGTTTTAATTGAGCAATGGATTTGGGTTGCAAGTCGTGACCTGCCATTTTGGGGACCTGCTTCTGATGATGTCGATTAAATTCTTTTGTGTTTTTGTGCTTTGAGAGGCGTGATTGCCTCACCTCCCTCTGCGCTGGCAGGCAGCATTTTCCTCCTGTAATCTACACAAGTGTCACACACGCACAAAACCTGCAGCAGAGCTGTCAAAAGGTATTTGTTTTTATATTTCCAGCTCACCGAGCTGGTCTTGCGCGGCTCCATTCCTGTGTAATCCAGTCAGGCAGCGTATTATTATAAAGTGCTTCTATCATCAGGTGATTGAAATAGTTTGCATGATTTCAAAGCCTAATCCTGGCGTACTTCGTTTTTTTTTTTGTTTTGTTTATCTCTTAACAATGGCAATTTCTTAATGCAGATTGGAAAAAGGCGTGTTGTGCATAGAGACTTGCAAAACAGACTGTTTGCAAATGCACGGGTGGACAAGGTGGTATTGAACATATATGCCGTCATGGGCTAGTACCAGCAAGGGCAGCAGGGTTAGGCACCACCATACCTCATAATTTACAAATTTGTAAACTTCTTCTTTTTTTTTTTTTCCTTTTTCTTGTAGTGCTATAGTTCAGAAAACCGTGTTTTTGGGTAGTAGTTGAAAAGCAGCTCTCCATAGAAAGCAGACCCCATGCTGCGCATTCTAACTTTAGATTTTACTAAAATCACATGTAATGTTATGTAAGAGGCGGCATGCATTGGAATGGACGTTATTCAGGTGTGCTTGGGGTGGGGATCATGAAGTCTAAATATGGCTCTTTGGATGTATAACCCCATTTATGCAAGACAGTTCAGCTGCACAGTGGACCTTTTGAGACTTGAGGGCCCATTTATACTAGATTTGGGTCAAATGGGCATTGGGACCCTTCCCACTGTTGCATCGACCTGGGCATAGCCACTTTTTCGTTGACAGATTATTTTGAACTGGAGGGTCCAAACATTGATCTAGCAGGTACACTGTTGGCCAGTGCACCATTATTAAACAGGACTCCAAGTTCTGATTTTTAGATTGCCAAAAGCTTTCATTTGCTGTGAATGTTTGCAGTATAGCCAGTTAAAAAGGCAGCTATTTGTACTGTGAAGTTGGACTACAGAAGCAGTTATACAGCAAATGCATTCAAGAAACTCCCAGCTACCATGTTGGCATTCATTAGATCTATCTCTATCAATCATCGGCAGGTTTTGGCATTTGTTGGCGTCGCCCAACAGTAGTTCATATTTCTGTCCTTTCTTTTTTTGTTGATGGGACCTTTCCCCCATACAGCTATTTTGGTTGGTTCTTCTCTTTTATAAAGAAGCCATCAGGACAGGTCAATCTCATTTTTAGTTTTAAATGTCTTCTCCAATTTAACAGAAGTTCTAAATTCTAATAAGCTCTCAAAACTGGAGTTCTAAGGGTTATAAGAAAGCTCCAGATTGTGAACTGACATATTATCGGTTGACCCTTTTGTAGGTCTTTTTAAATTGCTTGGTAAGCCAAGGCCTGTTTCCATTGTAATTGCATAGAGAATTTCAATCTTTTACTTTATTTTTTTTTAAACGCACTCAAACTTCACCCGGTGCCAAAAAAATGTGCACAACGTAGAGGTGACACAAAAACGTGCAACGGGTGTACACAAGACCTCTAAAATCAGAGGGCCTTGCCCTGAATCCGCCCGGGGCATTGGGCTCCAAAGGGGAACAAGGGTACTCGCACTTGGTCCATCTGGCCGAAACCAGACTGATCCCTTTCTCTGGAGAGTGTGCCAAAACAGACCCAACCAAGTACTAGGTGGGGCTCGCCTAAAGGGAGACCCCATGAGAGAGGGCAAACTAAGCCAGAAGGCAATGTCCACCCCCTTCCAAGACTTTCAGGGCAGGCCCGAGGACCTACACCCTACCGGTCACACAGTGCAACAAACCGTGTACAAACACACAAATCTTTACTCTTAAACCAGTCAAAGACATGAGATGAGCATTGCCTTGCCCAACGTTTTTTTTTTTTTTTTCCAAATAACTTTTTATTGAAAATGATAGCTTGCATCATACAAAAGCATAGGATATAGCATGAGGGAAGATGTACAAAGTAGGACACCAGTCTGCGTACATTACAGGCCTTTCGGCTATAAGAGGAATGGTTTATAGCACATACTCAGAGTTAAATCTGCTATATCGTAGAGGCGTACATTATGACTCTGCAAAACATTAAACCTAAAGTGAGTCACAGGGGTACTCACGGAAGGAAGGAGAAGGAAAGGAGGAAAAAAAAAAAGAGGGGAAAAGAAAGGGGGAGAGAGAGAGGTGTCATCGAAGCAGCTCGTTTACCTGGTTATATTGGGTCCTCCCGGAGGCGCCACGGCTCCCAGACAACGTCATGGGCTTCCAGCCTTTCCGCCCAACGTTTTTTAAAGCCTTGTCCGATCCCTGTGATCACATGTGGACTTGGAGAGAGCCATAGCCACATCTGAAGCACTGGGTTGGTTTTGAGCAGTGCCCTACCACTCGTATGTCTACTTGTCTGATCCCTACTCCTGCAGTGAGCTTAAACTAGAAGGATCTCTTACTTTATACCATCGTAGCACGCAACACTTGAGTAAATTTACATGTATACCATCCAAAAGTCCTTTACTAATTGGTCAGGCTATGCCTGCAGTGGCGAATATAACATTTGTACACCTGAACAAGGGCTCTCGTGGACTTTGGTAATTATTATTATTATTATTACTAGATGGGAGTCAGACAGTTGCTAGGACCCTTCCACTGTTACAATATATTTTAAGGTCTGTAGGCTTTCTTCATGATGCCCCAACTGTTTTTTTGGTATTGTGTATTGCTTGCATGAGTGGCCGTAAGGCAGTGATGGCTAACCTTGGCACCGCATATGTTTTGGAACTAATTTCCCATGATGCTCAATTACATTGCAGAGTGCATGAGCATCATATAAAATGTAGTTCCAAAACATCTGGGGTGCCAAGGTTCACCATCACTGCCCTAAGGCATGCCGCTTCCTCATGCCACCGTTCTGCCTGAAAATCACATCCTCATCTACCAATGTCATCATTTGTTAGACCCGCATGGTGCCCAAGGTTGTAATGCAGCACAATAAAAAAAAGTCACTTTGTATACGAGTCAGCCTTTGACTCGCTGGCTTGAAGGCAATTTTTGGGGAATTTTAAGGCAATTGTTGGACATTTTTGCCAAGGCAGCCAGAAGGTCTCAGAGGGCATCCCAGGTTGAAAAAGGCTGATTGCTTTTATTCTTCATACTCCTATTGACTGCAGCACAAGTACAGTATCAGCATACCTTCCAAGACTCTTTAAATTTTTCTCTGAAAAATTCATGAAAAATTAATTTTGACTGTAATCTGTAAGAGCAGAAGCAAGAGTAATTTGTGTTTGTATAGGAGAACAATGCAGAGTTTGTTGTTGCAGAGTGTGGGTGTGCGCTTCTTCAATCCAGTTTTACTGCATGTGTGCGATTGTATTGAAGCTTTTCCACCAACTCCCCCCAAATTCCAATCTCCGTAGTTTAACCAGCATTAAACCCATTTCTGCTGCAGCAGCAATTGCAATCAAAGAGCCTATTCTTTCATGTCCACTAACCTTTCTTTTCTTTTCCTTCTCAGATCCCTGTCGACCCTGCAGTGACACAGAGATCCTGTTAGCAGTGTGCATTAGTGATTTTGGTGAGTATAAAAGGCTGCATTTTTATTTTCTGGTTATTCTCCAACTGGCGTATCAAGATAAAAAATTAATACATTTTATTTCTTTCCTTTTTGTCTGAATTTTTCCCTTCCTGTTTTTCCTCTGTAAGCTTTCCCCCGTTCTGGCTGGGGGGGGGGGGCTTTAGTCGGCGTGCTCGCCCTTTCCCTTGGGAAGGGTGGCGAGCACGCTTACTAACCCCCAGCCAGAATGGCTCGGATGATGGTGACAAGCTTACTGAGGAGGAACAGGAAGTGAGAAATTCAGACAAAGGAAGGGAAAAATTTAGAAGGGAAAGCTAAGGAAAAGGTTAGTGAACCAACAATGCATTAGCTTAAAGGAACCTATTTAGGTTATTGTACCCCAATCTGTGCACTATTGCAACAACTTGGTTGAGTAACATCTACTAGCACTAGCAGGAACGTTTCAGGACAAGTTTTGGGGCCTACCACCTTCTTCCCTTTTAAAGTCCTAGCAGGGTACTGCATGGACCTTTAGAAGAAGGGAGTAGGCCCAATAAGCTTGTCCTGTAAATCTAACGGTTGGTGCAAATATTGAGTTGTGGATGGTAGAGCCGGTTCACACACAGGCGACGCGTCAGGCGGCTCAGCCGCCTGACGGGTCGCTTCACATGTAATGCAATGGGAGCCTTCTAATCGTAGGGACGATTTTATGACTTCTGGGGCGACTTGCATTGACTTCTATACAGAAGTCGTCTTGCAAATCGCCTCTGAAATCGTCCTCAGGACGACTTGCAGAGACGCCCCCGGAGTCGTGCCGCATATGTGTGAACCGACTCTTACTGAACAGTGTTGTAACCAAGAAAACAAAATATTTACTGTTTGTGTCATTAACTTCCCTTAACCCCCGGTTCTCACTGCTGCGGCTTGAGAGTTCAAAGTTGAATGACAAGTCACGCCCCATTAACGGCAATGGAACCACTGTAATCGGTGCTACTCAAGTCACACCAACTTGGGGAAAAAAGTTCCTGTACTAATTTTGCTGCAACTTCAACACAACTTGCATTGACTTTGCTTCTGTTAAAGAAGTTGTATGCAACCCCCGATAAAGTCGCATTGAAAGTTGCAGCAGTGTGAACAAGGGCTTACTGTTGGCTCACATGGCTCAATGTGCATGGGTTTTGGTATTCCTGGAGGTGATCTGTTCTTCAAGGGGGTATGGCGCTGGTGAAGGAAAGATGTGGGTGAGCTTCGTTATGGTCTTTTGCCTCTCTAACGACAAAAGAGCGTTCCGCAAGAAGGCTTCTGATGGGTGTAGAGGCACATGTGATATGGAAGGTTGTCACACTTGAGTTCAAGGAGTAGAGCCAGCAACTCCAAATGCCCTTATTAATACTTTATTGATGCTCTGTGTCTGAACAGACATGCAGAGCGGCAACGTGGCTCGGGTGCCTCCATAGTAACCTGCTTGCTGTGGGGGGCACTCGATAGGAGGGAGGAAACGGGAGCACAGAGGGGAGAAGGGAAAAGAGGAGGATCGGGGCTGCCCTGTGCAAAACTTTAGAGTTGACTTGTTGGCCGAATTCTCGCATGGAGTAAAAAAATTAGGGAAAAGGAAATGAGCCATTTAAAATAGACACAAGTTGGTAAAAGAGGAAGTGGAAACAATTTGTATATTATAAACAATTAGACTATCCAATGTGCATTGGCACCGCCACTTGAAGCCTCCAATGAAAATGCATGTGACAGGGTGGCAACAGAAGGGCGCAGTTGGTAGATGGGGACAGAGCATTGTCGCCCTATAACAGTGATGGCTAACCTTGGCATCCCAGATGTTTTGGTACTAATTTCCCATGATGCTCAACTACACTGCAGAGTGCATGAGCATCGTGGGAAATGTAGTTCCAAAACATCTGGGGTGCCAAGGTTCGCCATCATCGCTGCCCTATAACCTTGCCTAAACAAGGACCTCAATTGCCAGATCCTAGGATATTATTGAAGTCTAAGTTGTAGATGTAAAGATTATTTAAAAGTGACCTTTTGGAATGACATTAACATTTTAAAGCTTGATTGAGTTTACATGTACAGTACATAAAAGCATAGAGATCGTTTTAAAAAAAATAAAATAATCCAAGATTGCAAAAATATTAATACATTATTTTTATTTTTTTCTAGTTGTCAAAGGTTCTATCAAAGAAGTAACCAGTGACCTGGAACAGCAGGAATCCATCATTTCTGTTTCCATCAACAGACTTTACCGACAAAAAAGCAAAATCTTCACGCCCAACCAAGAACATGGAGGTTGGGATGGTCTGATAAGGACGCCTCTAGAATGTGGCGTCAGACCAGGACTGGGGGAGTTCTTGATCACTGGACAAATGCACTTTGGAGAGCCCCGATTGGGCTGTGCGCCGCGGTATAGGGACTTCCAGAGGATATATCTAGAAGCAAAAAGTAATGGATTAAACCCATGTGAAATTGACACTGATTGAGAGACCCAAGCACTGCCTTGTCAGGGTTTTGTAGACTGTTCTACCTTTCCGATGTTGGCTACCTTTCCGATGTTGGGACTGTAGTTTTAAAGGACAGCAAACACTTGGAAGGATTATGAAGACTTTTTTTTAGAAGTGGTTGAAGGTCTACCTATCCACGACGTGAGCTGTTACACTAAAGTGTTGGAGGTACGAAATCGAAATGGGCCCGGCCCAAACTCGCCACTGTACAAGACTGCCATTTGAGTCTTGCGTCGCAAACCTAAGTTATTATTATTTTTCTAATCTCAAGTCTTAAACCGAAGAAACTGCCTCCTATTTTTGGTATTACTAATGTTTCATGATCCATAAAACATCGAAGTTGTAGCAATCCAACACAGCGTATTTTTTGTATAAAATGGTTCGTCGCGCAAGGACGATATGTTGTATTTTTTTTTAACATGCTTTGTAAAAAGCTTGGTGTACATTTTTTCTGAGAATGTTTCTTACAAAAGAAATGTTTGTGAATAATTTTTTTTTTGTTTGTTTTTAAAAGTTTTTATTGTGCAATTGCGATCTGACATTTTGCGCAGGTCAGTTGATTGTGTTTTTTTTTTTTCCAATTCCAGTGAAATAAAAAGACCTGGAATTTTATGTGTTTGTGTATTCCATTGACTATGTATTGTCTGTGTTCCAAATGAAAACCTGTACTCCTAAAAAGGCAACTTGCCTGGCCAGCCTCTGGTTTTAATAAATCAATGATCCCAATATAATATGGAGGAAGCAAAGTCACATTATCAGACTTTCACCTAAGCTGCAATGTTACTTTAAACCACGTATGTCAAACGCAAGGCCCACAGGTCGAATCTGAGCGACCAGGCCTTGGCATGTGGCCCTCGCACTCATTTTCGCAGCCGGACTGTGGCGACACTCTGTGGGGGGAATCCAAATACTACTGACCCTATGAGGGCAACCATACTGCTGTTGACTTGGTGCATAGGACAGCCCTGGAACTGCAGTAGAATTGCACATGGAAATACCCTCTTGATCCCCGCGCGCTCTGTAGGTAGCTCCCTCTTGATCCCCGCGCGCTCTGTAGGTAGCTCCCTCTTGAGCCCCGCGCGCTCTGTAGGTAGCTCCCTCTTGAGCCCCGCGCGCTCTGTAGGTAGCTCCCTCTTGAGCCCCTCGCGCTCTGTAGGTAGCTCCCTCTTGAGCCCCTCGCGCTCTGTAGGTAGCTCCCTCTTGAGCCCCGCGCTCCTCCAGATACAGCTGGCCCTTTTTTAAGGCGCCCATACTGCTGATGTGGCCTTCAATGAAATTGGGAAGGGACACCCAAAAGTTCCTAATGAAAACCTGTATTCCTAAAAAATGCAAGTTGCCTGGCCAGCCTCTGGTTTCAATAAATCAATGATTCCAAACTAATATGGAGGAAGTGGGGTAAAAAACATAGATAGAGATAATCTATCTCTCTATCTCACACACACTCATTATTTTTTTTAAATGCATGCAGTGTATAAATACCTGACTTGGTAAGACTGAAAGAAGGAGCAGCTGCGCAAGGAAACCAGTCAGCGTGTTCATGTGTAGACAAGCCACATGCTGATAGGAGGAGAACGCAAAGTGACAGATGAGCTATTCTTTCTGCGGCTGTTCCTTTCAATGTCCAGTCCGAGGCTGGGGAATGGAAAGACCTGTTATAACTTCAGCAGATAAAAATCTGGTCTCCTAAATATCAGACTTAATATGCTGTTGTCCAGTGGCGACTGCACTTTTTTTTGGGGGGGGCAAATTAACTGAAACATATGCAGCCACTGTGCCCGTTGTCTGCCCGGCACTTTCCCCATCGTGATGGCGGGTCAAGCAGCGAGCCATGGGGCAGGTAGCACGACAATGCTCCTGTGTCATTTGTGTGTCTTCCAGTTCTGCTAGGTGGCCAATGAGATCACCTCTGCCTTCAGCCAATTAGGTGACCGGTATTACATCCGTGCCTCCTGATTGGCTGAGAGGTGGTTCTGTGTTGAAAAAAGCAAATATTTATCTACCAAGTTCACCTTTGAGGCCTATTATGGCTCTAATCGGGTGCTTCCAAAACACCTCCCTGCCGCTGTAATTAAGGCGCCCGGTGTCTTAAAAGGGGATGGACCCCTGAATGGGGGGGTGGCTACAGCACACATAAATAGATTCATGCAATGCATGAATCTATCCATACTACACAGAGGGGGGATGGCTGGAGAGAGGGGGTGGCGCCTGTGCGTCCTTAATAGATGCACTGCTACTGCTGTTCCCGAACCTGCAGTAGTGGGAATCCTGATGGATTACTATGAGAAGCACAGACAGCCGTGTTTCCTTCCCTATTTAATATATAGCGTGTCTATTTTGCTGTTTATCCAATTTACACTCAGGTCGATTAAAATCACATTTATTTGAATTGGACAGTTCCAGTAAAATCTTAACTGGTGCACCCTAATTACATTTTCATATGCAGATTGATCAGTATCGCCTGATTCCAGTGGTTGTAGAAGAGCCCATTTATACCATAAGCCTGTCGCATCACCATCACATGCTATGGTGTGTTTTTTTGGAGATTTTAAATCCCACGAGGCCTGTAGTGTGAACTGATTTTCTTGTTGTGTAATAGACCTGTCACATAGAGTATTCCATTTTTAACAGAGTTCTCTTAGCTGTATCCTTTAAGACAATGGTGATCAACCCTGTCCTCAGGGCCCACTAACAGGCCAGGTTTTATGTATTACCTTGGGGAGATGCAGACTAGAATACTGCAATCACTGAGCAGCAAATGATATCACCTGTGATGTATTTTAGTTATCTTGCAAACCTGGCCTGTTAGCTGGCCCTGAGGACAGGAGTTAATGACCACCGCTTTAAGGAATGATGTCTGCAGTAATTAAGGGCGCTCTAGTTGACCTGATGACCATTGTCCTAGGAAGTGGAGGATGTTGTGTGGTCAACAGAACTGGCATATGGGAGGGAAAAACTCCCAATGGGAGACTCCTGTTCTGGGGAAAATTTAAAGTTGGCCATACATGACTTGAATCTCATCAAGTTCCTGTCAATCTGATAAAATTCAAGCCTTGGACGACCCTGTCTACAGCACCTAACTCTACCAATTTCAGATGAAAAATCCAAGGAGAGAGAGGAAATGGGATCTGCTTGGTTGAATCTTAATATAGGTTAGTCGCACCTCATCCCATGAAATAGTGGAGTATATTGTATGGACGGTAGGGGACTATGGCGGTGCTTATATTATTGCATACAAAGATAATTTTTTAATAATTTATTAAAATATTCAAACATATAACATTATACATAATATATCTTGTAACAAATACAAAAAAATCAGGTTGAAAAATTCAAGGAGCCAGGTGGAAAAAAAAATTGGTTGCCCAGTGATGGTACCCAATCGGCTGCAGTGTATATAGGGGTTGATTTGATAAAAACTGAGGAATGGAAAATCTGGTGCAGCTCTGCGTGAAAACCAATCGGCTTCCAAGATTTTTTTGTAGCTTAGTGGTTCTAAATCCTTAACATGTTTTGCCTTGTTGTATTCCTTGCATCAATTTTGGTTCCTGGAAGCTGTTGGCAAATTTGTTGGACACAAACCTGAACAAACTGCATACATTGCAATGCTTCTAAAGTTGAATTTCAATAAAATCAAATTAATCGTCCTAAAAAGAGTGACCGTAAACCATAATAAAGGATCCAAATTGTGGTGTTATTGGATCACACTTATAGAGTTCAGCTTTAAAATGAGATGGTAGCTAGACAGGAAACGGATCCAGACTGGAGACGTCCACCACTGAACACCACCACACACAGCTTCTTACTAGATATTTTAATATGAAGATACATTTTGGACTGTGGCTATCAATCTTTCACTATTACAGAGGGTCAAACCGCTTTATAAATGATCACAGGCAACCTCCAAGATGGCTCCCTTCATCTGGTATCCCTTCAATAAGGGTTCCAAATCTTGGCACCATGTCAATATAGGATCTCACGTACACAACTTGGGTCCCCATTTCCCCCATTGTTTGGATATATAGAGAGCTATGGGTGCTGATATCGGGAAATGTGTCCATCCTTGCTGTTTAGCCTTCTATCCTCTCACTCAGCTGAACTCTTTACATGAATGGCCAGCTTAAAAGGGGCTTTCCCTCACCTTGGAGAAATTAGAAAGATTTCCTCTGACCTATGTTTCTATCTCCACAAGAAAGAAAAGAGAAATTGGATTTCGGCTGCTTGTAGTGAGGGGCTGTCATGACTTGGCGCTTAACAAGGTTGGGGACGCTCTCCCTGCCCCCATATGACCGCATTGGGTTCCTGAGTAGCGGATTGGCAGGCACAAGTGTGGTCATGTAGCTGGCAACAAGAGATTTGCCCATCCTTGCTGTTTAGGGTGGATGGGGGAATCTTTGGATTTCTCTTGTTCAGCTGAACTCTTTACATGTATGGCCAGCTCAAGATTACATTTCTCTACTTCTCTTTGGCAAAATTGGAAAGATTCCCTCTCACCGTCTGTTGCCTCTGCAAGTAATATAAGAGAAGGGAAATTGGATTTGGCTTCTGGAAGCAAGGGATATCATGGCTTGGAGCCTAAACAGAGCTGGGGCCCTCTCTCTTTGCCCCAATATCACAACTTTGGGTGCCTGAGCAGCCAAAAATGTTAGTCACATGGTTTCCACCATACATGGAGGCAGAATGTTTCAATCTTTTCAACACAGAGGAACCCTTGAAATAACTTTCGGCTCATGATGCATTAGTGTGCCCTTCATCACTGCCTCGGGTACTGAGTGGCCGGCTCCCCTCCTTTCCTGAAATGCTGGCGGATCTGTCACAACAGCACTGCTCCTAATGACGGTCTTCCACTATACCTATAAAGCCATTACTATCCTGTAACATGTGAGTGGCTAATTTTCTTTGGATTCTAAATAGCTTTTAGATACTACACTTGGAGGTGCTTTTCCATTATCTTGTCTGTGTGAAGAATTCCTACACGTGTGGTCATCGGAAAGACCTACCCTCTTACCGATATCTTAAAAGATCAATGGTGTCAGTGGGAACTTATCTGACAGAAATAATTTGCTTGAGGAACCACAAGCTTCTATGGAACTCTGGTTGAGCAACCCTGCATGAAGGTATCAAGTATTTTCCTTGCTCTAAGTGTCTAGGTCAGGGGTCTCAAACTCAAATTACCTGAGGGCCGCAAGACAAGTTTTAATATCCATGGGGGGCCGCATGCAAACTTTCAAACTTCACAAACAGTAATGGTGTCAGCGAACGTATTATTAACCCCCAGCTCTGTGTCAGCAGACGCATTATTAACCCCTAGTATTGGTGTCAGCAAAACGCATTATTAACCCTGACCACTGCACTGCACACGGACCACTGCACAGCACATTGCCGACAGACCACTACACTGCCGACAGACCACTACACACTGACCACTCACCATCATGACACAGCACATCAAGGCTCAGGGATCAGGACACAGAGCACATCAAGGTACAGGGCACAGCACATCAGGGCACAGAGCACATCAAGGTACAGGGCACAGCACATCAGGGCACAGAGCACAGAGCACATCAGGGAACAGAGCACAGCACATCAGGGCACAGGGCACAGTGCACATCAGGGTACAGGGCACAGCACATCAGGGTACAGAGCCCAGCACATCAGAGCACAACAGGGTACAGAGCACATCAGAGCACAGCACAACAGGCCACATCAGGGTACAGGGCACGGCACGACAGGACATATCAGGACAAGGCACATGGCACATCAGAGTACAGGGCACGGCACATCAGGACAGGACATATCAGGACAAGGCACATGGCACATCAGGGCACAGCACATCAGGATAGGGTACAAAGCCCAGCAAAGCAGGGTACATGCACACAGGGTACATGGGCCACAATCAGGGCACATTAGAGCACACCAGGGCACAGCACATCAGTACAGGGCACATGGCACATCAGGGTACAGGGCACAGGGTACCCTGATGTACAGAGCCCAGCACATCAGGGTACATGGGGCACATGGCACATCAGAGCACATGGCACATCAGGGCACAGGAGGGTACATGGGGCACAATGAGAGCACACCAGGGAACATGACAGCACATCAGGGCACATGAGAGCACATCAGGGCACAATCAGGGCAAAGGTCAGCGTTTACTTGTTGTTTTCTTCAGATGCAGAGCAGTGCAGGAAGTGTCTGTCAGAGGTTCACTTCTCTCATGTCACACTGCTACCCCCCGGCTGCCCCTCCTCTCTTCTCGTCCATCCCAGATGATGTCACAAGCAAATGGGGATGGACGAGAAGAGAGGAGGGGCTGCCGGGGAGTAGCAGCGTGACATGAGAGAGAAGTGAACTTCTGACAGACGCTTCCTGGGCTACTCTTCATGCACCTCAATCTACACTTCTGCAGCACCCGCCCTGCCTGCGGGCCATTTATTACCGGCCCGCGGGCCGGTACTTTGAGACCCCTGGTCTAGGTTGAAGTCAAGTAAAGGTAAATATTTGATGATGCCACCATGTCAACATGTCGCTTTGTGAGCCAAGTACAGGTTGGCTTACAGACACATTAAAGGCGTTGTGTTCTGGGGGAACCCTGGATTAGAAACCCTGCATGAAGGTATTTGTATTTTCCTTGCTCCTAGGAAAGGTAAGTATTTGGTGCTACCATGTCATCCTGTTACTTTGTGCTATGTGAGACAAGTACGAGTTGGCTTACATTTAAAATTTAAGGAGTTGTGTTAGGGCATGTAGGGAGATTCTTAAAAAAAAAAAAAACATCTATTCAGTGGTGAAACTCCTGCATTGTCCTATGTTAGCAGTGGCTTCTTGACCCTGAAACCCAATGAGCTGCATTTATCTATAGACAGGTTCTGTATGGCTTCAGCATGAAAAAAAAAGTCTGGACTCTTCTTCACCATGGCTATCAGTGGTCCGAGCTGGTTCAGCTATAGTAACCATATAATAATTCTGTAAAACTCAAGCTGGACCATGGCCATTAAGCTGTAGTCTCTTTTTCACCATGGCAACATGTGGTCCAACTGGAACAGCTATAATAATGATAATTCCTTAAACTCAAGTTGGACCATGACTATTAGGCTGTAGACTCTTCTTCACCATGGCTACCAGTGGTCCAAGCTGGAACAGCTATAGTAATTGTATAATAATAATAATTCCGTAAAACTCAAGTTGGACCATGGTTATCAAGCTGTAGACTCTTTTTTGCCATGGCTACCAGTGGTCCAAGCTGGAACAGCTATAGTAATGATTCCGTAATATCAAGTTGGACCATGGCTATCAGGCTGTAGACTCTTCTTCCCCATGGCCACCAGTGGTCCAAGCTGGATCAGCTATAGTAATGGTTCTGTGAAACTCAAGTTGGACCGTGGCTATCAAGCTGTAGACCAGGGGTCTCCAAACATTCTTCAGAAAGGGCCAGTTTACTGTCCTACTGACTTTAGGGGGGGTCAGACTGTAACCAGTGAGAGTAAACAATGCCTGATCTTTGGTATATGGGGGAAAAATAGTTTGTGTCCATGGAAGGAAATGTGCCCAATTATTGCTGTCGTTAGAGGAAATGATGCCAAATCGTTGATGTTAGTGGAAGGAATTCTGCCCTATTGTTGGTGTCAACGGCAGGAATGACTCAAGGGTCCGATAAAGGCAAGCAAAGGACCACAGTTTGGAGACCACTGCTGTAGACTCTTCTTCACCATGGATATCAGTGGTTCAAGCAGGATCAGCTATAGTAGTGATTCCGTAAAACTCAAGCTGGACTATGGCTATCAAGCTGTAGACTCTTCTTCACCATGGCCACCAGTGGTCCAAGCTGAAACAGCTATAATAATGATTCTGCAATATCAAGTTGGACCGTGGCTATCAAGCTGTAGACTCTTCTTCAACATAGCCACCAGTGGTCCAAGCTGCAACAGCTATAGCAATAATTCTGTAAAACTCAAGTTAGACCATGGCTATCAAGCTGTAGACTCTTCTTCACCATGGCAATCAGTGGTCCAAGCTGGAACAGCTATAGTAATGATTACATAATCTCAAGTTGCACCGTGGCTATCAAGCTGTAGACGACTTCTTCACCATGGCTATCAGTGGTCCAAGCTGGAACAGCTATAGTAATGATTCCGTGAAACTCAAGTTGGACCGTGGCTATCAAGCTGTAGACTCTTTTTTTCAAAATGGCCAGAAGTTAAATGATAAAAGTTTCTATAAATCTGTTTGTTCACCCTCCCCCAACTGGCACACAGCGGCAAACTGTTTAATATTTGAGGTTAAAGAAAACGTAGAAACCTTATCATACTCCCATACCATCAGGTATGAAGGCATAATTTATTTTTTCTATATTTTCACAAATTCGGCCTAAAACACAGCGTTCTTTTTTCCCTTCGTGTGAGCGGCTGATTCATAAATTTTCAGTTACTCATTTTTAATCCACACTAAATCAATGAGCAGAGAGAGAGAGAATTGAAAACTCGGGACACGGACTTCCTGTAAGTGATGTCAGGGTAAAATAAGGGCCCCTTTGTTCGATGACATCGGCCCAGAAATAACAGGAGCGAAAATGCCAGAGAATGTGTGCGCTGACCAGGGCCGCTTGTGTGTGCTCCCTTTATTTTTAATTGGACTGATGCAAAAAGGAAAAAAAAAAAAATTCCCTTTTGAGTCAGCCGGTTGATCCTGTTTCCGCGAACTGGATTTTGCTAATAATATGAATAAAATTAGCTGGCACTTTCAGCCGCGGCTTTGAATTGAATATAAATGTGTTGCTAGCCATTTTTTTTGGGCTACTTGGCTGCACCGGATCCTCCAGGAGGTCTCGTTTCGTATACGTTTTTAAAAGTCCCAAGTAAATTTATTGCTCAATGTGCCGTTGTGGGCAAAGCTACACAAGGTTTAATTTGTGCAATGTTGTAATCGAGTGTCGCAGGTCCGTGCCAATAAATAAATCCTATGTATTTCAGCCAGTAGAATTTTATTTTGGGAACTTTCCACTCTGAGATCCTTCTCCTTTCGCTATATGAAGCAGTGAAATTGGTCACGTGACTGGCCGCTGGCAGAAGTCAAGATTCCTGTTATTTACGACAGTTTTGCAGCTGTTTAACCCTCTTGTTCCTGAGCTGTTTTTTTTTTGTACACATCTAAAAATAATTTTAGGCCTGAAGATTAGTTAACCCCCCCCCCCCCCCAAATATATTTTCTAAAAGCAGAAACCCTGGAGCAGGGGTTTAAAACTCAATTTCATCGTGGGCCTGCATCAGCATTGTGATTTCCCTCAAAAGGGCCGGTTGTATCTGTAAGATTAGGTGTCCAGCGCATCCCCTCCCCTTACTTAGATGTTAAGAGCCCCCCCACCATCGGAAGTTGAGTCCCCCACTCTCCCTTACATCTCAGTGCACCCCAGGGCCGATCCTAGGCAGGGTGCACAGGGTGCTTTGCACCCAGGTGCCCGTAGAGGTGGAGGCGCCAAAGTGGCAGAGTTCTCCGCTCCCTTCTCTCCTTATTTGTGTCCATAACTAGTGTTCTGAGCATAGGTGTGTGTCTGTCCAGAACTGATGTGTCTCTGACCATCTCCTTTACTATGTCTGCAGTCTCTGATCATCTCATTATGTCTGCAGTCTCCGACCGTCTCCTGTACTCAGTCTGCAGTCTCTGACATTCTCCTGTACTATGTCTGCAGTCTCTGACCATTTCCTGTATCATGTCTGTAGTATGTCTAGGGGCTCTTTCTAACAGACTCTCTAACAGAAGCCCTCTCTGTGTCCATCAGAGAGGCCCAACTCCAGGTCCCAATAAAGTACTCTGCTTCTCTACCTGTATTTTGTTTATTGTTAAGAGATCATGTAAGGATCCCAGGGTAAAGAAGACTTTGTGGGGGAGCATCTCTGTGGTTGAGTCATTGCCATAGAAACATGTGTAAAGGGGAGGTGTTAGTATGATGACCACGCACATGTGGGGGCACCAGAAATTATTCTGCACCCAGGCGCCTGTGACCCTAGGATCGACCCTGGTGCACCCCCTTTTCTTTATGCTGCTGCTGGGAAGAAGCTGGATGCATTTCTTAAAAGCAGAAAGTAAGGGGTCTTGAGGAGGACCAGAGGAGGGCTGGAGCTCTCCTGCAGCTGCAGGAGAGCAGCGGGGGCCACACAAAATGGCCTGGAGAGCTGCAATCGGCCCGTGGGCCTTGTGTTTGACACCTGTGCCCTGGAGAGTAAATGGTGTTCCAACTTCTTATGTCACGTGATATTTTGCAATTGTTTATCAAGCATGCGCGTGTTTTCCACATGATCATTTTTCTATGGATCGGATCCCCATACAAGATTGGAGTTGTGTATTTTTAGTCGGATCAGGACCGTGATTGGCCAATTCTGTTATAAATCCGGCCACCGCCAGCCCGAGAAGGAGAAGCGTTGGGCAGTCCCGTCTCCCTGTTCATGACCGGCATTAGCCCATAGGTTTCTTTGGATGAGCATCAAAATGTCCAGCATTGTGTCGAGGTGACAGGTGCCCTTAGGCTTTATTCTAACAAAGGCAAATGGTTTAGTTTGCCTTCAATGCAAGTGATTCGACCAGAGGTTTGAATGGAGGGTTTATCTGCGGGGGGCTTGGTCTCTCAGGTTGAAGGCTGTCAGGAATGATATTTTCAGGGGAGGGAGGAAGAGGCAGCGAAGGAATGAACCACCTGCTGGATGTATTGTCTGTGGAAGAAAGGAGCCAGTGGAGCTTGCATTGAATGCCTGAACTATCTCCTACTTCCTACACTTCTATATCTCACTGATGGTGGGGACCCCGGCGTAGTCATCCCAGTTTTTGCAATGGTAAAGAACCATTCATGGGCCAAGCTGTGCTACTGAATGTTGGGACTTGATTATGAATGACGGCTATCACTTGATATGCCATACTACAGCGGCACCCGCAAAAAATGTACAATACGCAAAAGATGTACATTAAAGTCGATTATGTCATATTTTTCGCTTGATAAGACGCACTTTTCTCCCCACAAAAATTGGGGGGAAATGTCTGTGCGTCTTATGGAGTGAATATTGAACCGTCACTAGGATAGTCAGGGCGGGGGCATGACTGTGGCGGCTGGCTGCCAACTAGCTGACGCTGTTGCATCCTGGGAGTTGTATGCCACTAAGCTCTACTGGTGGGTGGAGAAGCAACACAGCCAGGGGGCTACAACTCCCGGGACCTTGGAGGCAGGGCACGGCAGGGAGCCGGGACGTGGGACCGATGTGACTAACTCAGGCTGCAACTTTGCTTGATCCCAGGACAGGAGCATCACCCCCCCCCCCCCCTCCCCTCCAGGACTGGAGGAGGCCATGCTTGGACCTGCTGAGCTGGCACTAGCAGCTGCTATTACTGAGGTGACAGACCCTGACACCCCCAGGGCCAGCTGAATCTAACATCCGATCTTTCTCCCCCCCCCCCATCAACCCTGTTTACTCCGCCCCAGTGTCCGTCTAGTAACCTCAAAATAGCCTTCAACATTGTGGGCCCTGCTGGGAGTTGCCCATGGTCTGTGGGTCCTGCGGGCTTGTGTGTCCTACTGGCCTGTAGGTCCTGCTGGGAGTTGCCCATGGTCTGCGGGTCCTGCTGGCCTGTGTGTCCTACTGGCCTGTAGGTCCTGCTGGTAGGTGCCCATGGTCTGTGGGTCCTGCTGGGAGTTCCCATGGTCTGTGGGTCCTGCTGGCCTGTGTGTCCTACTGGCCTGTAGGTCCTTCTGGGAGCTGCCCATGGTCTGTGGGTCCTGCTGGGAGTTCCCATGGTCTGTGGGTCCTGCTGGTATGTGTGTCCTACTGGCCTGTAGGTCCTTCTGGGAGCTGCCCATGGTCTGTAGCCAGCTCCCAGCAGGACCTACGGGCCAGCTCCCAACAGGACCCGCAGCCATTTGGATTAGAATATATTTTTTGTTGTTTTCCTCCTCTAAAACCTTGGTGCATCTTATGGAGCGAATATTGATGCCGTGTTAGAATAATCAGGTAGGGGGCATGGCTGGTGCGGCTGGCTGCCAACTAGATGTTACAACCTGGGAGTTGTAGGCCACTCCACGCACACTCAAGCTCTACCGGTGAGTGGAGAAGCGGCACAGCCAGAGGATTACAACTCCCGGGATCTTGGAGGCAGGGCACGCCAGGGAGCCGGGGCTTGGGACCGATGTGACTGGCTCAGGCTGCAACTTTGCTTGATCCCAGGACAGGAACAGCTGCGCAGAAACCATGGGAGATAAATACCGTAGTTGCAATGACTGCCATTGTATTCTCTAGGGTCTCTGATAAAAAAATAATAATAAATAAATAATATAAAGTTTGGGGGTTCTATGTAATTTACAAGCAAAAAAATATGATTTTTTTTACATGTAGGAGACTAGGAGAGAAATGTCAGAATTGGCCTGGTTGGCAAGTGATTAAAGTACGGGGGGGGGGGGGGGGTGCTTCCATTTTTTAACCCCTGTAGGTAAACAACAAAAGGAGGTTTAATGACCTTCTGGGCTACAGCTTTGATCGCAAAGATCCCCAACCACTCCCCCCCCCCCCCCCCTATGGCTATCTTGTGGATTCCTCTATGCTGGATGACCAGGTGTTGTTATTTTGTGCTCTTGCAATGACTATCGTAACCACTTCAACCAAGGAAGGAGCATTTGGCTGCCCAATGACCAGAGCACTTTTTGCAATTCGGCACTGCCTCGCTTTAGTTGACAATTGCGTGGTCGTGCGACGTGGCTACCAAACAAAATTTACGTCCTTTTTTTCACCACAAATAGAGCTTTCTTTTGGTGGTATTTGATCACCTCTGCGGTTTTATTTTTTTGCGCTATAAACAAAAATAGAGCGACAATTTAGAAAGAAAAATGCAATATTTTTTACTTTTTGCTATAATAAATATCCCCCAAAAATATATATGAAAAAAACGAATATTTTCCTCAGTTTAGGCCGATACGTATTCTTCTACATATTTTTGGTAAAAAAAAATTATTGATTGGTTTGCGCAAAAGTTATAGGGCTAGATTCAGAAAAAAGTTACGTCGCCATATCTCGAGATACGCCGCGTAACTTCTAAAATGCGCCGGCGTATTTTTTTTCTGTATTCAGAAAACAAGATACACTGGAATTTTGCTTAAATACGAGTGGAGTAAGTCTCTTATGCCGTCGTATCTTAATTGCATATTTACGCTGGCCGCTAGGTGGCGTTTTTCCGTGGATTTACGCGTTGAATATGCAAATGAGCTAGATACGCCGATTCACAAACGTACTTGCGCCCGGTCGTCGTATTTTACGTCGTTTACGTAAGCGTAAATCCGGCGTAAAGTTACCCCTGCTATATGAGGCGTACGTAATGTTAAGTATGGACGTCGGGACAGCGTAGAATTTTCCGTCGTTTGCGTAAATCGTTCGCGAATAGGGCTTTGCGTAAGTTACGTTCACGTCGAAACCAATGAGTATTTGCGGCGTAATTTGGAGCATGCGCGTTCGGAAAATGCGTCAATTACGCGGGGTCACGATTCATTTACATGGATCACGCCCCCTACCTGCCTATTTTGAATTAGGCGCGGTTACGCTGGCCCATTTACGGTACGCCGCCGTAACTTTGGGCGCAAAATTCTTTGTGAATACGGCACCTGCCTCTCAAAGTTACGGCGACGTAGCGTAAATGAGATATGCTACGCCCGCACAAAGATACACGGATGTATCTGAATCTGGCCCATAGCGTCTACAAAATAGGGGATCGTTTTATTGCATTTTTATGAATAATTTTTTTTTACTAGTCATCAGCGATTTTTATTGTGACTGCGACATTATGGCGGAACACATCGGACACTTTTGGCACTATTTTGGGACCATTCACATTTAAACAGCGATCAGTGCTATAAAAAATGCACTGATGTAAATGTAACTAGCAGTGAAGGGGTTAACACTAGGGGGCTAGGAAGGGGTTAAGTGTGTCCTAGGGAGTGATTCTAACGGTTAGGAGGCGTGGCTACGAGTGACATGTCACTGATCGCTGCTTCAGATGAGAGGGAGCATTCGAAAATTGAATAGTGTGTATGGGGTCTAAAGTTAACATTTATGACATAGGACTCCTCTTTGGTCATCAACAATTTATAAGTGCTGCGAGTCAAAAACCCTGTCCTTTTTTTTTATAATTTTTTTTGCTTTTACCGTTATAGAATTTCAATAGAAGCCAGAAATTCCCCCCTTCTTCTTCTTCCACTAATAAAAATCCATAACCCCTCATAACGTTTTCTGGTTTCTAAATGTTGGGTCTAGGACATATTCCAGGCCTGGCTGCCACTTCTGTTTTGGTTTTATGGAGTGTGACACAGATGGACTTGTGCTGGTCTAATGTTTCCATTTATTAATAGGCACCGCTTGGCTACTGTTCCTTATCCAGCACATTTCGGGTTTTTCTCTATGGAAAATAAAAGTCATCTAGCAGAGTTTTTAGTCACCAATCATTTTGTATAGAAAAGTATAAAGTAAAAGTAAACGCAGTCGCTAAAATCTCATAGAAGCTTAAAGAGGAACTGCAGTCCGCTCACATAATTTGTAAGAAAAACATCTTTGCCATTCTAAAGCTTCCCCTCGACCCACTTTGCATATTATTTTATATATACTGTGATTCTGTACTTTCCGAATATGCTGCAGAAATCTCCCTCCACTGAGTCTGGCTGAAACCAGCCAGGCTGGCCCCCCCTGCGCGAGCCGTCGTAGCTGTATGTCGGCTCTTTAAGGCACGTGCCCGAAGCGTGTCCCCCAGACTTGATGCGCGCAAGGCACCCGCGATTGCTCATTACAGAAGCGAGAACTGGGGGTGTGTGTGTGTAAACAGGTGTGAGGAGACCGATTGTGTGTTCATAACAGTGGCGGCTGGTGCTCAAAAATTTTTTTTTTGGGGGGGGGGGGGGCGCAAACAAAAATCACTGTGCTCATCAAATGCAGCCACTGTGCCATCAATTGTCACCACTGTGCCATGCCATCAAACGCAGTCACTGTGCCATCAATTCGCACCACTGTGCCATGCCATCAAACGCAGTCACTGTGCCATCAATTCGCACCACTGTGCCATGCCATCAAACGCAGTCACTGTGCCATGCCATCAAACGCAGCCACTGTGCCATCAATTTGCACCACTGTGCCATGCCACCAAATGCAGTCACTGTGCCATGCCATCAAACGCAGCCACTGTGCCATCAATTCGCACCACTGTGCCATGCCATCAAACGCAGTCACTGTGCCATGCCATCAAACGCAGTCACTGTGCCATGCCATCAAATGCAGTCACTGTGCCATGCCATCAAACGCAGCCACTGTGCCATCAATTCGCACCACTGTGCCATGCCATCAAACGCAGTCACTGTGCCATGCCATCAAATGCAGCCACTGTGCCATCAATTGTCACCACTGTGCCATGCCATCAAACGCAGCCACTGTGCCATCAATTGTCACCACTGTGCCCTTTAATTGTCACCACTGTGCCTTTTAATTGTCGCTGCTGTGCCAATTGTCCCCACTGTGCCCATTGTCGCCACTGTGACTATTAATGCTGCTGTGCCAATTGTCCCCATTGTCCCCACTGTGTCTATTGTCGCCACTGTTGATGTCACTGTGCCCTTTAATTGTCACCACTGTGCCCATTAATGCTGCTGTGCCAATTGTCCCCATTGTCCCCACTGTGCCCTTCGTTGCGGCTGTGCCCTTCGTCACCGCTGTGCCCTGTAAAGTTCCCCTCCCCCCGCCCGGCACTTACCTTTACTGGAGTCAGCCATCCACATCCCTCAATGCCTTCTGCCGCCCTCAATGACTGACAGGCGTCCAAGCCAATCAGGTTACCGGTAGCCAGAACCGGCCAACCTGATTGGCTGAAACGCCTGTCAGTCTTATCCAAGGAACGCAACCCCCGTGCATTCCGAGGATAAGCTTCCGGGACCCGAGGGCTGTACTCGGAAAGCCTATCAGAGCCGCTGGCTCTGATAGGCACTTCCGCACAGCCAGCCAGCTGCCGTTATTCAGATAGCCAGACATGAGCGCCGCCGCCGACCATCTGAATAGAACAGCGGCAGCGGCGATAATAACATAGATTTGTGCAATGCATGAATCTATGTTATTAGACTCAGTGGCGGTGAGAGCCAGAGGGGGCGGCGCTCCAGCGCCCTCTATGGACGAACCGCCACTGGTTCAAAATATGTATGAACACCGATCAATCTCTTCCTCTAGTCAGTCCCATTTCCCCTTCAGTTAGAACACACATTAGGTGACACATTTAACCCCTTGAAATTTTTACAATAATCAGTGTATTTTTATAGCACTGATTGCTGTATAAATGACAAAGGTCCCAAAAATGTGTCAAAAGTGTCCGATGTGTCTGCCATAATGTCGCAGTCCCCATAAAAATCACAGATCGCCGCCATTACTAAAAAAAATTATTACTAAAAATGCCATACAACTATCCCCTATTTTGTAGACGCTATAACATTTGCGCAAACCAATCAATAAACGCTTATTGTGATTTTTTACCAAAAATATGTAGAAGAATACGTATTGGTCTAAACTGAGGAAAAATATATATTTTTTTTTTTTTTGAATGGCATATTTATTATAGCAAAAAGTACAAAATATTGTGTTTTTTTTTTCAAAATTGTCGCTTTTTACCACCAAAATACCACCAAAAGAAAGTATTTGTGGGGAAAAAAAGGACGCCAATTTTGTTTGAGTGCCACGTCGCACGAGCACGCAATTGTCAGTTAAAGCGATGAAGTGCCGAAACGCAAAAAATGGCCCAGTCATTGGGCAGTCAATTCTTCCGGGGGTTGAAGTGGTTATGGACCTATATATATATATAAGCACATATATATAATATTATATGGCAAATAATATATACATTGATGATGGGCAATAAAAATAAATAAAAAAAAAGGCCGGCACAGTCAACACTCAGGCAGAAGCTCTGTTGTGACATTTTCCTGTCAGTCAGGCAAAGTGAACGTTATCTTCGATCTCCCGCTGTTTTTTGTATACTCGTTCTCCACTGCACACCCCCACCTCCTAAACCCATAATACCTGAAGATTTTCTGTCCTGATCCTCCCTTCTTATCTTCAGTCATCACTGTTTGTTGTTCTGGATATCACACTTCATCTCCAATGCACTCTTGTGACCCTTTTTTCTTTGTTTAAATTGACCTTTTTTTTATCCTGCAAAGAAAACAAGGCAGAGTTATAAAGGTAATAACAAAAACCAGGTAGCAAACAAGTGTAAATCTGGCCATATATTAACCCAGCCATAGATGGATCGAAATTCGACCCATCAATCCATCTATGGCAGTGGTTCTCAACTCCTGTCCCCGGGACCCACCAACAGGCCAGGGTTGCCACCTTTCTTCAAGTCAAACGCGAACACTTTTGTGACGCACAGCAATTTTTCTTTTTATAGTATAAACTATACACATATTTTAATAATAAATAACATTTCTAATCATATGAAGTTAACAAGAGTTCCCCTTTACATCAGAGTCCACAGAGTTCCTCTTTTACATCTGAAATTGCAGAGTTCCCTTTCACTGTAAGGGGGAACTCTGGGGACTCTAACATAAGGGATGCTCTGGGAACCCTGATTTAAGGGAGAACACTGAGAACTCTGATGTACGGAGAGGACTCTGCTGTAAGAGGGAACACTGTGGCCTCCGGTGTAAAGGGGAACTCTGATGTAAGGGGTGCTCTGAGAACTCTGATTTACATTAGTGTACTCACTCAGAGGCAGGAGAGAGAAGGGGGGAAGGGGGAGTCACAGACAGGGATGGATGGTGAACTCACTCACCATTTGGTAGTCAGCAACTCTCATCCAGATGTATCTGAGGCTGCTGGACTTCAAACTTCTGGCCCCCACGTTCCGTTTCTGAGGCTCAGTGCCAGGGATTGGAGTGTGGGCAGACACAGAGGGGTAGGGGTGGGAGGAAGAGGTGCAGATTGAGCCTCACTCCTCTGCCGTCTGTGTGTGTGTTTGGGGGGGGGGGATTGTTAGTGCTGGCTTGTGTGGTGTAAAAGTGAGCATAACAGACAACTCTCAACTCAGACAACTGCAGCCAGCAACCCTACTGGGAAGCCATAGTACGGTCTGAATAGTGCGTACGCAATACAAGCACGGTATTTGATAAAATCTTAACTCGGTTTGCGAGTATTGTCTCGCAACACGAGCAGGATTCAGGCCAAAGCGGTGTGCAGTACCGCGTTTGGCCTAAGGTAGGGGGGCGCCAAGCAGAAATGCTCTGAAATACGCGGAAAGACACGGAAATACTTTCCAAGCCTTTCCGAGGTTTGCCAAAGTCGGTGGTGGTGTCCTCAGGCCTTTCCAGCTGTTTCTGAGGCTCTCCGGCGCCCCCCCCCCCTACCTATGGCCACATTCGTTATTGCATGCCATTGAAGTCAATGCGGAACAAATTATTTTTGTTTTCATTGACTTTAATGGGGAAGCTCGCTTTGATATGTGAGTGCTTTGGATTACAAGCATTCTCCTGGAACAGATTAAGCTCATAATGCGAGGTTCCACTGTATTTGCTTTATACAGTACTTGTTGAGATGGATCGAAATAAACATACTGTAAATCTCACAAGCAAAAAGTAATGAATATTGCTGGTCCAGCTTTGACTATCAAATTTACATGGAATTATTTCTCATCAGACAGAACGGAGACAAAAAGAGCCAGGGCGGCAGTGCTAGGTGGCTGCCATTTTGTACATCACCTTTTAAAGCCTTTTCCATCGGACTTTTTTCCGAGGAATTCCATCGGAGTTCCGATGTTAGTTTGGCTGGGCAAAAGCCTGATCGTGTGTACGGGGCATAATTGAAATCCGGCGCCCATTGCCATCGTCGCCCACCTCACGGCCTGTCAAGTCTAATTCCCGCAAACACACGACCGTTATTCATGTCATGCAAAAAATTAAGTTTTTCTCAATGTGATTGTCGTGATTCCTCTCAAGCCTGCCTTGCATACACACATTCTTAAAAAAATGCTCGATCAAAGCGCGGTGACAACACGTACAACGGCACTATAAAGGGGAACTTCCAATAAAATGGCGCCACCCTTTGGGTGGCTTTTGCCAATTTCCTTGTCTCATAACTTGCATCTGAGCATGCATGTTTTTTCCCCCCTCGTAAGAGCGTACACACTACTGTTTTTCACTACGTGAAAAAAAAAACAAGAAAAAATAGAGCAAGTTTTAAAAAAAATAATCAGGCATTTTTCTCATCGAGAAAAATGCTCTGGAGCCGTACACACGTCCGAGCTTCTCGGCAGAATCCAGCGAGAAGCTCGCTGGGATCCATATTCTGCCGAGAAGCTCGATCGTGTGTACGTTTTCGCCGAGCAAACTGACGAGCGAGGCGTCGAGCCAAAATAGAGAGCAGGTTCTCTATTTCCTCAATGGGCCATCGGGACTAATGGCTCGACGGCTTTTTCGACAGCCTGGTCGACGAACTCGACGGCCGGCCGAGAACCTCGTCGGGCGGAACGATGAGTTTAGCTCGACGAGGTTCTCGTACGTGTGTACGCGGCCTTACACACGACATTACTCTCAGGGCCCCCGCCTACTACTGGGTGGGGAGCGGAGGAAGATCACTCCACCAGGGATGGCAAGGAGATAAGTAGGCAGGCAGCTGGCCGGGACTTGAGCCAAAGCAGAAGAACATGTGAGCGGAGCTGAATGGGCATGCACCAGAAACTGAAGCAATATTCCCTCAGCTCCGACCAGCACCTGATCATCAGAAAGGGGGAACAGATAATGAAAAAAAAATACACCCCCCTAAGCTAGTAGGAGGAACCTCTCTTCCTTTGGGGTTCTTGATACCGCCCTGGAAGAGTTGTCTTTTGATACTTATTGCATTCATTAATAAAGTTTTTTGCATAGAGCTGATGGTTCTCTGTGGTTGATTTCATTCACCTGCAAATTTTCTGTTGGGACCTCTTGCCTCAACATCCCCAGCTTTTTCTAATTAGTAGGAACGGCAAAGAAGCGGGGGGGGGGGGGGGGATGGGTGTAATTCAGATATATTTTTTTTTTGTTCTGCACTGACTGTCTTTGAAATTTTCCCAGCCCCCCCCTGTTCAAATCCAATCCAGGGACAAAACCGGGGACTAGGGTGACCACATGTCCCAGATTTCCCGGGACAGTCCCGCATTTTGCAGGTCTGTCCCAGGTACCTTTATTCCAGGACAATACAGTGTCCCGGAATTAAACTGACACAGCCAGCCCCCCCATTTTGGGGCCGATCTGATGCTCCCAAAAAAGGCCGCCACATCACCACTTTACTCCAAGACAGAACTTGTCCTGGCTGGGAATGTCTGGAAGAGCACAACTCCCGCCCCCTGCTTGCGATTGGAGAAATGATAAATCCCGCCTCTTGTGTCCAATCACTGTGCTGTGATTCGTTACAGCACAAGCTGATTTTTGGGAGGGAGGGTGTCCCTGAATGGTAGTTTGGAAATGTGGTCACCCTACCGGGGACAGGCTTGGTCCGGGAGTGTCCTTAATCCGGGGATGTCTGGTCGCCCTACCTTAGAGGTGCGTTTAGAGACTTCTGCTTGAATTTTTTTTAGCAGCAAGTGCCGGCATGTGTGGTGAACTGGAACCAGAGCCGCCGTGTTTGGGCTGTAGGAGGAGGCGCACGCTCTGGTTAATGATTGAAGCCCTAGGATACCTTATTAACCAGCCCTGTCACCCACCTCTCCTTGTCTCTTCATTATCTTAACAAGGATAATTCTTGTCTAACCCCTGAATTCTAATTGGAACTTGTTGAAGGAGCACGATCTGAGCGGCAGATGCCCGGTAACCTGGCAGCAGCAGAATTTCGAGATATTAAACCCTGATGAAGGATGAACATTTTGCCGGGTAAAAAGAATGGACTCTCTGTTTGGTCATAAAATAAGGTGATTTCAAGGCCTTAAAGGGCCAGCAAACATAGACAATCCGATATTAGAAGAGCGCGACATTGATCTGAAATGTATTTTAAGAGAGCCGTCCACGTTGGGTTTGTTTTTTAAGCAAAACTAGTCAAACAATAACCCTTTGCCACACTGCCCACTCTCTGCTCCCTAAACTCATAAAAACTTTAACAAGAGCCATAAACTGCACACCTTTGCTGCAGAAAACAGCTGTTTAAAGAGTCCTTCAACAGCCTTTCATGTAGCCAAACATTTAAGCACTTAGTCGTGTGACTTGTACATGTGAGAAAGATCACAGAACATATTGCATGATCGTCCCGACTGCTGTTGGATCCAAAGGCTTCTGCTAAAGGCTTATGCAGCGTACAGACGATCGATAAATCCGACAAGAAAACCGTGGATTTTTTTCCGACGTAATCTTGGCTCAAACTTGTATTGCATAGACACGCTCACACCAAATTCCGACAGTCAAGAACGCGGTGACGTACAACACTACAACGAGACGAAAAAAATGACGTTCAATGATTCTGAGCATGCATCAAATTGATTCCGAGAATGCGTGTTTTTTTGCGCGTCGGTATTGCATACAGAGGATCAGAATTTCCGAGCAGAACTTTTCTTGTCGGAAAATTTGAGAACCAGCTCTTAAATTTTCCTTGGCGGAAATAACGACAGAAAAATTCCAAAGGAGCCTACACACGGTTGGAATTTCTAACCAAAAGCTCACATCTGACTTTTCTTGGCGGAACTTCGGTTCGTGTGTACGCGGCATATGAATGGAGTGGAGAGTGGATTGTGCAGCGTAGTAAGGGGGGTCATTATACCACTAGAGTTTGTCAAACTCTTCCAAAACACCCCATCTGCTTGTTGGTCTCTTTAAAATAAACTTCAAAACATGATACAACTCATGCCTAAAGCAGACCATAACAAGTTTAAATCTAATGCCGCGTACACACCACCGTTTTTTGGGTTGTAAAAAATGTATTTTTTTCTAGACCATTAAAAATAAAAAAAATTGAGAAATGTACTCTTGGTTTTGCTGTGCAATGTTGAATGTCCTATGTTGTATAACATCTTTTCATCAATAAAAACTTTTTTGGTGGATTAAAAAAATAAATAAAAAAAATTACAACCTGAAAAACGGTCGTGTGTACGCGGCAATAAAGTTCTGTAGAAAAATGTAAATCAGCCTCCCCTCTCTCCCCTGCGCCGTCATTCAAGTCTACAATACATAGAAATGTATGCATTACGGCTTTGATAGGCTTCCTGATTACAGCCTGTTGGCTCTAATCGGCTTCCAAATAGTTAACCAGGGGACGCAGGGGGTGAATGAATGAAAACTTATATAGCGCGGCACATGCGAACTGAATCGCCTCTGGGCGCTTGTTGTTCCTGTCTCCTTTGATATCAAAAGAGAAAAGTCTTGACCTTTTTCCTAAATGCTAGGTGGTTCTCCTCCAACCGAATGCTGGTTGGTAAAGCGTTCCATAGTCTTGGACCCTGGATCGCAAATCTTCTTTCTCCTTTGGACTTGAAGTTGGCTTTCGGAACCTGGAGCAGGTTCTGATTCGTGGATCGCAAAACGCGATTTGGATTATGCGCTTTTATTAATTCGCATAAGTAAAGGGGGGCATTCTCATGGACACATCTATGCGTAAGACAGAGAGCTTTAAAAGCGATTCTGTCTTTAACTGGCAGCCAATGAAGGGCTCTCAGTGAAGGTGAGATAGATTCCCAGGGTTTTTTCCCAGTCACAAGTCTGGCGGCCGTATTCTGAACGACTTGCAGACGAGCGATTTGGTATTTGGGGAGACCGAGGTAAAGGGCATTTGCATAATCCAACCTGGAGTTTACAACTGCTCCCACCACGACCGCTAAATCTTCTTTAGGGATGAACGGAGTGAGTCTGCGTAGTAGGCGTTCCCTAGTTAACACTGACACTCGTCTCAGCCAATCAGGTTCACATCGAGGTGGGACCTAGGAGAAGACATAGAGGGAGCGCGGAGGGAGGATGGCTAACCCAAGAAAGGTAAGTTCGGGGGGGGAGCAATCTGGCAGTTTTTGAGGGGGCAAACTGGCAGAAATTCATGGGCAAAGTGGTGACAATTGATGCGCACAGTGGTGACAATTGATGGGCACAGTGGCGACAATTGATGGGCACAGTGGTGGCTGCGTTTGATGGCATAGCACAGTGGCTGCGTTTGATGGCATGGCACAGTGGCTGCGTTTGATGGCATGGCACAGTGGCTGCGTTTGATGACACAGTGGCTGCATTTGATGGCACAGTGGCGCCAATAGATGGCACAGTGGCGACAATATATGGCACAGTGGCGACAATAGATGGCACAGTGGCGACAATAGATGGCACAGTGGTGACAATAGATGGCACAGTGGCAACAATTGATGGCACAGTGGCGACAATTGATGGCGCAGTGGCGACAATTGATGGCATGGCACAGTGGTGACAATTGCTGGGCACAGTGGCTGCGTTTGATGACACAGTGGCGACAATTGATGGGCACCGTGGCGACAATTGATGGGCACAGTGGCTGCGTTTGATGGGCACAGTGGCTACGTTTGATGGGCACAGTGAGGCTGCAATTGATGTTTTGTTTTTTTTTAGTTTGTTTGCGCCCCCCCAAAAATTTTGAGCTCCAGCCGCCACTGGTGGCGCATACGATTGTGCCATCATTTGTTTTGTTGGATCAGGCACTTTTGATTGTAACACAAAAATGGCATGGCACACTAATGATGCGAAAAACAAGTGACCAAGTACTTTAGTTTTTGGTTTTCAACTCGCCTATGGCCGGCCTAACCTTAGTTTCTGACCTTATCCACACATAACCTCTCATCCTCAATGTCCCTTCTCTGACCTTCTGTTAGTTTCCTTATTCTTCAACAAAGGCAGCAACATGTTTCCTTAGCCATCTCTATTATCTGGAATTCGCCTCTCTCTGTCTTATTATCTTGTCCCACCTATTTGAATGACCTATCCATCTACCTGACTACGCTAATCAGTCATTGAAGTGTAAGCAACTCCAATGATCTTCAGACACCTCCATATCCCATGTCTATTGTGTCTAGTGTCTCTCCATTCTTAAAGGCCATTGTGGGCAAACCAGATCCTGCAAACCGACCCCTGGGCCCTCCCTTAGGCCTCGTACACCTTAGCAAAAAACAGCAAGAAAACCGATTCTTGCCGAGATTTCGGTTCGTGTGTACGAGGCATTCAGGTTTCTGGACAGAATCTCGACGAGAAACAAAGAGAACCTGCTCTCTTTTTTTTTTTTGTCGAGATTCTTGTCGGCCTGTTTCCCGACGAGAAACCCGAGCGTGTGTATACTTACCTGACGCCGTGGAAACCCGCGCATGGTCGAAATGACTTTGACGCATGCGCGGAATCTTCCACGGCATAGGTCAGGGTGAAACAAGATGGCGGCAAAGGCATCGAATGTGACGAGCGCATGATCGTCATACGCGATGACGTCACCGCGTTCTTTCCTTTCATGACAACCGCGGTTCTTTTGAAAGGACAGTCAGTACATTCCAGCGGCAAGAGTTTCTTGCCAAGAATCTCGTCAGGGAAAACTACAGGTTTTTCCTGACGACATTCCCGGACGTGTGTACTAGGCCTTACTCTTCAATTCTGTACAGGTGGTCCCCTAGTTACAAACATCCGACTTACAAACGACTCCTGCCTACAAACGTAGGGAGACAACAGGAAGTGCGAGGAAATCTACCCCATGGAAGGGAAGTTCACTCCTGTAAAGCCTCATAAACACGATCGGACTTCCAATGGACTTTTCCGTGCATTTAGCTCCGAAGGGCGTTGTCTGTGAACTTGGTATGCATACACATGGCAGCCAAAAAACAATAATAGACGTACTACGTGGTTTTTCTCCTCTTTACCGCCACCCTTTGGGCAACTTCTGCTATTGTAGTCTGACCTTTAGCATTGGTTCTGAGCATGCGTATTTGTACTTTGGACTTTAGTCCAATGGACTTGTGTACACACAATCGCATTAGCCGACGTAGGACATTTGTTGCCGGGAAAATTTGTCTGATGAAAAAGTGAAAAAGTTTGTCCGATGGAGCGTACACGCGGTCGGATTGTCTGCTAAAACAGGTCCGTCGGACGTTTGTTGTCAAAAGGTCCGATCGTGTGTATGGGTCTTGAAGCCCTGTACACACGATCGGTTTGTCTGATGAAAACAGATTAATGGACCGTTTTCATCGGACAAACCGATCGTGTGTGGGCCTCATTGGTTTGTTTTCCATCGGTGAAAAAAAAATAGAACATGTTGTAAAACTTTCCTATGGATAAAAAAACGATAGAAAAAAACGATCGTCTGTGTGGAAGTCAAAAATACATGCATGCTTAGAATCAAGTCGACGCATGCTCGGAAGCATTGAACTTCATTTTTCTCAGCACGTCGTAGTGTTTTACGTCACCGTGTTGGACACGGTCAGATTTTTGACCGATGGTTGTCAGGCAAGACTGATGAAAGTCAGCTTCATCGGATATTCGAAGAAAAAATCCATCGGATTAGATTCCATCCGATATCCGATCGTGTGTACAGGGCTTAAGAGTAATTATGGGAAAAGGGTACCTCCACTTGCCGCTCTTACAGTAAAGAACCCTCTACGTAGTTTAAGGTGGTCTACAGCACCTAGCGAAGATCGACATTTAAACATACGCCAGTGACGTCACTGGCTGCTGCTCCCTAGAATATCTCCCAAACGTTGCATGTTGTTTCGGAGATGTTCTTTTACCTTATTATAAGCTTACCTGTAGGTAAGAATAATATAACAAGAGTTTATTACCACTTAAAAGTAAGATGCAAGAGGCTTCAGCAGATATTTTTGGCTGTCTGCATTTTTTAAAGGAGGGGAGGAAGGCAAAGTTCCAGATCAAACCCAAATAATAATTATTTCAAGGCCTACCGCTGACACTGCTTCATAATTCAATCATTATGTAAGATAATCATTTGTAAGATATGTATTTTCTCCTGCTTCTTGTGTAGCTGGGATGTTGCCAGATGGGAGTGAACTGTCATAACAACAGGTCACCCAAAATATTTTTCCTCCTATAGAAGTGTAGCTGTATGCACAATGTAAGGCTTTGTGTACATGGGTGTACATCTATACAGTACATCTATGCCAGGCATGTCCAAAGTCCGGCTCGCGGGCCAAATGCGGCCCCCCTGTTGATTTAATACGGCCCCCCTGGGGATTTGGGTATATATATTGTTTGTGGCCCCCCAGGGCCACAAAATATATATCCTGTATTTATCGGCGCTGCCTTGGAGGGGACAGGGAGAGGGCAGGACGAGCGCCGTCAGATTACGTGAAGAGAATCTCCTGTTTACTCAGGAGCGTCTTTATTGGAAGTCCCGTCTCCTGGGATGCCATTGGACGACTGTTCTGTCTATTATAGGAGGCGGGACTTTGTATTAAAAAGGCCACAGAGTAAACAAGAGATTTTCCTGTTTGTACTCCGAGGCTGCAGATGGGCATCGATCAGGCTGCACTAATGGCAATGGTAAGGCTGAATTCATGGCACATGTGAGGCTGCATTTATGGCAAATGTGAGGCTGCATTGGTTGTGATGGTAAGGCTGCATTCTTGGCACATGTGAGGCTGCATTCAGGGCACATGTGAGGCTGCATTCATGGTACATGTGAGGCTGCATTGGTTGCAATGGTAAGGCTGCATTCTTGGCACATGTGAGGCTGCATTCATGGCACATGTGAGGCTGCATTCATGGCACATGTGAGGCTGCATTGGTTGCAATGGTAAGGCTGCATTCTTGGCACATGTGAGGCTGAATTCATGGCACATGTGAGGCTGCATTCATGCCACGTGTGAGGCTGCATTGGTTGCAATGGTAAGGTTGCATTGGTTGCAATGGTAAGGCTGCATTCACGGCAATGGTAAGCCTGTGTGTGTTATACGCCAATAAATACAGTATATCCAAATAACACGCCCAAGCTCATCCTTAGTCCTGAGCAGTGCTCTGGGATTTGTTGGGGCCACAAAAGAAATATATACAGTATATCCAAATTACACGCCCAAGCTCATCTCTTCACCACACACAGCCACAAAGGCAAGAGAATTCTTGTTGGGCGGTGTATTAGTGCTCAGACGAAAACACTTAGGGCCAGATTCTCAGAGGTGCTACGACGTAGTATCTCAGATACCCCGTCGTATCGCCGTTTTTTTCCCCGGGTATCTATGCGAGTGATTCTTAGAATCACTTTGGCATAGATACGGGTGAATATCCGACAAGTCTAATACAATTACACTTGCGGATCATAGATGTAATGACAACTCCGGCCACTAGGTGGCCTTTACGTTGTTTTCTCATTTGCCTATGCAAATGAGGCTACTACGCCGATTCCCGAACGCTTTTACGCCGCCCCGTCGTCGCTTACGTCGTTTTCGTACGCGTAAGGTTACCCCTGCAAAGATGTGGAGTAACCTTACTCAGTACCGTCAGATGCCGTCGGGTGCCGTCGGATGCCATGTTAAGTATGGCTTCGGGTCAGCGTCGGCTTTTTCCGTCGGTTACGTCGTTTTACTAAGTCGTTCGCGAATAGGGCATTGCGTAAGTGACGATCACGTCGTTTTGATGTCGGTTTCAACTACGCTTTCGACGTGAGCTGGAGCATGCGCACTGGGCTTTCTCCCTGGCCGGCGCATGCGCAGTTCGATCGATGCGGGGGTGCGCTTAATTTAAATACAAGCCGCCCCCTTTGAATTACGCGGGCTTACGCTGGGCCATTTACACTACGCCTCCGCAAACTACGGAGCAAGTGCATGGAGAATACGGCACTTGCTCTGTTAAGTTGCGGCGGCATAGTGTAAATGGCTTACGCTACGCCAGGGGAAATCTATGAGAATCTGGCCCTTAGACTGAATTGTATTGGTTCAAAGAATGTCAGGCAAAATAGTCGGCCCTCACGCATGTTCACTTCATTAAATCTGGCCCTCTTTGAAAAAAGTTTGGACACCCCTGATCTATGCAATGGTTATGTCTTTATATGTTAATTGTTGGTTATTTATATTTGTCTAATAAAAGGCTGCTATGGCCAATTACTCCAATTCGGCGCTGGACTCCAGGACAGGTAAGTGTGCCGATATTAAAAGTCAGCAGCTGCAGTATTTGTAGCTGCTGGCTTTTAATATATTTTTTTCAGGGGACATCCACTTTAAGTTGCATTACTGAACCGTTTTAAGTAATTCAGCTTGCCAACATTAGAGGTTTCGGGGCTAAAATACACAGCCAATTTTATTTTGCTATTTGGAGTTACGGTTGATTAAAGATTACAGCTCTAATTTGAGGATCAATCAGACAACCAATCCTTCATCACTACCGCCCTTCATCTCTCACCACTGATTATCCAGTTAGACAAAGAGACCCTCAATTGTTGATGCATTCACCAAAAACTGTTTTTTTTTTTTAAACAATTCAGCAGACCAGAGGGCACAATCGGTTTAAATCACAGATGCAACGTAACCTGGACCGTAAATTGTTTCCTGGAATAGACATGTCAGCCTTTCCCCAAAAAACATTGTGCAATGATCCATCTGGCCTTTCTCTGGAAGTTCTTTTTTTGCAGATGAGAGTCTAAGTTTTGCTGATTTATGCTGCAGATGAATTCACAAATGTGCGAGAAAGCGGTGTTGAGCTCCGCTGCAAAAGTGTTGAATCATGCCGAACAACATCAGCGCTTCTTTTTTTATTTTTTCTTCTTCTTTTTCGTTTTTTAATGTGTTTATTTTTCTTGACCTGCAATAAAGTTTCTTTCTGTGTCTGAGATTTCTTACATCTCAGTTTAACAACCGATGGAAAACAGCCAGCTTGGCAGAAAATGGGCTGGCTTCTGTAAAAGCCAGAGAAGGCAATCTGGATTGGGCATCCCAGGTACCTATGGATATCTAATGCCCCGTACACACGAGCGGTTCTACCCACGGGGAAAAAAAAAAAAAACGAATGCTTTTTCAGACAGAATTCCTCTCAAGCCTGCCATGCATACACAGTTTGAACTTTTGACTGCCAAGAACGCGTTGACGTAAAAGACTACGACGAGCCGACGAAATTAAGTTCTATGCTTCTGAGCATGCGTCGATTTGTTTCCAAGCATGCATGTTTTTTTTGCGTGTCGGAAAAGCATACAGACGAACGGATAAAAGGAGATCCTGCTCTCTTGTTTTTTTTCCAGCAGTTTTCCTGTTGGAAAAAGTCAGATGGAGCATACACACGGTCCGGATTCCCGTCCAAAAGCTCTCATCTGACTTTTTCCGACGGGAAAACCGGTCGTGTGTATGGGGCATAGGAATTCATACTGTGGTTTTACTGGGCATGCTGTTTGACATTTGTCCTGTGACAGTGATAAACATCACTTCTTTCATTTATCTGAGAGATCTCAGTGCAGTGTAAACAGTGGCGTATCTAGGGTATGGCAGCCATGGCAAGTGCCATGGGCGCCATATGAAGGGGGTGCTGGTGAGTGGCTGGGCAGCAAGGCACTTACCAGGGTCTGAGGGTCTCTTTCCTCCTCCCGAGCATAGGCAGGATCTCCTTTTCAGCACCTTTGCTAATGGACAATGGCAGCGCTATCCCTGCTGTGTTCAGCCACAGCCCTCCCCTGTTCTCCCAGGCTCTCCCATTCCATTTAGTCGGATTGGCAGTGCACAAAGAACAAGGAGGAACATACGTTTCTCCCTCTCCTCTGTGAAAACTAAGGCTTTAAGTGATGAAGATTTCATCACTCCCAGTATTGGTTCTGCATTTACCAGGCCTTGGAGGGCAGATGAGGGATCAGGGGGTCTAATAAACTCCAGATTTCTCTATAAAGAGTGTAACGCAATGAACCGTGACAACCAGAGACTTTGGAAGGATGAGAGATACTCTTGTGCCAGCGGCACTAATAACTCCTGGGTCTAAGTTCACCCTGTGCCCTTTTGGGCGTAGGGTGGCTAATAAAATCATACTTCATGTATTACATGAGATGGGACATTATTGATACTTCATATGGCAGGATACTGAGATATTAAGGTGTTCTTACTAGACATCTGCTTTTAAAATGCTAAGTGACCTGGCTTGTGAAAGACATTTCATTGTGTAGAGGTGTTAATCCAGGTCGGCTCCAAAGACCTTTTCATTGTGTGAAAAAACTGTTTAAAGCCCTGTATTAACGTCTCTCTTAAGATGTATTGAATTAGCATGTCAATTGTATTTTAATTGAATTCTATTGATAAAGGAATGTGATAGGTCTCGTCAGTATCGGTGCCGAAATGTCTGATACTAATTAATAATTAGCCCCAGTGTGTGAATAGGGGGGTGGAGATTGCATTGTCCTGTGATTAACTTTAACATGCTGTACTAGATATATAAGCAAGCTAAGAAACCAATAAAGTGTTCATTCATTTGGAAACAAGTACAGAGCGGAGTCTCGTCTTGCTTATGGGAAATGGAATGGATCATGTCTGCTGGATTGTGGAGTGTCGGATAAGCTTGTCGTGGGTGGATGGAAGGTCGTGAACGGTGGTGACCGTTACAAAGAGGATATGCCACTACCCAAGGTATCACAAGAGCTGATAAATATCACTAGTTTTGTTAGCTGTTTTTTTGTTACGGTTATCTGAAAGATGGGTTTCAAGTGTTTCGACAGGGGCGCAGTTTCAGTGCTTGCCATAGGCGCTATTTTCACTAGATACGCCTCTGAGTGTAAATGGTACACTACATGGCTAATAGTTTATCACACCAATATGAGTTTGTTGGACATCCCATTCCAGAACCATGGCCATTTCTTAGGAGTTGCTCCTTCTTTACGACTAAAACAACCTCCACTTATATGGGAAAGCAAGGTTTTGCAGTATGTCTGTTTGAATTTGTACCAATTAGTGAGGTCAAGTATTGATGAGAAGACATTGCCTTGCATTTGGCATTTTAATTCCTTCCATAGGAGTGCACACAGTGAGTGTGTGCCAGGTGCAGGTCTTTTTTTTATGGGGAAATTGGTGGAACTCAGTTCCACCACCTCTGGCTCAGATCCTTTGGTGCCTGCTCACCAAAATCACTTGTAAACACAGAAGTCCGGTTTCTGTGTTTACAACTCTGCACTCTGTGTGCAACCCTCCTGAACTCTGCACTCTGTATGTAATGCAATCCTGGTATTTAAAGCCCCTTTAAGACCCTCCTACTGTTCGTGAAATTTGACTGACCACACCTTTGATGTGATTTGGAGGGTGTGTGTAGGGGGAGGGGTTTTGGTTGAGTTCCAGCACCTATTGTTTGAGAAAAAAGCCCTGTCAAAAAAAATGCAAAACAAGGTAGTCAATACCATTGCAGCAGCTTATAAAGTAGAAACAACCAGATCATGAGAGTGTGAGTGCTCAGCAGGCCCATCACGACAAGGCAAGCAAACCAAGCAATTGCTTGGGGCCCGAGCAGGCCTGGGGCCCCAAGCAGGGCCCTTGCCACGCTTTCTATAAATGCCGGAGCCGCCTGAGCGCTCCATAGAGGGCCTTAAGCGGCTGCAGCACTACTGCTTCTCTTGTCGCTTCTTCCCCTTACCTGTAGCGTGGCCGAGCTCCACTTCCTTCCTCCGTGCGGTACAGGAGATTCAGTTTCCTGTTCCCGGCCGGACTCACAGGAAGTGCAGACTGAGTGCTCACTTCCTTTCAGTCTGGCCGGGAACAGGAAACGGAATCTCCTGCCGCGCGATATGGTAGGGAGGGAGGGGGAGTAAAAAAAACATAGGGAGGCCCTATGGGTGTGGGTGAACTTAAACTGTATCACTATGCTGTGGTTCCTGTAGGCTTTGCGTGCGTGTGTGCGGGGGGGGGGGGGTCCTCCATATGCATTTTGCTTGGGGCACCCAAATTTCTTCAAATGGCCCTGGTGCTCAGGAACCAGCCCAACTTTGACAGGGTCTGTACCTCATGTGTAACTAGTACCACCCACAACCTGGAGGAGGAGGAGGAGGAGGGCAAGCACCTCATTCAAGCCGGCAGGCAGAGGGCTTAACGAGAGCCAAAAATGAAAAAAGGAAGCAGTGGAAAAAAGAGAAGAGAAGGAAGGAGGGGGTGAGGGAAAGAAGAGGGGGTGCACATGATACAACCACTTGTCCGCAGCTGGAAGCTGCATGAGACTCATCAAGTCGAAAGCAGAGAGCGGTCCGGGTTCAGATTGTCATTATATGGCATCCACGGTTCCCATACTTTCAAAAATGTTGTGTGTGTGTCCTTCAAAATGGAGGCGCACTTCCCGTGCCTAACTCTGGACCTGTCGTTCTGCCAAAATGGCACCAGGATTAGTAACTGGCATGGTGTGGGTACTATCTTCGAAAAAATAAAACCTTTATCAGCGCCAAGCAAAATTCAGAAAAGAAATCCAGCACAAGTATCTTTTCTTTTTATCTCAAAGGTTATTTGACCACTTTACCTGTTGTGATGTCATAATTCTTAGAAGCTCCTTTATTTCTTCATATGACGCAGGTGTTTTTTTTTTCCCCCATACAATAAAGACAACAATAACATGACAGAATGCATTAACATCTGAGTAAGTATTCATGGTCTATTTAGAGTCTGTGAGGTCCTCCTGTACCTCCTGTAGATATTATTAGTGCACGAGGTGGGGCAGTGAGCACAGGTGCATGGAAGGTGCGTGCTGACTCACTGGGTAATAACTGGTTTAATTCATGTGAAGTAATAGGTTCAGACAGGCAAGGGAGTAATTGTTGTAGAATTATCACTCAAACAATGACCCTAGAATAATGAAATAAAGCTAAATAAACACGCTAAATTTGTGTGGCGTCATCCTCTCTGCTTGCCAAGAGATTTAAGCGGTTCAACTGTGGCGACTTTGGGCATGAGGCAGGCCATTTTTTTTTTATTGGAAAAGAGCAGAAGGATATCACACATACATAGTGTAATAAAGTGTGTGTAAATAATGCCAATATAAAGGCTCAACCCTCGGTACAAAAAGCATTACAGGAGGAATGGGAGGAACAGTGCCCAATCGTTGGTGTCAGTGGAAGGAATAGTGCCCAATCGTTGGTGTCAGTGGAAGGAATAGTGCCCAATCGTTGGTGTCAGTGGAAGGAATAGTGCCCAATCGTTGGTGTCAGTGGAAGGAATAGTGCCCAATCGTTGGTGTCAGTGGGAGGAATAGTGCCCAATCGTTGGTGTCAGTGGGAGGAATAGTGCCCAATCGTTGGTGTCAGTGGAAGGAATAGTGCCCAATCGTTGGTGTCAGTGGAAGGAATAGTGCCCAATCGTTGGTGTCAGTGGGAGGAATAGTGCCCAATCGTTGGTGTCAGTGGGAGGAATAGTGCCCAATCGTTGGTGTCAGTGGAAGGAATAGTGCCCAATCGTTGGTGTCAGTGGGAGGAATAGTGCCCAATCGTTGGTGTCAGTGGGAGGAATAGTGCCCAATCGTTGGTGTCAGTGGAAGGAATAGTGCCCAATCGTTGGTGTCAGTGGGAGGAATAGTGCCCAATCGTTGGTGTCAGTGGAAGGAATAGTGCCCAATTTTTGGTGTCAGTGGGAGGAATAGTGCCCAATCGTTGGTGTCAGTGGGAGGAATAGTGCCCAATCGTTGGTGTCAGTGGGAGGAATAGTGCCCAATCGTTGGTGTCAGTGGGAGGAATATTGCCCAATCGTTGGTGTCAGTGGGAAGAATGGTGTCCAATCGTTGCTGTCAGTGGGAGGAATAGTGCCCAATCGTTGGTGTCAGTGGGAGGAATAGTGCCCCATTGTTCGTATCAGTTAAAAGGAATAGTGACCCATCATTGATATCAGTGGGAGGAACAGTGTCTCATTGTTGGTGTCAGTAGGAGGAATAGTCCCCATTGTTGGTGTCAGTAGGAGGAATAGTCCCCATTGTTGGTGTCAGTAGGAGGAATAGTGTCCCATTGTTGGTGTCACTGGGAGGAATAGTGCTCCAAGAGCCAATGAAGACAAGCAAACGGTAGAGACCCCTGGAGTATTAAGCCTTGTACACACAATGAGAATTTCAAACAAATGATCGTCCGTTTTTTTTTTTTGCATGCTAGTCTCATATCAAAAATGAAGAAGTTGCTAAAGTTAAAAACATTCTCATATGACAGAATACAACTTTCGGAAGTAATGGTTTGTAATGTATTATGTTGTATCAGAGCATGCTTGGGCTTGGTCTTCTGATTCTTTTCTTTTTTTGGACAATTACTGTACTGATGAAATGAAAATTTGTTCTGGTATTGCACAAGAATTTTGTTTGTGTTTGGCCCTTCGGATTATTTCCCTTGAACATGATTGGCTCTCGAAAGCTGTGTACTGGTCATCAAATTATTGTACGATCGATTCGAAAGCGGTAGTTTTTTTTGTCCGAGGTTCTGATCGTGTTCTGATCATGTGTAATAGGCATTAGAGAGAAGGGGAAGAGTTACAAGGGTGGTGGTTAGGTACCCCGTAGGCTTGCAAAATTCCACAGCACTTAATCACTTCCTGCCCACCATAAAGGAAAATGACAGACAGAAAGTGGTTAAGTTATCCTGATTGGATGTCATATGACGTGTCCAGCAGGATAAGCCGTGATTGTGCGTCTGCTGGGGAGCTGATACACCACATCACCGATCTCGGCAAAGAGCCATTGACGTAGGCACTTTACCATGTGATCAGCTGTGTCCAATCACAGCGTAAACAGGAAGAGCCGTTTATCGGATTTCCTCAACTTTCACTGACAGACATGAGTAGAGGAGAGCCGATCTGCTGTTCTCATACCCAACCAGGACCACCAGGTATGCCCACCCATGACCACCAGGGTTGCCAATCAGTGCCCATTAGAGATGCCAATCAGTGCCCATTAGAGGTGTCAATCAGTGCCCATCAGTAATGCCTGCCAGTGCCTCATCAGTGCTGCCTATCAGAGCCATCTATTAGTGCCCATCAGTGCCACCTATCAGTGCTGCCTATCAGTGCTGCCTATAAGTACCCATCAGTGCCGCCTACAAGTGCCAATCAGTGCCACCTATGAGTGTCATCAGTGTCGCCTATCAATGCCCATCACTGCTGAATATCATTGCCACTTATCAGTGCCCATCAATGCCGCTTCTTATCAGTGCTGCATATTAGTGCTTCATCATCAGTGCCCCATCATTAGTGCCACCCCATCAGTGCCCATCGGGGTGCAGGGGAAGCTGTCCCCGTGGGGAGAAGACAGTGATAATTTCTAGTGGCTATGCCAGCCGCTAGCAATAATTGCATGTAAAATGCATCAGACTGGTTGTACCCAAGTGGATCAATCTATCAACTCGGGTACATTCAGCCTGCCCATACATGGTTCGAATCTCGACTGGTTCCTGCTGAACCAACCTAGATTTGAACCGTCTATGGCATAAGTATCATTGACTTTCACGCCCTTGTGATTGTATGCTTTATTACCATAACAATGTGGGCGATAAGTGTTCACTGAGGCAGGCCATTTTTACTTATGAACAAATGCAACTGAAGAACTGGTTACAACATAGAAGTTGAATAAAAAAGAGCAGCATGATAAAACTTCTGTTTGACCTCACTGTAAAGATCTCCAGTCCAGTCTTCCTTTTCCTTAACGCAACCATTTCTAAGAACAACGCAGAAACATCTGCACCAAAATATTTGTATTATTCTTGAAAAACAACAGGGTTTTGTGTTTGCTCGCCGCAGACAGCCCACCAACCTGGAGTGTCTGCAGTGTTAACTATTATTAAACTTCTTGCTGAGATCAGGGACTCAGAACTTCCTGTGAAGACTTGAGGAACCTGTTGTTGCGCACTGCGGTTACACCTCGGCCTCTGCAACAGGCACCGGGTGTGGTGTTATCAAAGCACATCCTCAATCCTGCAATTCCAGGACACACAAGAGCTCCCACTGTGCTTTTTCTGCCTCCAGAAAAATATAAAAACCACAAAAAAGAAAAAAATATGAAGGCACAGGGAACCAATAAAAGCACATTACTGTTGAGTCTATCTTGTTTGTACAAAACTGTCTGTAAACAGAAACTGCTGAGGGTTTCTGCTAAATTTAATCTTGAGGATCAACACTTTTGCAGCGCACGACCATCTGTGTGGTATAAGAGCCAGAAACACGGAGGACCCGATATGTGAAATTATCTATCTAGACCAGGGGTTCTCAACCTTGCAAGTGTCATGTCCCGTTGATAAAATTTCCCAAGTTGTGGGGACCCCTAACAGTAAAATTATTTTCGTAGCGTGGGTTGTTGGCACCCAAGGCAAGACAAGTAATTTGCGCCCCTAACCCATTGACATTTAGCGCTCCCCGAGTCCCTTCCACTCGTACAGTATTGAAACCCCTTATGGTACATTTTAGGATGTACCTCTCTATTTGTTCTCCTTGAGTGATATTTGGAGACAAGATTGTTAATGTAGCTGGGGGCAGAGTTGTGAATGGCTTTTTTATGTTGTTCTTAGTATTTTGAATTTAATACGCTGGGCAATCAGAAGCCAGTGGAAGGCATTGGCAGAGAGGGGTGGCAGACACTGAGTGGTTGGTAAGGTAGATGGGTTTGGCAGCAACATTTATGATAGACTGAAGGGGGGGATAGCCTGCATAGAGGTAGGCCTTAGACAACCTTTTCCAACCAGGGTACCTTGAGGTTTCTTCAGGGGTGTCTTGGGAAAATGCCTAAAAATTGCTCCAAAATTATATACAAGCCAGCAGATGGATGAAGTCTACCTTTTAGTTACACAAAGCTACAGGTTTTTATTGTGCACCATTACAACCTTCTACCCACCCGCGTCTCAACAACCTATGACTCTCCCCTGCTCCTCTCTGTCAGCATTGGGGGTCACATTAGCTGAGTTGTGGAGAAAATCTTGGGGAGAAGGGAAAAATTGGAATACTATTCAGTACCAGTGTGCAAAAGTGTATTGGATATAGAAGAATAAATCACTTCAAACGTTGGTTGTCCTACGTGTGTGGATGTTGATGTATTCTGTAAAACGATTAGAATCCTTTTTTTACATTTCAGAATGGAGTGCTTTGAGATTGTCCATAATTTCTGAGGGTGCCTTGAGATTGTCCATAATTTCTGAGGGTGCCTTGAGATTGTCCATAATTTCTGAGGGTGCCTTGAGATTGTCCATAATTTTAGAGGGTGCCTTGAGATTGTCCATAGTTTTCGAGGGTGCCTTGAGATTGTCCATAATTTTAGAGGGTGCCTTGAGATTGTCCATAATTTTAGAGGGTGCCTTGAGATTGTCCATAATTTTAAAGGGTGCTTTGAGATTGTTCATAATTTTAGAGGGTGCTTTAAGATTGTCTATAATTTTAGAGGGTGCCTTGAGATTGTTCATAATTTTAGAGGGTGCCTTAAGATTGTCCATCAATTTCGAGGTAGCCTTGAGATTGTTCATAATTTTAGAGGGTGCTTTGAGATTGTCCATAATTTTCGAGGGTGCCTTGAGATTGTCCATCATTTTAGAGGGTGCCTTGAGATTGTTCATAATTTTAAAGGGTGCTTTGAGATTGTCCATAATTTTAGAGGGTGCTTTGAGATTGTCCATAATTTTAGAGGGTGCTTTGAGATTGACCATAATTTTAGAGGGTGCCTTGAGATTGTCCATAATTTTAGAGGGTGTCTTGAGATTGTCCGTAATTTTAGAGGGTGCCTTGAGATTGTTCATGATTTTAGAGGGTGCCTTGAGATTGTCCATAATTTTAGAGGGTGTCTTGAGATTGTCCGTAATTTTAGAGGGTGCCTTGAGATTGTCCATAATCATAAAAGGTGCCTTGACTGAAAAAAAGGTTGAGAAACACTACCCTAAGAGAAGGAAGTTGCAATAGGGAGTCAACTGAGGATAAAAGGACAGAAACATTTGGCACTAAAAAAGAACAGTTTATAATAAGTAACAGTTGGGTACAATAAAACTTTAGTGCAGTATAAAAACCTTAAGCAGTTAAATAGTACATTTATATATACAGATCTCTATATCAGACTTAAAAGAGGGACATCTGAGGAGGGAACAGAGAGATTTGGTTCCAAATAAGGGAGCGTTGAGAGCTATGTCAAAATACTTCACAACATGGCCGCTTCCTGGACATGGCCACAACAGGTGTGTTTTAGGGAGCAGATAATATCGGAAACATTGGTTCATGTATCTGGACATGTGGGCTACGCTTTCAGTTTACGTGCTTGAAAACCCACCAGCCTGAGGAATGTTAGGCTGGTGGAATGGTTGTAAATCTGTTAATTTGGAGCACTGCATCTTGTTTATCAGACACAGGGTGGTCCAGAGCAACTAATGCACTCCACAATCCAAACACAGCCGTTGAGATGCCGGCTGCCTAGGTTACCTCAGAAAGACATCTGACATTTGACACAGAATGGGAAGCTGAGGAATGTCAGGAATTCTGTGACTCAACAGTGAGATTTATTATAGCCGATCTGCCCCGTAGAGAACACTTAATTCAACATTGTTAGCTTGGATGTGGTACATTTCTTGGGAGATTAAAAGCTTACATTTGTTATCAAACCATATTGAGAGGTCATAGGAGCCATTTTGCACTGGAATTCCGTATTTTTTTTTTTTACGGATTGGCAGATGAGTGCCGTTCCCTTTAATGTAAATCTGTGCATTCATAAAGGTAACAAACTAGCAACGGTACTCCTTAATGGGAAGCGCTACATAGTAGGCATGTGCATTCGTTGTTGTCCGAATGCCTTTTTGTCCGAATTTCTGGGATTTTCGCGTTCGTTTTAACAAACGATAACGAGAGCACAGAATCCGAAATCCGAAAGATCCGACATAAAAAAAATCTTTATTTTCGTTTTGTTCCGACAACAGTTCGATACAGATAGAAGATTCGTGGTGACAATAGCTATCTGTGTCTATCGAACCTGCGGTTGAATGTGCCTAAACTTTATTAGTCCAAGAATTTTCGACAAGATTCAAAATTATAGAAACATGAAGATTCGACGAAGCAGCTAAAAACATACGATCGCCGCGAGCGAAGATTTATGGTCAAATGCTCCGCCCATAGACTATAGAAGAATTCTAATGTTGGTTGACTAGTAATAATAATTAATAAATATAATTATTACTAGTGTCATACAACATTAGAATTCTACTATAGCTTGTAGGCGGAACATTCGACTGGAAATGTACGATCGCGGCGTCGTACAGTTTAGCTGCTCCGTCGAATCTTCTTAGAACTTTCCACAGATGACATAAGCCTTCAACTGACAGATTCAACTTTAATTAATTTGGATTTTCGGACTAATGCGTTTTTTACCGAAACAAAATAGATAGTAGGACAAACCCCAAAAAAATCTTTAAATATATTAATAGTATAAAGGTGAAGTCTGAGCATGTAGGCCCTTTACAAAATAATCTAGAGTGGGTGACTGAGGACAAAGAGAAGGCAAATTTATTAAATGCTTTCTTCAGCTCTGTGTATACAATGGAGCATGGGGGAGCTCATGTTTATAATGGGGGTGGTAGTGACAAAACCCCAAATCCACAATGGCTCAAAAGTGATATGGTCCAGAAATATTTAGACAGAATAAAGGTGGATAAAGCACCTGGACCTCTGGGTGGCATCCACCCACGGATCCTAAAAGAATTGAGCTCTGTAATTTCAAAGCCACTGTATCTAATATTTAGGGACTCATTAATGATGGGAATAGTACCACTGGATTGGCGCAGAGCCAATGTTTTTGTAAGGTAAGGTCTACAGGGTTGGATATAACAGTTTGTAAATGGATAGAAAACTGGCTGAAAGACAGAATTCAGAGAGTTGTGGTTAATGATTAGTGTTGAGCGGAATACGCCATATTCGATTTTGCGATATTGCGCGAATATATAGAAGAATATTCGCGAATATTCGCTAATATCGAATATTCGTGATATTTAATCCAAAAAAAAAATTGCAAAATTTCGCTAATGCGAAAATGATTGCGAAATTCTCATAAACGGAGATCATTTCCTGTATTACTAAACTAATATGCACTAAACACTAAGGCCTCGTACACACGATGAGATATGTCCGCTCAAACTTGTCCGACGGACAGTTTAGAGCGGACATGTCTCATCGGATTTCGGTCCGATGGCGTGTACACACCATCGGATCAAAATCCCCACCGGCAGACAGCGTGGTGACGCGGCGGTGACGTTGACGCCGCCACGTCACCGCTACGTCACGCACCAGGAAGTAAACACTTCCGCGCGCATGCGTCGGATCCATTCACAGGATACGATGCATGTGCGGGAGGATATGTCCGCTGGTTTCCCGTACTAACCAGCGGACATATCCGACGGACAGGTTTGTAGCGGACAAATTTCAAAGCATGCTTTGAAATTTGTCCGATTGACAAACATGTCCGCTAGCCCGTACACACAATCGGATTTGTCTGCTGAAACGGTCCATCGGACCGTTTTCAGCGGACAAATTCGATCGTGTGTGCGCGGCCTAACTCTACACTAACTCTACTTAAAAGAAAGGAGAATAAGGGGGCAAAAGAAGGGCGGAGAAGATAATCGCGCAATATTCCTATTGCGCGATTATCTTCTCCGCCCTTCTTTTGCATCAGAGCCAATCAGAATAACTTGAATATTCGGCAAAAGGAATAACGCGCAATAATCATTTTGCCGAATATTCGAGTTATTCTGATTGGCTCTGAAGCAAAAGAAGGGCGGAGAAGATAATCGCGCAATATTCCTTTTGCCGAATATTCGAGTTATTCTGATTGGCTCTGATGCAAAAGAAGGGCGGAGAAGATAATCGCGCAATATTCCGTTTGTCGAATATTCGAGTTATTCTGATTGGCTCTGATGCAAAAGAAGGGCCGAGTAGCTGATGCGATTCTTTTATGTTGCCGAAAATTCGCAATGCGAATTTTCGGCAACATAAAAGAATCGCATCAGCTACTCGGCCCAGGGTCTCTCTCTAATCATACCAGCAATGCTTTTAGACGTCGATGGAGATCACTAGGATGTGATCTGTTTTAAAAATAAATTTGAAAAAATAAGAATATTCGCCATAGCGAATATTCGCCGCAATATTCGCGAATACTCGAATATGCAATATTCGTAGCGAATATTCGCAATGCGAATATTCGTGAGCAACACTATTAATGATTCATACTCTGAATGGTCCAAGGTTATCAGCGGTGTACCCCAAGGTTCAGTGCTGGGACCCTTACTTTTTAATATCTTTATAAATGATATTGGGGGATCAAAAGTAGCATTTCTGTCTTTGCAGATGACACCAAGCTATGCAGTGGAATAATGTCCTTACAGGATGTCTCTAATTTAGAAGCCAACCTCAATGCTCTGTCCAATTGGGGGACTAAGTGGCAGATGAAGTTTAATGTTGATAAATGTAAAGTTATGCATTTGGGGGCTAAGAATATGCATCATACATGCTAGGGGGAGTACAACTGGGGGAATCTGTAGTGGAGAAGGATCTGGGGGTTTTAGATGATCATAAGCTCAATAATGGCATGCAATGTCCAACCATAAAACAATAAACAAACAAAATAAATAAAACACAGTACAATTCCATACACCCAACTCCATACCCACAGTTGATCCAGCGGAAGGCAAAAAACCCCAGCAGAGCGATGATCCAATTTGCTACAGGAGGGGAAAAAAATCCTTCCTGATCCCCCAAGAGGCAATCGGATTTACCCTGGATCAACTTTACCTAAAAATCTTAGTACTCAGTTATATTACATGCATTTAGGAAAGAATCCAGGCCTCTCTTAAAGCAATCTACTGATCTGGCCAGAACCACCTCTGGAGGGAGTCTGTTCCACATTTTCACAGCTCTTACTGTAAAGAAACCTTTCCGTATTTGGAGGTGAAATTTCCTTTCCTCTAGACGTAAAGAGTGCCCCCTTGTCCTCAGTGTTGACCTTAAAGTGAATAACTCAACACCAAGTTCACTATATGGACCTCTTATATATTTGTACATGTTGATCATATCCCCCCTTATTCTCCTCTTACCAAGAGTGAATAAATTCAGTTCCTCTAATCTTTCCTCATAGCTGAGCTCCTCCATGCCTCTTATCAGTTTAGTTGCCCTTCTCTGCACTTTCTCCAGTTCTCCGATATCCTTTTTGAGAACTGGTGCCCAAAACTGGACTGCATATTCCAGATGAGGTCTTACTAATGATTTGTACAGGGGGGGCAAAATGATATCTCTATCTCTGGAGTCCATACCTCTCTTATACAAGAAAGGACTTTGCTCGCTTTGGAAACCGCAGCTTGGCATTGCATGCTCTTATTGAGCTTATGATTAACTAAAACCCCCAGATCCTTCTCCACAGTTGTACTCCCCCTAGCATGTATGATGCATATTCTTAGCCCCTAAGTGCATAACTTTACATTTCTCAACATTAAACCTCATCTGCCACTTAGGCGCCCAATTAGACGGAGCATTGAGGTAGGCATGTAAATTGGAGACATCCTGCAAGGAAGTTATTCCACTGCATAGCTTGGTGTCATCTGCAAAGACAGAAATGTTACTTTTGATCTCAGACCCAATATCATTTATATATATATTGAAAAGTAAGGGTCCCAACACCGAACCTTGGGGTACACCACTGATAACCTTGGACCATTCAGAGTATGAATCAGTAACCACAACTCTCTGAATCCTGTCTTTCAGCCAGTTTTCTATCCATTTACAAACTGATATATCCAATCCTGTAGACCTTACCTTACACATGAGCCGTGTGTGGGGAACTGTATCAAACGCTTTTGCAAAATCCAAGTATACCACGTCCACAGCCACGCCTCTGTCCAGGGTTTTACTTACCTCTTCATAAAAGGAAATCAGGTTTGTCTGACAACTTCTGTCTTTCATGAATCCATGCTGTCTGCTGCTTAAATAGTTTGTTTCCAGCAAGAACTCATCTATGTGTCTTTTATTAAACGTTCCAGTATCTTCCCAACTATAGAAGTTAAACTAACAGGTCTATAGTTACTTGGTAAAGACTTTGTTTCCTTTTTAAATATAGGCACCACATTGGCTCTACGCCAATCCAGTGGTACTATTCCCATCATTAATAAGTCCCTAAATATTAGATACAGTGGCTTTGAAATTTCAGAGCTCAATTCTTTTAGGATTCGTGGGTGGATGCCATCTGGTCCAGGTGCTTTATCCACCTTTATTCTGTCTAAATATTTCTGGACCAGAAAATCTGGGACAGTTGGCAAGTATGATGTAGAAGTGGAGAAGAGAGGATATATATATAATATATCATCAGGGCTCAAAATTTCAAGTCCTGAGCTACTAGCCAGGCCTCAAGAGTTACTCGCCACCAGTTGCCCCACCTAATTCATACACAGCCCTGTGCCTAATTGCACCCGTAAACACGCCCTCGTAGATTATCTCATGGAATGACACTGTTAGGCCTCGTACACATGATCAAATCTGTCTGCTGGAAACGGTCTGCTAGACCATTTCAGCAGACAGATTCGATCGTGTGTACGGGCAAACAGACGGATTTGGCCACCCGACAGATTTCAAAGCATGCTTTGAAATCTGTCGGCTGGGAACCCGTCCGCCCGACATGTCTGCTGGTTAGTATGCTAACCAGCAGACATGTCTTCTCGCACACGCGCCGAATGATTTCAACGCATGCGCGGAAGTGTTTTACTTCCTGGTGCGGTGACGTGGCGGCGTCAACGTCACCGCCACGTCACCGACACGTCAGCGCGCTGTCTGCTGGTGGGGATTTTGGTTTGCTCGTGTGTACACGCGAGCAAACCAAAATGCCAGCAGACAGATTTGTTCAAATCGGTCGGACAGACCGTTTTGAACAAATATATTTAATCGTGTGTACGAGGCCTTAAACGTTTTATGCAGAATCAAGTTACAAAATGAAATATTACCAACAACAACTTTAACAAAATGACAGGGCACTGGGGGGCAGACCAGAGGGACAGGGCACTGGGGGCAGACCAGAGGAACAGGGCACTGGGGGAAGACCAGAGGGACAGGGCACTAGAACTGGGTTTCTTCCCCATTCTCTTGCTGTCTCCTCTGCAACTCCCATCCATCCTCTCTCTCTCTCTCTCTCCTATTCATCTTATCATCAGGAGCCTGTGTGTGCGGCTCCACGCTTGCATGTCCCCACTTCCCCCTTTTATTTAGACTGGCAGTGAGGAGAGGAGCTGCAGCACATCGGGAGGGAGTACAATCCAGCGCTGAGATCCACACAACTGCACAGCCATTGACACCACAGCGCACACTAACACAGCACATTACACATTGAGACCAGTCTGCTCGCAGTGCTCAGGCTGAACTGTTGAAAACTTACATAGAGCACAAGGAGAAGAAAACTGCACAAACTGGAAGGCTGCCGCTCTCATGTCAGGGCAACTTTCAGTGAGCGCTGCACCGGAGTGGTAATTTTCGCAATCCTCCACCTCACCCATTACTTTCTGCTCTCCAGCTACATTGGTCGGGGGAGGGGGGCAGCCTCAGAGAGGTCATACTGTTAGGTCCCATGGCTTAATGAGAATTGTAAGGAGAGCACCTGTGTACTGCTCTGTCTGTGCGCGGCTCACCAGACTACTTTTCCCGAGCATGCACCTTTCCTCTTCGGCCGCCAATCGCATCGGGACTCTAAGTGTAGGTACAGATTGGAGGGAGATTGGTCATGCATCCCTGTCATCACTCGCCCCCAGCTTAAATCCACTCGCCAAATGCTAGTAGGCGAGTGAAAATTTTGAGGGCTGTATATCATCATATATTGTCATCTATATTATAAAGTAAATAGTATGCTGTTTGCAATAATCTTTGCATAAAATATATAATTTTCATTTAATTTTAATGGTTAAAAAAAAAAAAAAGGTCAGGCAAAATGGTCAACCCTCACGTATGTTCACTTCATGAAATCTGACCCTCTTTGAAAAAAGTTTGGACACCCCTGCCATACATGGTTCAAATCTCAGCAGTGACCAGCCGAGATTTGAACCGTTTATGGTGGCCGGCCTAAGACCTGTCTTGGAACAGGTCCATCAGACCTCGTTGGTTTCCCCCTTTCCAGAAAGACACGACGGTGACGGTGCTCATATAGTCCTGCAGACTTCATATAAAAGAAATATTCCCTCTTTATCCCGGCTTTGTTGGAACCTTTAAGGCATGACAGATGGTTTTTCTTCCTTTTCCACCGGCTGACAAAATGTGTCTGCTAAGGTCATTATCACACGTCTTTTCCGTTAGCTTGTGGAGGCAGCTAGAAAAGCCATTACCTACCAAACGGACTTGTGATGTGAAACGCTTTGCCAGGTTTTATTCCGGCCTGCAGGAATAAGATTGTCTCACCTCATCACTCTGGAAAGCCAACGTGTAGATTATGGAGAAAGAGGGAAACGTTAGATGCTAACATTCCAGCCAATATTGGTTTATAAAGAAAAAGCAAGACTATACTTACCTGTGGTGAGGTCATCTTCACCACTAATGAGATCCCCCTGAAGCCCCATACACATGGCCGAGGTTCTCAGCAGAAACCAGCGAGAACCTCGCTGGGATCCTCATTCTGCCGAGAACCTCGGCCGTGTGTACGGATTCGGCGAGCCCAGCCCGTCGGTAAACTCGTCGAGCAAATAGAGAGCGGGTTCTCTATTTGCTCGACGGCCCGTCGGGATGAATGGCTGGTCGCCTTTCCCGACGGGCTGGTGTTCCGCCCGTCGAGGTTCTCTGCCGTGTGTACGGGGCCTAAGAGGTTCACAGAGCAGGTTTTGGTCATTTTTCTGCATTGTTGACCCTTTCCCCCTCAAGCAATGAAGGTGTCCATAAATGTGGATCGAATAAAGCATTTCTGGCTGATCCCATGTCTGCAGGGCAGCACGTGACAGCACTAAACAAGCGATTATTCCAAACAAAGCAATCAGACAGGTTACAAGAATCTTGAATGTTTGCTATTTGTTTACCCAGCACCACGACTGTCTGCCCATGACTCTCCCCCTCCCATTGCCTAAAGCAGGAGCAGGTGAAGTGCTTTTATTTGGTGCAGAAGCTGATAGTGTTGCCAACCATCCGTACTTTTATGGACAGTTCCTAAAAACGGGTACTCTTTTTCCCCCGTTCGTAAATGTCCATGGTTGTGGGAATGTGCCGAGATCGGTTTGGCTTGGAACTGTTCATGGAGATTGGAGGCAGGGGGTGATGGTGGCTGCGGCGGCACCGCAGAGGGGCATGGAGGCAGGGGGAGATTGGAGGCAGGGGGTGTTAGTGGCACCGCAGAGGGGGATGGAGGCAGGGGATGATGGAGGCAGGGGGAGATTGGAGGCAGGGGGTGTTAGTGGCACCACAGAGGGGGATGGAGGCAGGGGAGATTGGAGGCAGGGGGAGATTGTGTAGAGAATAGCCACAAGGACGGTGTATCGTTTATCGTTTCAGTGGCTGTTTCTTTTCTTTTTTTTTTTTCTCCCCGTCTTCCCCTTTCTGCACATGATTTGCTTAAACTCTTTCGGAGATCCCATCTATGGGGCGGTGATAGAAGACAGAATACAAAGTATAGAGATGAAAGGATCATCAGTTCCTTCACTGCAGAAAAGAGACAAATGACGGGAAATGTCCTATTCTGATTGAATCGCCAAATGGACTTATTAAAGTCATTATCAACATCAAGGATGTAAACACTTCCTCAATGGACCTTTTCCTAATGAAGATTCGCCAAATTCTGTTCTTTTTAGATTTTTCATTTAATTTTTTTTTTAACCACTTGCCTACTGTGCACCTACACCCCCTTCCTGCCCAGACAAAATGTTAGCTTCCGGCACTGCGTCGCTTTAACTGACAATTGCGCGGTCGTGCGACGTGGCTCCCAAACAAAATTGCCGTCCTTTTTTCCCCACAAATAGAGCTTTCTTTTGGTGGTATTTAATCGCCCGTGCGGTTTTTATTTTTTTACGCTATAAACAAAAAAAAAGCGACAATTTTGAAAAAAGACACAATATTTTTTGCTTTTTGCTATAATAAATATCCCATTTAAAAAAAAAAAAAACATTTTTTATCTCAGTTTAGGCCAATACGTATTCTTCTACATATTTTTGGTAAAAAAAAAATTAAAAATAAAATCGCAATAACCGTATAGTGACTGGTTTGCGCAAAAGTTATATTGCCTACAAAATAGGGGACATAATTATGATTTTTTTAAATTAATTTTTTTACTAGGAATGGCGGCGATCTGCGATTTTTTCTCGGGACTGGGACATTATAGCCGACACATCGGACACTTTTGACATATTTTTGGGACCATATACATTTATACAGTGAACAATGCTATAAATATGTATTGATAACTGTATAAATGCAACTGGCAAGGAAGGGGTTAACCACTAGGGGGCGTGGAAGGGGTTAAATGTTTCTCCTAGTTTGTGTTCTAACTGTGGGGGGAGGGGAGGTGACTGGGGGAGGTGACCGATTGTGTCCCTATGTACAAGGGACACAATCGATCTCCTCTCTCCCTGACAGGGACGTGCAGCTCTGTGTTTACACACAGAGCTGCACGTCCCAGCTCAGCTACATGGCAATCGCGTGTGCCCGGCGGCAATCGCGGCCGCCGGGCACACGCACGGGGTCCCAGTGATGCGACGGGTGCGCGCGCTTTCTATGACTGCATATGACGTGCAGTCAGGACAATGAAGTTATCCGCCCGCCGTCATATGACGGTGGACGGATGACAAGTGGTTAATTTGCAAGTTTTGTCAGTGGCGGCTGGTGCTCAACATTTTTTGGGGGGGCACAAGCAAACAAAAAAAAACATCAATTGCAGCCTCGCTGTGCCCATCAAACGTCACCACTGTGCCATCAAACGTGCCATGCCATCAGACACAGCCACTGTGCCATCAAACGCAGCCACTGTGTCCAGCAAATGTCACCACTGCACTGTGCCCAGCAATTGTCACCACTGTGCCCAGCAATTGTCACCATTGCACTGTGCCCAGCAATTGCAGTGGCTGCGTTTGATGGCACAGTGGCTTGCGTTTGATGGCATGGCACGTTTGATGGCACAGTGGTGACGTTTGATGGCATGGCATGTTTGATGGGCACAGTGGTGATGTTTGATGGGCACAGTGAGGCTGCAATTGATGTTTTTTTTTTGTTTGTTTGTGCCCCCCCAAAAATTTTGAGCACCAGCCGCCACTGACGAAACTTGCAAATAAAATAAAAAATTTAAATGAAAAATCTAAAAAGAACAGAATTTGGCGAATCTTCATTAAGAAAAGGTCCATTGAGGAAGTGTTTACATTGCAATTGCCACCATTGTGCCCAGCAATTGTCACCACTGCACTGTGCCCAGCAATTGCAGTGGCTGCGTTTGATGGCACAGTGGCTTGCGTTTGATGGCATGGCACGTTTGATGGCACAGTGGTGACGTTTGATGGCATGGTACGTTTGATGGCACAGTGGTGACGTTTGATGGGCACAGTGAGGCTGCAATTGATGGTTTTTTGTTTGTTTGTTTGCGCCCCCCCCAAAAAATGTTGAGCACCAGCCGCCACTGACGAAACTTGCAAAAAAATATTAAAAAATTAAAATGAAGAATCTAAAAAGAACAGAATTTGGCGAATCTTCATTAGGAAAAGGTCCATTGAGGAAGTGTTTACATCCTTGATGTTGATAATGACTTTAATAAGTCCATTTGGCGATTCAATCAGAACAGGACATTTCCCGTCATTTGTCTCTTTTCTGCAGTGAAGGAAATGATGATCCTTTCATCTCTATACTTTGTAATCTGTCTTCTATCACCGCCCCATAGATGGGATCTCCGAAAGAGTTTAGGCAAATCATGTGCAGAAAGGGGAAGACGGGGAGAAAAAAAAAAAAGAAAAGAAACAGCCACTGAAACGATAAACGAGAGAAGATTTCACCTAATCTGCCCCGAGGACAGAGAGCCAGACAAATGTTCCAAAATGCAAACAGGTGTAGCCGAGGAAATGCTTTCCGCTATTAAATACTATTAGAGCCGAGACCCAGACATCCTCATTTCACCATAATTAACTTTCTTTGGTGTAAGAAACGATTGCCTCTCAAAACAGTAAGATGTCTTCCTGACACACAGTACTCTGTGCAAGTCTAGTTATTGATGACGACGACTTCCACTATAGAATTTCTCATGGGCTCCACTCACAAAGTGCTATTTTCTTCTTTACATCCTCGGTAAAATACCTTATAGAATGTTTAAAAAAAAATGGTGGCACTAAAAAATGCTACTAAAATACAGCAGGTTATTTTATGAAGTCATGCGGTATTTCAGTAATTGAAACGTGGTAATTTAAAGCGGAGGTTCGCCCTAAAAAAACAACTTTTTACCATGCCGTTCAGCATACTAGCGTGAGCTACAGTATGCCTTTATTTTTTATTTTTTTGTGCTGTACTTACAGTTTAATCCATTAGTTTGTTTCAGGCTACCGCGGGGGAAAAGGTGTTCATACGAAGAGGGGAACATAATTGACGGCCGGCTATGGCGCGTCATGCGTTCCGAAAATAGCCAGAGTAGGACTCGGCTCTTCACGGTGCCTGCGCACAGACTAGGAGCTGACTGCGCAGGCGCCGTGAAGAGCCGAGTCCTACTCTGGCTATTTTTGGAACGCGTGACGTGCCATAGCCGGCCGTCAATCATATTCCCCTCTTGATAGAAACGCCTATTTCCTGGCTGGAGTCTGAAACAAAACTAAAGGGTTAAACTGTAAGTACAGCACAAAAAAAAAAATAAAGGCATACTGTAGCTCACGCTAGTATATTGAATGGCACTGGAGACAAAGATTTTTTTTTTTTTAGGATGAACCCCCGCTTTAATGCCGGTGTATTTATTAACAGTAGTAAATACCACATTGTCAAGCAGCAGGCACCCGCAGCATCCTTAACAACCAATTAGGCCCCTTTCTCACGGTCAGACTGCTAAGGTCCACCTATCAGTTTTGTCGGCATACCCGAACGGCCGCTCCATATAACTCTATGGAACCTCGGATGTCAGCGGTGACATGTCCGCTGACATCCAACTCGATCCACTAAAATAAGATGAATGGCGATACGTCACCATCCATCCATGGCTGATCGGATCGGGTGAGATCTGATGAAAACGGACATGCTGTCCTCGTTATCGTCCAATCTCTCCATAGGGGACAGCGGCGCTGGACAAGCCCCTCCCCGCTCAGTGAGCAGAGAGGGACTTGTCATCCGCCAGCTCAGTGGAGATCAGTTGAGATCGCTGAAAGTGGTTCCGTCACCATGTGAAATGGGCCTAAGCCATCAGCTGTCAGCGGGGTTCCCCACTGTAACGAAAATTACCATACTGTATATACTTGAGTATAACCCGAGCTTTTTAGCAAATTTTTTTGTGCTGAAAATGCCCCCCTCGGCTTATACTCGAGTCACCTTTTTGCTTGTGACCTCCCGAGCTTTAGGGACCCGGTACCGGCCGGCCATACCCCAAGCTTAGCACACATGTAGCCCCACTCTTCCTCTACAAGGGGGGAAATTTGTTGTCCGGGGGACCTACGGCCGGGGGAGCAGCGATATTTCAAAGCCCGGCACCTCTTCCATAGACTCCAATGTTAAACGGCCATTTCTCTGGTGATTTTGGGGACCCGGTGCTAGTTGGTCGTAGGTTCCCTGGACCCGGATCTTTCCACACATGTAGCCCCATTACTCTTCTACACATGTGCAAAGATTGTTGTCTGGGGGAGCTAGGGCCGGGGAGCACTGATTTTTCAAAGCCGGGCACCCCTTCCATAGACTCCCATGTTAAACATCAGTCTAGTCATGGGCACAGCGAGGCATGGGCACAGTGAGGCATGGGCACAGCGAGGCATGGGCACAGTAAGGCATGCACATGGACACAATGAGGCATGGGCACAGTGAGGCATGGGCACAGTGAGGCATGCAGATGGACACCCTAGGCTTATATTCGAGTCAATACTCTTTCCAGTTTTTTTTGTGGTAAAATTAGGTGCCTCTGCTTATATTCGATCTGGTTTATACTCAAGTATATACAGTAATTTATTTATTTTCGGCGGAACTCCGCTTTAACAACCAGTACACATTTCTTAACCACTCCCATACCAGTCCTATTCTGGCACTTCTCTCCTACATGTAAAAATCCCCAAACATTATATATGTTTTTTTTTTTTTTAGAAAGAGACCCTAGGGAATTAAATGGAGGTCATTGCAACTTTTTATGTCACGTGGTATCTGCGCAAGAATTTTTCAAACGTTTTTTTTTTTTTCATAAATAAAAAACAAGAAAAAACAGGAAAGTTAGCCCAATTCTTTTGTATAATGTGAAAGATGATGTTATGCCAAGTAATGGATACCTAACATGTCACGCTTTAAAATTGCGCATGCAATCGTGGAATGGCGACAAACTTTTGTACTTAAAAATCTCCAAAGGCGACGCTTAATTTTTTTTTTTACAGGTCACCTGGTTACCTGTTTAGAGTTACAGAGGAGGCCTTGTGCTATAATTGTTGCACTCCCTCTAACGCATGCGGCGATATCTCACATGTGTGGTTTGAACGGTGTTTACATATGTGGGTGGGACTTACATGTGCGTTCGCTTCTGTAAGTGAGCACACAGGGACAGGGGCACTTTAATATTTTTATTTTTTTTATGTTCTTCATCCGGCGGTGCGGAATATTTCTCCGGGTCCCCCGATGGCACGAGAGACCCGGAGAAGCATCAGAGGGCAGCGGGAGGGGGAGAGGTTCCCTCCCATCGCCTGTAAGAACGATCAATCGGCTAAACTACCGCTATGAAGATATCTGAATGATGCCTGCAGCTGCAGTTAGTTATTATTAGTTAGTTAATTATTATTAGTGAGTTAGTTATTATTAGATAGTTATTAGTGAGTTAGTTATTATTAGTTAGTTACTATTAGTGAGTTAGTTATTATTATTAGATAGTTATTAGTGAGTTGTTGTTATTATTAGTTAGTTAGTTACTATTAGTGAGTTAGTTATTATTAGTTAGTTATGTTATTATTAGTTAGTTAGTTAGTTAGTTATTTAGAATTTTTGTATTTCGTTCTTTAAAATTTTTGGATTTTCTTTCTTATTTTCGGATTTTCAAATTTTCAAATTTAAGAATTTAGGAATTGTCGAATTTACGAATTTTCGATTTTCGAATTGCGATCATAACGAATGGCCAGATTTGTAAGAAAATGAAACGAAAACTAACACATTTTCCAGCAGTGCACATGTCTAGTAAAGAGCCAACACAATCAATCTACTTGGATGATAGTGGCAATGTCTGCATATCCAGTGGAACCTCGGATTACGAGAATAATCTGTTCCAGGAGAATGCTTGTAATCCAAAGTACTTGCATATCAAAGCGAGTTTTCCCATTGAAGTCAATGGAAACTAAAATAATTAGTTCTGCATTGACTTCAATAGCATGCAATAACGCATGTGGCCAAAGGTGGGGGGCACCGGAGAGCCTCGGAAACACCCGGAAATGGCCAAAGGGCCCGAGGACACCTTGGTTGAAGTCGGGAAACTTCAGAAAGGCTTGGGAACTGAGTATTTCTGAGATTTTCTTAGCTTTTTTGAATGGCTCCGAACGTCGCTGATCGCCTCCGGCACCCCCCCCCCCACCTCGGGCGTAACACGGTATTGCACATCGCTTTGGCCTGAATCCTGCTCATTTCATGAGACAACACTGGCAAACCAGGTTAGGATTTTTTTTAAATACAGCACTCGTATTGCGAAACGCTCGTTAACCACGTTACTCGCAATCCGAGGTTCCACTGTAACTCTTTGCTAGTTTTTATGATGCCGAATGACTCTCACTCCTGCTATTTATGACCTATAATGTTGTCTTGTCCCCTGATCTCAGCTCTGGGCAACTTAACTTTACACGGCGGAGACCCAACCCATTCCAGAACATTGGATTGTTGGTGTTATGAGATGAGTCTGTGCTGGGTGCAGAAGAGTGAAGGGTGACTCAAGTCTAGGAAGGCTGCAGAATATCCTGTATTGCTTTACAGACACATGAAGAATGAAAGGCTCTGTCCTCGAATGGAAACGATCCCTTGGCTGCAGATATCAACTCCAGCTGTTGTTATGGCTAGAAGTCTTATCAAGCCTCCATTACCAAGAAAGCCAATGCTGCCTATTTCATTTCACCCTAATTCAAATCTCATTCAAATCCTAATCCTAACATTAATCCTAACACTATCTCTAAACCTGGAATTATTTCTACATTCCTTCCATGAGGATCTAACAATGTGATGTAGAAATGGATTCTTAAACATTTTTATTTGAATTCTTCGGCTTCCGTAATCTCTCATTTGGCACGTGGTTGTCAGCATTCCACGGGATGAAATAACATCTGATATTAAGAAATTACAGCTTTTTTTTGTAGCAGCACCTACCATGCAAACAAAATTCTGAGAACCTGCCGTCACATCAAAATGACTTTCATGTAATCATTACAGTATTATTAAGGCCGCGTACACACGATCAGACCAGTCCGATGAAACTAGTCTGGAGACCAGTTTCATCGGACCAATTCGATGGTGTGTACGGCCTATCGGACTGTTGTCCGTCGGACCAAAGTTTTAAAACTTGCTTTAAAATCTGTCCGACAGACAGATTCGATGGTTAGTACGCCAAAGCATCGGGCCAAAAACCCGCGCATTCTCAGAATCAAGTCGACGCATGCTTGGAAGTTTTTTCAGCACGTCGTTGTGTTCTACGTCACCGCCTTCCGGTCTGATCGGATTTTTGGTCCGATGGTGTGTACATACATCAGACCATCAGACCACTTCAGCCTGGTCCGATGAAAACGGTCCGTCGGACCAGTCTCATCGGACCGGTCTGATCGTGTGTACGTGGCCTAAGCTATACAAACTATATAGGAACTATAGAGGAACAATATTATACAATGACAGAGCTCATGTGACTTGTACAGAATTTTTAGGCCTATGTTTTAAAGCAGTGGTCTCCAAATTGCTGCTGGGGGGCCGGATGCAGCCTTTTTCTTGCTTTTATGTGACCCTTAAGCCGCGTGCACACCATCGGTTTGTCCGCTGAAAACAGACCGATGGACTGTTTTCATCGGACAAACCGATCGTGTGGGCCCCATCGGTTTTATTTCCATCAGTGTAAAAAATAGAACATGTTTTAAATTTTTCCTATGGATAAAAAAAACTATAGAAAAATCTGATCGTCTGTATGGAACTCCATTGGACAAAAATCCACGCATGCTCAGAATCAAGTCGACGCATGCTCGGCTCATCGTAGTGTTGTACGTCACCGCGTTTTGTCACGATCGGATTTTTGACTGAAGGTGTGTAGGCAAGACTGATGAAAGTCAGATTCATCGGATATCCGTCGAACAAATCCATCGGATTAGATTCCATCGTGTGTACAGGGCTTAAGGGTGCTATTTTATTCACTCACAACAATGAAGAGGACAATTCCTACCAGTGACATCAACAATGGAGCACAGTTCCTCCCAATAACACCAACAATGGGGCCTAATAAGCCCAATGATGGGGCACAATTCCTCCCAATGACACCAAGAACAGGGCCCAATGACACCAATGATGGGGTACAATTCCTCCCAATAACACGAATGATTGGGCCCAATGACACAAATGATGGGGCCCAATTTCTCCCAATAACACAAATGATGGTGCCCAATTCCTTCCAATGACACCAACAATGGGGCCCAATGACACCAATGATGGGGTACAATTCCTGCCAATTACACGAATGATAGGGCCCAATGACACCAATGATGGGGCACAATTCCTCCCAATGACACCAATGATGGGGCACAATTCCTCCCAATGACACCAATGATGGGGTCGCTGCGAGCGGACATTTATGCTCAAATGCTCCGCCCATAGACTATAGAAGAATTCTAATGTTGGTTGACTAGTAGTAATAATTAATAATTACTACTAGTGTCATACAACATTAGAATTCTACTATAGCTTGTGGGCGGAGAATTCGACCGGAAATGTACGATCGTGACGTCATCCAGTTTAGCTGCTTCGTCAAATACTCTTAGAACATTCGACAGACAGCATGAGCCTTCAGTTGACTGACAGATTCGACCTTAATTAATTCAGGTTTTCGTGCGAATGCATTTTTTTACAAAACAAAATAAAATAAAACGAATTTCTGGAGTAACTAAATTTATTTATTTTTCAGACGAAAACTAAATTCCGAAAAAAATATTTCAGTGTGCACATGTCTAATCGGTACTGACCCCTCACTGTGTTAATTCAGGAAAGGAAGGGGCTGGTTAATGACATATTTACTGCCCCGCTCTCCATCCTGAACAACCCTCTGTGTGCCCGCAGCTTCTGGCAGGAGAGGAGGGAAGGCGGCAGCGCTGCAGGGAAGAGGGAGGGGGGTATGTCTATGGTTATGATGAGAGCTGGGAGGTGCTGGTCTTCTTGGGGCTGTATGGGACAGTTTGCCAGGTTTATGATTACCATCAGGCCCGGACTAGCCATAGGGCATACCGGGCATATGCCCGGTGGGCCGTGGCCGCCCGCGGCCCGCATGTCACGTCTACCCCCAGTGTTAAATGCAGGGGGTCCAGAACTGTTAGGGGGTGTCTGTGTAACACATTTTGGGGGGCTGTGTAATGTAAAGGGGCCCAGAGGTGCAGGGTGCTGTGAAATGTATAGGGGTCCAGAGGTGCAGGGTGCTGTGTAATGTATAGGGGTCCAGAGGTGCAGGGTGCTGTGTAATGTATAGGGGTGCAGAGGTGCAGGGTGCTGTGTAATGTATAGGGTGCCAGAGGTGCAGGGTGCTGTGTAATGTAAAGGGGTCTAGAGGTGCAGGGTGCTGTGTAATGTATAGGGGTCCAGAGGTGCAGGGTGCTGTGTAATGTATAGGGGGGCAGAGGTGCAGGGTGCTATGTAATGTATAGGGGGCCAGAGGTGCAGGGTGCTGTGAAATGTATAGGGGTCCAGAGGTGCAGGGTGCTGTGTAATGTAAAGGGGTCCAGAGGTACCAGGTGCTGTGTAATGTAAAGGGGTCCAGAGGTGCGGTGCTGTGTTATGTATAGGGGTCCAGAGGTGCAGGGTGCTGTGTAATGCAAAGGGGTCAAGAGGTGCAGGGTGCTGTGTAATGTAAAGGGGTCCAGAGGTACCAGGTGCTGTGTAATGTAAAGGGGTCCAGAGGTGCAGGGTGCTGTGTAATGTAAAGGGGTCCAGAGGTGCAGGGTGCTGTGTAATGTAAAGGGGTCCAAAGGTGCAGGGTGCTGTGTAATGTAAAGGGGTCCAGAGGTGCAGGGTGCTGTGTAATGTAAAGGGGTCCAAAGGTGCAGGGTGCTGTGTAATATAAAGGGGTCCAGAGGTGCGGTGCTGTGTAATGTAAAGGGGTCCAGAGGTGCAGGGTGCTGTGTAATGTAAAGGGGTCAAGAGGTGCAGGGTGCTGTGTAATGTAAAGGGGTCCAGAGGTACCAGGTGCTGTGTAATGTAAAGGGGTCCAGAGGTGCAGGATGCTGTGTAATGTAAAGGGGTCCAGAGGTGTGGTGCTGTGTAATGTATAGGGGTCCAGAGGTGCAGGGTGCTGTGTAATGTAAAGGGGTCCAGAGGTGCAGGGTGCTGTGTAATGTAAAGGGGTCCAGAGGTGCGGTGCTATGTAATGTAAAGGGGTCCAGAGGTGCAGGGTGCTGTGTAATGTAAAGGGGTCCAGAGGTGCAGGGTGCTGTGTAATGTAAAGGGGTCCAGAGGTGTGGTGCTATGTAATGTAAAGGGGTCCAGAGGTGCAGGGTGCTGTGTAATGTAAAGGGGTCAAGAGGTGCAAGGTGCTGTGTAATGTAAAGGGGTCCAGAGGTGCGGTACTGTGTAATGTAAAGGGGCCCAGAGGTGCAGGGTGCTGTGTAATGTAAAGGGGCCCAGAGGTGCGGTGCTGTGTAATGTAAAGGGGCCCAGAGGTGCAGGGTGCTGTGTAATGTAAAGGGGCCCAGAGTGCTGTGTAATGTAAAGGGGCCCAGAGGTGCAGGGTGCTGTGTAATGTAAAGGGGTCCTGACGTGCAGGGTGCTGTGTAATGTAAAGGGGCCCAGAGTGCTGTGTAATGTAAAGGGGCCCAGAGGTGCAGGGTGCTGTGTAATGTAAAGGGGCCCAGAGGTGCGGTGCTGTGTAATGTAAAGGGGCCCAGAGGTGCGGTGCTGTGTAATGTATAGGGGCCCAGAGGTGCATGGTGCTGTGAAATGTAAAGGGGTCCTGACGTGGTGCAGGGTGCTGTGTAATGTAAAGGGTCCAGAGGTACAAGGTGCTGGAACCCCACATCCCCTCATTAACCGTTGCCCCCCCCCCCCTCAGTCTAAAACGCCCGGGCTATATTTGTCCCAGTCCGGGACTGATTACCATAAAAATAGACTATAGTTCCCCTTTAATTCTAGCCATGTTTGTTTCCCTTAAGCCTCTATTTTGACATAACCGCACAATAATCATACGGCATGCGCTGAATAAACTTTTGTACTTCTATGACCCCTGTGCAACTTCAGCAGTTCCTCTGTCTGTATTTAACGACCACCTCCCCACCCTTCACCACTATCTGCTCCCTACCTATGAGATCAGCTCCTAATAGGTAACAGATACCAACTGCAATTGGTGATGTTATCATCAGCAGTCTAGTGTTTCAAAGTGGAAAGAGCCATGCAAATTATGGGCCCATTTCCACCCTTGTCAGCCTTTTATTGCTCTTTAATTGTTAGCAGAAGAGTGCGAGAGGTGATGCCATGTTTTTTCTTTAGGGCCTCGATCGCTGAAAGGCTCAATCTGAGGTTAGGACGGCTTGGATTGGCACACATCTGATGTTTATAAACTGAAGTTTATGAGAGGAGACTTGTAAGAGCCTCATAATAACATTTGAGAAGTTTGCCTTTTATCTAAACCTTCAGGACCATTCCTATAATTGCAGATCTTCTACAACCGGATTGTTATTTTCCTCTAATTTTCGGAGAAGTCCCAGCAGGAAAATTGTAGTCGTCCTTTTGCCATAATTGCAGGTTTTAGTTAAAGTGCATTTCGTTCAGATAAAAGTCATCGTTGGCTCTTTGAGAAAAATATCACGTTTGTGCAGATTAACCTACACATTACGGGGGGGGGGGGGGGGGGGCTTCCATGATGACTAATGTCGGAAAGCTAAAATTGCGGCGTGGCGAATTGCGAGCGCTTTGCAAAGGGAAGCAGATTTATTATTTTATTTCTGCATGCAATAAATCACGCAGATCGCCACAATAATAAAAGAGTAAAATTGCTTCTCTATTTCAAGACAGTTAAAAAAATTAAAAAATAAATAAAAAGTTGGAGCACAAGCATACCCACGCTCTATACTCCACAATGCAACGCCTGGATTCTGAGAAGTCACCCATGGGACATGGGAAGGAAAAGGTTGTTGATCTTGCTCTAAAATTTATAGTGGATATTTGCATAGTCTGTGTGCACCGGAGAACCAGTGAGGGACTAATATTTATAAATGATACTAAAGGGCTTGATTTATTAAAGGAGGAGTTTGGGATATCTAAAAAAACAAAATCGGTCTGATGCTGCAGCTTTCCCCCATCGGCAGGCCCGGACTGGGACAAAAGATAGTCCCGGGCATTTTAGACTGAGCAGCCAGTCCATGACTAATGTATGGGACCCTTCCCCACTGAGAGCACAGGGCTGGGGGTGGGCAGGAGAGCACTGGGGGGCTGGAGAGCACGGGGGAGGGGCAGAAAGAACAGGAGGGAGAGAGCACTGGGGGGTGCCAGAGAGCACCGGGGAGGGGCAGAGAGCACAAGGGGTGGAGAGCAGTGGGGGGTGGAGAGCACTAAGGGGCGGAGAGCACAGGGCAGGAGAGCACAGGGGGGGCGGAGAGCACTGGAGGGTGGAGTGCACTTGGGGGGTGGAGAGCACTGGGGGGTGGAGAGCACAGGGGGGGCGGAGAGCACCTGAGGGTGGAGAGCACTGGGGGGTGGAGAGCACTGGGGGGTGGAGAGCACTGGAGGGTGGAGAGCACTGGGGGGTGGAGAGCACAGGGGGGGCGGAGAGACATTTCTCACACACTCGTTAAAATAATCATGTTTTTTTAGCATGAAAATGGTTTATAATACCCAAACATGATATATTTTCTGAAAGCAGCGACCCTGGAGAATTAAATGGTGGTTGTTGTCATATTTTATGTCACACGATATTCATGCAGCTGTTTATTAAATGCAGTGGTGTTTTCAGGGGAAAAAAATTCACTTGAATGCATTTTAGTGCACACAAACACTGTGTAATACCTATTTTATTTTTATAAAATATTAAACATGAGGTTAAAGTGGAGTTCCACCCACGTGATGGGTGGTGGGGGAGGGAGCTGGAGCTGTGCCATGCCATCAAACGCAGCCACTGTGCCATGCCAAACGCAGCCACTGTGCCCATCAATTGTCGCCACTGTGCCATGCCATCAAACGCAGACACTGTGCCATGCCAAACGCAGCCACTGTGCCCATCAATTGTCGCCACTGTGCCATGCTATCAAACGCAGCCACTGTGCCATGCCATCAAATGCAGCCACTGTGCCATCAATTGTCGCCACTGTGCCATGCCATTGTCACCACTGTGCCCATCAATTGTCGCCACTGTGCCATGCCAAATGCAGCCACTGTGCCCATTAATTGTCGCCACTGTGCTATGCCAAACGCAGCCACTGTGCCATGCCATCGTCGCCACTGTGCTATGCCAATGTTGCCACTGTGCCATGCCAAACGCAGCCACTGTGTCCATTGTCGCCACTGTGCTATGCCATTGTCGCCACTGTGCCATGCCATTGTCACCACTGTGCCCATCAATTGTCGCCACTGTGCCATGCCAAACGCAGCCATCGTGCCATCAATTGTCGCCACTGTGCCATGCCAAATGCAGCCACTGTGCCCATCAATTGTTGCCACTGTGCCATGCCATTGTCGCCACTGTGCCATGCCAAACGCAACCACTGTGCCATGCCATTGTCGCCACTGTGCTATGCCAATGTTGCCACTGTGCCATGCCAAACGCAGCCACTGTGTCCATTGTCGCCACTGTGCTATGCCATTGTTGCCACTGTGCCATGCCATTGTGCCCCTCAAAAACCGCCAGATTGCTTCCCCCCCTGTCTCCCGGCACTTACCTTTCTCGGGTCAGCCATCCTTCCTCCACGCACCCTCGATGTCTTCTCCCGAGTCCCGCCCTCGATGTTGCTTCAGCCAATCAGGTTACTGATAACCAGAACCGGTGAACCTGATTGGCTGAGACGCCTGTCAGTCTTATCTAAGGAACGCACCATCCGTACGTCCCATAGATAAGTTTCCAGCGGCTCTGATAGGCACTTCCGCACAGTCAACCAGCTGCCGTTATTCAGGCGTCCGGCGCTCGCCATCTGGCCATCTGAATTGTCGGCGGCAGCCGGCAACAATAACATGCAATGCATGAATCTATGTTATTCAGTGGCGGTGCGAAAGCCAGAGGGGGCGGCACTCCAGCGCCCTCTATAGACACACTGCCACTGGTTTACTGTGAAAAAATTGCCCTGTGCCGCTAAAGTGTTCGGGTTTGGCTTGAAGAAAAGGTGGCAACCCTAGCGCTGGACAACCCTGCCCCAGTACTGCATAGAAATGTAACAAATGATGGAATAAAGGTGGAAACATTTAGAATAAAAAAAAAGTTACAACTGTGTATGCTACACAGCGCACAGAGCAAAGTACAGTAAATGTCATCCAATTAGGGTTTACATCTACTGTAACTGTAAGAACATATTGATTTGTTCTAAGTGTGGTCAGATGCAATCAGCTAACTAATGAGCCTTGCAGTAAAACGTCAGGCAATTAGCATTAATTTTTCTTGTTTGGCTTTCAGTTTAGAGATTACATTTTCCATGGAGACCTTGTTTCTTCTGTTTGGTTAGCTCCCAGCCAGAGCTATAAAAAAATTTAATTATTGATAGGCAGGAATTTCTTGCATAGTTTTTCTTCCCCTTTCCCCTGAAGTACACATTAAAATGTTGTTACATACTAACCTTGAAGATAAAACTTAGGTTTATTGGGTCAAGATATCACAAGCCTACAGGGAGAATGCAAGATAGAAATTATTACTTCTCAGAAAGGTGATGTCATTTAAAGGCTGGCAAGGAAAATATACAGGAAGAATTCCAAAGGCATTTGGAGGGTAAACTTCTTTCTGGGTGTAGCATTACCCCAGGAGGAGCTGCTGGTTGTTTTGGGTGGCACATTTACCGCAAATTCCCAAGGGTGGATGATGCGTATTGCCAGAGCCGGCCTTAGGTGTTCAGGCGCCTTGTGTGAGCTAATCCTGTGGCGCCCCCACCCCCATCCTCACCCCTCGCCCCCTGGTCACCTAAATATACACAAAGTGTGTCGGGAAGACACATCCAAACTGGTACACTCACTCATAGGGTGGCTGTCAGCAATAATTGGGGCCCCATACAGCCTACCTCATGGGGCCCCCATCCCCTGAGGAGGGAAAGAGGTGGGAGAAGGGAGGTGAGATAAAGGGGGGAGGAGGCAGGAGAGGGGGTGAGAGAGGGACAGAGAGAAAGGGGTGCTGACAGAGAGGAGGGGAGTGACAGAGAGGAGGGGAGTGACAGAGAGGAGGGGAGTGACAGAGAGGGAGGAGGAGGAGTGACAGGGAGGAGGGGGGTTGACAGAGAGAGAGGGGGTGACAGAGAGAAAGGGAGGGGGTGACAGAGAGAGAGAGGAGGAGGGGGTGACGGAGAGAGAGGGGGGGTGACGGAGAGAGAGGAGGTGGGTGACAGAGAGAGAGGAGGGGGGTGACAGAGAGAGAGGAGGGGGGGTGACAGAGAGAGAGGAGGGGGGGTGAGGTAGAGAGATTAGGGGGGGTGACAGAGAGAGAGGAGGGGGAGTGACAGAGAGAGAGGAGGGGGGGTGACGGAGAGAGAGAAGGGGGGTGACGGAGAGAGAGGAGGGGGGGTGACGGAGAGAGAGGAGTGGGGGTGGTGGAGAGAGAGGAGGGGGGTTACTCACAGTCTGCAAGCTGTGATGGCCTTACGGCACCCCTTTTGCCTATGGCGCCCTGTGCGGCCGCACAGCTGGCACACCCCATAGGCCGGCCCTGCGTATTGCATTTGGTAGAAGTAAAGGAATGTCCGCAACAGGTGCTCTTTGCTGTGCTCTTTATTACCCAGCTGGGTAAAAACAATAAACTTGTGGTGAGGAAAGTAAAGTTGAAGAAGAAAGGAGAATAGCAGATTCAGGCGTGATGGTAGGCAAACAGTCCTGCTTCCAAGCGTAATACGTTTTCCTGTGCCACTCCTATGCGAGTGGGTTTAGCGTACCCGGACAGGCCTCTCTCACTGACCTGGCACTCGAACATTTGTAGGATAAAGTCTCTGCCCCAGACCCTCCTTGGTGAACTTCAGAGAGACACCTCTGCCACGGGCCCCCTCTGATTTGTAGTTACGGAGGTAATCCTCCTTAGGTGAATTACGTCTGACTGACAGGTGATAAATCCTTCAGTGTCCGGCTATCTCGATCCCCGGTGGTTAGTCCAGGCCCTTTTGGACCACCAGCCTCTCAATGGCGCTACTCGAACAGGCACAGTGGAGAATCTGGAAAATTCAGGCGGTGATCAAGTCAGAGACCCAATCAGCGGAGCCTCGGAGGTGAGGCTTGTAGAGCAGCCTCGTGTGTCAAGCTAGGGACCGAGACGGTGAAGTAGGGGTAAAGCTTGAAGGTATTCAAAGTGAAAAGCTAGGGACCCAGCAGGTAAGCGTGGGTGACTCTTGAAGGAGATATCACCGAAAAAGCCTTGAGGAGCTCACAGGATTCAGACTTAGTGAATCAGAGGGTCCAGTGAGAGACCAGGAGCTCAAGGGGCTGAAGAACCACAAGAAGAAGTTGTAGTAAAGCTGATAGAGCTGTTACTTTGAGTTAGGAACTGCTTAAGTACTGTTGCCATAGGAGACAGCAATACTGCACGTGCAGAAGTGGTGACTTGCTGGGGCCTTTCCCTATGTGGCTGTCCTCATGTTGAAGTCTCGGAGTCTGCCATTTGAAATTGCAACTATAAGGGTGTCCTGGCCCTAACCCTCTTTCCCTTACAAAATATGAAATGGACTGTCAAAGAAATAAAACCTGTTTTACATCCAAGAAGTGTCTGGCGCCCACTGGCTTTCTTAACACCCACTATGCCTCACAACCCACCACATATTAAAGGATGTCAGCTATCCTTGGCCCTGGAGGTTCTCATCAGACCAAAGGAGACCTGGGACCTTGCTACACTATTTTTTATATATTTCCAGAAGATGTGAAGATATATGAAAGAAAGAGTAAAATATGTCACTGCTTATTTAGAAAAGGTAATGAAGAGGATCACTTTCAAAGCCTTAGACAACGTATTTCTTCCATTTTTACAGTGTGAAATAAAAGCTTTCAGCTTGTTTAATGCCTATCATTCATCCGTGGTGTTTATATAGTGGGAGAGAAGGGCAGACAGCTCCACAGATAACCGTGTCTGCCTGGTGCAAGCTGAGATTCCTGAACACCATAATTCACTCTCTCTTTATAACACTGAACAGATCATCTTCCCCCGGGGATGGTAGCTGACATTTGAGACTGGCCAAGTGAAAGAACAAAATTCGAACAGAATCCGCTATACATTTTTTTTAAGGCTCGTGCTTTAGATATGGAGGATGTCGGAGATATGGAGGCGTAGCAAAAGGATTAGTAAAGGCTTTTATGGCAACGCCAGGCCTACACTTTCTCATCTACAGTGATTAAAGCCGCACTCTGGGCCTTTTTTCCTAGTTTTGGACAGAGTGAGGAAGACTACAAATTTCTTTCGGGTTCTTATATCTGTGACACCACTGAGGAGAATTTTCCACACTCCCCGTTCCTTTGACACATTAAAGTGGAACTAAACCCATCAATTTAAAGCGGTATTAAACCCAAAAACCAATAATGTATGTAATATATTGCACCCACCTAGGTAAGTATGATTTGGAAAAAGACAAAACCCATACTTCTCTTTTAATGAACTGATGGACTACAATTCCCAGAGATAAACTGATATAGAAGGAAAAAGATTTGTATTTTCCTGGCCTAAAGACCAGACGACTTAAGCCCTGTACACATGGCCCAGAATCTCGTCATGAAAAAAACATTGTTTTTCCTGATGAGATTCTTGGCAAGAATCTCTTGCCGGCCGAGTGACGTTTGTCACATTCGATGCCGTCGCCGTCATCTTTCTACACGCTACCTATGCCTTGGAAACTACCGCGCATGCGTCAAAGTCATTTTGAGAAAGGCGACAGGTAAGTATACAGACGCTCGTGTTTCTCGGCAGTGTTCTCTATTTTTCTCATCGAGATTCTGGGCAGTTTCCTTGATGAGAAACCTCAAAGCCTCGTTTACTCGGCAAGAAATCTCTGCCAGCAGTTTTCTTGCTGGTTCTTGCCGAGAAAACCGTGTGTGTGTACGAGGCTTAACTCTTGCTGTGAGGGGGACCGGAGTGTGCACACCTATAGAGCTGAATGTGCACCAACCTGCTACAAGCCGCTTGAGCAAGAAATGAGAGCACTGTTAACCAGAGGGCTAAGGACCGGAGTCACACCAGGCAATTCCAGAAGTGAGCTGACACCTGAACAACAGGACCAACTTGACTTTATTGTTGGCACTCGTAAGGGGACACTGCTGCCATTAACCTATTGGCGCTAGCTGAGACTGAGGGACTGGCCATCTAACTAGCAGCCTTATTCACTGCATGCAGACTTTACTGAGACTGAATTTATGGGCACCACCATAAAGACAGGGCCCCAATGCTAGCTAGCTCAGCTCAGCCCTTCCCTCTCAGAGCTCTGTACTCAGCTGTCGGTTAATTGCCAAATCTCTTCCTTTCACAGTGACTCGCCTAGTCTTCATCTCCTGCTTGTTAGCTAGAGGTGCTGGTTATATAAACTCCTTGGTTCAGATCTTCTGTGCCTTTGCCTTTGTCAACACATCCACACTCTCTCTGCCGTGAGATTTTTGCTTGGCTGACTTCCCTTCTGGTTCCTGATCATGTTTGCTGCACCAGACTTCGCTGATCTATAGACTCCTGTTTCTCTGGCTTGTTTTGACTACCCGTCCTGGTTCCTGAACTCTGGCTATGTTTTGACTACGTTTGCTCTGTTTATACAATTTTATTAAATAGTGTGACTTTAAGAGCCGGTTCACACTGGGGCGACTCGTTCGCGGGTCAGCCGCCTGACGAGTCGCGTCCCATTCTGTGCAATAGAACCGTTCTTAGAAAAAGGTTCTTGTACGACTTTGGCGGCGGTTCAGGGCGATTTGCATTGACTTCTATACAGAAGTAATTTTGCTAATCGCCTCTGAAGTCGTCTTCAGGACGACTTGCAGAGTCGCCCCCAAAGTCGTGCCGCGGAAGTGTGAACCGGCTCTTACTGATTCTTGGTTCCTGACATCTTCCCACACTGGGTTGAGTTTGGCATCTTTTATCTAGGCACTGGATGATCTTGTCCCATCACTGTCCAAACTAACACTGTTTTATCTAACACAACTGCAGAGTATCTATGGAGAGGAGCAAGAATAGTCACACAAGAAGATTGTTTTATTATCAAGTGAAGGAGATTGGGTGGGGTTTTCATTTATAGAAAATTGCTGGATGGGCTTTCTCCAAGGGACTGGGCAGGTTTTGTTCCTCTTCAACACACAGAGGTTAAACGGACATCATCTTACTTTCCTGCCACATCAGACGGCTCTTTTCAGTGCTGCCAAGTTACACAATCCTTGCAAGGTGACATTTTAGAAGAGGAAGAAAGGGCAGAGGAAGTGGGAACACTGTGTCTTATCCTCCCATTGAAGTCTGCTGGATTCCATCAATTTTCACTGACAGTCATGGAATCCTGCCAGACCCTCAACCTGGCTCTACGTCTCCAGGGGTCACAGCTTGCATTGCTTTGTAATGCTCTATCAAAACAATCATTAGTTTTGTGTCATTAATAATGTGGAGGAACTGACTGCACGTTTGGGATACATTTCAGATATTTTTGTGTTTTTATAACAAAAGTATCAGAGAAAAACAGATGTGGACAATTTTGTTCGGCACTCAGGAGGAAAGTCACAGTTCTGGGACACTGGAAATTAAATTCTCAGATATAAAAAAAATGATGTAAAATAATATGTCCCTCTTGTATGACACTCTTCAGCTGGCACATGGCTCAAGAGATGGAACTTTCGATTGAAATTTTTGTTGAAATTTCCCAGCAATCAAAGACATCAAATTGCGATTTCCAGCAAGATTGAATTAAAATAGCTTGTGCAAAATAAAATAAAAAAGCGCATTCAATGAGATTACCTTAGTTTCTCCCCACTTTAATCCTATTGCAATTGTATCGCAACTCATTTTTTCCCCACTTTAATTCTATTTCAATGCATCTCAAGGCCTATTTGCATACAAAAATTATGGCAGAAAAAAGTAGTCCATCGAATCTGCCCATTTTTTTTTGTTTTGTTTTCTATTTTTTTGTTTTTTTTCGTTAACTTTTTTGTTAGATCTATGTCTGGCCCACGTATGTTTGAAGCCATTTACTGTTGACTTTCTCACTACCTCTACTGGCAGTTTATTCCAAGCGTCCCTTTCAGTAAAAACATACTTTCTAAAATTAAAATTAAATAAAAAAAAATGTAAAAAATTTAAATGAAAAAGTTTTGAACTTTCCTCCAGTTAGTTTATTTATTGATACAAGCACAGGTTCAACTTCACAAGTGACCGAATTTCAGTGGTTACATAGTTGATATGGTTGAATAAAGACACCAGTCAATCCAGAACAACCTACATTACCAAAAGTATTGGGACACCTGCCTTTACATGCACATGAACTTTAATGACATCCCAGTCTTAGTCCGTAGGGTTCACTATTGAGTTGGCCCAACCTTTGCAAATATAACAGTTTCAACTCTTCTGGGAAGGCTGTCCACAAGGTTTAGGAGGGTGTCTATAGGAATGTTTGACTGTTCTTCTAGAAGAGCATTTGTGAGGTTAGGCGCTGATGTTGGACGAAGAGGCCCTGGCTCGTAGTCTCCACTGTAATTCATTCATTAAAGGTGTTCTTTTTTTTTCCAAAGCCAAAAGTCCATCAAAGGTGTACTATAGGGTTGTGGTCAGGAATCTTTATGGACCTTGCTTTGTGCACTGGTCCAAATCATTTGATGGATGGGGGGATTATTGTGTGGGGTTGTCTTTCAGGGGTTGGGTTTGGCCCTTTAGTTCCAGTGAAGGGAACTCTTAAGGCGTCAGCATACCAAGACATTTTCAATCATTTCATGCTCCTAACTTTGTGGGAACAGTTTGAGAACGGCCCCTTCCTGTTCCAACATGACTGCACACCAGTGCACAAAGCAAGGTTTATAAAGACATGGATGAGTGAGTTTGGGGTGGAGAAACTTGACTGGCCTGCACAGAGTCCCGAGTCCACTGAAGTGGCCCCAGGCAGCAGTCAATGGAAGAGGAGGTGAGAGGAGGGAAGCTGGTAGCACTGTGGGGGAAAGGGGCACACAGGGAGGCCGTGCAGCAGGGGAAATCCGTGCCACATGGGGTGATTAGGTGTGCCCAGGCACATCCAGCGCACACTCCCAACAGCACCATTAGTCTCCTGCGCATGAGTGTAACAGCTTATTAAGTTATAAGTATTATTCCACTGCATATCTGGGAATTCTTTTAGGACCTCGCTACCCTCTAGGACTGGGGAAGTCCTATCACCACTGAAAAATAATGAAAACAAGAGAGAGCGCTCAGGCCTAGTGCATTATCCCACACACATTTAATAAATAACAGATAGATAAAAAGAACTACGTATGAACTTAGGAGTTAAAAGTGCTTATCTAGCCGCTCATCCATGACTTGGTACTTCCAGACTGGACAGTCTCTGCAGGCTGACGCGTTTCGAAGGGGTTTCTTCCTTCCTCAAAGCCAACACATTGGGCTATTCTTACACTGGCCCATACAGCCCACTAACAGACATAATGGACTTATTATTGAACCAAATCTGGCGAGGATCATTATGTTTTCACCAAGCAGATACATTAGAGAAACACAGACAAGCAGCTATCCTATGATTCATTCATTTCAATGAAAAAAAAAGGTAAAAAATCTTATTTTATTAAAACAAAAAGCCATGGCAATTGTTTATGATACACATTTCATTAGCAAACAAAATCTCATCCAGTTAGAGTTTAAAACGTAAAAAATATTTCAATAATAAAATGGCACAACCAGGTAACAAGTCGTGTAACACTTTTACAGAGCCAAGATGGCAGCTTGCATGCGGCTGCTTAGACAGAAGAAGCGACTAGTCCTGTTCAGACTTTGCCAAGTCCCTTTCTAGACATGGCATTGGCTTGTGGGAATCCCCTTAGTGGGCTTGTCCAAGCTTTGTATGGCTGCTGCACACAGCTCTGGATGTGCTTGAATTACTAAGGTGTTTTCTGACAAGCCAAAGTCATTCATTGCCCACGTTATTGATGGATGAGCATCTAATTAGCAACACTGTACACCAGCTCATTGGTTCACAAGCGGCATCGTCTGCAAACCTCGGGGACGGGAGGGGAGGTATCACCAGTTTTCAGCGTCCTCTGACTTTTTGGTTTTCTACCGGTGTACAAGGAGGACACAGATCTCACCTTACTTGAAGGCGTGAGGAAATATACCCTCAGTAGGGAGAGGTAAGCCCCAAAGCGGATTTAAAGAGGAAGTAAACCCTGATGGGCTTTACTTCCTCTTTTTAAAAGCATAACAGGCTAGTATGCATTGTATACTAGCCCATTATGTTGCACTTACCTGCAAACGAAGCCCCAGATGTCTGTAATGTTCCCGTTGGTGGCCGCATCCATCTCCACCCCTGTTCCTTCCGGGGTTGTGGACTCCGGTTCTTTGACTGGCCACAGTGATGTCATTCAGGGCTAGTGCTAAACATTTTTGCACCCTAGGCAAGACCACCTACTTGCACCCCCCCCCCCCCCAAAAAAAAAATGAAGGCTCCAAATGCAGCCTGTACAGGGATGCTTTATCACCTCCTTGCCACCGTTAGCTTAGTGTGGAAACTGACTGGGGAGCAGAGTGGAAGTAAGGTTGCGCGCAGCAAGGGCCCTTGTGTAATCACACAGTGTTCTTGCCTAGCACCTGTTTGTTTGATGATGTGAATTACTGTGTGTGTTTCTTTGAGTATTAAAGTGGAGTTCCACCCATTTTTTTATGTTTGTCTGTTCTGCATGCCCTAATCTCATAGGCCCAGATTCAGAGAGAATTGGATTCTCGTAGCGTATCAGAAATACACTACGCCGCCGTTTTTTACCTGGCTCTACGTGGAATCCAGGTAGATTTTTTCCAGTAAACGACGGCGGCGTAGTGTATTTCTCCTGTCGCAATCCATCTACACGAGTAGGGGGCGTGAAGGATTTAAAATAGGCGCGTTCCCGCGGCGATCGAACTGCGCATGCTCCGTTCGCAAATTTCCCGCCGTGCATTGCGCGAAATCACGTCGTTACGTCATTCGTTGTTTGAGTAGCATCGTTTACGGACATTTCTATTCCCGAACGAGTTACACAAAAAAAAAAAAAAATAATTAAATTCGACGCGGGAACGACGGCCATACTTAACATGGGCTACGCACCGTTAGACCAGCAAAAAGCTGGTCTAACAGTACGTAAAAAAAAACAGACGTAAGCGATTGCGAAGACCGCTCGTATCTTCGTGGATCGCCGTAAAAACACATTTGCATATCCCGACGCATCAACACGACGCAAACTCCTCCCAGCGGCCGCAAAAATATCGCAGCGTAGATCCGAAGGCTTACGAAGACGTAAGCCTCTCGGATCGAAGCCCGAAGCCGCCGTATCATGGTTTGAGGATTCAAACTAGTGATACGGCGCGCAAAATTTGAAATTACTCCTGTCTAACACCAGTTACACAGGCGTAATTGCTCTGTGAATCTGGGCCATAGTGTTCAGAATGGACAATTTTTAATTATTTTGTTGCTTGTAAATACCTTTATTTTGTAGTCCTTCATTACTTCCTCCTCCTTATTAGCCTAGGCTATTAAAGTCACATGGCTATTTGCAAGGGTTTCTGGGATAGGCATCATGTTTCCCAGTAGTCCTTGCAAACCTGACTGAAACCTATTACATTGCTTGTGCAGCACTGAGCATGTGCGAGATATGCAAAGCTGAAATCCAGGAAGTCATACAGTCTGGCTTCATGATGCCCACACTTAAGATGGCCGCGGTCTATTTCTAGATTATAAACTGCTAAACCCTAACCCTAACCCTAACAACCTAACAAAACGGACCTTAGTTTACAGACTAACTTTACTAGAATACATTAACCTTGTGTATTACAGAAGTATTTATATTTAAAAAGTGAAATTGTGGGTGGAACTCCCCTTTAATCGAGTAAACTCACTCTTTTTGATTCAAATATACTATTGTAGACCCTGGGTCAGGTGGTTCCCCTCTATTCCTTCCTCTTTCTTTCTCTGCTCTTCCCCCTTCTTCTTTTTATCTCCTCTTGTCTCCTTGGCTTTTTCTAGCTTTTCTTTGCCTTTTTTGTTTTTGTTTTTTGTTACACTACCAAGTCAAGCTTAGTGGTAATGGTGGAGCATTGATGTCAATCTCGTGGCCCAGTTCTGAGCATCCTCGGCTAACTGCATGTTTGTTTTCTACATATTGGCCTTGTCTCCTATTTTATTCTATATTGTATCGGGATTGGCCCACCTGTTGTCTCCCTCCTATTGCAAAGTGTGCTTTTTTATTTTGTTTTTGTGCTTTTTCTGTTTATTTCGTTGGTCTTTTCCTTTTGGAAAATGTGTAAACTCAATAAAAATGGTCAGTTTTCAAATATACCATTGTGTGAGGTGTATTCTTAAGCCACGTACACACGATCAGACCAAACCGATGAGACTGGTCCGACGGACCGCTTTCATCGGTTCACAGCCTGATGGTCTGATGTGCGTACACACCATCAGTCCAAAAACCGATCGTGTCAGTACGCGGTGACGTAAAACACAACGACGTGCTGAATAAAATGAAGTTCAATGCTTCCAAGCATGCGTCGACTTGATTCTGAGCATGCGCGGGTTTTTGGTCCGATGCTTTTGCGTACTAACCATCAGTTTGGTCCGACGGACAGGCGTCCATCGGACAGATTTTAAAGCAAGTTTTAAAACTTTGGTCCAAAGGACAACGGTCCGATGGGCCGTACACACGATCGATTTGGTCCAATGAAACTGGCCTTAAGACCGGTCTGATCGTGTGTACGCGGCCTTAAGGTCTGAGGGCCCGTCCACTACTCAGGTAATATTCTCAACACTGTCATTGAATATTGTATGCCTGTCATTGTGCCTTCGCTCAGCAGGGGTCACAATACATCCCTCAGACTTCTTTTGTGTGAAGGGAGGGTTTGAGCAAGTTAAAGCGGAGTTCCACCCTTAAAACCACTTGGTTTCATCCCATCCAGCATACTGGCGTCAGCGCCAGTATGCTTTTTTTTTTTTTTTTTTAATGCATGTACTTACTTTATAATAAATCATTTCATTTCGTGCGCACCGCGGTATGTCGCCGCTATAAGGCGTCACGCCTTCCGGAAACAGCCGATTAGCGTTCGGCTCTTCTCAGGGCCTGCGCACAGACCGAGGAGCTGACTGCGCAGGCGCCGTATATAGCCGCGTCACGCCCTCCGAAAAAACCCGAACTAGGACCGGCTATTTACGGCGCCTGCGCAGTCAGCTCCTGGGTCTGTGCGCAGGCGCCGAGAAGAGCCGAACGCTAATCGGCTGTTTCCGGAAGGCGTGATGCCTTATAGCGGCGACATACCGCGGTGCGCACAAAATTAAATGATTTATTATAAAGTAAGTACATGCATTAAAAAAAAAAAAAAAAAAAACAGCATACTGGCGCTGACGCCAGTATGCTGGATGGGATGAAACCAAGTGGTTTTAAGGGTGGAACTCCGCTTTAATAGGGGTGTGTTCAAAAAGAGAAAGAGAGTAGATCCCATCATCAAACCAGCGGCCCTTTCGGGGTGACGCTACACTTGTCTTGCAAAACGCTCTCAAACCAAGTTACTCTCAAACCAAGGTTTTACTGTACGTATTTGCAAATATGTGCAAACTAAATCCATTGTTTTAACATGAACAGGCTGGCCGGCAAGTGTGCTGGGAACTACCAGGGTCTCAATGGTTGCACTTTTGGGGACCACAGGATGGCAGGAAGGGGACTCGTTGCAGAACATGTGAAAGGGTCCAGCTGTGGTACCGTATAAAGAGCCCCATTACAGGAGTAAAGGGCCCTGGGATCAGTGGGAAAGGCTGAAAGGCCCGAAGGGAAGGGCCCCCCTCAACCAGAGGAAAGGGCCCCTAGACTGATAGAAAGGGCCTTGGCAGTCAGGGGGGGGCGTTTGTATTTTTTTTTTTTACATCGGGGGCCCTAAAGGTTCTAGTTGCATCCTTGGCAGGAACCCTGGGAATTTGTATAATGATGGCTCCAGTTCGATTTTAATGATGGGGTATATACATATACTTTACTGTAACCATCAATCTTTTATATGACGTATTTGTCTAAAATTAGGGATTGGCAGTTTAAATGTAAAAAGCGGAGTACAAAAGTAAAAAAGCAATTTTCATACATGTGCATGCTGAGCAATCAACTGTCCAGGAAAAGATTCCCAGCACTGAAACCATTTTAAATACCGGAGTAATTTAGAGAGTATGAAAGGCAGTGGCGGAGATCTTGGAAATAATCAGGAGGAAGATTGAAATTGACAAGCTGTGTCTGTTTATGAATGGACTTGGTTATTTGTTCCGTCTCGGGATGGATGTGGAAGTTTCACACGGGTGTCTCTGGGTGGAAGTAATTTGCACAATGTGTGTTTCTGATGGGAAAAAAAAACAAACAAATGTTTGCTTGATATTAGCATACGTAAAATTCTGCAACATTCCTAAACAAATATATCGCATGGAGGCAAAGAAACGCATGAAGGGCTCCTGTGGGTGTTTGAATTTTCAACGCCTTTTACTCCTGGCAGGAAAAAGCAGCTTAAAAAAGCAGCTTAAAAAACGCACCCAAAGCTGCATATTGCGCACGCATTTAGACTAGGGTTGCCACTTTTTCTTCAAGCCAAACCTGAACAAAGCGACACATAGAACATTTTTCTTTTTGTTTAATATACAGCGAAACTTCGGATTGCGAGTAACGCGGTTAACAAGTGTTTCGCAATACCAGCACTGGATTAAAAAAAATCCTAACTCGTTAGCGTTATGTGAGTGTTTGTGTTGCGAAGCGAGTAGGATTCAAGCCAAAGCGGTGTGCAATGCCTGAGGTGGGGGGGGCAGCAGAGCCTTTGAGCATTTTTTAGATGCCATTGGCCAGAATATCAATTTATTTTGGACATTAGGATGTGTAAATACTCAAGTGCTAAACCCGTCTAATGTTTAGGAGCATTTACACGCGTTTAGGCGTTGCAAGCGTGTTTTCTGCTCATAACCTCCTCTCCTAAATGCGTTGGTGATTTCTGTATTCTTTTGCAGCCTGTAAACACTCCTCTTATAATACGCCTGTAAACACTAAGCCAGTCACATCAGTCTCTGCACCATAAGAGCTTACAATCTAATGCCCACCCCCTTGACAGCACAGGATAATTGGTTAGCCCTAGCAGCACTATCGTTGTTGGTTCATATCCCAACCGCGGCACTACCTGCCTGGAGTCTTCAGGTTCTGCCTGTGCCTGCGTGGGTTTCCTCCGGGTACTCCGGGTTCCTCAAGCACTTCAAAGACATGCTGGGAGGTTAATTGTCTAAATGTGTCCTCCTCCTATGTGTATGTATGAATGTAAGTTATGGATCTTTAGAGTGTAAGCTCCTTGAGGGCAGGGACTGATGTGAATGTACAGCAGAGATGTAAAGCGCTGCGAAATTGATGGCGCTACTTAAGTCGCTGTAATAAATAAATAAATACAAATATTATACATTGTTATAGCTCTGACATATGCCACAGTGCTGTACAGAGAACACTGCAGACAAAGATAGAGACAGATAAATCATTACAAGTAGCAGGTTCATCAGAAACGTTAACATTCCCTCCATGGAATCTATCCCATTATTGGTTGTCATGGAATCTTCCATGGTGACATCCTTCCAGCTCTGAGTCAACAAAATGTTCACGTTTCTCTGGGAGCAAAATATTACATCGGGGGAAGACGGAAACTTGAAATTAAAGGCAAAATGACTGGGCACTTTGCACTCCAATCCAATCACGTGCATGCAAAAATGCTATTTTTATTAATTTCCTTGCATGTGATCAGTGGCGGCTGGTGCTCAATATTTTGGGGGGGGGGGACGCAAACCAATGGCACCACCCCTTGTGGGAGATGGAGGGGAAGGCGACAAACCCCCCCCCCCCTCCGCGGGAGAAGGCGGCGATTTGAGGCCTCCTTAGAAGGCCGATGGTAGGGCTGCTGCTCCTTGGGGCCATTGCTTCTAGTCCCTGCTGAACAGGAAGTTGGTCCCGAGACCCGATTGACTGGGAGTCCTTAGACCCCCTGGCCAATTGGGTCTCAGGACCCGCTTCCTGATTGTCTGTAGAATCAGGAAGACAATAGGGAATATTAAAGTGGTAGTAAACCCAGTTACACCACTTGTACCTACAGGCAGAGCTGTATCCTGGCCTAGGCCAACAAGGCCCAGGCCTAGGGCAGCACTTTGCAGGGGGGCAGCATGAAAAGAGTCCCCGCCGGCTTGCGCTACACTGTTAGGAAAATTAGTCTAGCGCCCCCATTAAGCGGCCGCGCTGCTTCTAGTATGCGGGCGGCCAGCATTCCGCAACTGTGGGGGGGGGGCGCTTCCAATTTTGACTGTTTTATCATCCTGGACCACAAACCTTCCCCACTGTGCTATATGTTTCTGCTGCACCATCTACTTAAAGTAGAACTATAGGCAACATTTTTTTTTTTCATTTTGGGTAGAGTAAGGGAGGGTTATAGCCCCTTTCAGTCTATTTTTTACCATCCCTGTCCCATTGTGAAGATTTCCCTTCACGTCCTGCTCTATGGGCAACCAGGAATTAAGAGGAAATCTAAGTAAATTAAGGGAATCCATCCCCCCCCCCCCCCCCAGGCCCTCAGAACCAGTGTCCTCACTCGAAAATTTCAGGGCGGGTCTTAAACAACACAGGGTGTGGCCGTAACAGGAAGGGGTGGGTCATATTTAAATAAGGGGGTGCACGAGTGTAGTCAGGCCTAGGGCAGCACAAAACCTAAATACACCTCTGCCTACAAGTAAGCCTGTAATAAGCCTTATCTGTAGGTACAGTAAATATCTCCTAAACCTACAGGGTTTAGGAGATATTTACCATATACGCTGCTGCAGACATCATCGGCGCATGCGCACAGAAGAAGCGGCTCATGGCGTTTCTAAAGGGCTTTTTCCGTAACTGGCAGCGGCTCCGGCCAATCACAGCACCGGAGCCCGCGAACCCAGAAGGAAATAACTTGGTAAACATGTCGCTGGTCACAAAGGTGTGTGGGGAGTGCTGCAACAGCTTCGATCTAAGGTAAGTTTTTCATGATGAGCTAGTATGCGGTGCTTTTACTAGGGGAGGGGGGGGAGACTAGGAGAATATATGGATCCTTGTCCCTGCTTTGCAGAGATACAGGATCCATGCCGTCACTCCATTCAGACATTATGAAATACTCACCTTGGAACTAAGCCCTCCAGTATTTTACTGTCACTGCTGAGAGGGCTAACATCTTCCCCTGGTCTTTCTTCCATGTGCGGGAGCCCTCGGTTCCGGCATGAAACTCTAAATATCTGGCAAGGACCTTCAGAACGCAAGGCGTAACTGGCCAGTGAAGTAACTGGCTGCATCCAGGGTGAATATCTCATAAACAGTACACATTTAGGAGATATTTATTTTACCAACAGGTACGCCTTATTATAGGTTTACCTGAAGGTAAAAATGACCAAGCAGGGCTTATTACCTCTTTACTGAATGCAAAGCATTCTTTGAATAGATGTCATCGCCCACCTCTTCACATTGTCCAATCAGAGAACTCTTTGCATTAACTGAGAAAATGCACAGTGTTCTCTGAATGGTGCCCATGCCAAGCGAGCAACCCTCTGTGTTCACTAAGCAGCAAGACAGCCTCTATATTAGCATTATCTACCACAGTGATTTCCAGCTTCTACGGGGATTATCCAGGTATGACACATGAATGCTTACATTGGTCTAAGCTTGATCAATGTAACTATGCAAAAAGATCAATACCTGGAGGTCTCAGCCTCGTGTCCTATCCATGCTTTAAGCCAGAAGAAACTATTAAAAACTACTAGGGAGGGACTAAAGCACGGAGTAATAGGCTGACTAATTCTCAGTGCCACACCACAGTTCTTTCTGGTGAGAATCTCCATTCCAGGCTGGTTGGACAACTGCCAGTGAGAAGCTCCATTCCAGGCTTATTGGACAACAGTTGGAGGATCCCCATATCACCCCCTCATCTTAACAGAAGCTGCATCATCCTCAGAGGCCCCTGCAACTGAACTTTGCTGCAACACTCATCTGAACTTATCTCTATTAATAACTATATATACTGTGGCATATGTGCACGACTTCCACCAGGACTTCTATCGGGCCCTTTGCTCATAATACCTGTTTGTATATTGCATATATGTACTATTATTAATCTTTTCTTGTATAAAGCTATTATTTCTATACGTTTATGTCAGGGCTCAAAATTTCAACCCCATAGCTACTAGCCAGGTCTCAAGAGTTACTCGCCACCAGTTGCCCCACCTAATTCATACACTGCCCCGCGCCTAATTGCACTTCTAAACACGCCCTCGTAGATTATCTCATGGAATACTGCTCTGCCTGTGCGCGCCTCACCAGACTACTTTTTCCCCAAGCATGCATCTTTCCTCTTCGGCCACCAATCGCATCGGGACTCTAAGGGCTCTTTCACACGTCCGTTCCGTTCGTCCGTTTTTTGGACATCCGGTAACGGACCTCAATGCTTCCCTATGGGAGCGGATCCGTTAGTGGATGATGCATCCGCTAACGTCCGCCAGATCCGCATCCGTTTTTTCGGACGGAAGAATGTCCTATTTTTCTTCCGTCCGGCCAAACGGATCGGATGCAAATGGACAGACGGTCCGTTTCCATCCGATTCCCCATAGGGGATAGCGGAGGAGAGACAGGGCGGTCCCTGCACAGTGTGCGGGGACCGCCCTGTCCGCCCGACAGCTCAGCGGAGACCCCCCGCTAAGCTGACGGACACACGGAGCGGACCGAAAAACGGACCGCGCGTTTGAAAGGACCCTAAGTGTAGGCACAGATTGGAGGGAGATTGGTCATGCAGCCCTGTCATCACTCGCCCCCAGCTTAAATCCACTTCGCCAAATGCTAGCAGGCGAGTGGAAATTTTGAGGGCTGGTTTATGTTATATATTGGTTGCAGTAGTTCTTCTGCTCCCAATTACTTTGATTAGATTACTGGTTAATTTCTCGGGAACGGAACCCCCTCTGTTCACAGAGACCCTGTCCTGGGTGGAGGCACTGCCAACTTTATTATCAAAGCTACTCTTCCGCTATTTATCTACAGGTTTAGTGCAATATCGTGTTCATTCCTCATAATCCCCCCCCCCCCCGCCAAAAAAAGGGCTACACTGATTTCTTTGTAAGTCCACTCAAACATGGTTCTGGTCACTGCCTCTGTTATATCTCTACAGACCTCCAGAACCCGATCTCAGAGATCAGATTTCATACATAGATACAAAGACTAGTTCTAATAAAAAGAACTTTGAGATCCGACCGCTTTGACATTTTTTCGTGAACATCTCAGAAGAACGATCTGACGGAAGCGTGCAAATATTTTTATGATATTTTCTCCTTTATTGTAATGGAGGGTAATATTAAACTCCTAAAAGGCGTCTTTTATGCACAATTTTGTCTGGATATTTTAAGATCAATTTTTATATTCCTGTCTGGATTTTCAAGAATGCAGTCATTTTAGAATGTGAGCACATTTTTTCCGTTGGCAGTGGATACACCTGTACATTATTTTCCTTTTACTAATGCAGACATGCGACTCCAGAAATACAGTAAATTCAACTGCAACTTAAACTGAAGTCTCTACTTAAAGTGAACTTGATGGCCATTTTCTGATTCTCACAGGCACTACCATGCACATTAAGAGACATTGCATTCCGTGCAGTGGCGTAACCAGAGTTATGGGCGCCCGGGGCAGAATTTTTTTTCTCGCCCCCCCCCCCCCCCCTTGTATAATCATCCACTCTGGTTATAAGGATCTGTAATGTATCCCTCTCAGGGCTTTCAGCATGTAAGGGGTAAATTATTGCAGGATTAATCATTTAACCCCTTACTGTAAGGGATTAACAGACTGACCCCCCCCCCCCACAGATCCCCCATCATAGACTGAACCCCCCCCCACAATCACAGATCCCCCATCACAGACTGACCCCCCCACAATCACAGATCCCCCATCACAGACTGACCCCCTAAATAACAGACCTCTCATCACAGATGGATCCCCCCAATCACAGATAGACCCCCCACAATCACAGACCCCCTATTTAACAGACCTCAGACAGTAACCCCCATAATAGTGCAGACCTCAGACAGTAACCCCCATAATAGTGCAGACCTCAGACAGTAACCCCCATAATAGTGCAGACCTCAGACAGTAACCCCCATAATAGTGCAGACCTCAGACAGTAACCCCCATAATAGTGCAGACCTCAGACAGTAACCCCCAGTAGTGCAGACCTCAGACAGTAACCCCCATAATAGTGCAGACCTCAGACAGTAACCCCCAGTAGTGCAGACCTCAGACAGTAACCTCCATAATAGTGCAGACCTCAGACAGTAACCCCCAGTAGTGCAGACCTCAGACAGTAACCTCCATAATAGTGCAGACCTCAGACAGTAACCCCCATAATAGTGCAGACCTCAGACCGTAACCCCCAGTAGTGCAGACCTCAGACAGTAACCCCCAGTAGTGCAGACCTCAGACAGTAACCCCCAGTAGTGCAGACCTCAGACAGTAACCCCCATAATAGTGCAGACCTCAGACAGTAACCCCCAGTAGTGCAGACCTCAGACAGTAACCCCCATAATAGTGCAGACCTCAGACAGTAACCCCCAGTAGTGCAGACCTCAGACAGTAACCTCCATAATAGTGCAGACCTCAGACAGTAACCCCCATAATAGTGCAGACCTCAGACAGTAACCCCCAGTAGTGCAGACCTCAGACAGTAACCCCCAGTAGTGCAGACCTCAGACAGTAACCCCCAGTAGTGCAGACCTCAGACATTAACCCCCAGTAGTGCAGACCTCAGACAATAACCCCCAGTAGTGCAGACCTCAGACAATAACCCCCAGTAGTGCAGACCTCAGACAGTAACCCCCCATAATAGTGCAGACCTCAGACAGTAACCCCCATAATAGTGCAGACCTCAGACAGTAACCCCCATAATAGTGCAGACCTCAGACAGTAACCCCCATAATAGTGCAGACCTCAGACAGTAACCCCCATAATAGTGCAGACCTCAGACAGTAACCCCCATAATAGTGCAGACCTCAGACAGTAACCCCCATAATAGTGCAGACCTCAGACAGTAACCCCCATAATAGTGCAGACCTCAGACAGTAACCCCCATAATAGTACAGACCTCAGACAATAACCCCCAATAGTGCAGACCTCAGACAGTAACCCCCATAATAGTGCAGACCTCAGACAGTAACCCCCAATAGTGCAGACCTCAGACAGTAACCCCCAATAGTGCAGACCTCAGACATTAACCCCCAATAGTGCAGACCTCAGACAATAACCCCCAGTAGTGCAGACCTCAGACAATAACCCCCAGTAGTGCAGACCTCAGACAATAACCCCCAGTAGTGCAGACCTCAGACAATAACCCCCAGTAGTGCAGACCTCAGACAATAACCCCCAGTAGTGCAGACCTCAGACCTCAGACAGCGGCGTGTGTGGTTTCCCTCAAGCGCGGGCTCCTCCTCCTCTGTGGGTGTGAACAGAGAGGAGGGCAGCCGCCGGGTGTACCAAGATGGCCGCCGCTCCGGAGCTAGGCCGAAGCCGGGGACTTTCCTAGGCCGAGGCTCCGGAGCGCTCCGCGGAGCCGGTGGATGGATTCGCCCGGTGCGACAGCCCCCCCTGCCCCCCCCCCCGCTACGCCAGTGATTCCGTGCCATTACTTTTGAGTTCTGTCTTTATGCTCTTAGGCCTTGTTCACATCTGGGTGTAGCGGAAACACGTGTTTCTGCCCGCGCTTCCTAAAATTTGTGATATGTTTACAGTGTCATTATTCCTTAATAGTACCCCAAATGCATATTGTCGCAAAACACACTGGGCCAGATTCTCAAAGAGGCTACGTCAGTGTATCTGTTGATACGCCGCGTAACTTCTAGGATGCTCCAGCGTATCTGTTTTCTGTATTCAGAAAGCAAGATACGCCGGAATTTTGCTTAGATACGACCGGCGTAAGTCTCTTACGCCGTCGCATCTTAGTTGCATATTTACGCTCGCCGCTAGGTGGCGCTTCCGACGTTTTACCCGTCAAATATGCAAATCAGCTAGATACGCCGATTCACGAACGTACTTGCGCCCGGCGCATTATTTTTACGTCGTTTGCGTAAGCGTAAGTCCGGCGTAAAGTTACCCCTGCTATATGAGGCGTACATAATGTTAAGTATGGACGTCGGGACAGCGTCGAATTTTACGTCGTTTACGTAGTTTGCGTAAAACGTTTGAGAATAGGGCTTTGCATAAGTTACGTTCACGTCGAAACAAATGAGTATTTGCGGCGTCATTTTGAGCATGCGTACTGGGATATGTCCACGGACGGCGCATGCGCCGTTCGGAAAAAGCGTCAATTACGTGGGGTCACGATTCATTTACATGGATCACGCCCCCTACCTGCCTATTTTGAATTAGGCGCGGTTACGCCGGCCCATTTACGCTAGGCCGCCGTAAATTTGGGCGCAAGTTCTTTGTGAATACGGCACTTGCCTCTCTAAGTTGCGGCGGCGTAGCGTAAACAAGAAACGCTACGCCCGCACAAAGATAGGCGTCTGTATGAGAATCTGGCCCACTTGACTCAGTGCCAAAATGTAGTACATGAGCTTTTTTGGCACATTTTTGAAGCAGGGGAAGGTACCTATGTTCATAGGTGCATGTATGTGGGGGTAGGGGGGCTCATTTTTTTGGGGGGGGGATTTAATTGTTTAAAAGAGTATGGGAATCAGGGATTTTGTAGAATCATACTTACCTAGCTGGATGCTGCATCTGTCCCGTTAACTCTGAAGCCCTGTACACACAATCGGATATCTGATGGAATCTAATACGATGGATTTTTTCGTCGGATATCCGATAAAGCTGACTTTTATCAGTCTTGCCATCTGTACACCATCAGTCAAAAATCCGACCGTGTCCAACGCGGTGACGTAAAACACAACGACGTGCTGAGAAAAATGAAGTTCAATGCTTCCGAGCATGCGTCGACTTGATTCCAAACATGCGTGGATTTTTTAACGATGTTCTTCCACACAGACGATCATATTTTTCTATCGTTTTTTTTATCCATAGGAAAAATGTAAAACATGTTCTATTTTTTTTCACCGATGGGAAACAAACCGATGGGGCCCACACACGATCGGATTGTCCGATGAAAACAGTCCATCGTTCTGTTTTCATCGGACAAACCTATTGTGTGTACAGGGCTTAACTCTGAGAGTTAGGGGGGTGTGTTTGCTGAGGATAGCAGTGGGGGAAGGGGGCGCTGAAGACAGTAATGAGGGCAGAGGGAAGCTGAGGACAGCAATAGGGCGCTGTGAGGGGTAAGCGTAGGACCGCAATGGGGCGCTGGGAGGCAGGAACCTGAGGGCAGTAATGGGGCAATGGGGGGCTGAGGACAGTAATGGGGCACTGCGGGGGGTGTGGGGGCTAAGGACAGTAATGGGCGCTGTGGGGGGGAGCTGAGGACAGCAATAGGGCACTGTGAGGGGAACCTGAGGACAGTAATGGGGCACTGGGGTAGACCTGAGGGCAGTAATGGGGGTAATGAGGGGGCTAAGGAAAGTAATGGGGCACTGTGGGGGGTGGAGGGGGGCTGTGGACAGTAATAGGGCACTGTGGGGGGCGGGAGCTGAGGACAGCAATAGGGCTCTGTGAGGGGTGAGCTAAGGACAGTAATGGGGCACTGTGAGGGGAACCTGAGGACAGTAATGGGGCACTGGGGTAGACCTAAGGGCAGTAATGGGGCAATGAGGGGGCTAAGGAAAGTAATGGAGCACTGTGGGGGGCGGGAGCTGAGGACAGCAATAGGGCGCTGTGAGGGGTGAGCTAAGGACAGCAATAAGGCACTGGGGGGGGGACCCGGGGACAGTAATGGGGCACTGTGGGGGGAATCTGAGAACAGTAATGGGGTCACTGAGGACATTAATGGGGATTGCTGAGGACATTATTTCGGGGACTGAGGACATTATTGGGGTGTGGACTGAGGACAGTAATAGCTTTTTAAGTCCAGAGTGTTCTTTGTTAAGGTTTCTTGGTGATCTTAAATCCCCATTGTTTTCAGTTTATACGTGACCTTAAGGATCCACACCTGTCAAATTTAGGTGGGGGACCCAGCGTAGGGATACGGTTCTGATTTGGAACCACCCTGTGGATCAATTAATTATCGGTCTGCCTGGGTGTCTTTTTATATACGTTTTTAAAGGACAGTAATAGGGGCCTGAAGACAGGAATTGGGGGACTGAAGACAGGAATTGGGGGACTGAAGACAGGAATTGGGGGACTGAGGACAGGAATTGGGCGACTGAGGACAGGAATTGGGGGACTGAGGACAGGAATTGGGCGACTGAGGACAGGAAGACTGAGGACAGGAATTGGGGGACTGAGGACAGGAATTGGGGGACTAAGGACAGGAATTGGGGGACTGAAGACAGGAATTGGGGGACTGAAGACAGGAATTGGGGGACTGAAGACAGGAATTGGGGGACTGAGGACAGGAATTGGGCGACTGAGGACAGGAATTGGGGGACTGAGGACAGGAATTGGGGGACCAAGGACAGGAATTGAGGGACCGAGGACAGGAATTGGGGGACGGAGGACAGGAATTGAGGGACCGAGGACAGGAATTGAGGGACCGAGGACAGGAATTGGGGGACCGAGGACAGGAATTGGGGGACCGAGGACAGGAACTGAGGGACCGAGGACAGGAATTGAGGGACCGAGGACAGGAATTGGGGGACTGAGGACAGGAATTGGGCGACTGAGGACAGGAATTGGGGGACTGAGGACAGGAATTGGGCGACTGAGGACAGGAATTGGGCGACTGAGGACAGGAATTGGGCGACTGAGGACAGGAATTGGGGGACTGAGGACAGGAATTGGGCGACTGAGGACAGGAATTGGGGGACTGAGGACAGGAATTGGGGGACTGAGGACAGGAATTGGGGGACTGAGGACAGGAATTGGGCGACTGAGGACAGGAATTTGGGCGACTGAGGACAGGAATTGGGGGGACTGAGGACAGGAATTGGGGCGACTGAGGACAGGAATTGGGGGACTGAGGACAGGAATTGGGGGACTGAGGACAGGAATTGGGGGACTGAGGACAGGAATTGGGGGACTGGAGACAGGAATTGGGGGACTGAGGACAGGAATTGGGGGACTGAGGACAGGAATTGGGGGACTGAGGACAGGAATTGGGGGACTGAGGACAGGAATTGGGCGACTGAGGACAGGAATTGGGGGACTGAGGACAGGAATTGGGCGACTGAGGACAGGAATTGGGGGACTGAGGACAGGAATTGGGGGACTGAGGACAGGAATTGGGGGACAGGAATTGGGGGAAGACAGGACTGAAGACAGGAATTGGGGGACTGAGGACAGGAATTGGGGGACAGGAATTAAGGACAGGAATTGGGGGACAGGAATTGGGCGAAGGACAGGAATTGAGGACAGGAATTGGGGGACTGAATTGGGGGACAGGAATTGGGGGACTGAGGACAGGAATTGGGCGACTGAGGACAGGAATTGGGGGACTGAGGACAGGAATTGGGGGACCAAGGACAGGAATTGAGGGACCGAGGACAGGAATTGGGGGACGGAGGACAGGAATTGAGGGACCGAGGACAGGAATTGAGGGACCGAGGACAGGAATTGGGGGACCGAGGACAGGAATTGGGGGACCGAGGACAGGAATTGAGGGACCGAGGACAGGAATTGAGGGACCAAGGACAGGAATTGGGGGACTGAGGACAGGAATTGGGCGACTGAGGACAGGAATTGGGCGACTGAGGACAGGAATTGGGGGACTGAGGACAGGAATTGGGGGACTGAAGACAGGAATTGGGGGACTGAGGACAGGAATTGGGGGACTAAGGACAGGAATTGGGGGACTGAAGACAGGAATTGGGGGACTGAAGACAGGAATTGGGGGACTGAGGACAGGAATTGGGGGACTGAGGACAGGAATTGGGGGACCAAGGACAGGAATTGAGGGAGCGAGGACAGGAATTGGGGGACGGAGGACAGGAATTGAGGGACCGAGGACAGGAATTGAGGGACCGAGGACAGGAATTGGGGGACCGAGGACAGGAATTGGGGGACCGAGGACAGGAATTGAGGGACCGAGGACAGGAATTGAGGGACCGAGGACAGGAATTGGGGGACCGAGGACAGGAATTGGGTCACTGAGAACAATAATAGGGGGAGAGCCTTGCTGATGCGCTAGTCTGCTCAGTGCCATACTGGGTGGTGAGGGGGGTGTGACACTTTCTTTTACCACACCGGGTGACACCAACCCTAGTGACACCAATGTGGGCAACCTAAAAACCATGGAAGACAGGGAGCTGCGTGGCCTAACGTGATTGGCACTGCGCTGACAAGCCGTTCACCTCTGCAGCTAAGGGTTCGGATCCCGGTCTCGGCGGAATGTGAATTGAGTTTGGTGGTCTCAGCCCGGCTCCCGGTGGGTGTGCTATGCGAGGTAAGCCTGCGCTTAGTACGTCCACCCCCCTCCCACAAAAAACACCACACTTACACGCACTTCGAAATTGGGTAAACATGCACGCACTTTGGCCACGCGGTCTCTAAAAAAGAGAGGCGAAGGACTAACGGGGCTGGCTGAGCGGGCTAGGTCCTCTCACTCCCTCATAGGGGAGTCCCTCTGCCCCGTTGGGCTTCAAAGCAGAGCAGGTAGGGCGGGCTGTGTGGGAGGACCCCCTCACACCCACCATTGCCACCCGGGGGCATGGAGAAAGATGGCAGATTGCCTCTGGGGGAGGCCTGCCTACTCCCAACTCCTGCAGTCCGGCTCCTCTCTCGAGTACACGCACAAAAATACACCTTAGAAAAAAAATAAAGAAAAAAATAAATAAAGAAAAACATGTTAAGCTGAGATAATACACAATTTAAAAAAAAAAGCAATCACGATCTATCGGTATTTTTACTATTGTACTGTGTACTGCAGAACGTAAAAATTCCATTATCTGTAACAGGTGCGCTTCCAACAAATGAGATACTTTTTCTCCAGGTAAAGTAACAATAGAACAATGAATTGTTATCTGTGCACTATAGGGTTACAAACAGCAAATGGAAGTTGGCCCTTCATCTATACAAATCAGCATATTTATTGTATTGCAGGAGTTAAAGGAAACTAAATCTGCAAATGACGGGTCTTGTAATATTGTGTGGTTTGCTGGTCAATAGAGAATATTTCTTCTATGTATTGTGTACAGAGCAGACACACATACTGATACTGATCTTTATTTGTATACATGAAAATAAACCTTTGTATCATCAGGATAATAGTTGCTGAAACAAATATTGGAGTTGATGAGGTCAAGGCCAGTTCTATAGGCATCCTAAAAGCGGTAATAAACCCCAAACCAATAATATAATTTATTGCAGATTACTGATCATTAGATGTGGTGGCTGCATTTGTTTTCTATTTTTATACCACACCTCCTGTATTAGAGAGACACAAAGAGGTTATACAACTTTGGGAGAAAAGTAGATGATAAATGTCCCAGGTGCCAAAACACTGGCGACCTTATCCATATGATGTGGAAATGCCCGAAACTACACAGATACTGGGGTAATGTACTAGAGATAATAAATACAACTTTCGGGATAGATCTGGAACTGGAGGCTAGGGTTTGCTTGTTGGGAGGTATGGAGGTGAGATCGGAGCAAAGGGGTAGTGCAGTAGCGGCTGTGAGATGTTTGTTCCAGGCCAGGAAACTAATAGCACAAAAGTGGCAATCAGAGAAAGCGCCTACAACTGCAGAATGGGTAAACACGATTAATGCCACAGTATGGAAGGAGAAAGTAACTTTAACTAGACAGGGCAACTTTAAAAAATTTAAAAAGCTGTGGGCGCCCTGGCTGAGCAGAATGGAATGTCCACCCTAAGGCGGGGAGAGGAATCATGCCGGACTGTTGGGGAAAGGTCGGGGCGGAAAGGAGAGGTAATGGCAAGAGAGAGGGAGAAAACTCTTAGGCCTTGTACACACGAGCAGACAGATTTGTTCAAATCTGTCCGTCCGACAGATTTGAACAAATCTGTCTGCTGGGATTTTGGTTTGCTCACGTGTACACACGAGCAAACCAAAATCCCCGCCAGCAGACGGCGCGCTGACGTGTCGGTGACGTGGCGGTGACGTTGACGCCGCCACGTCACCGCACCAGGAAGTAAAACACTTCCGCGCATGCGCCGAATCCATTCGGCGGCGGTGGTGCGGGACGACATGTCTGCTGGTAAGTGTACTAACCAGCAGACATGTCGGGCGGACGGATTCCCACCCGATAGATTTCAAAGCATGCTTTGAAATCTGTCGGGTGGCCAAATCCGTCGGCTCGGCCGTACACACGATCGAATCTGTCTGCTGAAACGGTCCAGCGGACCGTTTCCAGCGGACAGATTTGATCGTGTGTACGAGGCCTTAGAGTAAACAGGGTGATAGTCACGTAAAAAGAGAAGAGAGAAAGCTATAATACAGAGTGCACGAATGTGGGATAAATAAGAAGGGTGGGGGGAAGGGGTACGGGTAAAAGGGGCACAATTAAGGTCCAAAGACGTGCCATATGTATAACCACATGTACAACGATGTATGTAAAGAAAATAAATGCATGTGTATTTTTGTACCACAAAAAACTCAATAAAGAATAAAATGGAAAAAAAAAAAAAGAGAGACACATCTTTGGATAAAGGGGCATGGGGGGGGGGGGGGGTATCGGGACTTTGGACAGCAGCATTGTTAATTCGGGTACACACTAGCAGTTTTTTTTTTTCCGTTCAACCCAGCAGGCTGAACGAAAAAAACAGAAGAGCTCAAGAGGAGCCGCTCTACTAACTATTCGATGTTAGTGCAGCGATCTCCTCTGCTGTGCTATTGTGTTCTGACAGGGGGACGCCCCCCACCAACACACCGGTCAGCGATTTCAGGTATTGGCTGAGAGTGCTGAGCAGATGACGATCGGCAGACCTTTTTCATTCATGCCCCTTTGACAGAAGCCAGATGTTTGGCTGGCTTCTGTCGGACCGGCTGCCATACACACACGGGCCGAATGTCGGCCAGTTTCATTTGAACCACCCAATACTGCCCGATATTCAGCCTGTATATTTATATGTGTTTGATAAAGATGTGCACTAATATCCTGTGACATAAAAAAAAACTTCAGCTACCGCCACTTTATTCTCCAGGGTCTCCGCTTTCAGAAAACATACAATGTTTGGGGGTTTTAACTAATCTTCAGGCCTAAAATGTGCTTTTACATGTGTGTAAAAATCGCAAAAGTGGCTCTGGCAGTGAAAGATTTAGCCCTGCATGACCAAGTATAGGTTTGCTTTAGCGCACGTAAACCCAAGTTGTAATATATTGCATCTTACTAGTCCTTGGTTCAAACTAGCGCGATCTCAGAGATCGCATGTGATTCGCACCCGCACTGCAGGTGCCGTTCACATGCGAGTTCAGCCATACAGTTATATGGCTGAACTTGCATTGGATTCGTACAGAAAATAGTCCAGGGATTTGTTTTTCCCCCGCACTAGAATCGAATTGCACAGTTTGCACTGTGATCTGTGAACTAAACTACACCCGCAGCGGTTCGCACAAAGCAGTGTGAACTGCCTGCGGGAGAGGAGCGATATGGCAACCGGCACTGGAATCGCGCTGGTTCCCGCAACACACTAGTTTGAACCCAGGTGTGATTGTAATATAGGTGTACTTCTTTCAGGCTTTTTATCTATTGTTGATTGTACCAACAGGAAAGACGACCTCTAATGTGATGGAGGACCTCTAATGCGATGGGGGACTTTTTGATGTGAAGAAGGACCTCTACTGTGATGGAGAGACCTCTGTGATTGGAAACCACTTTTGTTTGGGGGACCTCTGATGTAAAAGGGGACCTCTGATTTGAAGGAGGGGCTCTGATGTGATGGAGGAACCCTTGATGTGAAGGAGTCACTCTGATGTGATGGGAGACCTCTTTTGTTCGGGGAACCTCTGATGTGTTGGAGGACCTATGATGTGATAGGGAGACATCTGAATTGAAGGATAGGCTCTAATGGGATGGGGGACCTCTGATGTGATGGAAGACCTTCAAAGTGATGGCAGACCTCTGATGTGAAGGAGAACCTCTGATGTGAAGGAGAACCTCTGATGTGAAGGAGGACCTCTGATGTGAAGGAGGACCTCTGCTGTGTCGGCAAAAACCTCTGATGTGATGTAAGAACTTTGATGGGATGAAAGCCTTTGATGTGAAGGAGGACCTCTTATGGGATTGGGGGACCACTGATGTGATGGGAGGACCTCTGATGTGATGGGGGGGGACCTCTGATGTGATGGGAGGACCTCTGATGTGATGGAGGAGACCTCTGATGTGATGGGGGGGACCTCTGATGTGATGGGAGGACCTCTGATGTGATGGAGGACCTCTGAAGTGATGGGAGGACCTCTGATGTAATGGGGGAGACCTCTGATGTGATGGGGGGGACCTCTGATGTGATGGGAGTACCTTTGATGTGATGGGAGGACCTCTTATGGGATAGGGGGACCACTGATGTGATGGGAGGACCTCTGATGTGATGGGAGGACCTCTGATGTGATGGGGGGGACCTCTGATGTGATGGAGGACCTCTGAAGTGATGGGAGGATCTCTGATGTGATGGGGAGAACCTCTGATGTGATGGGAGGACCTCTGATGTGATGGGAGGACCTCTGATGTGATGGGAGGACCTCTTATGGGATAGGGGGACCACTGATGTGATGGGAGACCTCTGATGTGATGGGAGGACCTCTGATGTGATGTGAGGACCTCTGATGTGATCGGGGGGTCCTCTGATGTGATCGGGGGACCTCTGATGTGATGGGGGACCTCTCATGTGATGGGAGGACCTCTGATGTGATCGGGGGATCTCTGATGTGATCGGGGGTCCTCTGGTGTGATCGGGGGTCCTCTGATGTGATGGAGGACCTCTGATGGGATGGAGGACCTCTGATGGGATGGAGGACCTCTGATGGGATGGGGGGACCTCTGATGGGATGGGAGAACCTCTCATGTGATGGGAGGACCTCTCATGTGATGGGGGTCCTCTGATGTGATCTGGGATCCTCTGATGTGATGGAAGGACCTCTGATGTGATGGGGGACCTCTGATGTGATGGGGGTCCTCTGATGTGATGGAGGGACCTCTGATGTGATCGGGGGACCTCTGATGTGATGGGGGACCTCTGATGTGATGGAGGGACCTCTGATGTGATGGAGGGACCTCTGATATAATAGAGGGGCTCTCATGTGAGAGGGGAGGGTGGGGCTCTGATGTAAGGGGGAACTTTTGATGTGAAGTTAATTTAATCAAGGCAGTTGTTTGCCTTTTCCGACGTTTGGGTTTTGCCTCTACATTTTACATCATTTTAAAGGGTGCCGCAACTAAAAAAAGATGGAGGATATATTCAACAAACCAAACTAGAGCAAATAAGAGAAGCTCATTGTCAGGGTTTACACTTTAAGGACTTCAGCTGCCCTCCATCTCTTAAACAAATGTCTCCCTCTCATCTCTTGAACTACTTCTCTTAAACTTCTGAGCACTTCTGTTCTTCTCGAGAACGCGTTCATGAATGTCAGCTGTGCGCAGAGCCTTAAACCTCATAAAAACACAAGGATTATAATAAAAATAATCTGCAGTCGGCAGGAAGCACCTGCGTCCCCGGGGCCCGGCACGGAACGCCGGTAGTTGGAGAAACAAGATTTTTACATATGGGGAAACTCAAGTAAAAGAAAATAGTTCCACCTCGCCGGATCACTGGCTCATGCAGCACTTGGCGTCCTTCTTCCAACCTGCCTGTAATAATAATATGAAAATACAAGAAAGCACCAGAACTGCAAAAAAAATAAAATTAAAATCCTGGATTTTGCTTGAGGTCTCGTCCAGGGCAGGAAAAATAAATATCTCAAGAAAGAGGAATGGAGAAAGCATTGATTGTATTCTGAATCTGCTGGTGTGGAGAGACAGCCAGTTCTAAGCTTTGTTCGCAGGCAGTTTGGCAGCCAGTTTCCATGAAGTTTGCCCGTTTCCATAGCGATTGGCTTACCGTCGAGAGCGAAAAAACCTGTGCAAACTTTCCAGTTTAAATCATTATCTTCTTAACCCGTCCGCTCAGCAAGCTGCATTCACTGTTGTTCGGTCTACTATACTATTTTTTTTTTTTTTAAATGTTACTTTTTATATTTATAAAACCTATATATAGAAAAGAGAATTATGAAAACTGTCTTTGAAAACTGTAGAAGAGAACTTTTTTTTTTTACCACTTCCCCATCGTCCACTTTCACCCTCTTCCTGCCCAGGCCAATTTTCAGCTTTCACACTTTAAATGACAATTGCGCGGTCATGCGACACTGCCCAAATTACATTGTTCTCATTTTTTTGTTCTTCAGGTGGTATTTAATCACAAACGAAAAATCTTTCTGTTATAAAATTTAGCAAATAAGTAATTTTTCTTCTTCACTGATGGGCACTGATGAGGCTGCATCTATGTGCAATTATGAGCACTGATGGGAACTGATAAGCTGCACCAATAGGCACTGATGAAGCTGCATTATTAGGCATCACTAATGGGAACTGAGAGGCAGCACTGATTGCGACTGATGGGGTTGCCCTGATGGGCAATTATGGGAACTGGTGGGGCTGCACTGATGAGGTGGCACTGATGGCCATGGAGAAGGCGGCACTGATAAGGACTGATAAGCTGCACTGATAGGCACTGATGAAGCTGCATTATTAGGCATCATGAGGCTGTACTGAGGAGATGGCACTGATGGCCATGAAGAAGGCGGCACTGATGGGGACTAATGAGCTGCACTATTATAAGGTGACCAGATTTTTAAAATGAAATCCGGGGACATATTATTATTTTTTTACTAGTAAAGGCGGGAATCAGCAACTCTCTGCCCATTGCCGCCCGCCTCACATCCTGCCAAGTCTTACTCTCCGTGCCCCAGCTACTATTGGGTGGGGAGTGGAGGAAAATCACTCCGCCAGGGAAGGCAAGGAGATAAGCAGGCAGGCGGCTGGCCGGGACGTGAGCCAAGGCAGAAGGACGTGCGAGTAGAGATGAATGGGCATGCGCCCGAAACGTAAGAAATATGCCCTCCGCTCCAACCAGCACATGGTCATCAGAAAGGGGCACAGATAATGGAAAAAATTAGCTAGTAGGAGCGGCGGTGTGTAATTCAGAATTGTTTTTTTTTTAATTGTGCACCAACTGTCTGAAATTTCCACAGCCCCTGTGTAGAAAATGCTGCACTTTCCAAGGCTATTAAATATAAACTAAAGTAATGAGCTTAAGAGATATTCACAGGTTCCCTCTATTTACTGCATACATGGATTCATTGGTCTATGCCTATTAATATACAAACGCACACATACGCACTGCTGCTGGTAAAAATGAACATCTCTGTTTATTCCCAAGGAGATCGGGATAGTACGACATCACACATTAAAACATCACAATACATATATATACAAGAGAAATTCAAAGATACTTATCACATCTGTAAAATCAGCTGGTTAGCAGTGAGCCTAGAGCTCCCATGGCCGGTATCAAGAGGAGAGTGAAAGACGAAGGAAGGCCTTGGCCTGGCCACATGTCTTAGACCTAAGATGACCGCCAGGTTTCCATGAAGCTTTTGGCCAGCCAAGACACTTCCTCACCTAGCATCCAAGGGAACAGAGAGCTCTCAATTCCAACCACACTCACCCAACACTCATTCAAAAAACCCCACCCATATTTGCCTATCCAATCAGCTGCACTTCCAAAACATTCTCTCCTCTAGGGGGGAGAAGTCTGTAGCACAGCAATGCAAACTGCAGGGGGCCCACTTCCTCTGTAGCTTCAAATAAACCATGGGATCATGTGTCATTCCATTGTAAACCCAGATCTTTTTAGCCCAGATTATTTTGACTGTACTCCAACATATGCCGCTTTGCGCCTGAAAGACGCATATTACCCTTGTTCAGCCACGGCTCCCATTGAACAGTTCATATGGTCTGAACAGTCCTCAACTGTTTTAATGTGTAGCGTTCTTCAACATGCGCCTCCAAAACAGCTCCTATGGCACAGTCCATAACTAACTTTCAACATGTGATTCCGAACCAGTACCTCTGGAACAGTCATTCTTCACCATGTGAAACAGCCCCTATGGAACAGTCCATAAATGTCTTAAAGCATGTGGCTTCCCAACCTGTTTTTCCGGACCAGTACATATGGAACAGCCCTTAATGGTTTTACCGTATTGCGCCTCTCAACATAGGCTTCAGAACCAGCTCCCATGGAACAGTCCATAACAGTCCTAACGAGCTGTGCTTCTCAACACGGGGACAAAACCGGGGACAGACTTGGTCCGGGGACAGTGTCCTTAATCTCGGGACTGTCCCCTGAAACCAGGGATTTCTGGTCACCCTACACTATTAGGTGTCACTAATGGGCACTGATAGGCAGCACTGATAGCCACTGATTGGGACTGATGGGGCTGCACTGGTAAGCAGAGCACTGATGATCAATGCCCTGAATATCAGTGTAAAGTAAAGAATGTACTCATTGTGCCCTGTCAGACTTGACGGTTTTTGGCTCTCCTTTCCTCAAATCAGGGGGGGTGGGGGCTGGGCTTAAGCTGCGCTGCCCAGCTTGGGAGTGAGCCTACACAAGCGCCCTATAGGCAGCTGTATTCGCAGAAGAGGAGTGAAGACATAAAGCACAGGTGTCAAACACAAGGCCCGCGGGCCGTATCCAGCCCTCCAGCTCATTGCATGTGGCCCTCGCACCTCTTCTGCAGCTACAGGAGAGCTCCAGCCCTCATCTGACCCTCCTTCAGACCCCTACTTTCTGCTTTCAGGTAATACATCCAGCTTCTTCCCAGCGGCAGCATAAGGTAAGGGGGTTGCACTGTGATGTAAGGAGGAGAGTGGGGGACTCAACTTCTGATGGTGGAGTGGCTCTTGACATCTAATGTAAGGGGAGGGGATGTGCTGGACATCTAATCTTACAGATACAATCGGCCCTTTTGAGGGCAATCATAATGCTGATGCGGCCCACCATGAAATTGAGTTTGACACCCCTGACATAAAGGGACATAAGTGTGTTATTTGCTGGACCACCAAATGAATAAAATGGAAAAAAAATGAATGCAGGCACCACACCCCCCAACCATTTGATATATCTGACAGTGATTTGACTTATTCTACATACTGTACAAAATTAAACAAAGACATAAAAATAGTGGTAATCTTTGGCTGCCATGGCAGAGTATGACTCTTAGAAATCCCTGGTAGATGGCATTGCTGCAAGCTGCACATACCTGAATTATCAGAGATGGGAGCTGTGGATTCCAGGAGCACCACTAGCCACATTCACGGGGCTCTCCATTACAGTTTTCTCACGACCCTCGGAGGTCAGTGACAGCTGACCCCGGTGCAGAGTTCTTAGAGAAGTAAGCCTGCTCCCAAATTGTCTCAGAGACACCGTGTGCCTCGCCAGCAAACTGTCACCAAAGACTCATCTCACATAGCAGACAATCTCAGGATATCATCTTCATCATCTCATCCACCAGCTGTAGTGACAGATCACTATAAAGGCTGAAAGACACCAGAAAAATAAATATATTTAATTAATTTGTATAAAGGCGGCATTCTCATAAATATACAACATCGCAGTGATGTCACTGGTCTCTAGTGATTGGATAGGCTGTGTCCTCATAAATATGAAGGGTCTCGATGAAGTTGATCAGGATTTCGCCAATAAGGCTTGGCCAAGGAGAGTTGGTCAGGGCTTGGCCACGGAGAGTTAGTCAGGGCCATGGAGAGGCCTACAGACAAATTATCATTCTCAGGTCCAATAAGGCAAACATCTCTATACTCTGTACACCCCCTCAAAGATGTCACTATTGAATTAAATCTTATTCTATATAAGCACACAATGGTGTAGTGGGTAGTAGTGATTGGATAGGCTGTGTTCTCATGAATATGAAGGGTCTCGGTGATGTCACTGGTCTCTAGTGATTGGATAGGCTGTGTTCTCATGAATATGAAGGGTCTCGGTGATGTCACTGGTCTCTAGTGATGGATAGGCTGTGTTCTCATGAATATGAAGGGTCTTGTGATGTCACTGGTCTCTAGTGATGGATAGGCTATGTTCTCATGAATATGAAGGGTCTCTGTGATGTCACTGGTCTCTAGTGATGGATAGGCTGTTTTCTCATGAATTTGAAGGGTCTCGTGATGTCACTGGTCTCTAGTGATGGATAGGCTGTGTTCTCATGAATATGAAAGGTCTCGGTGATGTCACTGGTCTCTAGTGAGGGATAGGCTGTGTTCTCATGAATATTAAGGGTCTCAGTGATGTCACTGGTCTCTAGTGATTGGATAGGCTGTGTTCTCATGAATATGAAGGGTCTCTGTGATGTCACTGGTCTCTAGTGATTGGATAGGCTGTGTTCTCATGAATATGAAGGGTCTCGGTGATGTCACTGGTCTCTAGTGAATGGATAGGCTGTGTTCTCATGAATATGAAGGGATAGACTGTTCCCAAGAATGTGAAACATCTCAGTGATGTGCATGCTTAGATGGCCTTCTAATGAAAACGAAGCATCTGCGCGATGTCACTGGTGTCTAGTAAATAGATGGGCTTCTAAAAAATATAAAGGCATCTTATAGATGTCGCCATTCTCTAGTAAATGGGTAGGGTACATAGAAAATATGAAGTGTCCCCGTGATAGGCCTGAATTTTTCAAGCCGATCAGGATTTCGCCAATAAGGCTTGGCCAAGGAGCATGGTCAGGGCCATGGAGAGGGCTACAAACAAATTACCATTCTCAGGTCCAATAAGGCAAACATCTCTATACTCTGTACACCCCTTAAAGATGTCACTGTTGAATTAAATCTTATTCTATATAAGCACACAGTGGTGTAGTGGGCAGCATTTTCGCCTAACAGTAAAAAGGTTCGCTGGTTTGAATCCCAACCATGACACCACCTGCCTGGAGTTTGCCTGTCCTGTCTAAATTGACCCTAGTATGAATGTGAGTTAGGGACCTTAGCTTGTAAGCTCCTTGAGGGTAGGGACTGATGTGAATGTATAATATATATGTAAAGTGCTGCGTAAATTGATGGTGCTATAAGTACCTGTAATAAAAATAATGCAAGTTATGTTTTCTGTATCCACATTTTACATCAAATCCAAAAATAGGCCATTTTAATGATGTGACCAGCTGTTGTCTTTGGAATTGGGGACAATTGTAAGTGATCAATTCATCTATGTAGGGTTAATTGTCTTATGTATTCTCTTCGGGTGGTAGGAGGAAGGTTTTATGGAGCTGTTTGTTTACCCTCCTGACAGCAAGATAGGTTGCCCTCCATAAAATTAGGCACAACAGAGAGCTGTAAATCACATCTATGCGTTTCTCCTTCAGACTTCAGCAACAAGCTCTGTAGGTCAGAGGGGTGAAATCCCACACCAAAGGGCAAAGCATTTTTCACAATGCAGATTAGCATAATAATAACTGGTAATAGTTCAATGGGAGCCGTTTGGAAGTAAAATGAATGCTATAATGTTTCAAGTTTGATCCATGAAGGTCTTTTTAGATATTTATTACTGATATTTAGTACCTGTATAGCAACCACTAATAAGGCAGATGGATATCTTACTTTACTTTGGCCAAGATGGAAAATGTGTTTCTCGTGGGCCACTTTGAAGATGTGATTGTACATCTAATGATTCCTGTAAACTGCGAGGACTTTGGCAAAAAGGGCGACCATGAAGGCACGTAAAGCAGTTATAAAATGTAATTGAACAACATTTAATTGCTTACTTATACTGTGTGTCATCAACAATTCATAGTTTTTTTTGTTACATAAAATATTTTCTAATTTTTTCATCCTTTTTTTTGCACCACAGAACTGTTGATTTTCTCCAGCCTCTTTCATACACTTAGGGCCTTTTCACACGGGCTGCCCGATTAGGTCAGTACTGCAGGCGGACCTGATCGGACCTTGCAGTTTTCCCTATAGAGTGGAGGATTTCCCTGGCCCCCGATCAATTCTGCCTGCAAAATCAAGACAAATTGTGGTCCTATTTTCCACTAGTATGGCGGATCGAATCGAATGAAACTGGAAAGGCAGTCCGTTTCCATCTGATTTCCCCATAGCGGAGATCAGGACTGTGTCCGCTGTGTAGAGCGGACAGGACCTGTCCTCCACCTGCTCAGTAAGGGATCAGCGGAGCAATCCCTCCGCTGAGCAAGCATAATCCGTTGCACCCATGGGGGTTGATTTACTAAAACTGGAGCGTTCGAAATCAAGTGCCGCTGTGCATATAAACCAATCTGCTTCCAGTTTTTTTTTTGGGCAAGGCTTAAAGTTGTTGTACACCCTGTACAATCACTTTTACCTACAGGTAAGCCTAGATTAAAGGCTTAGGGCCAGATTCAGAAAGGAATTACAGATACACCAGCGTAATTCGAATTTCCCGCCGTATCATTGTTTTCTATTCAGAAGACATGATACGCCGGATTTACGCTAAGACCTGACTGGTGTAATAATCTTACATCGTCGCATCTTAAATGAAATGTTCCGCCGGCCGCTAAGTGGCGTTTACGCTGTTTCTCGCATAAAATATGCAAATGAGCTAATTACGCCGCTTCAGAAACTTACTTGCGGCGGCGTGTCGTATTTTACGTCGTTTGCGTAAGCGGTCGAGCGGCGTAAGGTTACCCCTGCTATAGGAGGCATAGCCAATGTTAAGTATGGACGTCAGGACCGCGTCGAATGGAACGTCGGTTACGTCGTTTGCGTAAATCGTTCGTGAATGGGGCTCGACGTAAGTTACGTTCACCTCGTTTACATTGAGAAAAAGCGACCTGATTTCGCGCATGCGCACTGGTAACGTCCACGGACGGCGCACATGCGTCGTCCAAAAAAAAGTCACTTACGTGGGGTCATGATTCATTTACATCTTCCAAATTTGAATTGCGTGGCCTTGCGCCGCCACAGATACACTACGCCGCCGTAACTTACGGCGTAATTAGTTTCTGAATAAGGAACCTGACACTGATAGTTACGGCGCTGTAGTGTATCTGAGATACACTACGCCTGCCTAAAAATAGGCAGATGTCTCTGAATCTGGGCCTTTGTGTTTCTTCACCTTAATGCATCCTATGCACTAAGGTGAAAAAATCACCTTGCACTCTCGGGAGAACAGGGGTTAGCTGATGCGGGGAGGAGCTGCTCTCTAGCTCTCTCATCACCTCCTCTCATGCTCGTCTCCAGAACTTTTCCAGAGCCTCTCCAAGCCTATGGAACTCCTTACCCCAATCTGTCCGTCTATCTCATTCTTTATTAGCTTTTAGAGGATCCCTGAAAACCCTCCTCAAAGAAGCCTATGCTACCCATACCTAACAACTGTATTTTCATTTTGTCCATTTTGTCCCCCCATAGCTACTACCCTTTGTTCCACTTAACCCTCCCTTCTAGATTGTAAGCTCTAACAAGCAGGGCCCTCTGATCCCACCTGTATTGAATTGTGATGTAACTGTACTATCTTCCCTGATGTTGTAAAGCGCTGTGTAAACTGTTGGCGCTATATAAATCCTGTATAATAATAATAATAATAATTTCAGTGATTAAGTTGACCTCTTCAATATACACTTTCTTGTGAAGGACACACATCCTCTTTTCAATTTACAAGAGTGGAGGGTAAAAAGTCGAGCAGTGGTCATTTTTACAACTTGCCAAAAAGTGGTTTCGCGATGGGTGGCCGGCGTGAGTGTTTCTATTATTACGATCCTGGTCCCTTGTGCTGAGCGAGTGCCACAGCTGCCCTGAGCAGTTGCTGCTAATGATTTCAGTGAAAAGTTCACGGTTTTCCCCAGCCAGAATAGAATGACCCCTCCTGTAACCTGTCATACCTCTGGCTCTTAAAACTACTTTATAATGTCTTCTAATAATACTCGCGTCAAGTAGTCAGGCGGTGGCCCTGGCAGATACTCTACCACCTGCCGGCATTACCATAGAACTCTCTCCTCAGGGGGCTCTACTAGAGATGGAACCACTCAAAACATCACAAACCGGCAAATCTAATTGTTTTTTACCCCTCAACTTTCCATGACTGTTCTTTTTAAATTAAACTCGAAAAGAAGAATTACCTATTCTAGCTTTACTTTAGCTTTAAAGGCACACTATAATCAGTAGATATGTGCGTTCCCATTCGTAACGAATGGATTTTCATACGAATTTGTTAGTATTCCTACATTCGTATCAATTCGAACATCCGAATAGCTGAAAGACCCAAAATACGAAAATTACGGAATTACGAATAAGCAAAATAACGAACAAACGAAAATACGAAAGTGCGAATGGACAATCTTACTAAAATACGAAACACCGAAAAAGCAAAAGAACGAAAATTACATCTATAACGAACGATTTGCATTCCGCATTTTAAATCCTTTGTCTGTTAGTATTTTCATTCGTATGTTCGTATTTTCATTTGTGTGTTTTGTAAATCTGTTTCTTTGTCTGTTCGTAAATTTGTGTACTTGTAAGTTGTAACGTTCTTTCGAATGGGCAGTGTAGTTAGTAAGTGATGTATCTTACTTAATATCTTAGCCAATCAACTTATCTCTTTTGTGCTGAGTCACCTTGTTGGCAAAAAGTCTGACCGTGTGTACGGGGCTTAAGAGAAAGCATATCTTAATATGGATTAGCCGCGTGTTGCTATGTATTTACGAAAGTACAAAATTACGAATCCATTAAACGAAAATTATTATCTAACAAAATTACGAATTTCGAATCAACGAACATAAAGTAGACAGAATTACGAATCATTCAGTATAAACGAAAATAAAACTGTTACGAAAATACGAACGGATCCGAATAGGAAAACTTGTGTCTTACAAAATACGAATGGGTCCGAATAGGAAAACTTGAATCTTACGAAATTACGAATCTTTACGAATCTTCGGAACGAGACAAAACGGAACAAAAAAATACGAAATTTTTTGTTGTGCACATCAGTTATTACGTGTTTTAGAAATAAAGAAACATTTACAGAATTATATCAGCAGATATCACACTATAGTACGATATTAGATGATGTGTTTGTTTATTGTTCTTTGCATGCAATTATAGAAGGTGCATGTTGTTGTTTTTTTGTCGGAATGAGGAAAAGGTAGAAACTTGTATTAGCTTTCTATTGCTGTATGTACTTATTGTTTATGACGAAGAGGCGTAACTAGAACCCTAAGGGCCCCAGTGCAAAAGACTATGAAGCACCCCCCCCTTAACTTGAGCCCAGGAGCCCCTTACTCCCATCGCTGGCATCGGGAGAGGAGGGGCATCCAACAACAGATGCCCCATAGTAAGGCTTTGGGTGACGTCACTGCTCAGATTTAGACCAGGCTTTCACTTTAACCACTTGCCGACCAGCGCACACCGATATACAACGGCACAATGGCACGGCTGCGCAAATGGGCATACGGGTACATCCCCTTTAAATCGTGGCATTGCTCGCCCGCCGCATACTCTATTTGACGTCCGCCGGTGTCCCCCGATCCTGTCACGTGGAGGCGGAATGTAAACAAGTCATCTCCCTGCTTTGCCTAGTGACAGGACACTGATCTACTGCTCCCTGTCATCGGGAGCAGTGATCACTGTCATGTCACTTGTAGTCCACCCCCCCCCCCAGTTAGAATCACTTCCTAGGACACACTTAACCCCTTCAGCGCCCCCTACAGGTTAACCCCTTCCCTGCCAGTGTCATTTACACAGTAATCAGTGCATTTTTATAGCACTGATCGCTGTATAAATGACAATGGTCCCAAAATAGTGTCAAAAGTGTCTGATGTGTCTGCCATAATGTCACAGCCACGATAAAAATAGCAGATCGCCGCCATTACTAGTAAAAAAAAATATATATTTTTTGGGGATATTTATTATAGCAAAAAGTAAAAAATATTGCTTTTTTATTTTCAAAATTGTCGCTCTATTTTTGTTTATAGCACAAAAAATAAAAAACCGCAGAGGTGATCAAATACCACCAAAAGAAAGCTCTATTTGTGGGGGGAAAAAGGACACCAATTTTGTTTGGGAGCCACGTCGCACGACCGCGCAATTGTCAGTTAAAGCGACGCAGTGCCGAATCGCAAAAAGTGGCCCGGTCATTTGGCAGACAAATCCTCCGGGGCTGAAGTGGTTAATTGCCTCCATGGATATGTTTTATTAGTATTTCCTCTTCTGCTTTTTTTTCCCTTAATTTATTTTCTTGCAAGCTGGTGCCCCAAAGTGAAGCGCATGTTCTAGTTGAAGCCGTACTAATGTTTTGTTAAATGATGTCAAAGTGATGTCTTTTGTACTACCTTTAGAAACTACAAAGTGATAGGAAATTTCAGTAGGTGGACTCATCACCTAAGGGGCATGATGCAGATAATGACAGCTGGAATTTGATTGGGTCAGCTATGCCCTCTGGGTTTCATAAATTGGTTCCTCTGCATTCTTTTATCTTACAATCAGTCCCGCTGGATGTAAACAAACATCTTTGCAGAATTTCGAGTTACATAATATTACGTGAATTCCGCATGCGGTTGGGCTAACATGTCAGGTCCTGCGTGCTTGGTTACAAGAATTATTATTTGTTGTGTGTCATACATGATGAAGGTTTAGATTTGTATATCAAGATATAAAAAATAGCTGATGAGATAAAAAATAAATTATCTGGTATTTCTGAAGAAAGTTTTGCGGAGGTTCAAGAAAAACAAGTTGTAACTGCAACAGAGGAGAAAAAAATTCTATAACCGATATTTTGTTTGTTGACGGCGTCGGAGATATATTTATGTTTTTCGTTTTACAAGAAAACACACCTGCCGCCAATTCTACTCTCAATGTATTTCTCATTTAGAAGGTTAGGAGGCTCAATTTTGCATTTATTTGAATCTCTTTTTTATCCATTCCATACTTAAAAGCGGAGTTCCGCCTAAGTCGGCAGCTACAAATACGGCAGCTGCTGACTTTTAAAATAAGGACACTTGCCTGTCCAGGGCGCCCGCGATGTTGGCACCCAAAGCCGATCTGTCCCTCGGCTCTCGAGTGGAGGCGCCACCATCTTCAGTAAGGGAATCAGGAAGTGAAGCATTGCGGCTTTACAGCCTGGTTCCCTACTACCCATGCGCGACTCGCGCTGCGCGATCCCACTGATCCCTGCTGTCTTCTGGGACCTATGTGTCTCCCAGAAGTGGGTGTGGTGTAGATAGCCGCGGGTTAGACAGGTATCTGCTCCCCCCTGCGAAGTGCCAAATGTGACACCGTAGGGGGGGGGGGGGATTCCAAAAAGCGGGGGTGGGGCTGAGCCGTGGCTTCTGTGTGTCTTGTAGATGCATAGAGCGGAGCTTGGAAGCAAATGCACGCAGCTTGCTATTACGGGCACTGGCTGAAGTGGAGGAGCCAGAAACTCCGGCAGGGGACCTAAAAAAAGGAGGATCGGGGCTGATCTGTGCAAAACCACTGTATGCCCGCCGAGCAAGGCCCTCCTGTCCCTTCTGTATTGCACTGCATTGTAATTGTACTGCCCCCACTCTACATTGTAAAGCACTGTGCAAACTGTTTGTGCTATATAAATCTTATATAATAATTTATAAAAAAAAAAAAAGTTAACCCTTAATGTCACTTTAAATAACCTGCTTCCTGAACAATGTCTTCACTCCCATGGAAAGACAATATGGGCCAATAAATCCTGTTATTTTTAGAGTGCTATAATTTATCAAGTGTCACTTATTTGTGGAACAAGACTTGTGGCTTCCAACTATGCCGTGTATTTTAATCCAGGCCTGGGAACCGTCCTTCGGGAAGCCTGTGGCCTACAAGATATTCACTTTGACCAAATGCGAGGGGTATATCAGTCAGCCTCCTTGGCCCCTCTTGTGCTCTCAAACTTTTCAGCTGTTGGTGTAGATGTCCTTGCAATGCCTCTTCTGATAATTTGATCCAATTATCACCAGTTAGCTTATGACAGTCACATCAAGGACCGCGTCTCTGAAAGTCATTCCCTGCATTCTCGACCAATGAGAAAGGTGTCCCGCTGCCTTCACGAAGAAGGGTGGCATTTCTGAGATGGCTCCTTCCTTGCTGCAGTGGTCCCACTGGCCTCCTTGAGCCTGAGTACCCCTATCAGCTTGCATGTTTCCAGGCTGGCAGGAGGATAATCATTTTGTTGAAGGCACAGGTGGTGTGGGTAGGAGACACACGATAGCTCTATTGGAGAAATGGAATGCGTACTTTGTAAAAACAATATCTCTATTATCATCAGCGGCTGGGGATGAATGAGCTATGACACTTTTGCTCTTTTCTGACCCATAGAGTTTTTTTAGGGATAATATTAAATTTCTGCTTCGTCCACATTTTCTCTTAATTAGAGGTTTCTCTCTAAGGAACGGATAAGAACCAATGACACTTCCCGGTCATCATTCTGCAGCCCCAACCCTTCCTGGTCCACAGCGTTCCACACAGTTTGGGTTTCTTCCGCTCATACTGTAGCAATGTATCTGATCTTGCATAAATACATTATTTATTTTCTTTAGCTTCCATCTGTGTTCTTGGCTGGGTGTTTGTAGGTGTGGGTAGAGGTAGTTCCCCATGACTAAGCTCCGAGGGGCAGAGCGAAACGCATTGAGGGCGTGGTTTGGTTGGAGTCGAGGCTGAAATTGCCAATAACACATCGATCAGAGGCTGAGGTTGCCACTAACACATCGATCAGCGCGATTGTTCAAATGTGCAGCTAACATTGGGCCTTTTTCATACCCAATAATTACAGGAGCCAGGACATGATCCCACCCAGACCGGAACACATAGTGGTGGACATTGAGGATTTATACCTCTTCTGAGAGCCTGAGTGGCTCACACATGGGTCTTCTGGGTCATAGAGGTAGTCACTCTGTTTTGCTGGAATTGCACATCAAGATGCTCTTAACCACTTTAAACTGATTGTAAATAAAGAAAAATGTATTAAAAAGAAAAAAGGCATATGTACAGTACAAACCTGTAATGGTTTTGCACAGAGCAGCCCCGATCCTACTCTTCTCGGAACCCCCCGCTGGTGCTCTGGGCCCCTCCCCCTTACCGAGTGCCCCCATAGCATCATTTGATTCCCGTACCTTCATCATTTTTTTCCAATGCCATTCCTCATTAGGTTCCCATATCCTCATCATTAGATTCCCATCATTTAGTGCTCATACCCCCATCAGTTTGGTTCCCATAACCCCAACATTTGATTTCCATACCCCTCATCATTAGGTTTCCATATCCTTATGATTAGATTCCCATATTCCCATCATTTGATTCCCAAACCCCCATCACTGGGTTCCTATTCCCCTATGATTTTGTTTCCATGCTCCCAACATACAGTTCCCATATCCTAATCGCTAGGGTCCTATACTCACATCATATGGTTCCCATACCCCAATCATTTAGTCTCCATACCCACTAACATCTGGTTTCCATACCCCTCTTTATTAGTTTCCCATATCCTCATCATTAGGTTCCTCTAGTCCCATCATTTGGCTCACATAACCTTATCATTAGATGTCCACACTCCGATCATCTGGTTCTCATACCCCCCATCATTTGGTTCCCATACTCCCAACATCTGGTTTCCATAGGCCTTATTATTAGGTTCCCATAACCTCATCATTAGGTTCCTATACTCTCATCATTTGGTTCTCATACCCCATCATTTGGCGCACATAGATTTTTTATTAGATTCCCATACTGCCATGATTTGATTCCCATATCCCCATCATTGGGTTACTATTCCCCTATCATTTAGTTTTCATGCTTCCATCATATCATTCCCATATTCTCATCATTAGGCTCCTATAGTCCCATCAGTTGGTTCCCATATCCCTATCAGATTGGTTCCAATAACCCCAACATTTTATTTCCATACCTTCATCATTAGGTTTTCATATCCTCATCATTACGTTTCTTTACTTCCATCATCAGATTCCCATACCCCCATCATTCATTCCCATACCCCCATCATTTAGTGCCCATACATTGCTAGTTTACCATATCCTCTTTATTAGGTTCCTATACTCCCATCATTTGGCTCACATAACCTTACCATTAGATGCCCACACTCTGATCATCTGGTTCCCATACCCTCAACATCTGGTTTCCATACGCTCCATTATTAGGTTGCCATAGGTGTGCACAGCCTATTGCATTAGGGTGTGCACTCCAAAGCTCAAACACACACTACTGATCACTCACCATGTTCATTCAGAAAGGGAAGGGGCTGATAAATACATATTTACTGTCCCCTTCCCTCACTCATCCTAAAACATCTCTGCAGCAACACCCGGCAGGAGAGGAGAGGAGGGAAGCCGGCGGTGCTGCAGAGGGAAGGAGTGAGGAGCCAGGGTGGTAGGGCGAATCTGTGCTGCACAGGATGATTAGGGTGTGCCTGTGTTTTTTTAAGGGCTGTGCAAATTAACTTTTAATTAATCGATTAATCTTAAATTTTTTTGATCGATCAAAATCTTTTTGATCGATTAAAATTCTTTTGATTGGTACTCACCTCTCCGCCGGCTTCTGGGCCTTCAGGGAGTTCTGTCGGAGATCCAGTAACGTCACGGACACCGGCGGGGCTTGCCATGTCCATCTGAAGGGCTCCTTTGCTGTGCCTTCATATCTGCATGCCGGCGGGATCTTACTATCTGCCACACGCAAGGGCTGTTACACTTCCCTCTATCACTTCCCTCTATCAACCTGGGATTCTACAGCCATCCACTGGGAGTTGTGATAGTTCCTTTCACAGGACATCTACATGCCAACGGACTGATGTTAACCCCCTCCTCATCTGGATTCAACAGTGGTATCGTTGTACACATTTTTATACCAGTATCATACTTGGCTACATGTTTTTATGACTGCTTTTGGTACCATTTTTACAGTTTATGTAGCTACATTGATTTTTATCTCCAGTGCAATATTTATTTTGTTACCTATTTGAAGACTATTAAAGTTTTAATGCAATTTCCAGATCAGCTAAAAAGAGGTGGGTCTTTATGTGCGTTATAATTAATCGAAATTAGTCGATTAATCGAGTAAAAAAACAAAACGATTAATCGAACACAAAAATTTTGATCAGTAACAGCCCTAGTTTTTTTTACATCTGTCCCTGAAATGTCCCTTATCAATCCTTTTGGTTTAAAGATTCCAAGATTATAGCTGCCCGGCCTCTCCAGTACTTTCTCGGCGTGTGTATGTATACTGTGTGTGTGTATATATGTATACTGTGTGTGTATATACTGTGTGGTCCCATAATCTATTGCTTGGGGGCCTCATAAGCTTCTATTGCACAGGGGCCCCATGAGTTGTCAGTCCGCCCCTGCTCCCATCATTTGATTCCATAAACCAATCACTTTGTATCCATACACCCATAATTTGGTTTCTTTACCCCATCATTTGCTTTCTATACTGTTGGTTGATTCCCATTGTCCCATCATTAGGTTCCCATACCCTCAGGAGCAATGATGTATCCTGGCCTAGGCCAAAAAGGCCCAGGCCTAGGGCAGCACTTTGCAGGGGGGCAGCATGGACAGTGTCCCCGCCGACTTGCGCTACACTGTTAGGCAAATTAGTTTAGCGCCCCCATAAATCGGCTGCACTGCTTCTAGTATGTGGGCGGTTGACGGTAGCCAAACAGGAAGTGAGAGGAAATCTATGCAAATTAAGGGAATCCATTGCCCCCCCCCCCTCCCAGGCCATCAGAACTAGTGTCCCCACTTGAAAATGTCAGGGTGGGTCTTAAACTGCAAGGGGTGCACAAGTTTAGTCAGGCCTAGGGCAGCACAAAACCTAAATACATCCCTGCTCAGGAGTGGGGATGAGCTTCGCGTTCGAAACGAACGTATGTTCGACTCGAACATCGGCCGTTCGATCGTTCGACGAATATCGAACAAAAACGATTGTTCGCGGCAAATTCGAGTGAAACGAAATGGCCCATAATTCAGTACGGCATTGCGCCCTGATGATTGGCCAAACATGCACTATGACCCTGCATGCTTGGCCAATCACAGCACGCAAAAAAAGGAGAGCCATAATTGGCCAAAGCCTGGGTGCTTTGGCCAATTAGGGCTCAGGGCTTTAGCACACGCCCCACACTATATAAGGCCGCCTGCTGGGCGCCCTCGTGTAGTGTGTTCCGGCTTGTTAATGAGAGCAGTCAGAGAGACAGAGAGATTGTCTTTTTAGCTAGCTAGATAGAGCAGGCAGGTAGGCTAGTTAGTTTAGCTTTATTACAGTGTGTAGAGGATATATATACATCCTTAGGAGTTGTACATATATTTATACACTGTATAGCTTAGCTAGATCAGTTCTTCCTAATTTACTGGCAGGCAGGTGATTGTGCTATTTAACCACTTTAGCCCCGGACCATATTGCTGTCCAAAGACCAGAGCACTTTTTGTGATTCGGCACTGCGTCGCTTTAACTGACAATCGCGCGGTCGTGCGACGTGGCTCCCAAACAAAATTGGCGTCCTTTTTTTCCCACAAATAGAGCTTTCTTTTGGTGGTATTTGATCATCTCTGCGGTTTTAATTTTTTGCGCTATAAACAAAAATAGAGCGACAATTTTTAAAAAAATTCAATATTTTTTACATTTTGCTATGATAAATATCCCCAAAAAAGATATAAAAAAACATTTTTTTTCCTCAGTTTAGGCCGATACGTATTCTTCTACATATTTTTCGTTAAAAAAAAATCGCAATTAGCGTTTATTGATTGGCTAGCGCAAAATTTATAGCGTTTACAAAAAAGGGGGTAGTTTATGGCATTTTTATTAATATTTTTTTTTTACTAGTAATGGCGGCGATCAGCGTTTTTTTTCGGTACTGCGATATTATGGCGGACACATCTGACACTTTTGACACATTTTGGGACCATTGGCATTTTTATAGCGATCAATGCTATAAAAATGCATTGGATTACTATAAAAATGCCATTGGCAGTGAAGGGGTTAACACTAGGGGGCGGGGAAGGGGTTAAGTGTGTTCCTATTTGTGTTCTAACTGTATGGGGGGGTGGCCTTACTAAGGGAAATCACTGATCTTCTGTTCATACATTGTATGAACAGAAAATCAGCGTTTCCCCCGCTGACAGGAACGAGGGGTATGTGTTTACACACATACCTCCCGCTCCCCGCTCTGTAACGAGAAATCGCGGGTGCCCGGCGGAAAAAAGTTTTAAAAACGGTTGTTTTTTCAGGAGTCCTGCTCCTGAAAAAACAACCGTTTTTAAAACTTTTTTCCATTGATACATGTTCCCTGGGGCAAGACCCGGGTTCTCAAAGACGTTTTCCAACAATAACTTGAATATTGATCTTTAACCACTTGCCTAATGTGCACCTACACCCCCTTCCTGCCCAGACGAAATTTAAGCTTCCGGCACTGCGTCGCTTTAACTGACAATTGCGCGGTCGTGCGACGTGGCTCCCAAACAAAATTGGCGTCCTTTTTTTTCCACAAATAGAGCTTTCTTTTTTTATTATTCATTCTGATTTTATTATATTATGACAGTACATTATAGATTATAATACAGGCAATGATGTGTTCATATAGATAATACAGTTATTTCGTCTAATCACTTTCGGGTATATTTTTGTTTCCATACATTATTCAAAAAGACTATACAAAACAAGACTGGGGAAGACAAGACTAAACAGGACAAAACAAGACAGGACAGGACTAAACAAGACAGGACAGAACTAAACAAGGGGAGACAAGACTAGACAAGACCAGTCAAGACATAACAAAACGAGGCAAGACAAAAAAAAAAAAAGACCAAGACAGGGTTAAAAAATTTAGAATTTAAGAATTGGCAGCAAAAAATATAGCTTTCTTTTGGTGGTATTTGATCACCTCTGCGGTTTTAATTTTTTGCGCTATAAACAAAAATAGAGCGTCAATTTTGAAAAAAATGCAATATTTTTTACTTTTTGCTATAATAAATAACCCTAAAAATATATTAAAAAAATATTTTTTTCCTCAGTTTAGGCCGATACGTATTCTTCTACATATTTTTGGTAAAAAAAAAAAATTTGCGTTTATCGATTGGTTTGCGCAAAATTTATAGTGTTTACAAAATAGGGGATAGTTTATGGCATTTTTTTTTTTTTTTAACTATTAATGGCGGCGATCTGCGATTTTTTTATTGGGACTGCGACGTTATGGCGGACACTTCGGACACTTTTGTGACATTTTTGGGACCATTTACATTTATACAGTGAACAATGCTATAAATATGCATTGATTACTGTATAAATGTGACTGGAAGTGAAGGGGTTAACCACTAGGGGGCGGGGAAGGGGTTAAATGTGTGTCCTATGAGTGTTCTAACTGTAGGGGGAGGGGGGGTGACTGGGGGAGGTGACCGATTGTGCCCCTATGTACAAGGGACACAACCGCTCTCCTCTCTCCCTGACAGGACGTGCAGCTCTGTGTTTACACACAGAGCTGCACGTCCCCGCTCAGTTACTGAGCAATCGCGTGTGCCCGGCGGCGATCGTTGCCTCCGTGCACTCGCACGGGATCCCCGCAGAGCCTTTAAAAAGACATCACGTCGTATGACGTGATGTCAGAACAATGGAGTCCTCCGCCCGCCGTCATTTGACGGTGGGCGGTGGACAGGTGGTTAAAATGATCGTTTTTGAATTCGAACGTTCGAGTCCCATAGACTTCAATGGGGTTCTAAATGTTTGTGCGAACGATCGGACTGTTCGAAGGTTCTGGTGCGAACCGAACGCGGGGGTGTTTGGCTCATCCCTACTCAGGAGGTAGAGATAGCCAGAGTTAGAAACCCCTAATAGTTTTCTATAGCACTATTCTGTTGGTAAAATTATACCTAAACTGACTGATGCTGACATCCATAGTTATTTGTGGTAATTGAATGCCATTTTCTTTTTACTTACTATACAATTTCTCAAGAAAGAAATTTTTTGTTTTTTGTTTTATGAGTTAAAAAGAAACTTTGAGTAAAACCACAGAGGCAGAAGGAGGCTGTTAGTGGTGATATAATAAGATATTCATATAAGATCTGAGAATGAGCGGAAGACAAAAGAGGTTTTCTCTGGGTATACGGATCACTTATGCGGTAGGATGGATCAGACTTTTGAACTTGTGTTACAAAGAAGGCCCCTTTTTTTTCTGTCAATGTTATATTGTTTCCATAAGTACGTTCTTGGTGTACAGACAAAGGAATTGCACTCTCTTTGATTGTGTCCCGTTTTCTTGATGCTTCCCTTGCCTTTCATTATATTCAAAGAAAATGTAAAGCCCAGAGATGAAAAATGTCACGTGGTGTTAAGGCAGCGATCAATTCTTTTAGGTAACAAGTTGTATGGACAGCTTGGAGGCCTAGTGGCTAGTCGTGTAAACCAGTGGCCATGGTTGCACCCTAGGCAGCTGTCTAGTTCACCTAGCGGTAGTGCCGGCACTGCATGTAGTATCTAAAGACTTATGGGCCAGATTCAAATAGCTCTGCCTATCTATAGGCAGGCGTAGCGTATCTCAGATACACTACGCCGCTGTAACTTTCAGTGGCAGGTTCCTTATTCAGAAACTATTTACGCCGAAATTTACGCCGCGCAATTCAAATTTGGAAGATGGGGGCGTGATTCATGTAAATGAATCATGACCCCACATAATTGACGTTTTTTTTGGACGGCGCATGCGCCGTCCGTGGACGTTCCCAGTGCGCATGCGTCAAATAACGTCGCTATTTGTCAATGTAAACGACGTGAGCGTAACTTACGTCGAGCCCCATTCCCGAACGATTTACGCAAACGACGTAAATGACGTACAATACGACGCGGTCCCGACGTCCATACTTAACATTGGCTGTGCCTGCTAATAGCAGGGGTAGCTTTACGCCGGACAAATGCTTACGCACATGATGTGCTTGCTGTGCCGTTCACAGGTGACGAAGAACCTCTTTTCTAGATCCACAAGGAAGCAATTGTGCCGTCGTGTTTGTGTGCCAATCCAGAGAGAAGTAAGGAGCGGCTGTAGCCTACATGTCTCAGCCAAACCACACCCCCAGACAAATTTCACCCCACCCACCGAGCGGGCGAAACACATCGGAGGGGATGTGGTTTAGCGGAGACTTGTAGCCTGAGGCGGCTCAGTACTTCTATGTAGCACAGGCTGGCCAGGAGACTGGCTGTTCCCCAGTGGGTGGGGTGAAACACATCAGCGGGGACGTGGTTTGGCAGAGACTTATTGGCTGAGGCTGCTCAGTACTTCTATGTAGTACAGGCTGGTCAGGAGAGTGGCTTTCCCCCGGTGGACGGGGCAAAACGCATTAGTGGGGAGGTGGTTTGGCGGAGACTTGTAGGCTGAGGCCGCTCAGCACTTCTATGTAGCATATGCTGGCCAGGAGACTGGCTGTCCCCCGGTGGGTGGGGCGAAACACATCAGCGGGGACGTGGTTTGGCAGAGACTTATTGGCTGAGGCTGCTCAGTACTTCTATGTAGTACAGGCTGGTCAGGAGAGTGGCTTTCCCCCGGTGGACGGGGCAAAACGCATTAGTGGGGAGGTGGTTTGGCGGAGACTTGTAGGCTGAGGCCGCTCAGCACTTCTATGTAGCATATGCTGGCCAGGAGACTGGCTGTCCCCCGGTGGGTGGGACCTAACGCATTAGTGGGACGTGGTTTGGCGGAGACGTATTGGCTGAGGCTGCTCAGTACTTCCATGTAGCACAGGCTGGTCAGAAGGGCGGCTGTCCCCTGGTGGGCGGGGAGAAACACAATAGAGGGGATGTGGTTTGACGGAGACTTGTAGGCTGAGGCCACTCAGTACTTCTTTGTAGCACAGGCTGGCCAGGAGAACAGCTGTCACCCGGTGGATGGGGCAAAAAGCATCATTAGGGACAAGGTTTGACAGAGACTTGAAGACTGAGGCCACTCTTGACCAGCCCATGTTTAGCATGGGCTGGTCAGGAGAGTGGGCGGGGCGAAATTTATGGTGAACAACCGTGGCAAAAATCGCACAGCGATTGGACTGCTATTAAGAAGTAATGGCATCGCAAACGCATCCTTAGTTTAGATTCTGGAACACCCAGGTGTGAATGGAGCCTTAGCCTTCTCAGGATGCAGCTGCGAGGCACTGGTTACATCACCAGTGCCTCACAATTCCAGAACTGGTGAATAGAGCCTAAAATCACCAGTGCCTTCCCCCTCAGATGATGTGTACCATTACAGAGGCCAGATAGAGGAGGAGGGGGCCGGGAAATCAATTATCAGTATCCTTTAGTGTCCCCCCAGTTTTCTGTGTGTCTCCTTTATTAGTGTCCCCTCAGTTCTCTCTGTCCTTCATCAATGTCCCCCCAGTTCCCTGTGTGTCACCTTTAATAATGGCCTCTCAGTTCCTTGTGTTTCTTCCATTACTATTCCCTCAGTTCCCTGTGTCACCTGCTTCATTACTATCCCCTCTGGTGGTGAGTATCACCTGCTTTATTACTATACCAGTGGATGGGGTCCCTCAGTTGGGCAGGAGGAGAAGAGAAGTTGGGCAGCCGATCTGAGCAGTGCAGCAGAAGTGAAGACAATCACACCAGCCAGTCCCTGCTGCAAGTCACTCCCTCCCACTGCATGCCATCGGGCGCCAGAGTCATACCGGGGAAAGAGGAGGTGGGTTGGGAATGTAGCCAAGCAGCACTAGGTGCGGGCCTCACTTGGCCTCACTCTGAGTCTGTGTGACGACACTGATTGCAAAAAGCTAGGCAGGGGCGGCCCTAGCAACCAGTTTGTCAAAGTAGCTGGTAGGGTGTGGCTGTGTTCCCTATTTCATTCTGGGACACTGTATTGTCCCGGAATGAAGGTGCCCGGAACCCAGGACAGACATGCCAATTGCGGGACAGTCCCAGGCAATCTGGGGCACATGGGCACTCTCGTTCCAGGTGGCAGTCTCACAGTTCAGGCAGTAAAGGGAGATGGATTGACCAGCCCTTAGTGAAAATGACCACTGTGAGAGGGAGGAGGAGAAAAAAAGGAAGTATGTAAAGAATAAAAGCCTGCAAATATCTATACGTACCCTGTTTCTCCAAAAATAAGCCCTCCCCTGAAAATAGGACCTAGCATGGATTTCTGGGATGGCTGCAATATAAGCCCTACCCCAAAAATAAGCCCTTGTAAAAACATGTAATCCGTTCTGTAAAAAGATTATATAATGTGTGTCTCCTTGTGTAACTTTATTGTGGAAAATACCTTATTTACAGCACTGCTAGGAGCTCACGTGACTCACCGGAGCTCTTCTCCACTTCTCCCAGCTGATGGCAGCAGCCCCTCCCACTGCAGTACTCAGAGTGGGGCTGACGTCATTGGTGATCTTGGCCCCTCACTCTGCAGTATTTGGAGTGGGAAAGAAGAGCTCCGGTGGGTCACGTGAGCGGCCAGCGGCGCTGTAAATAAGGTATTTTCCACAATAATGTTACACAAGGAGGCGAACTGCACATTATATCATCTTTTTACAGAACGGAATTCATGATTTTATAAGGTCTTTAAACAAAGGTTTATTTTTGGGATTACAGAATTTCACAATGCTGACTCCAGAGCTGACGGGGGAGAAACATTTTTGTACATACCGTAAATAAATAAGACATCCCCTGAAAATAAGCCCTAGTGTGTTTTTTGTAGCTAGAATTAATATAAGACCTGGTCTTATTTTCGGGGAAACACGGGCCCAGATTCACAGAGCAATTACGCCTGTCTAACTGGTGTTAGACAGGAGTAATTTCAAATTTCGCGCGCCGTATCACTAGTTTGAATCCTCAAACCATGATACGGCGGCTTCGGGCTTCGATCCGAGAGGCTTACGTCTTCGTAAGCCTTCGGATCTACGCTGCGATATTTTTGCGGCCGCTGGGAGGAGTTCGCGTCGTTTTGATGCGTCGGGATATGCAAATGTGTTTTTACGGCGATCCACGAAGATACGAGCGGTCTTCGCAATCGCTTACGTCTGTTTTTTTTTACGTACTGTTAGACCAGCTTTTTGCTGGTCTAACGGTGCGTAGCCCATGTTAAGTATGGCCGTCGTTCCCGCGTCGAATTTAATTTTTTTTTTTTGCGTAACTCGTTCGGGAATAGAAATGTCCGTAAACGACGCTACTCAAACAACGAATGACGTAACGACGTGATTTCGCGCAATGCACGGCGGGAAATTTGCGAACGGAGCATGCGCAGTTCGATTGCCGCGGGAACGCGCCTATTTTAAATCCTTCACGCCCCCTACTCGTGTAGATGGATTGCGACGGGAGAAATACACTACGCCGCCGTCGTTTACTGGACACAATCTACCTGGATTCCACGTAGAGCCAGGTAAAAAACGGCGGCGTAGTGTATTTCTGATACGCTACGAGAATCCAATTCTCTCTGAATCTGGGCCACGGTATCTGTTTGTAGATCGCCATTACTAAATATTTAGAAAAACTGCCTTTGTTATCATTTTTAAGATAAAGTTGAAGTTGTTCTTTAAGTAATATTTCCTTTGTGCCCCAGAAAGCAGAATATGTCATCCTGGAGCCTCATAACATTTCTAAAAACTCATACTGCATCCATGTCACCAAGACTGATCCAGACTGAATTTATTCTGGCAGAGACACTTGTGATAATAAAACAGAAATGGTGTCAGATCTGGGCTCCAGCTACAAGTTTCCATGAGCTTAGAGGTGACCTGCAGTTAAGTTTAGAAAAGCCAAACAGTTCTAACACCACTTGTATTTCCTATCTGTAAAATATATAGAAAATGTGGGAATGAAATAAATTGGTGGGTATAGTAAAACAAAAAAAAAAATGGGTAATACTCCCAGCGTTAGTGATAATACTGTGCTGGGCTTGTTATTTTTTAAAGCTGACCTCCTACCCTCCCTATGATCTTGCACAATTTTACCGGCTCCTCTTCTGGACTGAAATAGTTTACTCTGATTTCACTGCACACTGTGAGCTTCTCACAATGTGCAATAGAAGCTGCAGGAAGTCAGATAGAGCCCTGCCTCATTTCTTGGCTGGGGTTTCCTCCCCACTGTCCGCCTGACTGTCCTTGGCCTGTACCCTTCGTTGCAACATGATGCTGCCACCCCCATGGGGATGGTGTGTTTACTGTTCAGTTTTTTTTTCAAGGCACTGTAATGCATCTTGTATGTATACAATGTATTATATAAGGGATGTATACAAATGTATTTATTCTCCATTCTTCCAGAGGAGAAAAAACACAGGGGTTGACTGTACTGATTATTTTAATCAGAGCTTTTTTTCTCAGAAAATAGGTGCAGGAACCCAACCACGATCCCATTCAGATTTCACAAACAGTAGGAGGGTTTTGAAGGGTGCAGAGTTCAGGGGGTTACACACAGAGTGCAGAGCTATCACTTGTAAACACAAAAACCAGACTTCTGTGTTTACAAGTGATTGTGGTGAGCAGGCACCAAAGGGTCTGAGCCAGAGGTGGAAGAACTGAGTTCCCCCAAGTTCCCCCTGAAAAAAAGCCCTGATTTTAATAACCAATCACGAGCTATCACAGCAATCAGATGGGGAGAAGGTATGTTAAATTTGGTGTTATCGCTCTCACTCTCTCATACTGGTCACTGGAAGTTCAACATGGCACCTTATGGCAAAGAACTCTCTGAGGATCTGAAAAAAAGAATTGTTGCTCTACATAAAGATGGCAGAGGTTATAAGAAGATTGCCAAGACCCTGAAACTGATCTGCAGCCCGGTGGCCAAGACCATACATCGCTATAACAGGACGGGTTCCACTTAGAACAGGCCTTGCCATGGTCCACCAAAGAAGTTGAGGTCACGTGCTCAGCATCATATCCAGAGGTTGTCTTTGGGAAATAGACATATGAGTGCTGCCAGCATTGCTGCAGAGGGTGAAGGGGTGGGGGGTCAGCCTGTCAGTACTCAGACCATACACCACACACTGCATTAAATTGGTCTGCATGGCTGTCGTCCCAGAAGGAAGCCTCTTCTAAAGATGATGCACAGGAAAGAGCCGCAAACAGTTTGCTGAAGACAAGCAGACTAAGGACATGGATTACGTGTCCTGTGGTCTGATGAGACCAAGATAAAGGTATTTGGTGTCAGATGGTGTCAGGCGTGTGTGGCGGCAACCAGGTGAGGAGGACAAAGACAAGTGTGCCTTGTCTACAGTCAGGCATGGTGGTGGGAGTGTCATGGTCTGGGGCTGCATGAGTGCTGCCGGCACTGGGGGGGCTACAGATCATTGAGGGGACCATGAATACCAACATGTATTGTGACATACTGAAGCAGAGCATGATCCCCACCCTTCAGAGACTGGACGGCAGGGTAGTATTGCAACATGATAATGACCCCAAACACACCTCCAAGACAACCACTGCCTTGCTGAAGAAGCTGAGGGTAAAGGTGATGGATTGGTCAAGCATGTCTCCAGACCTAAACCCTATTGATCATCTGTGGGACATCCTTAAATGGAAGGGGGAGGAGTGCAAGGTCTCTAACAGCTCTGTGATGTCATCTTGGAGGAGTGGAAGAGAACTACAGTGGTAGCTGGTGAAGCTAAGTGCTGGAAAATAATGGTGGCCACACAAAATATTGACACTTTGGGCCCAATTTGGACATTTTCACTTAGGGGTGTACTCACTTTTGTTGCCAGCGGTTTAGACATTAATGGCTGTGTGCAGGGGCGGACTGACAACTTATGGGGCCCCCGGGCTATAGAAGATTATGGGGCCCCCGGGCTTACAGATGGCCACCAAGCCAGGTGGCAGTACAGAGGCGGGGCAGCTAAAATCTCGGGATTTACACATCAAAAGCATGTAGGTTTTAGACATATCAGGGACAGATGTAAAAAAACACAGATTTTTACATACTGTCCCTGGTTTTAATGAGCCTGGCAACCCTGATGGGGCCCCCTATTGGTATGGGGCCCTCGGGCAGTGCCCCAGTTCCTTAATGGTCAGTCCGCCCCTGGCTGTGTGTTGAGTTATTTTGAGGGGACAGCACATTTACACTGTTATACAAGCTGTACACCCACTACACAACATTGTAGCAAAGTGTTATTTCTTTAGTGTCGTCACATGAAAAGGTAGAAGAAAATATTTACAAAAATGTGAGGGGCATAGGCGTGCGCACAGGGTGTGCCAGTTGTGCCCAGGCACACCCTAATCACTCCCTGCAGTGCAGATTCCCCCTGCAGCCCAGTGTCCCCTCCCACAGCATGGCTGGCTTCCCTCCTCTCCTATTGGCAACTGCAGTGGGCACACATCAATCGCTTCTCGGCCTTTTGGCTAAGATCAAGTGTAGTATCTGTTCTTATCAGTTGCCAGTATGTGGTGCTCTCCTGACTGTCCCGAGTACACGGCGAGGTGGAAAGTGATGGCGTTTGGCAGATGCTAAGCCTGCTGGCGTGGAGGCGGAGGCCTTCTGATTTGGATGGAGAGGCATGCGGTCAAAGCTGGAGGGCTGGGCCCCTGGCCTTCTGGCCTGGATTTGATGCGGTCCTAACCTGCCAGTTTCTCGAGAGGGAACGTCGGCCTCACCCTACTGTCGGGGGGGGGGGGGGGTCTAATGAGTGGCTAGTACCTCCCGGGTATAATTAGGTAAGGAGTGAAAGGGGCGTATGGGCACTCTCCCTGAGCCTCCGGAAATCCCGATCCTTTCTGGTGGGGAGGGGGCTGTGACTGTCCGGGCTGTGGGCCAGAGTCCGTTGAAAAGCCTATGGTGATGTACCCCTGGAGTGGCAGTCCAGGGGTGCCGTAAATTGCATAGGGGGTTAACAGGCACTTTTGCTTTTGGGCACCTTGGTCACGTCACCATACCACCTTTTTTACACCGGAGGGCCGGCCATTGTATTACACAATGGTCACTTTCACTCTCCCTCATCTCTCTTTCTCCCCCACGTTTTATTATTTATCCCCTGTGTTCGTCACGTTTTGTCTTTTTTTGTTTGGTGCACTTTATGTACACTTTTGTGTGATTAGTAGTGTGCCGGTCCTCAGGCCAGCCCTGAACGTCTTGGGAGTGGGTGGACATGGTCTTCTGGCTTAGTTTGCTTGCTCTCATGGGGTCTCCCTTCGGAGGAGCCCCACCTAGTACTGGGAGGGTTCTGTTTCGGCAGACCCTCCAAGGAAGTTGGGTCCGTGTCGGCTTCGGCTGCACAGACCACAGTACCTCAGTCCCTGCCAGGAGCCTAACTCCCCGGGGGAATCAGGGTTGGGTCCTCTTCAGAGGACCAATTGACGTTTGCACCCGTTTTTTGGGTGTGGTTTACACGCTATAGGCTTTTCAATAGAAAAAAAAAAAAAAGTGGGCACACATAGGGCCAGATTCAGGTAGAGTTAGGCTGGAGTATCAGTGATACTCCAGCCTAACTCTCACTTTGAGCCGGCGTTTCTGTTTTCTTTAGTCAGGGTTGGAGTTCCGATACGAGCGGCGTAATTGAATTTCGCCGTCGCATCGCAACTGCAATTTAAAAAATGGCGCTGGGGTGTTCCCGCTGATTAACGCCGAAAATATGTTAATCAGCGGGAATCGGCAATTCACGATCGTATTCGGGCCCGACGCAGTGACTTTCCGACGTTTCCGTAAGCGATACGCGGCGTAAAGATAAAGCAGCCCCCTAGTGGAGTATCCTATGTTAAGTATAGCCGTCGTCATCGCGTCGAAAAAAAAATAATTTGCGTCGCTTGCGTAAAACGTCCGTGAATGGGGATTTGACGTCATTGACGTTCACTGACAGAATTTGGAGCATGCTCACTGACAGTCGACGCATGCGCAGTACGTTCGCCGCGGGATCGCGCCTAGTTATAATAATACACGCCCCCTACCCGCCCAATTTGAATTCCGCCGGCTCATTTTCGATACGCCGCCGCAACTTTAGGAGCAAGTGCTATGTGAATAACAGTACTTGCTGCTAAAGTTTCGCCGGAGTAACGTAAATGAGAAACGTTACTCCACAGTAAAGAAGCTCCCATCTACCTGAATCTGGCCCATAGATGATATTTCAGGATGAGTCGGGGGAAAGGGTAATGTAATTTACCGGCCCCTTCCCTTTATGAATGAACACAGTGAAGCCGCGTACACACGGCAGAGAACCTCGACGGGCAGAACACATCGTTCCGCCCGTCGAGGTTCTCTGGCGGCCGTCAGATTCGGCGACCCGCCCGTCGGGAATGGCAACCAGCCATTCACCCAGGCGGGCCGTCGAGCAAATAGAGAACATGCTCTCTATTTCTGCTCGACGGCATTCCCGACGGGATGCTCGCCGAGAGCGTACACACGGCCGAGGTTCTCGCTGGTTTCCAGCGAGAACCTCGGTCGTGTGTACGCCGCCTGAGAGATCTGTACCATGTTTTTGAGCTTTCAGGTGCACACCCTAATGCAACAGGCTGCGCACACCTATGGTGAGGGGTGTACTTACTTTTGTGAGATACCGAATGCAGTTCCATTGATAAAGATCTGCTACTGTGAGACTGCATATACAGTATGTGTACAGTTGGCGATAAGGGATTAATAATGTAATTACCATATTAATGGAAGGGCAATATATAAACAGATTTAACTTCAGTTTTAATGATGGTTTCTTTTCAGGGTGACGGGGGGGGGGGGGACATTTTTGTTTTCCAGCTAAATTAGCCTTAAAACCAGACATTTAGGAAAATGATCCCCGGGGACCGGCTTAAAATAATTCTATTGCTTCACTTCACTGGAAAGCAACCGGGAGATCAGTATTATGTCATATAAGGAGAAAATAAAGAGCCCTGTTAAAGCCAGAAGCGGAATAGGCCAAGCCAAGAAAGAGTCAGTGTGATTAATAGACAGAAATACCTGGTGCTCCATCTTTTCACAGAATGGCAACTCGGAAGAACAGCTATCAGTTCACTGGCACCGGAGCGCCATTTTCCGAGCCAATGTAGACACTAAGAAAATGAACTGAAACCCATAATTCTGTGGAATCTCTGTGCTCGGGGTGAGTTCAGGTCAAGTCTGTCAATGCAGTAGAACCCTATAAAATTTAAGAAGACAACGGCTCTTTACAGACAAAAAAAAAAAAAAAAGAGAAGAAGAAAACAGCTTGGCTGTTTTTTGGGGAAGCAGCCTGCGGTTCCTTTTTTCAGCTTCTTTTCCCTGCAGATGCCAGTTGCATAGTTAATGAGGGTTTCTATTAGCATTAGAGATTTTAGAAGTGTAGGACTGCATATGGGGATCTTGATGCTCTTGGCACGTATGAGGCTATATTAACAAAGCCCTTCGCCCCTGTAGGGGCCGGTAATTTGACACAGGTTCCTTTCCCAGATTAGTGCAATAGAAGACCGGGACACAGCAATACTCTTCTGGCTCAATTAATCATCTAAGGCAGTGATATCAAACTCAATTTTAATTGTGGGCCGCATCAGCAGTATGGTTGCCCTTAAAGGGCCGGTTGTATCTGGCGGGCGCTACTTACAGATTTCAGAATTATGCTGCGTACAGGGGTGTGCTACCTACAGAGTGAAGAGTTCAGGGGTGTGCCAAGTACAGAGTGCAGTGTTCAGGGGTGTGCCAAGTACAGAGTGCAGGGTTCAGGAGTGTGCTAAGTACAGAGTGAGGATTTCAGGGGTGTGCTAAGTACAGAGTATAGAATTCAGGGGTGTACTAAGTACAGAGTGAAGAGTTCAGGGGTGTGCTATGTACAGAGTGCAGGGTTCAGAGGTGTGCTATGTACAGAGTGCAATGTTCAGGAGCGTGCTAAGTACAGAGTGCAGAATTGAGGGGTGTGCTAAGTACAGAGTTAAGAGTTCAGGGGTGTGCCAAGTACAGAGTATAGAATTCAGGGGTGTGCTAAGTACAGAGTGCAGGGTTCTGGGGTATGCTAAGTACAGAGTGCAGGGTTCTGGGGTGTGCTACGAACGGAGTGCAGTGTTCTGGGGTGTGCTAAGTACAGAGTGCCTCGCATCTCTTCCCCTCTTTTCTGCATAGCTGGCATTGCAAGTTTGGGAGTGGCCGGGCACTCTTCTGGGACCTGTGGTGTGTCCCAGAAGATTGCAGGGAGGGAGGGGGAAGAGGTGAACTTCTGTTCAGTGCCACAGGGTACCCGCTCCCCCCCCCCCCCAAATGTGGCATGTCAGGGGGTCACAAGTACTTAAAGCCAAATTTCCAATTTTGGGCTTTAAACAGCCTGGGGGAAAAAAATAAAAATATGGACACTTACCTGTCCAGGAGGCCCGCAATGTCGGCAACCCCATCCGATCTTTGGATAGACTCCCGGGTGCAGCTGCCGCCATTCCTGGTAAGGGAAATGGGCAGTGCAGCCTTTTCTGCTTCACATCCAGTTCCCTACTGCGCATGTGCGAAGTTCACTGGGCTTTCTAATTGGCCCGGAAAGAGAAGGGGGTCGAACTTCCAAGGGATGGCACCGCAGTATAGTCTCCCATGAGTGGGGAAGGGTACCTGTCAAAAACAGGTACTCGTTCCCCCCTCCCTCCTGAAAGGTGGCAAATGTGGCACCCAAGGGGGTATGGAAGCAAATAGGCAGAGGTTTCACTTTTGGGTGGAACTCTGCTTTAACAACCGATGACTCATCAGCTGTCAGCGGGCTTCCCCACTGACAGCCTAAATGTAAACAAAACAATGTCAGCAATACAAAAAAGTAAAAAAAAAGCCAATTAAAAAAAAAAAAACGTTGTGGGATCCGTACCAAAATTCATGGCAGACCCTTATCCGAGCATGCAGCCCAGCAGGTCAGGAAAGGGGGGGGGGAGTGAGTGCCCCCCCCTCCGAAACATACCAGGTCATATTTCCCCAACATTGGGGGGGTGCCTATACCCAAGGGCCTCATACCAACAACCCTGGTCAGTACAGCATAAGATGCGGCTAGCAGCATAAGGATTAAAATAATTAATGGCGATTGGTTTAGTTCCTCTTTAAGTTTGATGCACAAACTACTTTGAAAATTAAAATTTTTCCCAAAAGAAAGAGAGCATAAGTTGCAGAGCAATTGTTACGTTTTTTTTGTTATTGTCGTGAACCAAAAATAATAACTGTGTGACCTCACCGGAGACTATAATCCAGACTGTGCAAAGGCTTGAAATCCGTTGGACATGTCCCCCTTACAATGCTTCCTTTGCTCTGTTTGACTTTTTAAAGTCACTTTTCCTCCGAGGTCATGCCACCGGCATTCACCGCCACAGAAAAGTCTCTTTTTCTTCCCTATTGTTGGGCCGTTTCCACACCAAGCATACTAAAAAACGTTGTTTACCTAATTAAATGCTCCATGCAGCTCGGACAGGGGGGAAAGTGGGGGGAAGGCCGTAGCCATGGTGATCGGCAACAGCTGATGTCAGCGCACTTTGTGCTTAGGATGCCGGCTATTGACCACCGCGAGGCACCGGCCGGGACTTTCTTGACCAATGCACACAAGACGCGAATCAGATGGCATGGAGGGGGGTGACTGCTGTAAGAAGTGATGGGAAAAACGAGCGAGAAAAGAGCAAGGCAGCACCCAGCCGACTCCGGGGGGGCATTGTGGGCACAACAATGGCAGCACTGATAGAAGCCATAGATACTGGGATTGGCAAGGAAGCCAATTGAACCAGATGAATGGGGGGCGGGAAGAATGGGCAGTTAGGGGCTACACAAAAGTACGTCGGAATGAACCATAACTGCCTTTCATTCCGACAACGACAACAACGTCGGAAGTGCTGAGTGAGAAATGACATTCGATTGCAGAGGAACGGGAGACCAGCCTGCCATTAAAACTATTAAAGTAAATTAATTCGATGCATTTGTTTTCTTATTTTTTCGACCTCTGTTTTCACCTGATGATCTGATCAGTAATACACCTCCTGTACTAGGGTGCCCCCCCCCCCACATTGGATGAAGAAGCATAGGAGGCACCTTTGGACAGCAGCCTTAATGAGAGGGCACACCAGGGCACTGCCCAGGGGCCCCAGCTGCATGGGGGGCCCCTGTACTTCCCCAAAGCAGCTGGTCCTTGAGCCCGGCTGTCCCTCTACATCCCAGATATCCCCCCAGCACTCTGACCCCTCTACACCCCAGATATCCCTCCAGCACTCTGACCCCTCTACACCCCAGATATCCCCCCAGCACTCTGACCCCCTCTACATTCCAGCTATCCCCCCAGCACTCTAACCCCCTCTACATTCTAGCTATCCCCTCAGAACTCTGACCCCCTCTACATTCCAGCTATCCCCCCAGCACTCTGACCCCTCTACACCCCAGATATCCCCCCAGCACTCTGACCCCTCTACACCCCAGATATCCCCCCAGCACTCTGACCCCTCTACACCCCAGATATCCCCCCAGCACTCTGACCCCTCTACACCCCAGATATCCCCCCAGCACTCTGACCCCTTTACATTCAAGCTATCCCCCCCAGCACCCTGACCCCTCTACACCCCAGATATCTCCCCAGCACTCTGACCCCTCTACACCCCAGATATCCCCCCAGCACTCTGACCCCTCTACACCCCAGATATCCCCCCAGCACTCTGACCCCTCTACACCCCAGATATCCTCCCAGCACTCTGACCCCTCTACATTCAAGCTATCCCCCTAGCACTCTGACCCCTCTACACCCTAGATATCCCCCCAGCACTCTGACCCCTCTACACCCTAGATATCTCTCCAGCACTCTGTCCCCTCTACACCCCAGATATCCCCGCAGCACTCTGACCCCTCTACACCCTAGATATCCCCCCAGCACTCTGACCCCTCTACACCCTAGATATCTCTCCAGCACTCTGTCCCCTCTACTTCCTAGATATCCCCCCAGCAGTCTGACCTCTCTACACCCCAGATACCCCCCCAGCACTCTGACCCCTCTACACCCCAGATATCCCCCCCAGCACTCTGACCCCTCTACATTCCAGCTATCCCCCCAGCACTCTGACCCCTCTACACCCTATATATACACTCTAGCACTCTGACCCCTCTACACCCTAGATATCCCCTACCTCCTATTCTGTTTATGTCTGTTTACCTGCACTGTCTGCATTGTAGGGGCCCCAGAGCATTACTTTGCCCAGGGGCCCATGATGCTATTAAAATGGCTCTGATCGTGGGACACTGGCAGACATCGAGTCCCGTGGGCACGGTCACGGCCGGCGCGTGCGGCACGCTAGGGGGCAGGTTTAAAGCAGGGTATATATTTTATATATATATATATATATATATATATATATATATATATATATATATATATGTTGCTTTGCCTGCCTGTGCCATGCTGCCAACATATATCTACGTGAGGCAGTCGGCAAGTGGTTAACTGATATATTTGCAGGAGGGCGTGTTCTGTTAAAAAAAACAACAGACTTTCAGGCCAGATCATCAGGTGAAAAATAAAGGAAGGAAAGCCTTAAAAAAAGAAAAACTAATGCAGCCTCCACATGTAAGAATTGGTAAGCTGCAATATAAAAAATGTTTGTCTTTGATAGTAATAGTGCTTTAATGCGGTTTGTCTATGTATACAGCGTTCTATATACACAGCTCCCGGCACTGTTGCACAGTTTTAATTTATTTGCCGTAGGGCCGACATCAGCTGTGCCAATTTCTTCCCTTTCCTTTCAGAGGATTTACAGTAACCAGTGGCTACTCCGGAGTACAAAGCCCCCAAGTTTATGTCACCGTGCGGCAGATGGAGCGGACATGTGGTCGCCCCTGACAATGGGGCAGGAATGCGGTTATTGCAGACGAGTCATTTCTGAGACGCAGACAGACAGACAGACACTTAATGAAAAGGAGAAGAAATGTTCATTAAAGGTCTGATGTGTCCATTTTTTTTTTTTTATATATAATAAATTCGGTACGGTGACAAGGCAGCAAAATACCCAACTTCATAAAAAATATTTAATCCCCGGCTCGCTTTCTATACCTGGAAAGGTTACAAAGTATCGATTGAGTGCAATTAGAAGATTCTTCTTGTTACCATAGAGATCTGTCCACAGTTATCTCCAGACTGGTCACATGGACAGCGAGCCCTCGGGAGACTCGTATAAATGTGTCTGAAATCAGAAATGAGGTTTGAATGAAGCAGGGCTGGTGTTCGAAATCATGGGGCCCTGTACAGCCTTCCTGAAGGGGGCCCCACCAGACACCCCCACCCTCGGGGTGCAGCGGAACAGCGGCACTGACTTTATCCGCCTACCCCCCTAAAACTAAATAAAAAGTCCCTTCTCTGCTCCCACCTCCTAGATGACCTCTGTTGACCTGATGGGGGCCCAGGGAAATGTAATTTGTAATTTTAAGTATAAAATCTGAAATGCCACGCTAGTTCAGCAAAAAATTGTGAAAAACAAGTAAAATATCAAACAACAGTCCGTGATGTTTTTCCGTGAGAATGAACAATAAATACAATGTATGGAAATAAAGTCTTTAAAAACATGTCCAAGAGGAAACAGAATGACCATTCACAGAGTGCACCTTCACCCATAGGTGTGGGCACAGGGTGCGCCGGTTGTGCCTGGGCACTCCCTAATCCACGGCTTGACAACCTGCTGATCATAATCTACCGGTCAATCACGGGCAGGTGACAGGTAGACCGCAATTCTTCCTTGCCAACCCCCAGAAAAAACAAATAAATATTGTAAAAAATCATAATAAAATAAAATAAAAATACCGACACCTTCCACTGCCCTACTGCCAACCAATCTCTGCCCTAGTGACACCATCTTCTGCCCTACTGACACCATCTTCTGCCCTACTGACACCATCCACTGCCCTACTGACACTGTCCACTGCCCTACTGCCAACCAATCTCTGCCCTACTGACACCGTCCTCTGCGCTACTGACACCGTCCTCTGCGCTACTGACACCGTCCTCTGCCCTACTGACACCGTCCACTGCCCTACTGCCAACCAATCTCGGCCCTACTGACACTATCCTCTGCTCTACTGACACCGTCCACTGCCCTACTGACACCGTCCACTGCCCTACTGACAACCAATCTCTGCCCTACTGACACCGTCCTCTGCGCTACTGACACCGTCCTCTGCTCTACTGACACCGTCCTCTGCCCTACTGACACCGTCCACTGCCCTACTGCCAACCAATCTCTGCCCTACTGACACTATCCTCTGCTCTACTGACACCGTCCACTGCCCTACTGACACCGTCCACTGCCCTACTGACACCGTCCACTGCCCTACTGACAACCAATCTCTGCCCTACTGACACTATCCTCTGCTCTACTGACACCGTCCACTGCTCTACTGACACCATCCTTCTGCCCTACTGACACCGTCCACTGCTCTACTGCCAACCAATCTCTGCCCTACTGACACCGTCCTCTGCGCTACTGACACCGTCCTCTGCTCTACTGACACCGTCCTCTGCCCTACTGACACCGTCCTCTGCCCTACTGACACCGTCCTCTGCCCTACTGACATCAGCCCCGATTCCCTCCATTCAGGTCTCAGATTACACTCAGCTCCCTGCTCTGTGCTGTGCAGTGTATGGCATATTTTTCCAGTCAGAGCCAAGAAAAAGCCTTTGATCTGTGTGTCTTAGAAAGCTGTAGAGAAGAGAGGGCCAGATAAACAGGTACAACTTATGTAGGAGGATTTGTTTCATCTCTGTGTATCACCTGAGGAATCGGATATTCACTTCACTTGGTATATAGAAGGTTTACAACCACTTTGATTGTGTGCAGGCCATCAGAGAAGCAACTTAAAAAGAAAAGTTCTGTCACAGATTGTGCCTTCGCCATGTCTTGGATGTTTCTGTAACAAAGTCTGTGTAGCCGGTCCGATCATTTCCACCCCTCAGTCACTCCAGACGTCTAGATGTCTCTCCCTCCTTCACACATGGTAAGAAAACCGATCCGTTTTATAGCTCAATGTTCACTTTCATCCCGTTCAAACAAAGATTTTATGTTCCATTCCAGAATTCTTCTTACTGGTGTTTATGTTCTGTAATCTGTAATGGCGAGATCCGTGAAGCGCCAATTCATGAATTATGCCTGCGATCTCCGTACCGCTACCGTATCAATGGCACTAACATTCGTAGAGGACAAAGAGATGACAGGATGGGATGATGAAAGGATGGTCATAAAAGACTGATATGTCATAAATATTAAATATCCGTATAAAACCATCGGCTTTCATGTATAGAAGGGGGCGGCGCCCAGCATTACAAGGAGGTCATATGAGTTACAGGGCCAGATTCAGAAAGCTATTTATGCAGCGTATCAAGAGATAGGCTGCGTAAATACTAAGAATAGCCGGCGTATCTTTTTTTGCTATTCAGAAAAGAAGATACGCCGGAATTCTACTAATATACGAGCGGCGTAATTCTGTTACGCCGCCGTATATTAGTTGCAGTTTTTACGCTGGCCGCTAGGTGCCGCGTTTCTGTCGTTTTACACATCGAATATGTAAATGAGGGATTTACGGCGATTCCCGAACGTACTTGCGGCCGGCCGTCGTAGTTTACGTCGTTTGCGTTAGCGTTATAGCGGCGTAAGGTTACTCCTGCTGTAGGAGGCGTAGCCAATGTTAAGTATGGACGTCGGTTACGTCGTTTGCGTAAATCGCTCGGGAATGGGGCTCGACGTTACGTCGTTTACATGCGCCGTCCAAAAAAAAACGTGAATTACGTGGGGTCATGATTCATTTACATGAATCACGCCCCCACTTCATTCATTTGAATAGCGCGGCCTTACGCCGCCACACATACGTTACGCTGCCGTAAATAATGGCGCAAGTTCTTTATTTATTCTTTATAACTTGAGCAAATATTTACAGCAGCGTAACGTATCGGGAATACGTTACGCCAGCAGAAAGATCCACGGATCTTCTGAATCTGGCCCACAATTTTTATTTTGCAGGCTAACACTAACGGTGTTGGATATAATGGAGAAGAGTTACAGTTTTTTTTTTACACTATATTACCAAAAGTTTTGGGACGCCTGCCTTTACACACATATGACCTTTAATGACATCCCAGTCTTTTGCCGCGTACACACGATTATTTTTCAGCATGAAAAAAAAACGTTGTTTTTCAGAATGCTAAAAAAACAAAGGGCCAGATTCAGGTAGATGGGCGAATCTTTATTTTGGAGAAACGTTTCTCATTTACGTTACTCCGCCGAAACTTTAGGAGCAAGTACTGTTATTCACATAGCACTTGCTCCTAAAGTTGCGGCGGCGTAGCGAAAATGAGCCGGCGGAATTCAAATTGGGCGGGTAGGGGGCGTGTATTATTTAAACTAGGCGCGATCCCGCGGCGGACGTTTTACACAAACGACTCAAATTTTTTTTTTTTACGACGCGATGACGACGGATACTCCACTAGGGGGCTGTTTTTTCTTTACGCCGCGTATCTCTTACGGAAACGTCGGAAAGTTACTGCGTCGGGCCCGAATACGATCGTGAATTGCCGATTGCATATTCTCGGCGTTAATCAGCGGGAACGCCCCGAGCGCCATTTTTAAAATTGCAGTTCCGATACGACGGCGAAATACAATTACGCCGCTCGTATAGGAACTCCAACCCGGCGTTTCTTGTTTTCTGCTTACAGAAAACAGAAACGCCGGCTCAAAGTGAGAGTTAGGCTGGAGTATCACTGATACTCCAGAGTAACTCTACCTGAATCTGGCCCACAGTTTTTCCAACTTCATCATTAAAAACGACGTTGCCCACACACCATCGTTTTAAAAAAAATTATGAACGGCACTCTAAAAGGGGAAGTTCTATTCGCCTTTGGGCTGCTTTAGCCGATTCCTTGTTAGTAAAAGACGATTCGCGCTTTTTTGTCTGTTACAGCGTGATGAATGACTCCATTATGAACGGTAGTTTTACCAGAATGAGCGCTCCCGTCTCATAACTTGCTTCTGTTAAAAAATGCAGCGTGTTCCAATTTATTTTTTTTGTCATTTTTTTAGAACCAAAAAAATGATGTGTAGCCCACACACGTTTTTCAAAAACGACGTATTTTTCATGCTGAAAAATGATCGTGTGTACGTGCCATCAGTCCGGAGGGTTCAATATTGAGTTGGCCCCGCCCTTTACAGCTATAACAGCTTCAACTCTTCTGGGAAGGCCGTCCACAAGGTTTAGGAGGGGGTCTATAGGAATGTTTCACCATTCTTCCAGAAGAGCATTTGTGAGGTCAGGCACTGATGTTGGATGAGAAGGCCTGGCTGTCCACACTACATTCTCTGGAGTCCCCCTCCCTCCACTGTCCACACTACATTCTCTGGACTTCGCTCCCCACTGTCCACACTACTTTCTCTAGACTTCTCTCCCCACTGTCCACACTACATTCCCTGGAGTCCCCTATCCCTCCACTGTCCACACTACATTCTCTGAAGTCCCCCTTCCCTCCACTGTCCACACTACATTCTCTGGACTTCTCTCCCCACTGTCCACACTACATTCTCTGGACTTCTTCTCTGGAGTCCCCCTCCCTCCACTGTCCACACTACATTCTCTGGAGTCCCCCTCCCTCCACTGTCCACACTACATTCTCTGGAGTCCCCCTCCCTCCACTGTCCACACTACATTCTCTGGAGTCCCCCTCCCTCCACTGTCCACACTACAGTCTCTGGAGTCCCCCTCCCTCCACTGTCCACACTACATTCTCTGGAGTCCCCCTCCCTCCACTGTCCACACTACATTCTCTGGACTTCTCCCTCCACTGTCCACACTACATTCTCTGGACTTCTCCCTCCATTGTCCACACTACATTCTCTGGACTTCTCTCCCCACTGTCCACACTACATTCTCTGGACTTCTCTCCCCACTACATTCTCTGGAGTCCCCCTCCCTCCACTGTCCACACTACATTCTCTGGAGTCCCCCTCCCTCCACTGTCCACACTACATTCTCTGGAGTCCCCCTCCCTCCACTGTCCACACTACAGTCTCTGGAGTCCCCCTCCCTCCACTGTCCACACTACATTCTCTGGAGTCCCCCTCCCTCCACTGTCCACACTACATTCTCTGGAGTCCCCCTCCCTCCACTGTCCACACTACATTCTCTGGAGTCCCCCTCCCTCCACTGTCCACACTACATTCTCTGGAGTCCCCCTCCCTCCACTGTCCACACTACATTCTCTGGAGTCCCCCTCCCTCCACTGTCCACACTACATTCTCTGGAGTCCCCCTCCCTCCACTGTCCACACTACATTCTCTGGACTTCTCCCTCCACTGTCCACACTACATTCTCTGGACTTCTCCCTCCATTGTCCACACTACATTCTCTGGACTTCTCTCCCCACTGTCCACACTACATTCTCTGGACTTCTCTCCCCACTACATTCTCTGGAGTCCCCCTCCCTCCACTGTCCACACTACATTCTCTGGAGTCCCCTATCCCTCCACTGTCCACACTACATTCTCTGGACTTCTCTCCCCACTGTCCACACTACATTCTCTGGAGTCCCCCCTCCCTCCACTGTCCACACTACATTCTCTGGAGTCCCCTATCCCTCCACTGTCCACACTACATTCTCTGGACTTCTCTCCCCACTGTCCACACTACATTCTCTGGAGTCCCCCCTCCCTCCACTGTCCACACTACATTCTCTGGAGTCCCCTATCCCTCCACTGTCCACACTACATTCTCTGGAGTCCCCCTCCTTCCACTGTCCACACTACATTCTCTGGAGTCCCCCTCCCTCCACTGTCCACACTACATTCTCTGGAGTCCCCCTCCCTCCACTGTCCACACTACATTCTCTGGACTTCTCCCTCCACTGTCCACACTACATTCTCTGGACTTCTCCCTCCATTGTCCACACTACATTCTCTGGACTTCTCTCCCCACTGTCCACACTACATTCTCTGGACTTCTCTCCCCACTACATTCTCTGGAGTCCCCCTCCCTCCACTGTCCACACTACATTCTCTGGAGTCCCCCTCCCTCCACTGTCCACACTACATTCTCTGGAGTCCCCCTCCCTCCACTGTCCACACTACATTCTCTGGAGTCCCCCTCCCTCCACTGTCCACACTACATTCTCTGGAGTCCCCCTCCCTCCACTGTCCACACTACAGTCTCTGGAGTCCCCCTCCCTCCACTGTCCACACTACATTCTCTGGAGTCCCCCTCCCTCCACTGTCCACACTACATTCTCTGGAGTCCCCCTCCCTCCACTGTCCACACTACATTCTCTGGAGTCCCCCTCCCTCCACTGTCCACACTACATTCTCTGGAGTCCCCCTCCCTCCACTGTCCACACTACATTCTCTGGAGTCCCCCTCCCTCCACTGTCCACACTACATTCTCTGGAGTCCCCCTCCCTCCACTGTCCACACTACATTCTCTGGACTTCTCCCTCCACTGTCCACACTACATTCTCTGGACTTCTCCCTCCATTGTCCACACTACATTCTCTGGACTTCTCTCCCCACTGTCCACACTACATTCTCTGGACTTCTCTCCCCACTACATTCTCTGGAGTCCCCCTCCCTCCACTGTCCACACTACATTCTCTGGAGTCCCCTATCCCTCCACTGTCCACACTACATTCTCTGGACTTCTCTCCCCACTGTCCACACTACATTCTCTGGAGTCCCCCCTCCCTCCACTGTCCACACTACATTCTCTGGAGTCCCCTATCCCTCCACTGTCCACACTACATTCTCTGGACTTCTCTCCCCACTGTCCACACTACATTCTCTGGAGTCCCCCCTCCCTCCACTGTCCACACTACATTCTCTGGAGTCCCCTATCCCTCCACTGTCCACACTACATTCTCTGGAGTCCCCCTCCCTCCACTGTCCACACTACATTCTCTGGAGTCCCCCTCCCTCCACTGTCCACACTACATTCTCTGGAGTCCCCCTCCCTCCACTGTCCACACTACATTCTCTGGACTTCGCTCCCCACTGTCCACACTACATTCTCTGGAGTCCCCCCTCCCTCCACTGTCCACACTACATTCTCTGGACTTCTCTCCCCACTGTCCACACTACATTCTCTGGAGTCCCCCTCCCTCCACTGTCCACACTACATTCTCTGGAGTCCCCCTTCCCTCCACTGTCCACACTACATTCTCTAGAGTCCCCCTTCCCTCCACTGTCCACACTACATTCTCTTGCAGCTCCCCCTCCCCACTGTCCATGCCACATTCTTTGGAATTTTATGTACCTATTAATTGGATATAACAAAACACTTTCTTTGGTATCTTTACCAGACCGGAAGGGAAAAAAATAAAAGGCATTTAGGGCTTGTCCGCAGCAGTTGTGGCACGGGAGCGCACATAAAATTGTGCTGCCGTCTAAAGATGTGTGTGGGTGCCTTTATTTCCTAATGGACAATGCGTTTCTGGCCGCCAGCCCTCATGGTAACCCCAGTACTGTACCGCGCAGTTTGGTGCGGTGCAATTTGACAGATCGTGCCTGCTACTACTTTTTGCGCATTGGAATCCAACTGAAATCAATGGGCTACCTTAAATGCATGGGAATGCACAAAAATGCATGCACTCAGACGCATCTTTAGTGTGTGAACCAACCGTTGTTAGGATTTACAGTACATACCCTTTAAACAAGTATCCCAAGTAATTTGTTGCCTTTTTATAAGCTTGCCATCTCCCGTCGTACAGGAAGAGTCGGGATTCAGGACCCCTTACATTCCTTTCTGCACAATTTTCAATCTACATGTTTAAATTTTGAACTTAGGAGAGCCTGGACGGAGCACAAAAACAAACAAGCTCTTTTTGTTGTACTTAATCTGCGCTGTGTGGCACGGTGACTGCATGTGCTTAACAGGAAAGCCTCTTGTTCTGGATCTTGCCCCCTTTTATAAGCTATGCCGGGCAGTCTGCTGGAAACTCTTGTATCGTATTAAAGCTACAATTCAAAGACAAAAATGTAAAGAACTAGAAGGAAGCCAGAGCCGGGTTTACGTAAACAGAGCCGCATGTGTTCAAGAGAATAGCAGGCTTTGGTCAGGTTTGCACAACTATTTATTTGTTCCTGAAGGTTTTATACACACAATCTGTGGATGCGGAAACACAGGCAGCAAATGTGGAGTCCTTCCTACACAATTGGAGTGAGCAATCAAAACGCAAGTGTCTGCAAACTCAAACATGGCCAGATGTCACATGCAATGTTCCTTAAAGTGGTTGTAAACCCTTACATAGACCCAGGGAAGTGACTGGCCTCCTACATAAGTTGTACCTGTTTATCTGAGGTCGTCTTTTTTTCTACATCTATTCAAAGAGCAACATTTTTACAGCTTGTCTGAGCTTTCAGAAGGCAGTGGTCGAGGAGCTGAAGTTACACACTGCAGAGCTCAGTGAGAGCTAATTGGAGAAAAGGGACACACCCCCTTAATACAACAAACAAGAACAGAACTGAGGCTGTCAATCACAGGCTGTGCGCTGAACCTCCCTCACCTGCAAAGCAAGGATAACAAAGACATATTTAGTAAAAAAGCAGCGTGCATTACACAAATTAAAGGAGAAGTACAGCCAAAGGTTATATGATTGTACTCCTCTTATGGATCACAGGAGAGCAGTCCGTTCTGCACTCCAGTGACCTGTTTTTAGCAGACAGCGGGCTGAAGTCCGCTGTCTGCTGACATCACAGACCTGGTCCAGGCTCGGCAAAATCGCGACAATGGAGTCGGGATCTGCCCACATGCCTGGACCGGCACACGGCTCAGCCTCTCAATGAGCCGCTGAGAGCCTGAGCTGGCCCTCCCCAGCCTAAACGCTCCAGTTAGTGTGTGTGGGGGGGTGGAGGGCAGAGCAAAAAGCGGTGACTGTCAATCCGGCCAATCAGAAGCAGGTCTGAAACCCATTTTCCGATTGGCCAAAAAGAGGAAGACTCCTGATTAGCTGCTGAGGAGGAGGGAGGAAACAGAAGCCGCCAATGCCCGTAAAGAGCAGAGGAAGGAAAAGCTGGCGCCGCCGTCGATCAAGGGAATCGCTACATATGGGGTAAGTGCACCAGACCCGCCGGCCTGCCCATTGACCACAGAAGGAGGGGTGGTGGGGGGTTTTTGGTACGGTTTGCCACCCATTCAAAAGAATTACCACAGGCCGCCACTGCATGCAGCCATCGCTGAGGTGCATGTAGAGAGATGTGAATGTAAGGAGGCCCCCAGAGATCAGCAGCACTGAGATGTATCAAAAGATCAAGAAAGGTAAAAGCAAGTATTTATATTTAAAATAAATGGCAATTTTGTACATTAAACGCAACAATGTTTAAATCTTTATTCCCATCGCTTGTTTGTTTGTCAAGTCACAATCACTTTTACAACAGGACAGGCAGAGGTGAAGACAGCAGATTATGTGTAGCTAGTATGTGTAGCTAGTATTACCTCCAGATACAATCTGTCTGTTCATTGGGCCTCAGCTGGGATAAAAGGGATCCCGGGAAGAAGAGGTGTGTAAGGACAGATGTCAGCTGCTTGTTCCTACAGACACACAATTCGCTGACTGTCTACGGGATGAGCGAGCGCTCCTTCCACATTAGATAATAACGTCTCCATCGCTCGCGATTACTACGAAGAGCGTGACGACATTCTTACAGAAATGTTGGATTTTTACAAGAGTTTACAAGTTTAAAGTGGTGTTAAACCCTCTGCATTTTTTTTTTGTTTAACACTTTGAGCACAATGGAATATGCACTCCTCAGTAAACTATTTGTTAAAATTCCTACCACTTGCAGTTTACAATTTCCAATGCTGCTGGCTCCCGTTCTCTCAATTCTGCTTCCCTGAACTTCTGATCTTCACAGGAAAGAGTTAATAAAGTAAACCCTCAGTCATTTTTTCATCTTTCATTTATTAAAATCTTCTGCCCTTGTTGTTTTGTGCATAATGGCATTTTTGTCAGCATAAATGTGATATCTGACAATGACAATGGCGAGGTTTTGTGCGATTTTCTGTATACTGACCAATGTGATGAGCATGCTCGATAGTGCAGGGAATGCGAAGATCCAGTTGCTTAGGAATGATAGCGCAGAGATTCGCGAGGTGGACATTGGATACTGACTCTGGTAAACCTATAATTTGCAGATTTTTCCTTCTTGAGCGATTCTCCAAATCATCCAGTTTATCCCATATGCTCCTGTTAGAAGTGGAGATGCGCACTAGCATAACAGAGTTGGCTGTGGTCTCATCTTCCAGTGAATAAATCTGTTCCCCCACATGAGCGAGCCTCTGAGTCTGTGCTTGTATCTCAATCTGAAGCTGCTAAAGTCCCCTTTGTACTGTAGTGTCCACTGTGGCAGTTAGAGTAGGGGCAAGGAGGGTGACAACTGCCTGTGCTATGCCTGTGTTTCATCAGATTTGGCGACCCGTCAGAATGTGTAACGGAAGTGACTTTTCATTGCTACATCTTGCTACACCTTGTAAGGATAGAGTGGGAAGGGGGAAAGCGTACATCTTCTTACACCCACCAGAGTTTTGCTATTTGCACTTTTTTTAATAGTAAACTCAGTTTATATAGTAAAATACAGTACTTAAAACTCAGTCTGACTGTTTAGATCTTGAACTTTAAAAAAGCAAAATATGGCCTGGTCTGGAAGGGGATAAAAAAACTTTCCGGAGGGCAAGTGGTTAAGTAAAAAAGCAATATGATTGACTTTCATGGATGGGCAGCCTCTCTGCTTTAATTTTTCTCCATTCGTTTTAAAACGTTCTCCTTTGTCTTAAAGGAGACATACACAAGATGAGGCTATTTTTTGCTTGTGGTTTTTCTACACCCGGCCATTTATAGGGAGAAAAACTATTTACAAGAGTAAATAACTGGTTATTAAAACAGAAGGTCTAAATTTAGCAATGCGCTCTGACCAAATCGTGTAAAAAGTGTTGCTTAAATACACACTCTCCGTGCCAAGATTGTGAGCATGGAGAGAGAAAAATTGCACCCGTCGCCTCCTCCAAATTAGAGGCTGGGAGAGTCAACAAGCGCCAGAGAAGAAAAATGGTCTCCTGTATTAAAGACCATCTTGGGTTGTGTTCCCATGAATATCAGAGGTTACTCGGTCCCCACTACAGTGGTTTCATTTCTTTAAATGATTTACAAGTTAAATATATGAAGTGTGGTTCATACAGAGGTGAAGCTGACAGTCCAAATGTCCTACTCTGGCCTCACATCACTAATATGTGCTGCTGGGGAGCTCTGCTCCTTCCATTCTGTGGCTTCTCACTTCTTCCTACTTAATCCTCGATAGAGATAAGAGGGCGATTTTGCAGAACTCAAAAAAAGAACATGCAAAAACAGTGATTTTTACATTAGCCAAAATTAGGAGAAATTAGCTTAAGAAAATTCCCAATCATTGTGTGGCATGACGTTGTTTATAAACAAAGCCATATCACACAGCATCCCTATCAGTGCTGACATAGTAATCCACGGTGCCGGATTACCAAACAAGTAAACCGGGTAAACAGGCTAATCAGCTGCACAGCCGCTGGTCACTTCCAAACCCCCCAGTAATAGGCGCTCCCCATCCGCATGCAGTGCCACTTGGTAGAGGGGAGGGGGGAGTGAACATCCCCATGCTTTCCTCCACCTTCTTCTTGCTGACCTGAAAGCAACATGTAAAACCTCCCTTCTTCTAGGTCCATAGGTGTGCGCAGCCTATTGCATTAGGGGGGAAGCCGGTAGTGCTGTGGGAAGAAGGGGGTCAGTAGGGGGAATCCGTGCTGCACAGGGTGATTAGGGTGTGCACACCCTGTGCGCACGCCTATGTCTAGGTCCCCCTTTGACTTCCCCAGCCTGTAAAGAGAGTAAAAAGGAAAAAAAGAAAGAAAATAAAATATATTTTGGGGGTTTTATGTAATCTTTTTTTTTTTAAACGTGGACAAAACTTCTGGACCTTAATTTTTTTTTTTTTTTTTTAAATGTGCAAAAATAAAACAAGAACATGGCTCAGACAGTGAAAGGGTAAAAGAAAGACAGAAAATGTAGCAAGGAACAAAAGAAAGTAAGGAGGAAAGAGAGAAAGAGGAGGAAAGAGAGAGAAAGAGAGGAGGGAAGAAATAAAGAAAGAAATATATAACGTTTTGGGGGTTTAATGTAATCTTCTGGCCCATAATTTTTTTTTTTTTTAAACCTGTGCAAAAAAAAGGGTTTAGAAAGAAATAAGAGAGGAGGAAAGAGAGGAGGAAAGAGAGGAGGAAAGAGAGGAGGAAAGAAAGGAGGGAGGGGAGAAAGAGGAAAGAGAGGAGGGAGGGGAGAAAGAAAGAAAGAAAGAAAGAAAGAAAAAAAGGTTCTGGCAGCGAAAGGGTTAAGAAAGAAAGAAAAGAGGAAAGAGAGAAAAGAGGAAAGAGATGAGGAAAGAAAGGAGGAAGGAGAGAAAAATGAAGAAAGAAAGAAAGAAAGAAAGCAAGAAAGAGAGAAATAGAGAAAGAAGGAAATAAAGAAATATATAACGTTATGGGGGTTTTATGTAATCATTTGGCCCATAACCGATTTTTTTTTAACATGTGCAAAAATGAAATTAAAAAAGGCTCTGGCAGCGAAAGAGTTAAAGAAAGAAAGAAAAAGAAGCAAATAAAGAAAGGAGGAAAGAGAGGAGGAAAGAAAAAAAATGGAAAGAGTGAAATAGATGAGGAAACAAATGAAGGAGGAAAGAGAGAAAGAAAAAAGAAAAGAAGAAAGAAAGAAATATATAAAGTTTTTTTTTTTTTTTTTGTAATCTTCTGGCCCATAATTTTTTATTTATTTTTTATTGTGTGCAAAAATGAAAAAAAAAATATTAAATGGCTCTGGCAGTGAAAGGGTTAAAGAAAGAAAGAGGAGAAGGAAAGAGAGGAGGGAGGAAAGAAAGAAAAGAAAAAGAAAAGAAAAGAAAGAAAGATGAGGAAAGAGAGGCTGGAGGAAAGAAAGAAAAGAAAAAAGAAAAGAAAGGAAAAAGAAAGAAAGAAAGATGAGGAAAGAGAGGAGGGAGGAAAGAAAGAAAAGAAAAAGAGATGAGGAAAGAGAGAAAAGAAAAGAAAGGAAAAAGAAAGAAAGATGAGGAAAGAGAGGAGGGAGGAAAGAAATAAAAGAAAAAAGAAAAGAAAGGAAAAAGAAAGATGAGGAAAGAGAGGAGGGAGGAAAGAAAGAAAAGAAAAAGAAAGGAAAAAGAAAGAAAGAAAGATGAGGAAAGAGAGGAGGGAGGAAATAAAGAAAAGAAAAAGAAAGAAAAAGAGATGAGGAAAGAGAGGAAAGAAAGAAAAGAAAAGAAAGGAAAAAGAAAGAAAGAAAGATGAGGAAAGAGAGGAGGGAGGAAAGAAATAAAAGAAAAAAGAAAAGAAAGGAAAAAGAAAGAAAGAAAGAAAGATGAGGAAAGAGAGGAGGGAGGAAAGAAAGAAAAGAAAAAGAAAGGAAAAAGAAAGAAAGAAAGATGAGGAAAGAGAGGAGAGAGGAAAGAAAGAAAAGAAAAAGAAAGGAAAAAGAAAGAAAGAAAGATGAGGAAAGAGAGGAGGGAGGAAAGAAAGAAAAGAAAAAGAAAGGAAAAAGAAAGAAAGAAAGATGAGGAAAGAGAGGAGGGAGGAAAGAAAGAAAAGAAAGAGATGAGGAAAGCCATCACATCTAAGGATTGGTAAATTGCAATATTATAAATGTTTTCTTTTGGGTTTACTTCTCCTGTAAATTGTCCGTATTTCTGTATCTGAATAGAAAACATTCCCTGTTTCCCTTCAATATTTGGACCTCTCATGTGAAATGTTGGGGTCAGTTTGCAGGAACCAGCCGACATGTGAAGAAATAAATGTCCCTTTTCTTGGCTGCCCCAGGCCGGTGTTTTTCTAAGCAGAGCTGTGAAGGAAGCGGTTGCAGGGCGTCCAGGGCAGGGAAATCTCCCTTATTTGTCACAAGTAAAGAGCGATGACTGTTGTTTTTTCCAGGTTCATTATACAGGTTTGCGGCCTCTAAAAATAAAACATGCGGGCCTCCACTCCATCTCCATTATAGCAGTAAACAAATGATAGAGACTGGAGTCATAGGGGGGTCAGTATGGAAAGTAAGCAACAAAAATAATCCTTATCACAATTTGTGAAAACAAGAGTCAACCCTTCAAACCTAAAGGTGTCATTAAGCAAATGATTCTAAAGCTGTTGTTTAATCTATTTATATTTTGCCTTCTTTGGTCCCCCCCCCCCCCCCCCCCCTTTATCAACATGCAAAAGAAAGCACTTATTGGCACTGATTGGCAACACTGATGGGAAATAATTGGCAGCACTGATGGGCACTGATTGGCAGCACTTATTGGCACTGAATGGCAGCAATGATGGGCACGGATTGGCAGCACTGATGGGCACTGATTGGAAGCACTTATTGGCACTGTTTGGAAGCACTTATTGGCAGTGATTGGCAGTACTGATTGGTAGCACTTGTTGCCACTGATTGGCAGCACTGGTGGGCACTGTTGGGACTGCACTGATTATCAATGCAGATGTCCCCTTTTACACTGGCCGGTTTCTGACTCTCTCCTGTCCTCATGCTGTGACAGCGCGAGGAAAGAAAGGACAATAACCAGCCAGTGTGTTTACATCATGATCGGCTGTGATTGGACACAGCTGATCACTTGGTAAAGAGCCGCTGTGATTTTTTTACCCCGATCTATGATCAGCTGTGTCTAAAGGATCACGTCGTTTTGACATCGGTTTCCACGGCGCTTTCCGACGTGAGCCGGCGCATGCGCAGTTCGTTCGACGCGGGGGCGCGCTTAATTTAAATACAAGCCGCCCCCTTTGAATTACGCGGCCTTACGCTGGGCGATTTACTCTACGCCTCCGCAAACTACGGACCAAGTGCATGGAGAATACGGCACTTGTTCTGTTACGTTGCGGCGGCGTAGTGTAAATAGCTTACGCTACGCCGGCGAATTTCTTAGAGAATCTGGCCCTATGTGTCCAATGCACACATACAATAAACTTTCCAAGGCGTTTGAAGGCATAAGCGTTTAGGGACAGTTTAAAAAAAAACGTCAGTCTGTGTCAGTCCAGGAGCAGAGGCTGTTGAGCTGTAAAAACGCAAAAACGCCTGAAAACGCTGCTATATGCTATAACAAGCTTTTTGGCGTTTTTAGGTGTTTTTATATTATAGAGAGTGCTTGTACTATAAATATTTCCAAAAAATCTAACGTCAAAAAAACGTGCACACACGCCCTTAAACGCTAGTCAAAAACGCGGCTAAAAGCATGTTTTTACAGCTGCTTTATCCTGGCATTTTTAAAATGTCCCGTGTGCATGAGCCGAACACTAAGGGCCAGATTCTCTAAGAATTCCGGCGGCGTAGCGTAAGCCAGTTACACTACGCCGCCGCATCGTACAAGAGCAAGTGCTTTAATCTCAAAGCACTTGCTCCGTAGGTTTCGCCTGCGTCGCGTAAATCGCGCAGCGTAAACCCGTGCAATTCAAATGGGGCGGCTTGTATTTAAATTAGGCGCGCCCCCGCGTTGAATGAACTGCGCATGCGCCGGCCGGGGAAAAAGCCCAGTGCGCATGCTCCAGCTCACGTCGGAAAGCGTCGTTGATACCGACGTCAAAACAACGTGAGCGTCATTTACGCAACTCCCTATTCGCGAACGAGTTAGTAAAACGACGTAAGCGACGGAAAAAGCCTACGCTGACCCGACCCCATACTTAACATGGCATCCGACGGCATCCGACGGTACTTTGTAAGGTTACTCCACATAGAAGCTGGGGTAACCTTACGCGAACAAAAACTACGTACGCGACGACGGGGCGGCGTAAAAGCGATCGGGAATCGGCGTAGTAGCCTCATTTGCATATGCAAATGCAAAAACAACGTAAAGGCCACCTAGTGGCCGGAGTTGTCATTACAACTACGATCCGCAAGTGTAATGGTTTTACACTTGTCGGAGGTAGAAGCGTATCTATGCAAAAGTGATGCTAAGCATCACGCGCATAGATACGAGACAAAAAAAACGGCGATACGACGGGGTATCTGAGATACTCCGTCGTAACGCCGCTGAGAATCTGGCCCTAAAGGTTCATTTTTTAATAGACCAAATGATTGCTGTAAGCTGGAGCATTTAAATATTACTTACCTCGTTTTTCCTTTTGACCTCCAAAATACAATAATCCAGGTTTGAAAATGCCATTTCCTGTCTCTCCTTTTGTTGCTTTCCACCAGCATCTGAGCCGTTTTTTCATGGTGGAAAGCAGAATGTGCTTCACCCCCTCCCTATGACTACAGCCCTGCGTGAAGATGCTCTCTTATCCCTCACAGGCATGGAGGCTAAGCCTAATAGGAACTGTAGTTCCCATTAGGCCGTGATGTAGCAAGAATGAATGCGCAAGTTATAATGCAAAACATTACGTTTTACTTTATCAGCTACTGTCAGACTTTAATTTAAGAGGAAAATATTTTTGTCTTTACAACGCCTTTAAAGGGTTTGTTTAAAAAAATAAAATTAAAAATAAAATTAAAATAACAAACATGTCATACTTACCTCCACTGTGCAGGTCAGTTTGCACAGTGGCCCCAAGACTCCTGTTCTGGGGTCCCACGGCGGCTGTCTTGGCTTCCCCCGCAAGAGCTAACTCCCCCTCTGGGAAGCACTCTCCCAAGGGGGTTAGCTTGTGGGTGTGCTCCCGTGTGATACAGTCAGCGGCCATAGCCACCGAGTGCATCATTCGGCCCCTGCCCCCTGGCACGCCGCGTCATTGATTTGATTGACAGCAGCGGGAGCCAATGGCTATGATGCTATCAATCATCCAATGAAGAGCCGCCTCAAGCATCGCGAGATCACAGCCATTAAGATTCGGGGCTCAGGTAAATAACCGGGGGGCTGGGGGCAGAGAGTGCAAGGTGTTTTTTCACCTTAATGCATAGGATGCATTAAAGTGGTTGTAAACCCTCTTTTTGGACTTCTACCTATATGTAAGCCTAGAATAAGCATAGAATAAGGCTTATCTATAGGTAGTGGAAAAATCTCCTAAACGTGCGCCGTTTAGGAACTATTTCACTTGTAGTCCACCGAAAATGTTAAGAAAGCGGGGAAGAAACTAAACTCTGTGCCGTGTCTTCCCCAGCCTGTGCCGTTAATGGCGGCTCCCGTGCGCATGTGCGGGATGTGACGTCACGCGGCTCCAGTGAATCACAGAGCCGGAGTCCGTGGCCCAAAAGGAAGAGGGGCCAGAAGATGGACGCTGCCTACACAGGGGACATATAACAACAAAACCTGGGGAATGCCCAGGAAAAAAACAGGCCTCCTTAGCGACCAGCCTGCAGAACAACCAAATTAACCTGTCTAACAATATGCGTTAAAAACAGGGGTCATCACCTTTCTGTTAAAAAAAAACAGGGGTCATCGCTGGATTCTTTTGCAGGGAAGTGTCACATAATGGGCTAGTATGTAATGTATACTAGCCCATTATTCTTTTCATTTGCAGGGAGCAAAAGAGAAAGTAAAACCCATCGGGCCGGATTCACAGCCGTCGGCGCATCTTTATACCGGCGTAGCGTATCTAATATACGCTACGCCGAGCGGGGAGGCAAGCACAGTATTCACAAAGCACTTGCCTCCCAAACTGCGCTGGGTTTCCTCGGCCTAAGCCAGCGTATGTGGGAGTGGGTGTGAAACATGCAAATGATGGCCGAACTGCCAGCCAGATGTTTCTAACGAACGGCGCATGCGCCGTCCCGTGGATGCATCCCAGTGCGCATGCTCAGAATCACATCGGAATTACTCCCTAGGATACGTCGAATCACTGCCTATGACGTTAGCATAACCTACGCCCAGCCCTATTCCCGTACAACGTAAACAACGTAAATTTCGACGGCGTTCGTTCCCTGGTCCATACCTCAGCATTAGTTGCGCCTCCTATATAGGGGTGCAACGGATCGTGGCTGATCCGCGATCCGAACGGGTCGACCTGTTCGAGTCGGCGCAGTATGCGATCCGCGGACCGCACCGCCGCCGGGGCATTAGGAAAGGCCGCAGCTTCGGCCTAGCTCCGGAGCGGTCGGCCATCTTGGTACACCCGGCGGCGGTGTGCGCTGACGTCATCACCCCTCCCTCTGCTTGTGATCTTCTATTCTGCAAGAGCGCGCGCCGCGTAGTGAACAAGTACAGTGAGTAGGAATTTGGACTGGCAGTGGCTATTATATATTAGTAATTATGGGGGCAATGTTGGACTGGCTATAATTACTAGTGTGGGGGCAATGTTGGACTGGCTATAATTTCTAGTGTGGGGGGCTGGGGCAATGTTGGACTGGCTATAATTACTAGTGTGGGGGCAATGTCGGACTGGCTATAATTACTAGTGTGGGAGCAATGTTGGACTGGCTATAATTACTAGTGTGGGGGGCTGGGGCAATGTTGGACTGGCTATTATTTATTACTAATGTGGGGGGCTGGGGCAATGTTGGACTGGCTATTATTACTAATGTGGGGGCAATGTTGGACTGGAACAGTGATGGTGATGACGAGTGGGGGGACAATGGTGGACATTACAGTGACGAGCGGGGGGCAAGTTATGTTTGTCTTGTGTGTGTGTGTTCTTATTTTTTTTTTTTTACTGATCTGAAAAATGATCCGATCCGTGACTCCTGATCCGAGGAACGATCCGAACCGTGAGTTTTTTGATCCGTTGCACCCCTACTCCTACTTAAGGAACAACTTTACGCCGGACGTAAGCCTTACGCAAACCGCCTATATGAAGCGGCCGGGCGCATCTACATTCGTGAATCGGCATATCTTACTCATTTGCATATTTAACATGGGTGCGCCGAATGCGTCCAGCGTAACTATGCGCCCACGATACGCCGGCGTAGGCAAGTTACATCGGGCGGAGGAAGCCTATTTTTTCGACGTATCTAGCGTCGGGAATCGGCGTGAAGATACGGCGGCGCACATTTGGACTTACGTCGGCGTATCTGGAGATACGTCGGCGTAAGTCTTTTCGTGAATCCGGCCCATCATCTTTAAGGTGAAGAAACATGAACCCATACAACCCCTTTAACTTGGTTGGATTTTCAGCTTTTTTCCATTTTTAAAAATTATCTTAGTATCACAAATCTCTTAAAATCTTTGGACTTTTAGCTGAAAATAAAAAAAGGGACTTAAGAAACCTAAACCTCAGTGTGTCGATCGTTATTGTAAACGAACACTAAAACAAATACCACGTGGACCGTCTAGGTGTCACTTAAATAATGTTGCTTTTGTAGGCTGTATTTACTCAGCAGGATCCCAGAGCAGATAGGCTACAAATTATAAAAGCCGGCAATGTTTACATTAAAATGACATTTAGATAAAAGTGTTTCCATGGGAAAGTGTGTATGTGTCAGACTACAGAGCCATGTAATGAAAAATAAAACTCAGCTAACAATTAAAAACAAAATTTTGAAAAAAAAAAACAGGGAAGTACAGAGTGATCGTCTGTTCCTAGTAATCAGGAACAGCGATCTCTCTGTACTCCCAGTCAGTCCCATCCCCCCACAGTTAGAAACACCTTCCAGGGAACACATTAAACCCTTTAAGCGCCCCCCCCCCCCCGTGTTATCCCCTTCCCTGCCAATGTCATTTATACAGTAATCAGTGCATTTTTTCAGCATTGATCGCTGTATAAATGTCACTGGTCCCAAAAAAAGTGTCAAAAGTGTTCGATCTGTCCGCCGCAATAAGGCTGATTAATGCCATTACTAGTAAAAAATAAATTTAAAATAAAAATGCCTTAAATATATCCTCGATTTTGTAGGCGCTTTTATTTGACACGTGTTTTAACCACTTAAGGACCGCCTAATGCTGATATACGGCTAGCGGTGCACTAGTGACCGCGCGCGTAGGACCCGCCGACCCGATCACCACCGGTGTCCCACGTTCGGGTCACAGGAGCTGAAGAACGGGGAGAGGTGAATGTAAACACACCTTCCCCGTTCTTCACTGTGGCTTGTCACTGATCGTCTGTTCCCTGTTATAGGGAACGATGATCAGTGACGCCACACGTCCAGCCACGCCCCCCTACAGTAAGAAGCACTATCTTAGGGCACACTTAACCACTTAGCGCCCCCTAGTGATTAACCCCTTCACTGCCGTTGCCATTTCCACAGTAATCAGTGCATTTTTATAGCACTTTTCGCTGTGAAAATGACAATGGTCCCAAAAGTGTGTCAAAGTGTCCGATGTGTCCGCCATAATGTCGCAGTCGCGAAAAAAAAAAACACTGATCGCCTCCATTACTAGTAAAAAATTATTAATAAAAATGCCATAAAACTATCCCCTATATTGTAAACGCTATAACTTTTGCGCAAACCAATTAATAAACGCTTATTGCGTTTTTTTCACCAAAAATAGGTAGAAGAATACGTATCGGCCTAAACTGAGATTTTTTTTTTTATATATATATATTTTTGGGGGATATTTATTATAGCAAAAAGTAAAAAAATATTGATTTTATTTTCAAAATTGTCGCTCTATTTTTGTTTATAGCGCAAAAAATAAAAACCGCAGAGGTGATCAAATACCACCAAAAGAAAGCTCTATTTGTGGGGAAAAAAAGGACGCCAATTTTGTTTGGGAGCCACGTCGCAAACAACCGTGCAATTGTCAGTTAAAGCGATGCAGGGCCGAATCGCAAAAAGGGGCCAGGTCCTTAACCTGCATATTGGTCCGGGTCCTAAGTGGTTAAATCATAGAATGCGAATTACAAGCAGTAAAAGTGAAGTAAAATGTATTTACTTATTTTCAATTTGATTTATATCTTTAAAGCGGAGTTCCACCCTTAAAACCACTTTGTTTCATCCCATCCAGCATACTGGCGTCAGCGCCAGTATGCTGTTTTTTTTTTTTTTAATGCATGTACTTACTTTATAATAAATCATTTAATTTTGTGCGCACCGCGGTATGTCGCCGCTATAAGGCGTCACGCCTTCCGCAAACAGCCGATTAGCGTTCGGCTCTTCTCGGCGCCTGCGCACAGACCCAGGAGCTGACTGCGCAGGCGCCGTAAATAGCCGGTCCTAGTTCGGGTTTTTTCGGAGGGCGTGACGCGGCTATATACGGCGCCTGCGCAGTCAGCTTCTGGGTCTGTGCGCAGGCGCCGAGAAGAGCCGAACGCTAATCGGCTGTTTCCGGAAGGCGTGACGCCTTATAGCGGCGACATACCGCGGTGCGCACGAAATTAAATGATTTATTATAAAGTAAGTACATGGATTAAAAAAAAAAAACAGCATACTGGCGCTGACGCCACTATGCTGGATGGGATGAAACAACGTGGTTTTAAGGGTGGAACTCCGCTTTTAAAAAAAATGATTGTTTTTGGCCCGCGGTGTAAGAAACACAAAGTGGCCCTCATCCCGAGAGGTTGGAGGTTTGGAGATCCCTGCTCTAGAGGGCCAGTATCAAAAACAAAATGATATCTTTTCACCTTACATTGACCATGCAATGCATGTATGCGGCGCCAATGTTCATTATACTTTTTCGTTTTGTGAAGTCAGCTTTACCTTGTTAAGATGCTCCATGATAACTATTGGAATCTCACAGTTTGATCTTTGAAAGTCTTTGTTCAGAATTCAGATACACAAGATTAACTGTAATACAAGCCGATGAAGCTTCCCTTCCAGCTAGAATCAATATGTGATGCTGATCTAATCCTTTTAGATGTACGATGTTCACTTTAGTCCTCATTGATATACAGCTGGCTGAAGATCAGAGATTACAGAGGAACTGAACTAAATCTGTTAAGAAGCAGAGTGCTCGCTCGGCAGTTTCCATATCCATCATGGTACAGATGTGTTTGCATAAATATACTTGTTTGTTCATAAAAATCGCAGCCATCAGCAATACGTCAGGAAGCAACCTGGACGTGACTTTTGTGTGACCAAGTTAAGGCATTTTATTTCACAAATGCATGAAGATGTGTATATATCTGTTGTGGCAGTGGCGGAACTACCGGGGTCGCAAAGGTCACGCTTGCAACTGGACCCTGGCGTTCCACCATGTCTTTCAGTGTAAACTGGGGCTTAACTGGGGCTTAAAAAAGGCCCTGGGATGGGAGAAAAGGGCCCCGGGCTCGGAGAGAAAGGGATGAGTGGGAAGGGCCCCGAGTATATATACGTTGTGGCAGTGGTTGAACTACTGGGGGCGCAAAGGTCATACTTTTGTTGACCTTTGCGTTGTGGCAGTGGCGGAACTACCGGGGGCGCAAAGGTCACACTTGCAACTGGACCCTGGCGTTCCACCATCTTGGTGGGGCCAGCTGCGGGACCGCAAGGCTTGGTTCACACTGCTGTGTGCGCGACTTTTTATTTTATTTTCTTGTGACTGATTAAGATGGCATCCATTGAAATGAATGTGTTTTGAGTTGTATTGCGGCATTATGTCTTTCAGTGTAAACTGGGGCTTTAAAAAGGCCCTGGGATGGGAGAAAAGGGCCCCGGGCTCGGAGAGAAAGGGATGAGTGGGAAGGGCCCCGAGTATATATACGTTGTGGCAGTGGTTGAACTACTGGGGGCGCAAAGGTCATACTTTTGTTGACCTTTGCGTTGTGGCAGTGGCGGAACTACCAGGGTCGCAAAGGTCACGCTTGCAACTGGACCCTGGCGTTCCACCATCGTGGTGGGGCCAGCTGCGGGACCGCAAGGCTTGGTTCACACTGCTGTGTGCGCGACTTTTTCTTTTCTTTTCTTGTGACTGATTAAGATGGCACCCATTGAAATGAATGTGTTTTGACTTGTATTGAGGCTTTATGTCTTGCAGTGTGAACCGGGGCTTAAAAAAGGCCCCTTGATGGGAGAAAAGGGCCCCGGGCTCGAAGAGAAAGGAATGAGTGGGACGGGCCCCGAGTACATATATGTTGTGGGAGTGGCTGAACTACCAGGGTCGCAAAGGTCACACTTGAAACTGGGCCCTGGTGTTCCAACCATGGTGGGGCCAGCTGCAGGACCGCAAGGCTCAGTTCACGCTGCTGTGTGTGCGACTTGCTTGTGATTTCCTTGTGACTAATTAAGATGGCATCCATTGAAATGAATGTGTTTTGACTTGTATTGCGGCTTTATGTCTTGTAGTGTGAACCAGGGCTTAAATAAGGCCCTGTGATGGGAGAAAAGGGCCCCTGGGCTCGGAGAGAAAGGGATCAGTGGGAAAGGCACTGGGCTCAGAAAGAAATGCCCCTGTGGTAAGAAGGGCCCTCCATGGTTTCCTGCAGATGTTCACCCACTTCCTGTCTGGTAAAATTAATAGCACCAAGACAGGAAAACCTGTTAGGCCGCGTACAGACGATGAGACATTTCCGCTCAAACATGTCCGACGGACCGTTTCCAGCGCACGTGTCTCATCGGATTTTGGTCCGATGTCGTGTACACACCATCGGGCGAAAATCCCCTCGGGCTGAGGACGCGGTGACGTGGCAGTGACGCCGCCACGTCACCACTCCAGGAAGTAAAATACTTCCACGCATGCGTCAAATCCATTCGGCGCATGCGGGGGATTTCTGTCCGCTGGTTAGGCGTACTAACCAGCAGACATGTCCGACAGACAGGTTTGTAGCGGACAAATTTCAAAGCATGCTTTGAAATTTGTCCGCTGGACAAACCTGTCCGCTAGGTCGTACACACGATCCGATATGTCCGCTGAAACTGGTCGGCGGACCAGTTTCAGCAGATAAATTTGATCGTGTGTACGCGGCCTTAGAGTTAGAAACTTTAACCACTGTGACTTCCCTGTAATGGCACATCTCTTCTGGGTGGACCTTGGAGAGATCTCTTCTTGGGGTGATTCATACTGCTGCCATTTTTCTGCATTTGGTTAGAGTGAACCTTCAGAAAGGACATCAGGCTATTTCTTTGACAGATGAACAATCAGAAATGCAATCTTGTATCCAGCAAAGGGAGTAAAGGGCACTGGCCTCAGAGAGAAAGGGATCTGCGGAAAGGGCCCCAGGCTCAAAGAGAAAGGCCCCCGGGGACAAAAGAAAGGGTCCCTGTGGTCAGAGGGGCCCTCCATGGTTTCCTGCAGATCTTCACCCACTTCCTGTTTGCTAAAATCAATAGCACCAAGACAGGAAGTAAGTGGAAATCTTTCTCATGGAGCACCAGGTAGCACACTGTGACTTCCCTGTAATGGCACATCTCTACTAGATGGACCTTGGAGAGATCTCTTCACCAGGGTACCCCAGGAGATACAAATACACCTTGGGGTGATTCATACTGCTGCCATCTTTCTACATCTGAAATACCACATTTGGTTGGAGGGAACCTTCATAAAAGGACATCAGGCTATTCCTTTGACAGATGAACAATCAGAAATGTAATCCTGTGGCCGGATTACAGTGGGAGTCATCACACATACAATACATAAAATGGTCTTTCCCACGGCCTTAAAGCCATAGCTGGCCTTCGCAGTATGTGTTCCTAAGGATTGTCATCTTTACCCAGACAATCCTGTAACACTCCTGGGGTTAAGCAATCTCCGAGTGATGTATGTACTCCTCCTAACTCCCTTCATGCAAATTTTGTGGATTTTTATATTCCTTGAGATTTCTGTATTGTCAGAGGAGCTCGGAGTCCCGTTCCAATATTTTCTTTGGCTCTGGCTCTCAGTTATCAGCCGGGTGTTGCAGAAATTTCTCACTGTTCTTATTGAGTAGAGGCTGCTTGTCCCGTATCTCTGCCAGATAACTGGTGAAATTAAAGGCGGGAGTACCTGAGTATATACATGCTGTTTCTATCTCTATAGATCACTGGGGGAGAGGAGACTGAGGCCCCTTTCACATGGGAGTTACATCCATCTGTTTTTGACTCAGTACACAGGTCAGATAAAAAATGGCGTGAAATGGATCCCTATGGATGACCAGATATAAGCAGACATGCCTCCATCTATGTCTGGTCATGTCTGCCTATGTCCAGGTCCAGTCAGGTTCATTGGCACAATTTTTATCCAATATATGGTTTGGATATTTTCCGTTATTGAGAACACTATACAAGAATCTATGAGAGGTGGGGATCGGGGTTGTCAGCTATAGAGTAGGCTAGTCTGGCCTTTTCAGGCTGACGGTCAGGACATGGATCATCTGCTGGTGGCACTGTGCATCCCACAGTGGAAGGTTTTAGTTCCAGTGTCCGCCAGCGGCTGTCTCCCAGCAAGACACCCACTGGTGGACACCAAAACTATAACCTTCCTCTCTGGGATGCACAGTACCACCAGTAGGTGATCCCGGTCCTGACAGTCCCAAACCAGGAATACTAGCCCTCGCAACACGTAAGCCGTCGTCTGGACTCTCCGGCCGTTTGGTTCCAGCAGGAGACCTTCCGGAGGCATCTATCCCTTTGATGGAGTGATGTTTTTTTCTTGTTTTTTACTTGTTTTGTGAGTATTCATGATCTTTTATACAATTTTAATTAAACCTAGCCATTGGTAATGCACTAGGTCCGTGCGCCCTTTTTTCTTTATCGTACATCACGGGACACAGAGCGCATAGCCATTACACTTGGGTTATATGGGTACCTTCAGGTGTGGACACTGGTGTAATCAATTTCACAGGAAGTTTCCTCCCTATATAACCCCCTCCCACTGGGAGTGCTTCAGTTTTTTCGCCAGTGTCTTAGGTGTTGGTCACGTCTAGCTGTCCCTCGGAGGTCTCGGGACCCAGGATAGCTAGCCGGATCCGTCCGAAGTGCTTCAAAGCCAAGGTGTACGGTACCCGGGCCCTGCTGGAGTGGGGGTTTGCCTATAATGCCTCTCCTTGGAGGGCTGGATTCTGGGCTCCAGTGCCTTAGTCTCTTCCAAGAACTAAACGCTACTGATGCCAGGATGCTATATAGGTCCAGGGGTGTGGGTTCCTTAACACAGGACCCCGGTCCCTGAAGGTCCAAGACAATACCCACGGAGATGGGGGAAGGCTGGGCCTCTTGCATTTTGCAATACCCTGCGGCATGGAGCAGGTAAGAGGGAACCTGCGGGACTTGGTTCAACAGTAGGTATCCCCCTGGGGGTTCTGGGTTGGCTAATGGTATGCTTGTGCATCAGCCACTATCTCCACTATGTCTGTTGAGGCAGGATGGGATGTACTAATGTTTACCCAGATAACATGTAGATATATATATGCTTTTAAAAGATATGTATTTTGCTACTCCCCCCAGATTTGCCTGTTAGCATGATACTGCAGCCCCACGTGTATAGAGAGGAAGGGCTGACAAAACTCCTGTTCCTAGGAAGCCTAGGGAGACAGCTTCCTCTATGTGTGCACTACAAAGATAGTGGCTTACCTGGTGTCTGTGTTCTAGCGCTGGTCCAGGCTCTCCTCTGCTCTCTGCTTCCTCCATGTTGGTTTCAGCGTGGGGGGGGGGGGGGCGCGCGCGCGCGTGCGCGCCGCCTTTTACAACGTCAGCGGGCGTGGGGGGGGGCGGGCCAGCAGCGTCAGTCTCAGATAAAGCAAAAAAGCATTCCTGGCTGGTCAGTCCCTCCTGAGAGCGGTGGAGAGTGAGGAAATAGAGCGCGCAGCTGAGCCAGTTCTGGCTAACAGTGACACCCAGTGGTGGTTTGTGGATCTTCAGGTCTGGACTTAAAAGTCCACACTGACAAAAAAAAAAATATATATATATATTTTTTTGCTTAAAGGGACTTAGCCTTAGATCCGGCAGTATCTGAGTCGGTGCAACCTTGGACTCCAGCTAACGGGCATTGGTGTGGCAATACTCACAGGACTTTCCTCTGTATTGCCGCCTTCTCAGGCGTATGAAAATTTTGAAAACATTTTACATAGCCTGTCCTTATTAAGTTTTTCACTTCTAGCTACAACAGTTGGGTGTTGGCTGTAGGGGTGTCTCAAGGTTGTGCAATGGCTCCCAAGGGATCAGGACCAGCTAAGGCTGCAAAAGGTGCCAAAAAAGTAAAGGGGTCTCCAACGGGGTCAGAGGATTTGGGCCAGGCTCCAGTGGTCCCACCCTCACCAGATAGACCACCGAACAGCATCGTGCAGGAGCCATTGAGGGTGCTAGGGGCAGAGGCGGCCCCCAATCAACCCATTCCCGTTTATGTTAAGGAAGAAATGCTAGAATCCACCCTGGGTGGGCTAGAGAAAAGGTTAACTGCTTTAATTGCCCGCTCTTTGCCGGGTGGCAAACGGGCTAGATCCCCGTCACCTAAAACGGTGTGTTCAGATGCAGAGGTCCTCTCTTCGGAGGAATTGGACCCACAGGGGGATCAAGCGGACCTGAGTCCTGACGGGTCAGACATTGAAGATTCCACTATAGATGACATTTTTTCGGCTTCTCAAGCAGAGAGCCTGTGGATCCAGTCTCTGACGGATATGGTTCGCACTGCCTTTAAACTTCCAGTGTCAGAACAAGTAGCCCCCGCGGTATCCTCTTTAGGTTCCTTGAAGGCACCATTGGATGGTGCATCTTTCCCGGTTCACCCCCTTCTGGAGAGCGTGATTTTTCAGGATTGGGCTCGACCTGATAGGATTTTTATCCCTCCTAAAAGGTTTACCATTCTCTATCCTATGGAAGAAGAATTTGCAAAGAAATGGGCACTCCCTACCGTGGACGCAGCCATTTCCTGCGTAAATAAATCCCTGACCTGTCCGGTGGAAAATGTCCAGGTGTTTAAAGATCCAGTCGACAAAAAATTGGAGACCCTACTGAAGGCTTCTTTTACCACAGTAGGTGCCGTGGTTCAGCCAGCAGTGGCAGCCATTGGCGTTTGTCAGGCTTTAAAGGATCAGACTAAACAGATATTAAGGGACATACCGGCTCAACAAGCTCGTGAATTGGCTGACCTCCCAAGAGCTCTCTGCTTTGCAGTAGATGCTATTAAGGACTCCGTTCAACAGGCGTCCCGTTTATCTCTGCTGTTGGTTCATATGCGTCGCCTTTTGTGGCTAAAAAACTGGTCAGCAGAGGCACCCTGCAAAAAGCTTTTAGCAGGATTTCCCTTTCATGGTGGGAGACTATTCGGTGAAGACCTAGATAAATATATCCAGACCATATCAGGTGGTAAAAGTTCTTTCTTGCCCATCAAGAAAAGATCACGTGGGCCCGCATTTAAGCGACAGGCCTTCACAGGCTCGGCCCCTTCAACTTCCCGTCAGTATCGACGGCCTCCCGGGCGTTCGGCATTTAATAGCCGCCCACAAGGACAAGCCACGACAGGCAAGAGGCCATGGTCTCGCAAGCCGGTTAAACCAGTCCTTAAGTCAGATTCATGAAGGGGCGCCCCCACTCTCTTGGGTGGGGGGAAGGCTTTGGTTCTTCTCCGAAGTGTGGAAGACCAGAATTCCCGACTCTTGGGTAAGATCCGTGGTAACCACGGGCTACAAGCTAGAGTTTCGGGAAGTCCCCCCTCATCATTTTCAGGGGTCAAGTCTTCCAAGCGACCCATTAAAGAGGGCCTCTCTTGCAAAAGCATTGGATCGTCTCTTACTCCAAGGAGTAATCGTAGAAGTACCAACCCAGGAATGGGGTCTGGGATTCTACTCCAACCTTTTCATAATACCAAAGCCCAATGGCGACGTCAGGCCTATCTTGGACCTCAAACGCCTAAATCGCTTTCTAAACATTCAGACCTTTCGTATGGAGTCCATACGTTCGGTGGCAGCCAGCCTACATCAAGACGACTTTCTAGCATCTATAGACATAAAAGATGCGTATCTGCACGTGCCGATCTACCCGGCACATCACAGGTTTCTTCGGTTTATGATACATCACCGCCATTACCAGTTCGTAGCCCTCCCTTTCGGGTTGGCAACAGCTCCGCGGGTATTCACAAAGGTGTTAGCCCCGGTGCTAGCCGTCCTAAGGACAGAAGGCATTTTAGTCTTGGCATACTTGGACGATCTTCTGGTTATCGACAGCTCAGCCTCCAACCTCAATCAGGCAGTAGGTCGCACAGTTCAGCATCTAGAGGAATTCGGATGGATTGTAAATCTAGAAAAATCGGTATTGAAACCCACAAAGCAGTTGGAATATCTAGGCCTTCGGCTAGATACAGACTTCCAGAGGATAATTTTACCTCAAGCAAAGATCAGATCAATAGCCCAAGCAGTTCAAATGATCTTGGGCAAGAAGAGGCCGACTATTCGCCTATGTATGCGACTGCTGGGGAAGATGGTGGCCGCCTTCGAGGCTGTGCCCTACGCCCAGATCCATACCAGATATCTTCAGGCAGCCATTCTCTCTGCTTGGAACAAGTCCATTCAGGCGTTAGATCGTCCGTTAGTGCTCTCCCCGAAGGTCCGGCGCAGCCTGTCTTGGTGGCTGGTTTCTCAAAATTTGTCAAAAGGGAAATCCTTTTGCCCCATCTCGTGGAAGATAGTATCCACGGATGCCAGCCTGTTAGGTTGGGGGGCAGTTCTAGAAGAACAGACCCAGCAAGGGCTGTGGTCGGGGGCAGAGAAACTGCTTCCCATCAATATCTTGGAAATCAGAGCTGCTCGACTGGCCCTGATCGCCTGGACTCTCCCCCTTCAGGGTCTGCCAGTAAGGATACAGTCCGACAACGCCACTGCGGTGGCATACGTAAACCACCAGGGGGGCACGAAGAGCCCAGCAGCCCAAAGAGAAGTAAACCTGATTTTCTCATGGGCCGAAGCCCATGTACCCTGCATCTCGGCGGTGTTCATCCCAGGGATAGACAATTCTCAAGCAGATTTTTTGAGTCGTCAACAGTTGCTCCCGGGGGAATGGTCGCTTCACCCCCAGGTATTCCAAGAGATTTGCCAAAAATTTTGAGTCCCAGACGTGGACATTATGGCAACGAGATCCAACAAAAAGTTGGACAAATTCATATCCCGAGCCAGGGATCCCTCGGCCTACGGGACCGATGCCTTGGTTTGCCCTTGGCACCAGTTTTCTCTTCTGTATGCGTTCCCTCCACTGTAGATGATTCCCCGCCTTCTACGGAGAATCCGGGTGGAGCGCAGGCCTGTGATCCTGGTGGCTCCAGCCTGGCCCAGGAGGGCTTGGTACGCACTCATCGTGAAGATGTCAGTCGGGGCGCCGTGGCCGCTCCCCCTGCGCCCAGATCTGCTGTCTCAAGGCCCAATCTGCCATCCTGCTTCACAGCAGCTAAGTTTGACGGCTTGGCGGCTGAATCCCTAATTCTTAAAGGCAGAGGCCTCTCAGATCAGGTAATAGCTACGTTGATTCAGGCTAGGAAACCGGTCTCCAGAAATATTTATTACAGAGTCTGGAGAACCTATGTGGAGTGGTGCGAGTCTCAAAAATGGCATCCTCGAAAGCTTTTTATTGACAGGATCTTGCGATTCCTCCAGGTTGGCGTTGACAAAGGGTTGGCTCTTAGTACTCTAAAGGGGCAGGTGTCGGCTTTATCAATATGGTTTCAAAGACCCTTGGCCACCCATTCGCTTATGAAAACCTTCTTGCAGGGGGTGTTGCATGTGAATCCCCCTATTAGAGCTCCCCTCTGCCCCTGGAATTTAAATCTGGTCTTGTCAGCTTTACAAAGGCAGCCGTTTGAACCTCTGACAGAAATCCCTCTTGTGCTACTAACCCGAAAGTTAGTTTTCTTGGTGGCTATGGCTTCAGCCAGAAGGGTTTCCGAGCTGGCAGCCTTATCATGCAGGGAGCCATACCTTATTCTGCATAAGGACAGAGTGGTTCTGTGGCCTCAACCTTCTTTCCTTCCTAAGGTCATATCCAGTTTTCACTTGAATCAGGACCTAGTCCTACCTTCCTTCTTTCCTACTCCCCAGTCCAGAGAGGAAAGACGGCTTCATACTTTGGACGTGGTTCGAGCCATGAGGGTCTATCTCAAGGCTACAGAGAAGATTCGGAAAACAGATGTGCTTTTTGTTCTTCCGGATGGCCCCAAGAAGGGTCAGCCGGCTGCCAAGTCTTCCTTGGCTAGGTGGATTAAGCAGCTGATTTTTCAGGCCTATGGTCTGAAGCGCGTTCCACCTCCCTTATCAGTTAAGGCCCATTCTACGAGGGCCACGAGTGCCTCCTGGGCGGCACACCATCAGATTTCTATGGCACAGGTTTGCAAGGCGGCAACCTGGTCTTCCGTACATACGTTTACTAAATTTTATAAGTTGGACGTTGCAAAGAGTACGGACGCAGCTTTTGGGCAGGCGGTCCTACGGGCAGCAGTATAGAATCCTCTGGCCCGGTTCACGCCCCCTTGTGTTTCTGTTGATGGAGGCATGTTTTCTCCTGACAATGTTTTGATTTGGCTATTCTTGGCCTTACGGTCTCCCTCCCTTCATAGAGCATTGCTTTAGGACATCCCAAGTGTAATGGCTATGCGCTCTGTGTCCCGTGATGTACGATAAAGAAAAAAGGATTTTTAATAAACAGCTTACCTGTAAAATCCTTTTCTTGAAGTACATCACGGGACACAGAGCTCCCACCCCTCTTTTGGGAAACATTGTGTAACCTCGGGAGAATTGCTTGCTACAAAACTGAAGCACTCCCAGTGGGAGGGGGTTATATAGGGAGGAAACTTCCTGTGAAATTGATTACACCAGTGTCCACACCTGAAGGTACCCATATAACCCAAGTGTAATGGCTATGCGCTCTGTGTCCCGTGATGTACTTCAAGAAAAGGATTTTACAGGTAAGCTGTTTATTAAAAATCCTTTTTTTCCTTTTACATTTTAGTCTCAAGAATACCAAATATTCTGAGGGGGGCAGCAAGATCCCTGGTCATTCCCTATTCCAATGGAACACTCTGGTTGTTCACTAAGTGATCAAGCTCCCGAGCGCAGGAGACGGTCTGGTCTGTATACTAGAGCGAGAGGCACTAGTAGGGGAGGACTTAAATACCATCCCAGCAGCAAGCAGGTCCCAGTAATCAGTTTCAACCTGATGCTGGCTGCTGGGAGGATATTTATGCCTTCCCCTACAAGTACCTTTAGCTCCAGTGTTTTTGCTACTGCCAGATTCGGTTTGCTATTGAGCCTGACCTTGCTCTTACCCTGTACCCTGCTGCCTTGTACCCGTTATCTCTTGTTTCTGATCCCAGTTTTGGTTCCCCCCTCCCTTCTGCTCCCTGCACCTCCAGTTTTTTCCTTGCTTTTCTGTGTTCCCCTTTTTAGTATATAGTTAGTTGTTAATTATACTTTTTGGTTGATTAATTAGTTATGCTGTCAGAGCGTTTTTTGGTTCACTTATATTATATTTTCATGCTTGCTTTGAGCTGGTGTTTGGATGAATTTTGTTTTACTGTAAATAAATCTCACTTATAGCATACACAGTCTGGTCCCAGTTTCCTGACGGTAGCCACACAGATCTGTCCGTCCCTGCTGCTTATTCCTGACAGGGACATGGAGAGCTTCAGCTAGACTGGTTGGTAGGCAACTGAATGGTTCCAGGGCTTTGGTGTTTGAGTTCCCTCTAGGGACAAGAAGTAAGAAAAGGGTCCTAAACTCACAGATTTAGGGTTCGGAAAAATATTTTGGATAGCATACAACTAAATCAGGGGTCTGCAAACTTACTATACATGTCAGTTTACTGCCCTTCAGAACTTAGGAGGCTGAACGGTGGCCAGTGGGAGTAGAAAATCCCCAATTTTTGGTAGTATGGGAGGAATAGTGCCCCATCATTGGTGTTAGTGGGAGGAATAGTGTCCCATCATTTGTATCAGTGGGAGTAATAGTGCCCCATCATTGGTGTCAGTGGGAAGAATAGTATCCCATCATTGGTATCAGTGGGAGGAATAGTGCACCATCAGTGGTGTCAGTGGGAGGAATAGTGCCCCATCAGTGGTGTCAGTGGGAGGAATAGTGCCCCATCAGTGGTGTCAGTGGGAGGAATAGTGCCTTATCATTGGTATCAGTGGAAAGAATAGTGTCGCATTATTGTTATCAGTGGGAGGAATAATGCCCAATCATTGGAATCAGTGGGAGGAATAGTGCCCTGATGTTGGTGTCAGTGGGAGGAATAGTGCCTCATCATTGATGCCAGTAGGAAGAATAGTTCCCCACCATTGGTGTCAGTGGAAAGAAGAATGCCCTGTTGGAATCAGTAGATGGAATAGTCCCCCAAGCAGTGGCGTATCTAGGGTATGGCAGTCATGGAAAGTGCCATGGGGGCGCTGTTGAGTGGCTGGGCAGCAAGGCTCTTACCATGGTCTGAGGGTCTTTTGTTCTTACCTCCTCCCGAGCATAGGCAGGATCTCCTTTTCAGCACCTTTGCTAATGAACTATGGCAGCGCTATCCCTGCTGCGTTCAGCCACAGCCCTCCCCTTTTCTCCCAGGCTCTCCCATTCCATCTGGTCGGATTGGCAGCGCACAAAAAAGAAGGAGGAATATCAGTTTCTCCCTCTCCTCTGTGAAAACTGAGGCCTTAAGTGATGAAGATTTCCTCACTTCCAGTATTGGTTCTGCATGTACCTTGCCTCGGAGAGCAGAGGAGGGATCAGGGGTCTAATAAACCCCAGATTTCTTCATAAAGAGGATATGTCACTACCCAAGGTATCACAAGAGATAATACATTTCACTAGTTTTGTTAGTTGTTTTTTTAAGGGTATCTAAAAGATGGGTTTCAAATGTTTTGACAGGGGCGCAGTTTCAGTGCTTGCCATAGGCGCTATTTTCACTAGATACGCCTCTGCCCCCAAGGGCTGAATAAAGGCAAGCAAAGGGCTGCATCTGGCTCCCAGGCCACAGTTAGGAGGCCACTGAACTAAATGTTATTATGCAGGTGCTCCATGTAATATCTGTTCTGCAGAAGTTGGTTCATGTGAAGCCCACTCTTCATACTGGTATTGGGGTGGGGAGTTGGAAAGTCTGTTATACATTATACAGAGATCAGGCATGAATCAAATTACGGAGTTTAACAACAGACTGAAAATATGTATCTTTCATAATGCTGGGAATACAAATGAGTCCAGATGCAGGTACTGTACATAGAACAAAGAAAAGGAAATATGACCCTTCAAGTCATTTATGAAACAGTTAATTATACAGGAGCATCTTTTATACAACGACTTCCAAGGAAACAAAAGATCTAGAATGTCATTATTCCTGGCAGAAGGACAAGTGCTTGAGGTCTCGCTGCCAAGGCACTTTGCCCCTAGATTAAATCCACCTTAGGCAAATCACCTTTCAGCATTCCCAGCTATCTATCTTTGAGCCCTCGCTTGGATTAAAGAGCTCAGCCACCTCTTTATACTGCACACATCATTTCAAGGGGGATAAACCTGGATATGATGAACCGCCCTGAGCGTATGCATTATACTATCAATCGATAGGCCGATGTACGTGCTTATACTACAAAGGACTAAAAGAAAAGGTAGATACCTCGCTGGTGACTCAGGTGACTCTGCTCCACAGGAAGTTGCTGGGGGCACCTGCAGGCAAAAAAAAAAAAGCTCAGCATAACAGCCAATCAGATAAAGCGATACAATATTGTGGTGGCCTAGTAGCTAGCACTGTGGCTTTTGCAATTGGCACTACTGGGGTCTTGAGTTCCAATACCTACCCCAGGACACAATCTGGTGCGTTTTCTAAGTACGGTAGTTGATTGGTGTCTTTCCAGTAACAGATATAGGAACTGCTTTGCAATCTTGGTTGAAGCAATATCGAGTTTTAAAATCTCTTAAAAGTGGATGTAAACCAAAACTGAATGTTTTTCATAAACAACTGCACTTTTACTTTAACCACATCAATACCTGCCCATGCCAATTTTCCCCCCTTCCTGCCCAGACCAAATTTTCAGCTTTCAGCGCTGTCGCACTTTAAATGACAATTGCGCGGTCATGTAACACTGTACCCGTATGACAATTGTATCATTTTTTTTCGCACAAATAGAGCTTTCTTTTGGTGGTATTTAATCACCTCTTTGGTTTTTATTTTTTGCTAAACAATGAAAGAGACCAACGATTTTGAAAATTTTGCAAATAAGATTTTTTTTTCTTAATAAATTGGTAGGAATACTGCGCTGTCCCTTTAAAAGTGAAAATGAAGCGTCTTGCAAAGAATATCATAAAAAGTAAAAGTGCAGCGATAAAAAAGTGATGTGGTATCAGATGACTGATAACAGATATACAGTGCCTTACGAAAGTATTCGGCCCCCTTGAACTTTGCGACCTTTTGCCACATTTCAGGCTTCAAACATAAAGATATAAAACTGTAATTTTTTGTGAAGAATCAACAAGTGGGACACAATCATGAAGTGGAACGAAATTTATTGGATATTTCAAACTTCTTTAACAAATAAAAAACAGAAAAATTGGGCGTGCAAAATGATTCAGCCCCTTTACTTTCAGTGCAGCAAACTCTCTCCAGAAGTTTAGTGAGGATTATCCAATGTTGACCTAAATGACTAATGATGATAAATAGAACCCACCTGTGTGTAATCAAGTCTCTGTATAAATGCACCTGCACTGTGATAGTCTCAGAGGTCCGTTTAAAGCGCAGAGAGAATCATGAAGAACAAGGAACACACCAGGCAGGTCCGAGATACTGTTGTGGAGAAGTTTAAGGCCGTATTTGGATACAAAAAGATTTCCCAAGCTTTAAACATCCCAAGGAGCACTGTGCAAGCGATAATATTGAAATGGAAGGAGTATCAGACCACTGCAAATCTACGAAGACCTGGCCGTCTTTTTTAAACTTTCAGCTCATACAAGGAGAAGACTGATCAGAGATGCAGCCAAGAGGCCCATGATCACTCTGGATGAACTGCAGAGATCTACAGCTGAGGTGGGAGACTCTGTCCATAGGACAACAATCAGTCCCTGTATACTGCACAAATCTGCCCTTTATGGAAGAGTGGCAAGAAGAAAGCAATTTCTTAAAGATATCCATAAAAAGTGTCGTTTAAAGTTTGCCACAAGCCACCTGGGAGACACCAAACATGTGGAAGAAGGTGCTCTGGTCACATGAAACCAAAATCCAACTTTTTGGCAACCATGCAAAACTTTATGTTTGGCGTAAAAGCAACACAGCTCATCACCCTGAACACACCATCCCCACTGTGAAACATGGTGGTGGCAGCATCATGGTTTGGGCCTGCTTTTCTTCAGCAGGGACAGGGCAGATGGTTTAAATTGATGGGAAGATGGATGGAGCCAAATACAGGACCATTCTGGAAGAAAACCTGATGGAGTCTGCAAAAGACCAGAGACTGGGACGGAGATTTGTCTTCCAACAAGACAATGATCCAAAACATAAAGCAAAATCTACAATGGAATGGTTCACAAATAAACATATCCAGCTGGTAGAATGGCCAAGTCAAAGTCCAGACCTGAATCCAATGGAGAATCTGTGGAAAGAACTGAAAACTGCTGTTCACAAACGCTCTCCATCCATCCACTGAGCTCCAGCTGTTTTGCAAGAAGGAATGGGCAAAAATTTCAGTCTCTCGATGTGCAAAACTGATAGAGACACCCCAAGCGACTTACAGCTGTATTCGCAGCAAAAGGTGCCAGCGCTACAAAGTATTAACTTAAAGGGGCTGAATAATTTTGCACGCCCAATTTTTCAGTTTTTTATTTGTTAAAAAAGTTTGAAATATCCAATAAATTTTGTTCCACTTCATGATTGTGTCCCACTTGTTGTTGATTGTTCACAAAAAATGACAGTTTTATATCTTTATGTTTGAAGCCTGAAAAGTGGCAAAAGGTCGCAAAGTTCAAGGGGGCCGAATACTTTCGCAAGGCACTGTATACACCATAGTGCAGGGGTCGTCAACCCCCGGTCCACAGCCCACTACCGACCCGTGGCCCTTCTGCAGCCGGGCCGCGGGTGTGGGCAGGCGGCCGGCTGTAGGAAATTAAGTTCTTTGGAGTGGATGAACAATGTCAGGAAGCCTAGGTTCACACTGGAGCGATTTGTCATGCGATTTGAGAGATCAAATTGCATGACAAGTCGCAGCCTATTGGCGGCAATGGCACTGTTCCAATCGGTGCGACACCGATTTTGCGGCGCCGCACGGATTTGCAAAAGTAGTTCCTGCACTACTTTTGCAGATTTCATGTGCGATTTCTATAGACATCTGTGTATGAAGCCACACAAATGTCTATCAAGTAGCACCTGAAATAGCGCTGACCTTGCTACTTTGAAATCGCGCTACTTCAAGTAAAGTAGCACGATTTCAAAGTAGCATCAGTGTGAACCAGGGCAGAAGGTGAGAGTAAAGCACACAGTGTTGTTCATTATGCACCGTGGCCCCTCCCTCTGTCTCTCACACAGACACTCCCCATGCAGTATGAATTGATGTACCACCTCCTCACTGAGCTCGCCTTGCCCTTCTGTCATAGGGGAAGGGGCAGCACACCGTCACCTCCAGGACAACCCACAGTGACAGGGAAGCCACTGGTATCCCTTGGTAACCGGACTGGATAGAGCTGAGAGAAGAGAAGTCCACACTTCTTCCAGGAAAGCAGGGAGCTGCCCCCTCCCCTCTGATCCCTCCATATACTTACCTGCTGCTAATCCTCAGACCTCACAACATGACTGAGCTCCGGGTGAGAGGCTCGGGGAAGCCCCAAGTACGACAACACTACCAGTGACAGGGTGAGGGTGAGGGGGGACTGACTAGGACACCTGTGTGCGTGGAGTGTACAGGGAACGACTTTCATCTGTGGGGGGCACTACCTTCTTCTGTGGGGCAGGGGCTACCTTCATATGTGGGGGGGCTACCTCCATATGTGGGGGGCTACCTCCATATGTGGGGGGCTACCTCCATATGTGGGGGGGCTACATTCATATGTAGGGGGCTACCTTCATATGTAAGGGGCTACCTTCATATGTAGGGGCACTGCCTTCATCTGAGGGGGGAATACATTCATCTGTTGGGGCCTTGTCACATCTGGTGGCAGGCAGCATGGCAAGTGACATTTCGCATCTGGTGGCAGGCGACATGGCAAGTGACTCGCTGAAAGCTCCCACTGATTCTGCAATATGGTCGGTTGAACTATTTCATTTATTACTACAATGTAGTAATACAAATAATGCGCTGACAAATTGCCCGCGAAAAATCGCTTACCGCACGTGCCAACCCCAACCGGGCCTTGCCACAATTTTCTTCCACACAGCCAGTTCCCCGTGCCAAAAAGGTTGGGGATCACTGCCATAGTGGATTGTAAAGAAAAGTTCTCATGAAAAAAATATGTGTGGTGCGGAGTAAGGTTGGGACAATTACGATTACGGCAGTGCAAAACAAAGAGAAATTGCTATTTGACATGATTATTTAACAATTGATCTTTAGTAAGTTGGTCAGATGGGTCTATTTGTTTCCCAGATACAGGGAAATTTTGCAAACACTTCCAGTGAAATGTAGGCTTTCTCATGCACTTCCTTTTCTTTTCTTTTCTCTAGTCTCCATCATTTCTTCATCAGTAGAGATTACCAAGAGATTAATTTGAGGGGGTCAACCACAAACCCACGGAAAGATATGACACAGACAAGCAGAGAGCGAGAGCCCCCTTTGGTCGTGAAGTTCCCACAGAACTGGAGAATTCTCTGAAGATTCTAACGAACTTCCTGCTGGTCTTCCCACTGAGGAATCATTATCTTATAGTATGTAATAAATTCTGCTGCTTTTTGTAAGGATGCAAGAAAAATCATGGTGCAAATATACAGCGCATCCGGAAACCATTCACAGCGCTTCATTTTTTCCACATTTAGTTTTTTTACGCCCTTAAATTAATTATTTCCCTCAAAATTCTACAAACAATCCCCCATAATGACAACATGAAAAAAGTTTGTTTGAAATCTTTGCAAATTTATAAAGAAAATTGAAAACAAAAACATTCTATGTGCATAAGTATCACAGGCTCCTCCCGTGTACATAAGTATCACAGGCTCCTCCCATGTACATAAGTATCACAGGCTCCTCCCATGTACATAAGTATCACAGGCTCCTCCCATGTACATAAGTATTACAGGCTCCTCCCATGTACATAAGTATCACAGGCTCCTCCCATGCACATAAGTATCACAGGCTCCTCCCATGCACATAAGTATCACAGGCTCCTCCCATGTACACAAGTATCACAGGCTCCTCCCATGTACACAAGTATCACAGGCTCCTCCCATGTACACAAGTATCACAGGCTCCTCCCATGTACACAAGTATCACAGGCTCCTCCCATGTACACAAGTATCACAGGCTCCTCCCGTATACACAAGTATCACAGACTCCTCCCGTGTACACAAGTATCACAGGCTCCTCCCATGTACACAAATATCACAGACTCCTCCCATGTACACAAGTATCACAGGCTCCTCCCATGTACACACATATCACAGACTCCTCCCATGTACACAAGTATCACAGGCTCCTCCCATGTACACAAGTATCACAGGCTCCTCCCATGTACACAAGTATCACAGGCTCCTCCCATGTACACAAGTATCACAGGCTCCTCCCTTGTACATAAGTATCACAGGCTCCTTTCATGTACATAACTATCACAGGCTCCTCCCATGTACATAAGTATCACAGGCTCCTCCCGTGTACATAAGTATCACAGGCTCCTCCCATGTACATAAGTATCACAGGCTCCTCCCATGTACATAAGTACATGAGACTCAGAATTGAGCTCAGGTGCCTCCTGTTTCTGCTGATCATCCTTGAGATGTTTCTCCAACCTGATTGGAGTCCACCTGTGGTAAATTCAGTTGATTGGACGTGATTTGGAAAGGCGCACACACCTGTCTATAGAAGATCCCACAGGTAACAGCGCATGTCAGAGCACAAACCAAGCCATGAAGTCCAAAGAAATTGTCTGTAGACCTCCGAGACAGATCGGGGGAAGGGTACAAAAAAATTCTGCTACATTGAAGGTCCCAATGAGCACAGTGGCCTCCATCATTCGTAAATGGAAGAAGTTTGGAACTACCAGGACACTTCCTAGATTGGGCCGCCTGGCCAAACTGAGCGATCGGGGGAGAAGGGACTTAGTCAGGGAGGGGACCAAGAACCTGATGGTCCGAGCTTCAGTGTTTCTCTGTAGAGAGAGGAGAACCTTCCAGAAGAACAACCATCTCTGCAGCACTCCACTAATCAGGCCTGTATGGTAGAGTGACCAGATGGAAGCCACCCCTCAGTAAAAGGCACGACAGCCCACCTGTAGATTGCCAAAAGGCACCTGAAGGACTCTTAGATCATGAGAAACAAAATTCTCTGGTCTGATGAAACAAAGATTGAACTCTTTGGCCTGAATGGCAAGCGCCATGTCTGGAGCAAACCAGGCATTGCTTATCATCTGGCCAATACCATCCCTACTGTGAAGCATGGTGGTGGAGCAGGAACTGGGAGATTAGTGAGAATCAAGGAAAAGATGAATGCAGCAATGTACAGAGACATCCTTGATGAAAACCTGCCCCAGAGCGCTCTGGACCTCAGACTGTGGTGAAGGTTCATCTTCCAACAGGTCAACGACCCTAAGCAAACAGCCAAGATAACAACTCTGTGAATGTCCTTGAGTGGCCCAGACTTGGATTTGAATGAAAATCTCTGGAGAGATGGCAGAGGAGAGAAAGACTCAATCTGAACCTCTTCCTCCTGCCCCTACCCCTCTGTGTCTGCCCACACTCCAATCCCCAGGGCTGTGCCTTTAGAAAAGGAAAGTGGGGGCCAGAAATTTGAAGTCCAGAAGCCTCGGATACATTTGGATGAGAGGTGCTGACTGCCAAGGGGTGAGTAGGCTCCCTGTCCATACCTGTCTGTGACTGAAGTCTCCCCCCTTCTCTCTCCAGCCCTTGAGTGAGTACACTAAGGTAAAACAGGGTTCTCAGAGCACCCCTTACATCAGAGATCCCCTTTACACCAGAGGCCACAGTGTTCCCCCTTACATCAGATTCCTCTCCGTACATCAGAGTTCTCAGTGTTCCTCCTTAAATCAGGGTTCCCAGAGCATCCCTTATGTTAGAGTCCCCAGAGTTCTCCCATACAGAGTCTGCAGAGTCCCCCCTTACAGTGAAAGGGAACGCTGCAAGTTCAGATGTAAAAGGGGAACTCTGTGGACTTTAATAGCAAAATATATGTGTATAAAAAAAATAGCTTGCTGTGCGACGCTAAAGTGTTTGGGTTTGTCTTGAATAAAAGGTAGCAACCCTAGTCAAGGCGGCAGTAAGGAAATAAGATAGTGGGGCGCTCAGTGGGACACATCGTGGGATTGGTGGCACGGCTCCTGCAGCGGATGTGTACTAAACAATTGGGCGAGAGATCAGGAGAAGAGCTCACACAAACGCCTGGAGCTTTACCGCACCGGGACAGAGGCCATGGCTGTGCCCTAGGTGGTAGTGCGCCCCCTAGGCGGCTTCCCAGTTTGCCTAGTGGTAGCACTGGCCTGGCCATACCTCACGACAAAGTCTGTTTAAGGTACAATACAGGGAGTGCAGAATTATTAGGCAAGTTGTATTTTTGAGGGTTAATTTTATTATTGAACAACAACTATGTTCTCAATGAACCCAAAAAACTCATTAATATCAAAGCTGAATATTTTTGGAAGTAGTTTTTAGTTTGTTTTTAGTTTTAGCTATTTTAGGGGGATATCTGTGTGTGCAGGTGACTATTACTGTGCATAATTATTAGGCAACTTAACAAAAAACAAATATATACCCATTTCAATTATTTATTTTTACCAGTGAAACCAATATAACATGTCAACATTCACAAATATACATTTCTGACATTCAAAAACAAAACAAAAACAAATCAGTGACCAATATAGCCACCTTTCTTTGCAAGGACACTCATGCAGCCTGCCATCCATGGATTCTGTCAGTGTTTTGATCTGTTCACCATCAACATTGCGTGCAGCAGCAACCACAGCCTCCCAGACACTGTTCAGAGAGGTGTACTGTTTTCCCTCCTTGTAAATCTCACATTTGATGATGGACCACAGGTTCTCAATGGGGTTCAGATCAGGTGAACAAGGAGGCCATGTCATTCGTTTTTCTTCTTTTATACCCTTTCTTGCCAGCCACGCTGTGGATTACTTGGACGCGTGTGATGGAGCATTGTCCTGCATGAAAATCATGTTTTTCTTGAAGGATGCAGACTTCTTCCTGTACCACTGCTTGAAGAAGGTGTCTTCCAGAAACTGGCAGTAGGACTGGGAGTTGAGCTTGACTCCATCCTCAACCCGAAAAGGCCCCACAAGCTCATCTTTGATGATACCAGCCCAAACCAGTACTCCACCTCCACCTTGCTGGCGTCTGAGTCGGACTGGAGCTCTCTGCCCTTTACCAATCCAGCCACGGGCCCATCCATCTGGCCCATCAAGACTCACTCTTATTTCATCAGTCCATAAAACCTTAGAAAAATCAGTCTTGAGATATTTCTTGGCCCAGTCTTGACGTTTCAGCTTGTGTGTCTTGTTCAGTGGTGGTCGTCTTTCAGCCTTTCTTACCTTGGCCATGTCTCTGAGTATTGCACACCTTGTGCTTTTGGGCACTCCAGTGATGTTGCAGCTCTGAAATATGGCCAAACTGGTGGCAAGTGGCATCTTGGCAGCTGCACGCTTGACTTTTCTCAGTTCATGGGCAGTTATTTTGCGCCTTGGTTTTTCCACACGCTTCTTGTGACCCTGTTGACTATTTTGAATGAAATGCTTGATTGTTCGATGATCACGCTACAGAAGCTTTGCAATTTTAAGAGTGCTGCATCCCTCTGCAAGATATCTCACTATTTTTGACTTTTCTGAGCCTGTCAAGTCCTTCTTTTGACCATTTTGCCAAAGGAAAGGAAGTTGCCCAATAATTATGCACACCTGATATAGGGTGTTGATGTCATTAGACCACATCCCTTCTCATTACAGAGATGCACATCACCTAATATGCTTAATTGGTAGTAGGCTTTCGAGCCTATACAGCTTGGAGTAAGACAACATGCATAAAGAGGATGATGTGGTCAAAATACTCATTTGCCTAATAATTCTGCACTCCCTGTATGTTTCATTGGCCCTCTGAGATCTGAAACTTCCTTGTAAGTGGTAACAGTTATTAATGCCTTGATTGAAAAAAAAATAGTTGTGTTAAAAAAGTCAGAGTCATATTATCTACAAGCCCACTGCCCTAAATCCAGTCTGACACAAAACTTCTAACCATGCAACTCATAAACAACTCTCAGATTTAACCCACCGCCCCTTACGCATTTTTTATTTTTTTTAATTATTATTATTTCTACGGAAATACAAGTGAAAAAAAGAAAAAAGTTATTTATTTATCTTCAATGTTTAATCTCATCATTCTTATTGCACTCCACCAGGGATCGGCTTTCTCACCACATGCTCCTCTCCACAACTGCGAACAATCCGGCCAGATAAAACATTTCACCAGCCAATCTGTCTAGACGCAAAACACGCTAATAACGTCTTAATGCACTTGGCTATCCATTGGGAGACTTTATTATAAAACTGAGAGAATTGTAATACAGTTAAAGAATATCTTCAGTATGGCAGCTAAAATACACAATAGTACTTAATATCGAACTACGATCTTTAATGGCATCCCAGTCTTAGTCCGGAGGGTTCAATATTGAGTTGGCCCCCCGCCCTTTGCAGCTATAACAGCTTCAACTCTTCTGGGAAGGCCGTCCACAAGGTTTAGGTGTGTGTCTATGTGAATGTTTGACCATTCTTCCAGAAGCGCATTGTTTAGGTCAGGCACTGAAGTTGGATGTGAAGGTCTGCCACACAGTCTCCGCTCAAATTTATCCTGAAGGTGTTCTATCAGATTGAGGTTCCTCCACCCCAGATAGGGTTGCCACCTGTCCAGGATTCACCTAGACAGTTCAACTTTGGAATCATGTGTCCGGGACCAGTGGCGTAACCAGAGTTATGGGCGCCCGGGGCAGAACTTTTTTTTCGCCCCCCCCCCCCCCCGGCGCTAGTGCATGACCACATACGCCCAATCACAGGGCGCCATGCCATCAAATGCAGCCACTGTGTCATCAATTGTCACCACTGTGCCATGCCATCAAACGCAGCCACTGTGCCATCAATTGTCACCACTGTGCCATGCCATCAAACGCAGCCACTGTGTCATGCCATCAAATGCAGCCACTGTGCCATCAATTGTCACCACTGTGCCATGCCAACAAACGCAACCACTGTGCCATGCCATCAAAAGCAGTCACGGTACCATGCCATCAATTGTCACCACTGTGCCATCAATCGTCACCACTGTGCCATCAATTGTCACCACTGTGCCATCAATCGTCACCACTGTGCCATCAATTGTCACCACTGTGCCATCAATCGTCACCACTGTGCCATCAATTGTCACCACTGTGCCATCAATCGTCACCACTGTGCCACCAATCGTCACCACTGTGCCACCAATTGTCACCACTGTGCCACCAATTGTCACTGTCCAAACATCTATCCACCTCGGAGCTTTATAACCTGCTGGGACTTGTAGTTCTTCATCGTCTCCTGGGGCTCAGGTGCATGCGATCCACCATCTGTGTTCAGTTTTTCTTACTGCTGGGACTTGTAGTCCCATAGATGGTGGATCGCATGCACCTGAGCCCCAGGAGACGATGGAGAACTACAAGTCCCAGCAGGTTATAATATAAGGCTCCGAGATGGATGGGTGTCCGGACATCCATCCACCTCGGAGCCTTATATTATAACCTGCTGGGACTTGTAGTTCTCCATCTTCTCCTGGGGCTCAGGTGCATGCAATCCACACCCATCCACCTCAGAGCCTTATTGTATGTATAACCTGCTGGGACTTGTAGTTCTCCAATCTCCATGAGCCCCAGAAGAAGATGGAGAACTACAAGTCCCAGCAGTCTTACTAAAATGACAGGCTCTGAGGTGGATAGGTGGGGATCAGGCAGTGCACCCCTTTAGATCTTTAGATTTACACCGACCCCCCCCCCCCCCTTCTCTCTCTCCTCTGCGGTACAGGAGAGTGTTTTGCTTACCTTGCTTACCGCGCTGTAAACACATGTTCCAGGCCAATCAGCGCAGCACAGAGGTACAGCGCCTCCCACTCCACTGCCCGCCAATCGGTGCTCCTGCGCCGTTATCTGTTTTTTTTTAGCCCTTCCGCCTGGTTGGCTGGTGTTTCCCGCCACTCCCACATCAAGGGAGACAGACAGTTCCACCAGCCAACCAGGCGGAAGGGCTGAAAAAAAAACTCATCGTGCGCCGCCGCCGGGGGTACCAAGATGGCCGACAGCTCCAGAGCTAGGCCAAAGCCGCGGCCTTTCCTAAGGCGGCGGCGGCACGTTCCGCGAATGCCAGGATTTCGCCCCCCCCTCAATTTTTCGCCCGGTGCAGGGGCCCCCCCTGCCCTTCCCCCCGCTACGCCAGTGTCCGGGACACATTATGCAGACTGGACTATGGTTTCCCAGAAGGGTTGATGGCTGCATTTGTCTAAGCCGAGAGTGTCTGTTAAACTCTCTTACATGCTGCCCAAATACCAGCACTAACAATCCCCTCCCCAAACACACACACACAGAGGGGAGAGGAGAGAGGCTCGATCTGCACCTCTTCCTCCTGGCTCTACCCCTCTGTGTTCGCCCACACTCCTTAGAAAAGGAAAGTGGGGGCTGGAAATTTGAAGTCCAGCAGCTTAAGATACATGTATGAGAGGCGCATGCGCGGAGCTCTGAAGATGGCTGCTTGAGCCGGGAGCTCCTCACCACCCCAGACCAGCGGCGCCCATAAGTCAGCCGAAAACGGGCTGGAAGGGGAACTATCACCACACACGGCTTCCCCAGACATCAGGGCACCTCCCTATCAACATAATTTTTGTAAAGGGACCCTTTAAAGCCGCATTTTATTCATTTAAAAAAACGGCAGAAATCCAAGATGGCCGCCGCTGCAGCACCTCACAAGAACGGAGCTGAGGAGATGCCTGAGGGAAGGACTTTTTCAAATATGGTACCCCTGCCTTTTACCCCACTGGTCCAAGTAAGTTACCAGCAGGACATGTCCCCCTCAACAATTCCCACAGAACCCCTGGCAGGCAGTAATATGGAGGGCATAAATAGGGAGGGCTCTGCACTTCCCCTCATAGGACCTAACATAAGGAGCCAGCCTGCTCAATTCTCTGTCAGCACCCTGTCAGCAGCGTCTGCATTCTCTGTGACTGACTTATATCAGGCTCTGGCTGAACTCCTGGATAGGGGACTCGCTCAGACTGCTACCAAAATAACAGGAGATTTGAAAGCAGATTTCCAGAATCTGGGCACCAGAATTGAAGCGATAGAAGACAAGCTTGATCAAACGGTGGCAGCCACAGACCAGAACTCAGAACATATTCATACAGTACAGGAGCAATTGGATGTGGCCCTTTCCAGGATCGACGAGTTGGAGAGCAGATCCAGGAGATACAATTTACGGATCAGGGGACTGCCCGAATCCATCACTGACACTACAGCAGCGGTACAAAATTTGATCCAGAACTTGATTCCAAACATCCCTCAAGCTCGCTTAGAGCTGGATAGAGCCCACAGAGCCCTGGGACCACCCAGAAAGGACGGCTCACCGCGGGACATCATCGCCAAACCCCACTTTTACGCTGTAAAGGATGAAGTCATGAGACTAGCACGTTCTGTGCCCAGTGTTTTGTGCCAAGGTCATCCCGTCCAAATATACGCAGACCTTTCTCCCTCCACAATGCAGCGAAGACGGTCATTAAAGCCGCTACTCCTAGTCCTGGTCCAAAAGGATATAAAATATAAATGGGCATTCCCCTTTGCGGTCAAGTTCTCGGATAAAGGGAAAAACTACTCCTTCTCAAATTTTCCTGATGGAGAAAGACTACTACAGCGCCTTAAGCTCATCTCGCAAGAACCCGCCATGGATACTCCTCATAGCATCCCAAACACCTCCAAGAGACCGACCCCCACCAGCCCTAATTCCCTACTCTGGACCAGGTCGAGATCTAAGAAAGCTAGAGACAGTGGACCCACTTAACCAGATCTCGGTTGACACATTGGTCATATACTCCTTGAACTTTCAAGATTTTTGGTCGGTCCTATGCCTGAGATTTAGACGTTCTCTGATCAGAAGAATCAACTTTTTGGATAATTGACATTTCAACAGTATTTCTCCTGCTAAAAAGATCTCTTCATTTGTCCTAATTTTTCCGCAGGGGGTTGTCCCCACCTTGCTTCTGAGGTCCCCTCCTCCTCGATCCCCGTTGGGGGGGGGACGGGGGGACATCCGGATCGGATTTAGATCCGACCAAACTGAGTTTAGAATTACTCAATTCCTTCCGGTTTCGTTTTTGATAGTTGTTGTAACCAATTTTTCAGGGGCGCCCTGGCTGGGGTGGGCCCCATGTACCTCCACCTCTCCCTTAGACTCCAGAAGGTTTCTGGGGGCGAGGTCGCTTGTTCGCATTTGGAGCAAGCCCTTTTTTGATCTACCTTGGTAGAAATTCTCGAGGAGCATCTCCCCTCCCCGAGAATGTATTTTTTCTTATTTTTTCTCTTTTTCCTTAGCTGGATTGGGAGTCTTCTTCACCACTTCTTTCTCTCTTTCGAATCTGTCCTTTCCTTTTCTATTCCCCATCTTTCCCACATGAGCCTAACCTTTTATTATTTTTCAGCTTGCAGTATCTACGATCGAGGAATGTCCACTGGGCTGCCAGTCATCCATCCTGACAAATGGCAAGGTTGGGAGGACAGAAGACATCTCAGGGTGAGTGGAGGTAGAGACAGACAGAGTTGCTTTTCAGTTCCCCATGGCTGACCACGTACAGAGCTCCCTCAACATAGCCACACATAATGTTCAAGGCCTGAACTCCCCAGTCAAAAGGCGAAAGATCTTTGATAGTTACAAATCACTCAAACTAGACATTCTCATGATCCAAGAGACCCACTTTCCTGGGCGGTACAGTCCCAAATTTGTCCACTCTCACTTTCCCCTCTTCTACTTGGCTAATGCCGAGAACAAGACCAAGGGGGTCGCAATCTTTTTCTCCAAATCCTGTAACTTTGAGTATCTCTCTGACTTCAAAGACCCAGAGGGACGATTTATACTGGTTAAGGGTAAAATTGAGGGTCATCTATACTCCCTGGTCTCATACTATTCTCCCAACAAAGGGCAAGACAAGTTTTTCCAATTAACCTTGGATACTTTAACCCCACTTCTGGAGGGTACAGTCATTTGGGGGGGGGATTCCAATGTGGCTTTTGACCAGGGTTTGGACAAATCCAGACCTCTGTCCGCTCAACTTACTAGACCCTCTAGGGTCAGCCTGAAAATTGCCAAACTACTCCATGACAGGGGGTTGACGGATGTTTGGCGGGAGTCTAACCCCTCAAAGAGGGACTACACTCACTACTCTCACCCGCATAGTACCTATGCCAGGATCGATCATATTTTAATCCCTTCATTTGTACTTCCGGCAGTGATCAAGGCCCAAATCAGAGACACAGTCCTATCTGACCATTCTATGGTCATCATGTCCATCCGCTCTTTAGCAGGTATGGCAAGGAACGGACATTGGCGGCTAAATGAGTCCATTCTTTCCAATCCAACCACTACAACGGAAATTAATAAAGCCCTTCAAGAATATTTCACAATTAACAATGTTGAGGATATCTCCGCGGAGACCCTGTGGGCAGCCCATAAAGCCTCTATTAGAGGGAAGATCATTCAGATCTCCACGCGAATCAAAAGAGAACACGAAGCAGAAATTGTACGTCTGGAGAAGTCTTATAGGACCCTAAGGGCACAACACAAAAAGAAACCATCTTTAGCCTTACTAGAGAATATTGACAAGCTGAGATTAGAACTTAACTTAGCCCTCACAACGAAGGCGGAGAGATCTCTCCGCTGGAGTGGCAATAAATTTTACACCAAAAAGGAAAAATAGGCCAGTTGTTAGCGACCAAATTGTCCCCTAAAACAAGGTTTCACTCCTTACCCAAAATACGCTTGGCAGGTCAAGAACCTACATCCAACCCTAAAAAGATCCTGGAGGCATTCGAAACATTCTATTCTGACCTGTATAGTGCCCCTCCACAGATTCCCAGGGTTTCGATTGACAACTTTTTGGACAGCCTACCCATCCCATCCTTAGACGAAGAACATAGAGACAGGCTGGAAGCACCCTTTTCGGTTGAAGAGGTGGCGACAGTAGTCAAGGGCCTCCGAAAGGGCTCGGCCCCAGGCCCAGATGGACTGTCGGCCCTCTATTACAGGTCATTTGCAGATACCCTAGTCCCACATATGACAAACTTTTTTAATTCCAAAACTCAAGGCACCCCTCTGGGTACGCAACTTAATACAGCATACATTACGGTTATCCCAAAGCCGGATAAAAACCCAGAAGAAGTCTGTAACTATCGCCCCATTTCTCTAATAAATAATGACCTAAAAATTCTTACAAAAATTCTAGCTCTCCGTATCTCCTCTTTCATTAATAAATATATTCACAAGGACCAAGTCGGATTTATTCCAGGTCGACAAGGCCCAGATCAAGTGGGAAGGGCAGTGGACATTGTCTCAATTTTGCAATCCAACTGGGACGGAGGTCCGAAACAAAAAGGCTTTCTCCTATCTCTTGATCTGCAGAAGGCCTTTGATTCTGTGTCCTGGCAATATCTTCTCCCCCTACTAGAACGATGGGGCTTTGGCCCAAGATTCATAGGTGTAATACAAGCTCTCTATTCTAAACCAAAGGCCCAAATTCGAATCCAAGGGTACTACTCTTCTCCAATAGACATAGCAAGGGGTACCAGACAGGGATGCCCCCTCTCCCCAATCATTTTCGCAATGGCAATTGAAACCCTAGCGATAGCCATTCGACAGAACCCCGACATTCAAGGCGTTTCATGTGGAGATCAAACTCATAAATGTGGGCTCTTTGCCGATGACTTACTACTATTTCTAACTTCTCCTATTACTTGCCTACCAAACCTTTGTAAGGTAATTTCGGAATTCTCTAAATTCTCAGGTCTCCAAGTCAATTATGCCAAATCACAAGCCTTGAACGTATCCCTTCCACCTACCACAGTATCTCTCCTCCAACAGTCATTCAAATTTGAATGGTGTCCCTCATCTATCAAATATCTAGGGATTTCCTTATCAGCTCGGACAGAATCCCTTTACACAAATAACTATCCCCCCCTATACCAAAAACTTACGGCCGACATGAATAACTGGGCCAAGTATGATCTTTCCTGGCTGGGCAGAATTAACTCTATAAAGATGACTTTACTTCCTAGAATTTTATATCTATTCCGCTCCCTTCCCATTCCCATCAGAAAAGATCACGTGCAGACTTTACAAAGCAAAATACTCAAATTCATTTGGGGCAGGTCAGGTTACAGAATCCCCCAAAACACGCTATATAACCATAGGAAAAGAGGAGGACTAGGACTACCGCACCTATATAAGTACTTCGTAGCTGCCAGACTAGCCCAACTATCCGTAGTTTACTCTAAACTGGACATACCAGACTGGGTCCACATAGAGGGTCAAGCTGTCCCCCAGTTCTCCCTAGAACACTTACTCTGGTGCCCCCAAGGGAAAAGACCACCCATTTTGTCTCCCTCCCTTTCTCAATCCTACGCCCTTTGGGATAGATTTCGTAACCTTCCTGCCCTGGTTTCGAAGGGTCAACCTCTAGCCAGTGTATTCCAAAACCCGGATTTCCCACCGGGAATGGACAGGAAAGCATTCAGTTGGTGGTTGGATAAGGGTCTGTACCGCATAGGACAATTCTTCACATCCAAAGGCCCCCTTACACTAGACCACTGTGTGACTAAATTGGACATCCCTGACACTGAAAAATTCAGATTCAAACAAATATCACAATTCCTACACACTTTATGGACGGATAGGCCTCTACCTCCCAAATTTACAGATTATGAGCTCTGGTGCGGGCAGACCATGGGACAAAGGGGAGGAATATCTGTCATCTACTCTTCACTCACCCGCCCGACTGAGAAGTCTTCCTATATGACGGCTTGGGAGGCTGACCTCCAAATAGGGTGGGAGTTGGAGACCTGGCAGGCAGCTTGTTCTGATTCTTTTCAGGGCATCTTGAATACTTCCCTGATGGAAGCAAACTTAAAGGTCCTTATGAGATGGTATATGACTCCCGCCAGGCTTGCGGCCATCTACCCATCATCAGATCCCAGCTGCTTTAGAGGTTGTCAGCTCCTGGGCTCGATGGTGCATGTCTGGTGGGAATGTCCCAGAATCAGACCAATCTGGAAGAGGATTTTTAACCTCATTTGTACAGTCACTGGTTGCTCGGTCCCCAGAACGGCTTCCGTAGCTCTCCTAAATGCTCGGATTCCGGGTATATCCAAGCCCAACCAGAAGCTGATCCGATTTATGCTCCTCGGGGCTAAAATTACCATCGCAAGGGCTTGGAGACAGCCCAGGGTTTCCATTGCAGAAATAAAACGCAAGATTTCGTGGATCATGGTGCAGGAAAAACTGGCCAGCATTCTTTCAAACACGAATCAGAAATTTGAAGCCGTGTGGGGATCATGGGCATCCCACTGTGGTGTGCCTTTGGCGACTGGGGCACACCCCACGCAACCTGCATCCTTCAGTACAAGTTAAGCTCATGTTTCCCTTCCTTTCCCTCTTTCTTACCCCCACTTTTCTCTCTCCTTTTTTTTACTTCTATTCTTTTAAGACAGTTGTATGACCAGAAGGTAATGTTCTTTGTTCTTCGTCCGGTTATTCATATGGGCAATTTGGTAACACTATAGGCCTATCTTATTTTATTAGTACGAGCTAGAGGTTCAATGAAGCCATATTCGAACCCACTAATTTCCCATCAAATAAATTTATAGGAGGAGGCGGATTGGGAGGCGCCTGGCTGGGACACAGATTGATCCCATTAGGGGTGTCCGGGACAGGCAGGTCTCCCCTGAGCGCAAGATTACCATATACACCTCTTTTTCCGCCCCTTCCTATGTTATTAAGCTCGCTGGATTTCTTTAATCAACCCATAGTTGGGAAATTTGAAATCAATAGAGTCATTGTTACTGTCATTATGCCCGGTTTGTTGAATGTTTTGATGATGTAATTTCAACCTTTTGTCATAATTTATCTGTATTCTTTATTTGAAAAATAAAAATCTATTGAAAGAGAAAAAAAAAAAAAAAAAAGATACATGTATGAGAGGTGCTGACTGCCAAGGGGTGAGTGAGCTCGCCATCCATCCCGGTCTGTGACTGAAGTTTCCCTTCTCTCTCCTGTGAGTACACTAAGGCAAATCAGGGTTCTCAGAGCACCCCTTACATCAGAGGCCACAGTGTCCCCCCTACAGGGATGGACTGGCCATTGGGACTACAGGGAGTTTCCCGGTGGGCCGATGGCTCAGTGGGCTGGCTTCAGAGACAGCGGACCACCTCCCCCCTCCGCTCCTTTGTCTCTCCCTTCCCGCAGCTCTCACCTGGGGGAACAGAGAAGCAGGGGGAGGACCAGGGGGGACAACAGAGGAGCATGAGGGAGGGGACAGACAGCTGACTCAACAGCTATGGCCTGGGAGTTTCTCACTTCTGCCTAATCTTGTCCCAAAAGGGGGGGGCACTAAACTTCCTTGCCCCGGGTGAAATAATGTCTAGCTTCCCCACTGGTACTGCCTATAAGAGTACCAGCCATTCTACTCTAATAAAGTAGAATGACTAGTTGCTAGTGAAGGGGGAGAGGGGGCTTGGGTGGCCGGGGGGGGGGGGTAGTTGTCCGGCCACCATGGGAGAGACCTGTCAAAGTGGGCCAGTCTGGATGAAGTCCGGACTCCAGGGCCAAATTTTTGTCCCAGTCCAGCCCTGCCCCCCTATATCAGAGTCCTTTCCGAACATCAGAGTTCTCAGTGTTCCCCCTTAAATCAGGGTTCCCAGAGGATTCTTAGAGTCCTCAGAGTTCTCCCTTACATCAGAGTCTTACAGTAAGGTGACCACATTTCCAAACTACCATTCAGGGACACCCCCCCCTCCCAAAAACCAGCTGCAATGAATCAAAGCACAGTGATTGGACACAAGAGGCAGGATGTATGATTTCTCCAATCACAAGCAGGGGGTGGGGGATTTTGCTCCTCCAGGCATTCCCGGCCAGGGCAAGTACTGTCAATTAGTAAAGCAGTGATGTGGTCTTTTTTGGGGGCATCAGATTGGCCCGGGGGGGCGGGGGTGGCTGTGGTAGTTTCATTCCAGGACACTGTATTGTCCTGGAATGAAGGCCTGTGGGAGTGTCCCAGGCACGTGGTCACCCTACCTTACAGTGAAAAGGAAATCTGCAGATTCAGATGTAAAAAGGGAACTCTGTGGACTCTGATTTAAAGGGGGACTCTTGTGATTAACTTTATATGATTAGAAATGTTATTTAATAGCAAAATATATGTATAGTTCATACTACAAAAAAAAAAAAATAGCTTTGCACCACTAAAGTGTTCGGGGTTTGACTTGACTAGGTGGCAACCCTAACCCCAGAGAAAGTCATCTCTTTTGGCACCCCTCATTTTTATTTATCGATCTGTACATAAAGTACCTTAGCAGCGTCCTCCATCAAGCGTCCACGGTCAGAAAACGCTCCTTGTGTGTTTCACATGGATAACTGGCAGGGATTCCTACGCCTGCAGCAGGTGAAAACGTTGTTTGTTTGGAGAAGGTGGACCCGTGTTTTCCTACACACAGGGCAGAGAGACCACAGGATCTGTGAGGTTGGATTGTGTCGTCTACCAAAGGCGTGCGTATTTACATACAAAGTGCTTCTTGAAATGGTACAATCATCAACCTGGGACCTTTTGTTTGTGCGACTCAGCGCAGGGCTTAGCTGTGCAATTCTCCCAAGACTTCAGTGTATCAGCGATAGAGACTTTCTCACTGCGGGGAGTAAACAGGGATCAAGACATAAACCCGGCTACATGGGAAGAACATACGTAATTACGTGAGAGGCTGAAGGCCAGCAAGATACATATAGACACAGTGGAGGGTTTTTAAGGTTTTATTTATTTTTTACTATAAACTTTAAGGCAGTGATGAATGCCTTGAGCGCAAATGTATTACTTTCCGGACTACTCTAAAGCGGCGTACACACGACCGAGGTTCTCGCTGGAAACCAGCGAGAACCTCGCTGGAAGCTGCATTCCAGCGAGGACCTCGGCTGTGTGTACGCTTTTGGCTCGCCCCGCCTGTCGGGAATCCCGTCGAGCGAAAAGAGAGCAGGCTCTCTTTTTGCTCGACGGCCCGCCTGGATGAATGGCTTGTTGCCATTCCCGACGGGCGGGTCGCCGATTTCGACGGCCGGCAGAGAACCTCGACGGGCGGAACGATGTGTTCTGCCCGTCGAGGTTCTCTGCCGTGTGTACGCGGCCTAATGGTTCATACTGGGCAAGATGGCCCCCACTTGGCTCTATGCCCTTGGAGGACTGGAGCCACCTCCGACGTCACTTCTGGTTCTCAGGCAAGGTAGAAAGTAAAAGGTAAAGGTAAAAAATGTTTTTTTTTTTTTCTTTTAAAGGTAAATATGAGATCTAAGGTGTGTTTTTGACCCCAGATCTCTCAACAAAGAGGACCTGTCATCCCTATTTCTATTACAAGGGATGTTTACATTTCTTGTAATAGGGATTAACCTCCTTAGCGGTATTCCCGAACGTGACTCGGGGTGGTTTTTCTATGCTATTATCGGTAACCCCGAGTCACGCTCGGGGTAGATGTGCAGAGTGTGCAGCGGCGCGGCTTACCTTCTCGCAGCATCCACAGACAGTTACTTACCTTGTCCCTGGATCCAGCGATGCATCCCCGCTGTGTGAGCGAGCGGGTCCTCGCTCGATTCACACAGTGTCCCTGTGTGCCGCCGATCTCCGTTCCCTGCGACGTTACGACACACGGGGGCGGAGAACCGCACCAAATTCAAAAAAAGTAAACAAACACTTTACATACAGTATACTGTAATCTTATAGATTACAGTACTGTATGTAAAAAATACACACCCCCCTTGTCCCTAGTGATCTGCCCAGTGCCCTACATGCACTTTTATATAATAAAAAAAATGTTCTTTCTGCCTGCAAACTGTAGATTGTCCATAGCAACCAAAAGTGTCCCTTTATTAAGGTGACCAGATTTTTAAAATGAAATCCGGGGACATATATTTTTTTTACTAGTAATGGCGGCAAACAGCGACTCTCTGCCCGTCGCCGCCCACCTCACAGCCTTTCAAGTCTTACTCTCCGGGCCCTGGCTACTACTGGAGCGGGGGCAGAGGAAGATCACTCCATCAGGAAAGGCAAGGAGATAGGCAGGTGGCTGGCCAGGATATGAGCCAAGGCAGAACATGCGAGCGTAGCTGAATGGGCATGCGCCTGAAACTGAAGAAATATTCCCTCCGCTCTGACCAGCACATGATCATCAGAAAGGGGCACATATAATGGGAAAGATACAACCCCCCTATGCTAGTAGGCACTGCAGAGCAGGGGTGTGGAATTCTATTTTTTTAATTTTAATTCTGCACTGACCCCTATTAAATCCAATATGGGGACAAAACCAGGGACAAACTTGGTCCGGGGACAGTGTCCTTAATCAGGGTTTTGGTACGTAATTCCAGACAGAATCATACCGCCAGGGAGACTACAGTGATCCAAAAAAGGGACAGTGTAAAAATAAAAAGTAAAATGAACAATAAAAAAAAAGTAAAAGTAAAGCGCCCCATCCCTCTGAGCTGGCGCACATAAGCAAACGCATATGCAAGTCACGCCCTCGGTGTTCAAACCACACATGTGAGGCATCACCGTGACTGGTAGAGCGAGAGAAATAATTCTAGCACTAGACCTCCTCTGTAGTTCTAAACTGGTAACCTGTAAGAATTTTTTAAGTGCCAACTTGCTTCACCCTACACTACCCTTGTAAGTGTAGCGCCCCCCTACTTTCAGTATGGGCACTACGCTAAAGTTCGTTAGAATGGGAGAGTTACATTGCTCCTATTCGTGATTTATCTAAATTGTGATCTTTGTCATTCCAGAAAGGTCTTCTGGGTCAGTCTGCATCTTAGGGATGTGGTATCATCTCTGACCAGCAGTTGGCGCCAGAGGGGTTTCTGGCAGAGCAAGTCTTCCCCAGCAGCCAATTGGAGGAGTTCCTCCCTCGCAGGGCATACTGGGGAGGGGTATATCTGTGACAGGTGTCACGTGTTCTAAAATCTTTGCGGGGTCCCGATGCTGGGTGCGGCATCCACCTTTAGGGTGTGCGCACCTATGGGCCCCGCCGGCGTGGTCCTCCTGGCCAAGCTTACAGGCTTCATCGAGCCTCAACCGGAGGCGAAAGGGGACCCCAGTGACCTACTGGGTTCCTGGTTCCATTGAAACGGATCTCAGACGGAGTGCTGAACGAATCGGGGATCTGGTGACCGGGCTGCTACAGGTACCGGGCTGGAGTCTATTGGAAAGATTCGCCCCATTCACTCATCTAACAGAAGCCACGACGAGCTTACAAATCGGTACTACTGAGGGCTGACTTACCCATTTACATCCAGGCCTGACACCACAAGTTCACCTCTTTCTTCTCATCAACCTTTCCTTCCTAACTGAAGTTGATGTTGGCTGTGTTGGCCTGGAAAGAAAGCATTGGGAAAACCTTTATTGACTGTCTGGACCTCCGCTCACTTCTTTGTTCCTGAATCACACCCCTAGACAACGCCAGGGTAACATAATGTGCCGAACCCAACAATCAACCAGCAGGTCTTTCGGGGGTAGCGCTGCATAAGCTACCGTGCATGCATGCGTCAAAGTCTCATCGAGCCTGCGCGGGCTTACCGGAGGACAGGTAAGCTTGTAGATGCATACACACAGTTTTCTTGTTGGGAAACAGGCCAACAAGAAAATAGAGAGCAGGTTCTCTATTTTTCTCGTCGAGATTCCCGGCAGTTTTCTCGACGAGAAAACATAGGCCCCGTACACACAACCGTTTTCCTCGACAGAATCCATCAATAAACTTGGTGGCAGAGCTTTTTTGCAGAGGAAAACGGTTGTGTGTATAGCCGCGTACACACGGCAGAGAACCTCGACGGGCAGAACACATCGTTCCGCCCGTCGAGGTTCTCTGCCGGCCGTCATATTCGGCAACCCGCCCGTCGGGAATGGCAACCAGCCATTCATCCAGGCGGGCCGTAGAGCAAATAGAGAACATGCTCTCTATTTCTGCTCGACGGCATTCCCGACGGGATGCTCGCCGAAAGCGTACACACGGCCGAGGTTCTCGCTGGAATGCAGCTTCCAGCGAGGTTCTCGCTGGTTTCTAGCGAGAACCTCGGTCGTGTGTACGCCGCCTATGTTTTTCATTGAGAAAACTGTCGTGGAACAAATTCTCTTTTTCCTCGTCGGGAGTCTCAATTTCCTTGTTATGTTCCTCGTCGGGCTGGTTCGTGTGTATGCTTAGAAACCCGCGCATGCTCAAAATAAAGTATGAGACGGGAGCGCACGTTCGTAAAAGTAATGTTCGTAATGGAGATAGCACATTTGTCACGCTGTAACAGACTGAAAAGTGTGAATCGTCTCTTACCAATCTTTTAGGCTGCATTCACACCTAGGCGTATTTACGCCGTATGCCCGACGCCGTAGCAGCCTGAGATACGCTGAAGAGGCGAATTAACATTGTCGGCTATGGAGATGGTTCACATCTCCACGCCGAACGCCAAAACTCCGTACGCCTGAAGCTCAAAACAAGTCCCGGGCCTTTTTTTCAGGCGTCTTTGGCGTTCGGCAATAGCCGACAATGTAAAATCACCCCTCACCAGGCTAAAAACGATGCGATTTGTAGCGGCAAATCACGGCACAAAACGCTGCAATTTGTCGTGGCAAATTGCGGTACAATACGCCGCGTAGAAGTGCGAATGCAGCCTAACTTAACAGGCAGTAACATGAGATTATCAAAAGCAGCCCCAAAGGGTGGTACCAGTGGAATCAAACTTCCCTTTTATAGTGCCGTCGTACGTGTTGTACGTCACCGTGTTTGAGAAAGACGAGATTTTGTCTTGACAGTGTGTACGCAAAGAAAGCTTGTCAAGATTCTCGACAAGCCTGACAAAGGAACTCGTCGAGGAAAACGATGTGACTTTTACGACGAGTTCCTCGTTGTGTGTACGAGGCCATACACGCGGCCGGTTTTCTCTGGAAAAAGCTCTGCCAGCAGTTTTCTTGCCGAGAAAACCGGCTGTGTGTATGAGCCGCCGTACACACGGCCGAGGTTCTCGCTGAAATCCAGCGAGAACCTCGCTGGAATGTGCATTCCAGCGAGGACCTCGGCCGTGTGTACGGTCTCGGCGAGCTTCCCGTCGGGAAGCCCGTCGAGCCGAAATAGAGAGCACGCTCTCTATTTCCTCGACGGCCCGCCCGGAAGAATGGCTGGTTGCCATTCCCGACGGGCGGGTCGCCGATTTCGACGGCCGGCAGGGAACCTCGACGGGCGGAACGATGTGTTCTGCCCGTCGAGATTCCCTGCCGTGTGTACGCGGCCTCAGGCTTTAGTTGGAGGGAGATTTCTGCAGAATATTTGGCAAGTACAGAATCACAGTATATATAAAATAATATGCCAAGTGGTTGGAGGGAAGCTTCAGAATGGCAAAGATGTTTTTATTACAAATTATGTGAGCGGACTGCAGTTCCTCTTTAAACCAGTGAATAGATCGATTGGATAAAATGTATCTTTCTATTGTGAATTCTACCAAAAAATAAAAAAATACTTGAGGAGGGTTAACACAAATGTGATCATGCTGACTTGTATTTCTTTTTGCACATTTGCTGATTTGAAGCAGGATTATTCCAGTAGTAACAGAACACCTCGGCCATCAATCTTCCACCGGGCGCTCGGCTCCTCTCTTCTCTCCCAGGAGCTGTACAGCAGCAGGTTGACAAGACCTTCCTAATCTCCAGTCCAATCGCCAACCTGATGAAAGTTAGAATGACACGGGCGATGACGGAGATGACCCGATAAACTTCCTTATTTGTACCCGCCTGTCAGATGATTTATCATCTTCTTAGGGAAAAAACATACCCTGACCAAGCTGCCAGCTTTATAAAGGAGAACTCAGTCAGGCAATCATTTACATCTAAACAGGTAACATAACCTTAGTGCAATACAAAGGGGGGGGGGGGGGGGATTTACTAACACTGGAGAGCGCAAAATCTGGTGCAGCTCTGCATAGAAACCAATCACAGCTTCCAGGTTTTATTGGTAACCCCTTAAGCTCTGGAAGATTTACCCACCATTTTTTGCGATACGGCACTGCGTTACTTTATCTGACAATTGCGCGGTCGTGCGACGCTGTTCCCAAATAAAATCCATGTCCTTTTTTTCAACCAAAAAAATGGATGGGGCTAGATTCAGGTAGGAGATACGACGGCGTATCTCCAGATACGCCGTCGTATCTATGCCTCTGAGCCCTCTTATCTATGCGCCTGATTCATAGAATCAGTTACGCATAGATTTCTATTAGATCTGACTGGCGTAAGTCTCTTACGCCGTCGTATCTAACTTGCATATTTACGCTGGCCGCTAGGTGGCTTTCCCATGTAAAATATGCAAATAAGCGTAATACGCTGATTCCCGAACGTACGCCTGGCCTGCGCATTTGTTTTACGTTGTTTGCGTTAACGTAGGTCCGGCGTAATGTTACCCCTGCTGTATGAGGCGCAGCCAATGTTAAAGGGTTAAAGGAAAAAAAATGTTTTGCTGAAATGACTGTTTACAGGGTATAGAGACATAGAAGTTAACTGATTCCTTTTAAAAATGATTAAAAATAGATAAAAATCAATCATATAAATGTGCCTGCAGGTTAGTTTCACGTTTGAACTGACTTCATGTTTCTGTGAAGTAAAGAGACACACAGAACAAAAACAAACAAATCCAGGGCAGTGTTTTGTTTTTAAAATGAATCTGATTGGTTCTGGGAAGTTTTAGACACACAGTAATGACAGCTTAGACCACCGTGAGAAAGCTCCCAGCACTGTGGTTATAAGGAAACAGACAAGCAGGAAGTGTGGCCAACAGAGCAGGATTACAGCAACTTCAAAGCAAAAACTAACAACAAGGACATGAAACCAGTACTGCAGTAAGGTAAAGGAAGCAATTTAGCTAAAAAAAAAAAAAAAATTCCTTTAGTGATCCTTTAACCACTTGCTTACTGGGCACATAAACCCCCTTCGTGCCCAGGCGAAATTTCAGCTTCCGGCACTGCGTCGCTTTAACTGACAATTGCGCGGTCGTGCGACGTGGCACCCAAACAAAATTGGCGTCCTTTTTTCCCCCACAAATAGAGCTTTCTTTTGGTGGTATTTGATCGCCCCGTGCGTTTTTTATTTTTTGCGTTATAAACAAAAAAATAGCGACAATTTAAAAATATATATATATTTTTTACTTGTTGCTATAATAAATATCCCAATTTAAAAAAAAAAAAAAATATTTATTTTTTTCTCAGTTAAGGCCGATACGTATTCTTCTACGTATTTTTGTAAAAAAAAAAAAAATCACAATAAGTGACTGCTTTGCGCAAAAGTTATAGCACCTACAAAATAGGGGACAGAATTATGATTTTTTTTTTATATTTTTTTTTTACTAGTAATGGCGGCGATCTGCGATTTTTATTGGGACTGCGAAATTGCGGCGGACACATCGGACACTTTTGACACATTTTTGGCGCCATTCACATTTATACAGCGACCAGTGCTATAAATATGCACTAATTACTGTATAAATGTGACTGGCATTGAAGGGGTTAACACTAGGGGGTGAGGAAGGGGTTAAATGTATTGCCTGGGTGTGTTCTAACTGTGTGGGGGGAGGGGAGTGACTGGGGGAGGTGATCGATGCTGTGTCCCTATGTACAAGGGAAACAGCATCAGTCGCCTCTCACTGACAGGACGTGGAGCTCTGTGTTTACACTCAGAGCTCCATGTCCCTGCTCTCTCACCGACGATCGTGTGTACCTGACGGACATCGCGGCCGCCGGGTACACGCATCGAATCCTCGGTGATGCGTCGGGACTTACAAGTAAATGACGCGGGGAATTACAAGTAAATGACGTCCAAAGACGTGACCCCGGCGCCTCAGGTCCGCGCTGTTGAGGTGTTCTGTCAATGGTGCGGACCCGAAGTGGTTATGTATGGACGGTGTGCCGGCGTAATTTTTCCCGTCGTTTACGTAAAACGTTCACGAATAGGGTTGTGCATAAGTGACGTTCACGTCATTTTCATTGACTATTTCCGACGTGATTTGGGGCATGCGCACTGGGCTACGTTCAGGCCCGGCGCATGCGCAGTTCGTTCGGCGCAGGGACGCGCTTCATTTAAATGATACACGCCCCCTACCCGCCGAATTTGAATCAGGCCGGGACATTTATGCTACGCCACCGCAACTTTACAGGCAAGTGCTTTGTGAATACAGCACTTGCCCGTAAAAGTTGCGGAGGCGTAGCGTAAATGGGATACGCTACGCCAGCATACTTTTACGCCCATCTACCTGAATCTAGCCCATGGTATTTAATCACCTCTGAGGTTTTTATTTTTGTACCCTTTTGTATTTATTGACAACTATGTTTGCAATTAAAGTTTTTGTGCTCAGAGTTCAGCTTTAACCACTTCAGCCCCAGAAGGATTTACCCACTTTCTGACCAGGCCTTTTCTTTCCCGATACAGCACTGCGTTGCTTTAACCACTTAAGACCCGGACCAAAATGCAGTTAAAGGACCTTGCCCCTTTTTGCGATTCGGCACTACGTCGTTTTAACTGACAATTGCGCGATCGTGCGACGTGGCTCCCAAACAAAATTGGCGTCCTTTTTTTCCCACAAATAGAGCTTTCTTTTGGTGGTATTTGATCACCTCTGCGGTTTTTAGTTTTTGCGCTATAAACAAAAATAGAGCGACAAATTAAAAAAAAATGCTATATTTTTTACTTTTTGCTATAATAAATATCCCCCAAAAATATATAAAAAAAACATTTTTTTTCCTCAGTTTAGGCCGATACGTATTTTTCTACATATTTTTGGTAAAAAAAAAAAATCGCAATAAGCGTTTATCGGTTGGTTTTCGCAAAATTTATAGCGTTTACAAAATAAGGGATAGTTTTATTGCATTTTTATTAATTATTTTTTTTTTTACTACTAATAGCGGCGATCAGTGATTTTTTTCGTGACTGCGACATTATGGCGGACACTTCGGACAATTTTGACACATTTTTGGGACAATTGTCATTTTCACAGCAAAAAATGCATTTAAATTGCATTGTTTACTGTGGAAATGACAGTTGCAGTTTGGGAGTTAACCACAGGGGGCGCTGTGACTTTGAGTGTTCCCTGTGTTTATAACTGTAGGGGGGTGTGGCTGTAGGTGTGACATCATCGATCACGTCCCCCTATAACAGGGATGACGCGATCGATGCTGCGGCCACAGAGAAGCACGGCTCTCCCCGTTCTTCAGCTCCAGGGACAGATCGCCGCACTGCAGCGGCGATCGGGTCCGCGAGTCCCGGTCCTGGAGCTTCGGACCGGGTCACGGGAGCGCGCCGCAGGCACGCGCCCGTGATCCATGGCTGGGTACTAAAATCAATGTATATATACGTTGATGTGCCCAGCCGTGCCATTCTGCCGACGTAAATGTGCAGTAGGCGGTCCTTAAGTGGTTAAATGACAATTGTGCGGTCGTACAACATTGTACCCAAACTAAATAGTTGAAGCATCTACAAAATAGAGGATACATTTATGACATTTTTATAAAAAAAAAAATTATTACTAGTAATGGTGGCGATCTGCGATTTTTATCGGGACTGCGATATTGCGGCGGACAGTTAGGACACTTTTGATACCATTTTGGGACCATTGCGGCGATTAAAAATAATCATAAAAATAAATAAATAAATTTAATGCGCCCAATCCCGCCAAGCTCGCGAACACAAAACATGAGCAGTGCCCAGTGAACCCCAAAAAAGTGCGCTTGTAAGACCGCTGTGCAAATACGGTGTGACAGAAAGTATTGCAACGACCACCATTTTATTCTCTAGAGTGTTTCTAATTGTGGGGGGATGGGACTGCCAGTACTAGGAGTACTAGGAGCAGATGATCTGGCTCTACTCCCCTGACAGAACGAAGATCTGTCTGTTTACATTGAAAAATCTCTGTTCTGTCCTCCTCAGGAGCAATCGTGGCATTGGCTGATGTTTGGGGGTTCTAAGTAATTTTCTCGAAAAAAAAGAAAAGAAAATGATTTTAACTTGTCTGAAAATCAGGCCCGGTCTTAAAGCGGTTAACAGAAAAACAGGATCCATGGTTTCTGTACTGACAGAATGGTGGTCAGCCTTGTTTACATAGGCAGACCGCCTTTGTACGAAGCATCGGCGGTTGCCGGTGGAAATCAAGTTGCGCCGTACCCGCCGACCACCTCCCACTGTGTCTAATCTTAGTGGTAACAGGGCGTGCGCGCTCACGCCCCAGACCCCGAATGGCAGGATCACATACTAGGTACGTGATCCTGCGCAGCAGAGCCGCCTTGCCGCTGTATATGTAAGTTATACGGTCGGCGAGCGGTTAATAGTATGTGATGAGGCAAGTTGCCATTGTTAGTAAGATTTATTACATTCACAATAAATTTACCACAAACATCGGGTGCCAGAGACGGCACCGCTCTGCCAGACTGGTACTTACTTTGCAGTTTTAGGTAATAATGAAACCCAATCGGTTGTGGCTTAACCGTACCCTTACATCTACCAAGCTCAGTGCCATCATTCCATGAAACGTGTCGTTACCCTGAAGATGGAAAGTTTCTTTTGTAACCATCATCGTCCTCCATGTATTCGGTCCAACGCGCCTGCTCTTCCATTTATACGGCTGTGCCACGTATCGATGTGGTCTGCCATGGCACTACGCCAGCTGGAAGCCTTGTAAATCATGTAAAAGAAATGCGCGGGCAGATTCTGCTACATATGCAAATTCCAGAGCAGAAAATATCTTTGTTAGCCCCCCCCCCCCCCCACCCCTTTTGCTTTTAACATGAACCTCCTCTGGGATTTCATCTTCTAATGCAATTCCTGAGTAGAGGGGGCAGCGGGCACATAGGACAAGCCACGGGGAATGTTAAGGTCAGGCTGGGACAGGAGTTAACACTCAGAGGAACATGGTGATAGCTATTGGTTTAATTACACTCATCAAATACCAGTCATGTGCTTCCTAAAGACTTACTGTAAGAAAGAGAGAGAGAGAGAAAGAGAGAGAGAGAGAGAGAGAGAGAGAGAGAGAGAGAGAGAAAGGTTTGGAAAAACAAAAAGGAAAATCTGAATTGGCGACGAGATACACAAACATTTCAGCAAAAATCTGGTTCAGCGAAGAAGATGAAATCATGTTTTTTATGTGTTTTTTTAACACATTTTTTTTTCTTGAACTCCGGAAGGTTTTACTATTTTACTAAGCCCCCCCCCCGGGTACATCACCTGGGCATTTTTCGTGTGTGTCAAGTGATTTTTTTTTCATTTAATTACTTTTTATTGCTGTTTCAAACACATATACAACATCTAGGGGCGAGCAAAGGGTTAATCGTCTGCCTAGCCAGTGTTTGTATGTACTATGTGTGCTGTTTTTACTAGGAGAAGAGAGGGATTTTATTCCCTGCTTTGCAGAAACACAGAATCCATCCCTTCCCTCCCTGTCAGGACGAAGCAATGTATTGTTTACACATGTAGAGCCCCGTCCTGTGTTTCTGCCTGAAGATCAGCGAGTGTCGGCGGACATCCATGGGCCCGGGACCCACTGATTGGCTTCTGCTGTGACAAATAACAGCTGAAGCAGCGCTCGCATTTGCCCCTTACCTGCAAGTGCAGAATTACATACATACACACATATATAAAATAGGGCTGTTACTGTTAAAAAAAATAGTGTTCGATTAATCGATTTATTTTTTAATCGACTAATTTCGATTATTTATCACGCACAGAGTCAACTACTTTTAGCTGATCTCCTTGCATTGCAACTCTGCATTAGTCTGTGGTAAATGTGGTATACACCAGGGCTCAAAATTTCAAGTCCTGAGCTACTAGCCAGGCCTCAAGAGTTACTCACCATCAGTTGCCCCACCTAATTCATACACTGCCCTGCGCCTAATTGCACCTGTAAACACGCCCTCGTAGATTATCTCATAGAATGACACTGATAAATGTTTTAGTTACACAATTAAATATTACCAACTACAACTTTAACAAAATTGAAGAGGGCACTGGTGGCAGCCCAGAGGGACAGGGCACTGGGGGCAGACCAGAGGGACAGGGCACTGGGGGCAGACCAGAAGGACAGAGCACTGGGGGCAGACCAGAGGGACAGGGCACTAGAACTGGGTCTCTTCCCCATTCTCTTGCTGTCTCCTCTGCAACTCCCATCCATCCTCTCTCTCCCTCTCCTATTCATCTCATCATCAGGAGCCTGTGTGTGCGGCTCCACACTTGCATGTCCCCACTTCCCACTTTTATTCAGGCTGGCAGTGAGGAGAGGAGCTGCAGCACAGCGGGAGGGAGTACAATCCAGTGCTGAGATCCACACAACTGCACAGCCAATGACACCATAGCACAGTGCTCACTGACACCGCACAGCACACATTGAGACCAGTCTGTTCACAGTGCTCAGGCTGAACTGTTGGACACTTACATAGAGCACAAGGAGAAGAAAACTGCACAAACTGGAAGGCTGCCGCTCTCATATCAGGGCAACTTTCAGTGAGCGCTGCACCGGAGTGGTAATTTTGTCAATCCTCCACCTCACTCATTACTTCCTGCTCCCTGCTCTCTGCTCTCCAGCTACATTGGTTGGGGGAGGGGGCAGGCTCAGAGAGGTCATACTGTTAGGTCCCATGGCATAATGAGGATTGTAAGGAGAGCACCTGTGTACTGCTCTGCCTGTGCGCGGCTCACCAGACTACTTTTCCTGAGTATGCACCTTTCCTCTTTGGCCGCCAATCTCATTGGGGCTCTAAGTGTCGGTACAGATTGGAGGGAGATTGGTCATGCAGCCCTGTCATCACTCGCCCCCAGCTTAAATCCACTCGCCAAATGCTAGTAGGCGAGTGGAAATTTTGAGGGCTGGTATACACTATATACAATCACCCGACACTTGTTTCCACAATCCATGACTTAACTTCACAGTTCACACAAATACGTTTTAAATTCAAACTGTAGCACTGACTTAAAGTGGTTGTAAACCCCACTTTTTGACTTTTACCTACAGGTAAGCCTATAATAAGGCTTATCTGTAGGTATAAAGAATATCTCCTAAACCTGTACGGTATACGATATTCCCCTGCATGCGCAGGGGGGATCCTCAGCTGAAAGGCCGGCCGCCGCCGACCCTTGCCGGAATGAAATCTCCCGCGTGCATGCGCGGGAGTGACGTCATCACCGCTCCAGCCAATCACAGTGCTACCCAGGAGACACGCCGGCGTGGACTAGGCAAGTTTACTTCTCTGATTTCCGAGGTAAGTATTTCATAATGAGTTAATATGTGGTGCAAACTAGCTCATTAAGGCTTTTGCGGTTCGGAGCCATTTTGCAAATACTCTGAATCGCTTGTAAGGCTGCATTCACACCTGAGCGTTTTGTTGCATGAAGCATGAAGCTCCAAAACGCTAGAGGGGATAAAATACATTATTCTCAATGGAGATGGTTTAAATCTCCAATCCAAACGCTTAAACAAGTTCTGGACCCTTTTTTGTCGCTCGAATTGAGTGTATTTGGGCGTTTTTCTGTTTTTAACATCGGTGACCCTAGGCCTGTCCAAAATCGTGTTAAAAAACGCCACAACAAATCGCGGTAAAAAACCGCAGCAAATATCGCGGCAAAAACGCGGCAAAACGCTACGCTCAGGTGTGAATGCAGACTTAATACTCGGAAATACTCAGTTCCCGAGTGATTGTGAACTTTTCCAAGGGTTTCCGAGATCAGCTGTCCCCGGGTATTTCCAAGACTCTCCGGCACCCCCCCACCTCTGGCCATATGCGGTATTGCATGCCATTGAAGTCGATGCGGAACAAATTATCTTTTCTCACATTGACTTCTATGCATATCTATTGCTTTGATATGCGAGTGCTTTGGATTACAAGCATTCTCCTGCAACGGATTATGCTCGTAATCCGAGGTTCCACTGTATTTGTTTCAACTTTATACTAAGCGCAGAGAGTAAACTTTTTTCCCTTTTTTTAATACTCAAATAATTGCAAGCATGTAGCTTTTTTATGCACTTTAACCTATGTTTTGAATAGAGTTAGTGTCCAAAGGGTTTTATTGTCCTATAAAGTTAACAATAAAATATTTTGTTATATTTATTTAGTTTTCCAGTAAACTTTTGTGCTGGCTGATTATATGAGTATTAACAACATTTAATTTCTATAACCATCAGTCCCCTAACGAGCGCAGATATTTTGCGTTTTCTTTTATTGTCCTATAAAGACCTTGTGTAATGAATGGATCAATGTGAATCATTTTGTAGCACAGGTCAAGCCATTCATCTTGTTATTTTTTTTGACGCATTGCTAAACAGCAGCCCATCCGATCTGCCCTTTTGGTGACACGGCTGATAAGTTTGGTGTCTTCTTCTCTGAAAGGACAGCCATGTATACTTTAGAGAGGTTCAGGTCAGCTCTGGTTTATATAAGTGAACAGCAAGTACAAAGTGGAAACCACTCAATGTTTATTGTCGGGAGACATTTTTTTTCTCTTTGAGGTAAAGTAGTGTTTACATTCATAGATATATGTCTGTAGCCAACTAGATGGCCTCTGATGTACGGCAGTGATGGGCAAAACCGAAAGCTGCCTGGACACCAGAGCTACACGATTCTGGCCAAAAATTATACAAAACAAAAAAATTGGGCTAACTTTACTGGTTATTTTAATTTTTTTAAATTCATTAATGTAATTTTATTTGAAAGACCGCTGAGCAAATACAGTGTAACATAAAATATTGCAACAGCCACCATTTTATTCTCTAGGCCCTCTACTAAAAAATTAATATATATATATATATATATATATATATATATATATATATATATATATATATATATATATATATATATATATTTATGGTCGTGGCCCTCTGACCGAGAGTGATGTGGATCACATAAACACGCGACAAGACTTACAACATAAATAGACCTGAAGTGTGCCTTGGTGGTCTGGTCAGTATGCCAAGAAAAGGGGGCCTACCCAAAGTAAGTAATGGGTAGTTGTTGAAGAAGGATATGCTGAGAAGTGCCCTGAAAAAGGGAAGGGCGGGAGGGTGTCGAATGCGATTGAATGCGCAGACTCACGGACATGAGGTGAGCTGGGAAGAGTCGGCCCAGTGACGTGTAGTACTGCACACTGAACCGACAAAGAGCATGTGTGAGTGGGCTGCTTAACCACTTACCTACTGTGCACCTACACCCCCTTCCTGCCCAGACAAAATATAAGCTTCCGGCACTGCGTCGCTTTAACTGACAATTGCGCGGTCGTGCGACGTGGCTCCCAAACAAAATTGGCGTCTTTTTTTTCCCACAAATAGAGCTTTCTTTTGGTGGTATTTGATCACCTCTGCGGTTTTTATTTTTTGCGCTATAAACAAAAATAGGAGCGTCAATTTTAAAAAAAATGCAATATTGTTTCCTTTTTGCTATAATAAATAACCCAAAAAATATATAAAAAAAATATTTTTTCCCTCAGTTTAGGCCGATACGTATTCTTCTACATATTTTTGGTAAAAAAAAAAAATGCAATAAGCGTTTATCGATTGGTTTGCGCAAAATTTATAGCGTTTACAAAATAGGGGATAGTTTATGGCATTTTTTTTTTTTTGTTTACTATTAATGGCGGCGATCTGCGATTTTTTTATTGGGACTGCGACGTTATGGCGGACATTTCGGACACTTTTCTGACATTTTTGGGACCATTTACATTTATACAGTGAACAATGCTATAAATATGCATTGATTACTGTATAAATGTGACTGGCAGTGAAGGGGTTAACCACTAGGGGGCGGGGAAGGGGTTAAATGTGTGTCCTATGAGTGTTCTAACTGTGGGGGGAGGGGGGGGGGGTGACCGATTGTGTCCCTATGTACAAGGGACACAATCGATCTCCTCTCTCCCTGACAGGACGTGCAGCTCTGTGTTTACATACAGAGCTGCACGTCCCCGCTCAGTTACTGAGCAATCGCGTGTGCCCGGCGGCGATCGTTGCCGCCGGGCACTCGCACGGGATCCCCGCAGAGCGGCGGGTGCGCGCGCGCCGCCGGCGACGCGCGCGCGCCCGCGGATTTAAAGGGACATCACGTCATATGACGTGATGTCAGGATAATGGAGTCGTCTGCCCGCCGTCATTTGACGGTGGGCAGATGACAAGTGGTTAAATACCCTCCGGGCTCCTCCCATAAACTCAGGCCACCATACTGGCCTTCTTATATATATACAAACAGACCAAAAGTTTGGAAACACCTTCTCATTCAAAGAGTTTTCTTTATTTTCATGACTATGAAAATTGTAGATTCACACTGGAGGCATCAAAACTATGAATTAACACATGTGGAATTATATACATAACAAAAAAGTGTGAAACAACTGAAAATATGTCATATTCTAGGTCCTTCAAAGTAGCCACCTTTTGCAGCAGACACATCTCTAGAAGAACTGATAAGAGGAGACTCCGGTGTGAATCCGGCCTTCATGGTAGAATATCTGCTAGGAAACCACTGCTAAAGAAAGGCAACAAGCAGAAGAGACTTGTTTGGGCTAAAGAACACAAGGAATGGACATTAGACCAGTGGAAATCTGTGCTTTGGTCTGATGAGTCCAAATTTGAGATCTTTGGTTCCAACCACCGTGTCTTTGTGCAACGCAGAAAAGGTGAACGGATGGACTCTACATGCCTGGTTCCCACCGTGAAGCATGGCGGAGGAGGTGTGATGGTGTGGGGGGTGCTTTGCTGGTGACACTGTTGGGGATTTATACTGAACCAGCATGGCTACCACAGCATCTTGCAGGGGCATGCGATTCCATCCGGTTTGCGTTTAGTTGGACCATCATTTATTTTATAACAGGACAATGACCCCAAACACACCTCCAGGCGGGGGAAGGGCTATTTGACCAAGAAGGAGAGTGATGGGGTGCTGCGCCAGATGACCTGGCCTCCACAGTCACCGGACCTGAACCCAATCCAGATGGTTTGGGGTGAACTGGACCGCAGAGTGAAGGCAAAAGGGCCAACAAGTGCCGAGCATCTCTGGGAACTCCTTCAAGACTGTTGGAAGAGCATTTCAGGTGACGAGAGAATGCCGAGAGTGTGCAAAGCAGTAATCAAAGCAAACGGACCTAGAATATGACATATTTTCAGTTGTGTCACACTTTTTTGTTATGTATATAATTCCACATGTGTTAATTCATAGTTTTCATGCCTTCAGTGTGACTCTACAATTTTCATAGTCATGAAAATAAAGAAAAAACTCTTTGAATGAGAAGGTGTGTCCAAACTTTTGGTCTGTACTGTGTGTGTGTGTGTATATATAAATATATATGTATATATAAATATATATATATATATATATATATATATATATATATATATATATACACACACACACAGTGGAACCTCGGATTACGAGCATGATACGTTCCAGAAGAATGCTCGTAATCCAAAGTACTCGCATATCAAAGCGAGTTTGATGAACTCAATGTAAACAAAAATAATTTGTTCCAATGGCATGCAATACCGCATGCGGCCAGAGGCGCGCGGGGGGGGGGGGGGGAGGTCGCCGGAGAGCTTCGGAAACTGACGGAAATGCCCCGAGGACAGTTCAGCTGACCTTGGCAAACCTCAGAAAGACTCCTTTCACAGCCAAGCTGTCCTTGCGTCTTTCCGTGCATTTCCGAACGGCGTCTTTTGGCTCTGCTCGGCTCCAGCGCCCCCCCCCCACCTCAGGCCGAATGCGGTACTGCACACTGCTTTGGCCTGAATCTTGCTTGTTTTGTGAGACAACACTCCCAAACCGAGTTAGGATTTTTAGGAATACAGCGCTCATATTGCGAAACGCTCGTTAACCGTGTTACTCGCAATCCGAGGTTCTACTGTATAATGTTTGGGGGTTCCAAGTTATTTTCTACCAAAAAAAAGAAATAATGATTTTAACTTGAAAACAACAACTGTCAGAAAAAGGTTTGGCGTTAAGTGGTTTAAAACGGTTCACACTGAGGCTGCTATACGACTTCAGGTCGCCTCAAGTCGTCCCAAGTCGCGCTGTCCAGAAAAGCCATGTAAGTGAATGGAAATTGTCTTAATACACACTACTGGGGTCGCTCCGACTTCAGAAGAGGTTCCTGTACTACTTCAATCAGACTTCTAGGCGATTTGTACCCATTGATTTTAATGGAAGTTGCCTCCAAGTCGGATCACTGTCTTAACTGAAGCAACTTTCCAGGAAGATAATATACATTTCTCACACAGAGCTGATTGTTGTTTGATTGGCCACTGAAAAAGTCCCCTGTCCTGGAGACGACTTCAAGTCGTGTTGTAAATCGCCCCAGTCCGCCCTGTGGTTCATGCTCAAGTCGTGTTGGAGTTGCCTCTGAAAGTCGTGCTGGTAGTCGTGTTGTCCCAGTGTGAACCGACTCTAAACTTTCCTAATTTACATACAGAAGTCTATTCCTTTGATGTAAAAGACAAATTGATACAATGTTTAGACTTAATGTTCCACTGATAAAGAATGTTGTAAAACCTGGCAGGCCGCCCGATTTTTGACGGCTGAGAGCAGAGATAATTCTCTGCATTCAAAAGATCCGAAAATACTTTGTCAAGATCGCAATGGGGGAAAAAAATTGCGATAACAATTCTTGACGATTAATCGTGCAGCTCTACTGGACAGATAAAAGAGCATTTAAATGTAAAGCCATGATCCAAGCATATTTGGCTGAGCAGGCAGCTAAACTCCACGGAGGGGGAAGGAAGTAGGAGCCAAAGGATGTTCCATGTCCGGTTTATCTATGGAGGAACAATAGTTATCAGGCAATGTTTTCTAACCTTTTCCAATGTTTTCTAACCTTTCCAATAAACTGTATCCTACGTAAAAGATCACCTGGAGCTCCCTCAGGTTACCATAGACATGAGATGCTCTTTACCAGCACAAGATCTTGTTTGAAGTTAAGTGGTGCTATCACCATCATCACATCAAAGACAACATTTTGGGACTATAGGGTCATAGGTTGTATGATGTAATCCTACAGGATTAATAAAAATTTTAATAAAAAAACATACACTATATTACCAAAAGTATTGGGATGCTGACCTTTACACGCACGTGAACTTTAATGGCATCCCAGTCTTAGTCCGTAGGGTTCAATATTGAGTTGGCCCAACCTTTGCAGCTATAACAACTTCAACCCTTCTGGAAAGGCCATCCACAAGGTTTAGGAGGGTGTCTATGGGAATGTTGGACCGTTCTTCTAGAAGAGCATTTGTGAGTAGGGTTGTCCCGATACCGATACCAGTATCGGGACCGATACCGAGTATTTGCGGGAGTACTTGTACTCGCGCAAATACCCCCGATACCTAATTAGAATACTCCCCCCCCACCCTGCCGATGCCGCCACATCGCGCCACCGCATCGACAGAGGGACATGGCTGCATATGTGGGGGACATTGCTGGAGGGACATGGCTGCATATGTGGGGGACATGGCTGGAGGGACATGGCTGCATATGTGGGGGACATTGCTGGAGGGACATGGCTGCATATGTGGGGGACATTGCTGGAGGGACATGGCTGCATATGTGGGGGACATGGCTGCATATGTGGGGGACATGGCTGGAGGGACATGGCTGCATATGTGGGGGACATTGCTGGAGGGACATGGCTGCATATGTGGGGGACATGGCTGCATATGTGAGGGACATTGCTGGAGGGACATGGCTGCATATGTGGGGGACATGGCTGGAGGGACATGGCTGCATATGTGAGGGACATGGCTAGAGGGACATGGCTGCATATGTGGGGGACATTGCTGGAGGGACATGGCTGCATATGTGGGGGACATGGCTGCATTTGGGGACACATTTAAAAAAAGTATCGGTATTCGGTATCGGCGACTACTTGAAAAAAAGTATCGGTACTTGTACTCGGTCTTAAAAAAGTGGTATCGGGACAACCCTAGTTGTGAGGTCAGGGAATGTTGGACGAGAAGACTTGGCTCACAGATAGAATAGAATAGAATGACCATGTAAAAAAAAATAACTATGTATTTACTGACAGTATAATTCTAAAATTCGCTTTCTTTTCACATAGAATAAATTCCCCTGAAGAACACAGTTAACCAAATTGGTCTAAACGCATAGGGATATCGGGGTAGATTCATGTACAGATCCGACGGTGTATCTACTGATACACCGTCGGATCTGTGAGATCCGACGCTCGGATCTATGCGGCTGATTCCTCGAATCAGGTTCCGCATAGATCTCCCTTAGAGCCGACTGGTGTAAGTGAGTTACACTGTCGGTTCTTAGGCTGCATTCTCCCGCCGTCCGCTAGGTGGCGCTTCTTTTTTTCTACGCGACGAATATGCAAATGAGGAGAACCGCCGATTCAGAACCGAACGCCCGGCCGTCGCTTTTTTTTTACGTCGTTTGCGTTCGTCTGTTTCCAGCGGATCATTACCCCTGCTATATGCAGGGTAAGTGCGGCGGATCCTATGTTAAGTATGGCCGTCGTTCCCGCGTCGAGTTTTGAATTTTTTACGTCGTTTACGTAAGTCGTCCGGGAATACGGCCATACGTTAATTGCGTTAACATCGAAAACAATGACGTCCTTGCGACGTCATTTAAAGCAATGCACGTCGGGAAATTTTGCCGGCGGCGCATGCGCAGTACGATCGGCGCGGGGACGCACGTGATTTAAATAGTAAACTCCCCCTAGCCGCGGAATTTGCATTCCGCCGGGGGATTTACGATCCGCCAGGGCTAATTACGAGGCAAGTGCTTTCTGAATACAGCACTTGCCTCAAAAACTGGCGCAGGCGGATCGTAAACAAGATAGATCACGCGGATCAAAAGATCCGCTGATCTACATGAATCTACCCCATCATGTTTAATTTCACATAAGTTCATTGGGCCAGATTCACATACAATTACATTGGCGCAGAGTATCAGAGATACACTACGCCGCCGTATTTTACCTGGCTCTACGACAAATTCAGGTAGATTTTGGCCCGTAACGTACGGCGGCGTAGTGTATTTCTCACGGCGGAATCGAAATACGCGATTAGGGGGCGTGAAGCATTTAAATTAGGCGCGTCCCCGCTGCGATCGAACTGCGCATGCTCCGTTCAGAAATTTCCCACCGTGCATTGCGCGAACTAACGTCGATACGTCATTTGTTGTTTGAGTAGCGTCGTTTACGTACATTACTATTCCCGGACGACTTACGTAAAAAATAAAAACAACCGTTGAAATTTGACGCGGGAACGACGGCCATACTTAACATGGGCTGTCTAAAACTAGACCAAATAAAAGCTGGAATAACTTTATGCAGCAAAAAGATGACTACAGATGCCGTCAGAGATTGCGAAGGACGATCGTAACTTCGTGGATCGTCGGAAAAAGCTCATTTGCATACCCCGACGCAGAAAACGACGGGAACTCCACCCAGCGGCCGCAAAATGATCGCAGCGTAGATCCGAAGGTGTACGAACACGTAAGCCAGTCGGATTGAAGCCTGAAGCCGTCGTATCATGGTTTGAGGATTCAGACTAATGATACGACGCGCGTAATTTGAAAGTACTCCGGTCTAACGCGAGATACACCGGAGTAAGGGCCCTGTGAATCTGGCCCGTTGTTTTTACAATTTGAGTTCATGTGTATTTTTCCTATACTGATGAGTTTTTTTTTTATGTCACGGCCAGAATTACTTTTTACGACTCCTATATATCTATGCCTACATACTTTTTTGATGTTGTGATACATTAAATACTGTATTTATTGGCGTATAACACTCACTTTTTTACCCTGAAAATAGAAGGTAAATTGTGCCTGCGTGTTATACGCAGGGGGCTGTGGAAAGGTTTTTTTCCTGAAACTTCCCTCTTAAAGTTAGGGTGCGTGTTATACGCCTGTGCTTGTTATACGCCGATAAATACGGTAAATACCACATTTTATAGAAATTGATACTTGTTTCTAATATAATCTCACTGCTAAAAAAAAAAACCTTGAGGGATCTTCCATTTAATTCTTGTTACCGACCTTTTGCTCGTTTACTGATGATGTTTCTGCTTTATCCTCATCTTTCATATCTACTACTGGACCATAGGCACGCACAGGGTGTGCCAGGTGTGCCCAGGCACACCCTAATCACCCTGTGCAGCACAGATTCCCTCTACTGCCCTGGCTCCCATCTTTCCCCCTGCAGCGCTGCCAGCTTCCCTCCTCTCCTATCGGCTGTTGCTTCTAGGATGTTTTAGGAGTGAGTAAGGGGCCAGTAAATATGTAATTTACCGGCCCCTTCCCTTTCTGAATGAACACTGTGAGCAATCGGTAGTGTGTGTTTGGGCTTTGGGGTGCACACCCTAATACAATAGGCTGCGCACACCTATGCACTGGACCTTGCTTGCTTACCTCTATAGGACCGCAACTTGGTACTAACATGCAGCAAAACTCATCTCCACCATCGGGAGCTCTGGTGAACACCAGTTAGTGCTTAGGCCATGGGTGCTCAACCTGTGGCCCTCCAGCTGTTGCAAAACTACAAGTCCCATGAGGCATTGCAAGGCGGACAGTTACAAGCATGACACCCAGAGGCATGATGGGACAATGGAGAGACTCATACACCAGGCACACGACACACACGACAAGTTTTATCAAACATGGGCCTGCTGGATCCACTATAGGGACTCCTTGGGTCAGGGAACCCCACCCGCTATCCCTCCGCCACGCAGTGCCCCCTGTTAAGCGGTCTAGATCATGGTCTGTCACACACCCTGGCAGTGTCGTCCCTATCCCTCTCCCTTGTCCTATAGACTGGATCCCCAATGTCCCTAATGGGGTACGATTCTCCCGACATAGGAGCCATCCCTGCAGTCCTTGGTCGCCGAGCACGCCGAGGTCTGCGGGTCTCCTCCCCCACCCACAGATTGATCCCGGTAGGGGTGGGTGGGATGGGGAGTGATTCATGTGGGCTCCGGCCTGCTTCACTATCGCCACCTCCCCTAGAGGTGAAAGGGAGGGGGGGCCTACCCTCATTACTTGTTGTCATACTCTCTGTATTGCTTTAACCTCCCTGGCGTTATGATTCTGTCTGGAATTTTGTACCAAAAGCGTTGCAATTGTTTTGCAAGGAAATGTGGTGTTATGTATTATAGGCCTGCAATTCTTAGTAAGTACTTACTTAAACCTGACCAAACAAGACTCTAGTAGACATCCCAGATGTGATAAAAGATGAAACACAAAATCATGAATTATAATCTAATAACTAATATTATTTTATTTAATACTGTAATAAAGAATAATGAATTTAGTCAAATAAAGAAAATTCAATATACATCTTGAGTGTGATACACTTTGAAGCAGGGGACTGCACAAAGTCCGACATCGCAGTCAGGACAATAGTATCTTGTCTCTTTTCGGACTTTTTTCCCCTTGCTATCTCTTTTTGAGCAGCACACTACGCACATTCTGGCAGGTGCTGCCTTTTTTGCAGTTGGTGGGATATAACCCAAAAAATGGCGACCCGTCAGACGCTCTGGATTCACCACATCAACAGCCCGACGTCCTGGTCTGTTTGCAGATACAGATGGCACCTGGTGGTTGACGAAAATCAGCTCAGCCACCTTCCAGATGAAGTCAGAGTGGACAAGAGGCTTGGCACTATATGCCCTGTGCAGGATGTAGGCGTTCCAAAGGCATTGTTCCAGAAGATGCCGGAATATTTTTTTGTAATATTTTTTCTGTTGTTTCCGCATAGCGGGGTAGTATGTCATAGCCTGATCGGCTCTATCGACTCCTCCCATTGAGCTGTTATAGTCGACCACGACTTGGGGCTTCAGCACGTATTTTCCACCTTTTGTGTGGACCATGGCAGTGGAGGTATTGTGGACAGTGCTCATGAGGCACACGTCCTTTTTGTCTCGCCATCGCATTGCCATGATCTTACCCTTTTGCCAGGCAACAATTTCTCCGATTTTTAATTTTCTCTTCCCAAATGCAGATGGCATTTCACGGCGGTTAGGCCTAACGGTACCATAGGCATCAGTCTTATTCTGTATCAGGACTTCATATAGTTCCGGAGATGTATAGAAATTATCGGTGATCACACAGTACCCCTGGTTCAGCAATGGCTCCAGTAGTGTAAGCACAGATGATGTGGCCATCCCATAGCCGCTGTACCTGGGGTTGAACTTTGTGCCTTTCCCAGTATAAATGACGGAGTTCCATATATACCCAGTGGATGCCTCGCAGAGCATAAATGACTTGATGCCAAACCGCGCTCTTTTTGAAGCGATGTACTGAATCCAACTCAGGCGACCCTTGTAGGCCATCAAGCTCTCATCCACACAGACATCCCTATCTGGCACATAGGTCCGCTGGAAATTACCAACAATAATTTGGCATACCTCCCATATTTTTTTGAGTTTGGGCGCAGGATGCGTGGCCTCATCGAACTCTTCATTGTTGGTGAAGTGGAAGTTCTTCATGATGAGAGAGAAACGGCATTCTGACATCACAGTGCCAAAAAATGGAGTGGCCAATAATTTGTTGGTGGTCCAGTACCACTTCTGGAGCGGTTTCCCCACCACGCCCTGCAGAATAATGAGCCCCAAAAACTGCCAGATGTCCTCTCTGGTCACTGGTTCCCATTTTCTGCTGCGGGAAAATTTGGCATGCGGCGTAGCGGATTGCTGCTCCTGGTAGCGGTTTGTCTCCGTTACAATTTTTTCTATGACATCCTCTGTAACAAATAATTTTAGGTAGGCCAGAGGGTTGTCCTGCTCCACATTTACCTTCAGCCCTGGTGATCCGGTAAACGGAAATCTTGGGGGCGCAACCTGGTCCGTATCGGCAATAGGGCACCAAGTGCGCACATTACTGAGGCTAAGTGCAGGTTCTTCGCCTTCATCACTTGACAGATCAGTGTCAGTGTCGAGTCAGATGACAAATCCCACGACTCACTTTCACTCTGTTCGGCGAGCATCTCTGCACCATTGTCGCTGTCACTCAGCTGCTCCAAAAGCGCTTTTTGTGAAAAGTGGCGCTTTTTTGATGTCATTTTTTTTTATTAGATCACTATGGGGAAGGCAAGGGCACTGTCAAGTGAGTAGTGTTGTAACTACTAGTGAGTACTAGTGAGTAGTCAAGTGAGTAGTGTTGTAACTACTAAAGGTGATAATCTGAGGGGATTGCACTGTATTGCACTGTATCACCTCTTGTGTAACTTTTTTTTTAAATTCCCGCCTAGTTCCGCACCCGTGCGTCGCTACGTCGCAGAGAGCGGAACAAGGAAGTGTCAGATCGAGCGAACACAGCGTCGCGGGATCGCGGGATAAGGTAAGGCACTCGCTGTGCGCTCTGCAGCTCACCCCGTGTCTGACACGGGATCAACAATGTTAGCAGCAAATTTTTACCCCGTGTCAGACACGGGAAAACCACCAGGAAGGTTAATGGGCCTCATATGTTTTATTCCACTGTTTAGGCTGTAGACTTTTTCTCCTGTATTAGTACCTGGTCAACTGTTCCTGGATGTTTTTCCGATACTGTATCATTTTCTGTACGCATTTCTGTATGTTTTCATAACATTTTTCAATAAAACTGTTTTGAAAAAAATAAATAAAAAATGATGGGACTTGTAGTACTGCAATAGCTGGAGGGCCACAGGTTGAGCACCCATGGCTTAGGCCCTGCACCTCAGGTGAGCCTGTGTCATCCACCAGGGTGACCTGCCTGTGTACTTATCCAGCGGGTCAGTGGGAGCCTCTCTACTGCTATAGCTACAGGTCTCCGAGCCCGACTGTGCCAGGCACTGAACACGCATTTTCACAGGTTATCCTATCTGGACAAAGTCATTACTTGAGGCAAATTGCTCTGTATTGGGCAGATACCAAAAATATGGAAATGACTCAAGAGAAGACATTTACATGAGTGAAATTCAAGTGTAGGCTGATTGATTTGCAGGAAGAGGATGTTACAAACATTTGTTAAAGGGGTGTTCCAGCCAAAATTGTGTTTATTAAAAGTCAGCAGCTACAAAAAGTGTAGCTGCTGGCTTTTAATAAACACTCACTTACCTGGTCCTGCGTTCCAGCGACGCGCCGACCGGGGCTCCGCTCCTCTCCCCCCCTCCCCAGCCGGCGTCTCCATCTCCACTGTGGGCACCCAGCCGTGACAGCCTTTGGCTTCACGGCCGGGCACCCACTGCGCATGCGCGAGCCGCACTGCGCATGCGCGCGCGGCGCGGCTCGCCGCTAATTGGAGAGGCGATCGCATGGGACCTGTCAGTGTCCCATGTGATCGCCTACAGGGAGGGGCTGCAATAAGGCGATTAAGCCTAATCGCCTTACCAGCCCCTCGGCGGAAGCAGGAAGTGGGACAGGAAGTCCCACTCCTACTGAAGCCCCCACTCCCCCCCCAAAAAAATTACATGCCAAATGTGGCATGTATGGGGGTGAGGAGTGGAACAAGAGGAAGTTCCAAATTTGGGTGGAACTCCTCTTTAATGCTGGTGTTTACAGTAAAAGTAGCAAGTTGCAAAACAGGGGTACTTTTTTACTCAAAATAAAAATGTGATTTGAAGCAAAAATTTTAATTATAAACTCCTTCAGAATTTTAGGCTTTAGCAGAAGTCTGAAGTGAACTTGCAGACTCTTCGTCCTACACGTGAACTTCTTTTGAAGTTATTTAAAAACGTACAAAGCTTTCTAAAAAAAAAAAAAGAAGAAGTAGTAGTAGAATCTCACACAACCTTTCCCAGATCACCTAATAAATCAATGTACTTCTTTGTCTCTGGCCAGATAAAATGAAGGGGAATGAGGTGAAGAAATAATTAGTGGGGGGACCATGCAGGAGAATCTGACAGAGAACAGAAAACAGCAGCTGAAGTATAACATTTTTCTGTCAGGCCCTCTGCCAGAACCGTCAGCCGCCACGTTCCAGGCCCTGGCAAGGAGGTTACAGGGTTACACGGAGATACCACTAATAATCTACAAGGTAAATATGGCTGAACCTTTCAGTAGATCCATCAGGACACAGATAAAGGTGTCATGGGCTTTGTCAAATACCAGGCCTTCCTCCCCACAATGGCCTGTCATCACTCGTCCATCACTTAGGACGGCTTACATGTTCATCTTCAATCTGGGCCAAGGAATGCAGGAGAGTTAAGGACTGGAATTGGGTTCTAATTGGTTTACAAAATCAACTTCAAATAGCCAAAAAGGGTTTATAGCATCAGAGGATTTCTAGTTTACTTTGCAATACTAAATAGGGGAAAGGATTGGTATTCGGTAAAAAGTGGGGAGTGGGAATCAAACTTTGGATCAGCCTGTGCGAAATATATCTCATTGTCCAGAATACTTTGCTTGTGATGCTCCTTCCAGCATGTCCAGGAAAGTCTCATGGTAGCCATACATTAAGCAGAACTTATACCCCCTTATATCAAGTGTCCCTATCAGAGTCACCCCTTATATCAGGGGACTTCATCTGAGTCACCCCTTATATCAGGGGCCTTCATCTGAGTCACCCCTTATATCAGGGGCCTTCATCTGAGTCACCCCTTATATCAGGGGCCTTCATCTGAGTCACCCCTTATATCAGGGGCCTTCATCTGAGTCACCCCTTATATCAGGGGCCTTCATCTGAGTCACCCCTTATATCAGGGGCCTTCATCTGAGTCACCCCTTATATCAGGGGCCTTCATCTGAGTCACCCCTTATATCAGGGGCCTTCATCTGAGTCACCCCTTATATCAGGGGCCTTCATCTGAGTCACCCCTTATATCAGGGGCCTTCATCCGAGTCACCCCTTATATCAGGGGCCTTCATCCGAGTCACCCCTTATATCAGGGGCCTTCATCCGAGTTACCTCTTATATCAGGGGCCTTCATCTGAGTCACCTCTTATATCAGGGGTCTTCATCTGAATGCCCCCTTACATCAGGGTCCCCATCACATCCCCCTTTATATAGAGTGTCCCTATTAGAGTGCCCCCTTACATCAACTGTGTGCATCAGAGCACTCCCTTATATCAACTGCCCCTATCAGAGTGACTCCTTCATGGATCGTCCCCATCAGGGTCCCCCTTACATCAATTGCCTCCATCAGAGTGCCCCTTACATCAATTGCCCCCATCAGAGTGCCCCTTACATCAATTGCCCCCATCAGAGTGCCCCTTACATCAATTGCCCCCATCAGAGTGCCCCTTACATCAATTGCCCCCCATCAAAGTGCCCCTTACATCAATTGCCCCCATCAGAGTGCCCCTTACATCAATTGCCCCCATCAGAGTGCCCCTTACATCAATTGCCCTCATCAGAGTGCCCCCTTACACGAATTGTCCCTATCAGAGTGCCCCCTTATATGGATTGCCCCCCCATCAGAGTGCCTTTTACATGTATTGCCTCCATTAGAGTACCCCCTTACGTCAATTGCCCCCCCCTTACACGGATTTCCCCACCAGAATACACCTTACATAAATTGCCCCCATCAACTGCCTAAATCAGAGTACCCCTTTACACCAATTGCCCCCATTAAAGGGCCTCTTACATGGATTTTCCCCATCAGAGTGCCCCCTTACATTAACTGTTTTTCCCCATAAGAAATAATGGAAACTCAAATGAGCACTCCCTTATATCAACTGCCCCTATCAGAGTGACTCCTACATGGATCAACCCCATCAGGGTCCCCCTTACATCAATTGCCTCCATCAGAGTGCCCCTTACATCAATTGCCCCCATCAGAGTGTCCCTTACATCAATTGCCCCCATCAGAGTGCCCCTTACATCAATTTCCCCCATCAGAGTGCCCCTTACATCAATTTCCCCCATCAGAGTGCTCCTTACATCAATTGCCCCCATCAGAGTGCCCCTTACATCAATTGCCCCCATCAGAGTGCCCCTTACATCAATTGCCCCCCATCAGAGTGCCATAAGAGTGCCCCCTTACATGGATCGTCCCTATCAGAGTGCCCCCTTAGAACAACCCCCCCCCAATCAGAGTGCCTTTTACATGTTTTGTCTCCATTAGAGTACCCCCTTACATCAATTGCCCCCCCAGAATACCCCTTAGATGAATTGCTCCCATCAAAGTGCCTCTTACATCAACTGTCTGCATCAGAGTACCCCCTTACACCAATTGCCCCTATTAGAGTGCCTTTTACATGGATTGCCCCCATTGGAGTACCTCTTACGTGGATTTTCCCCATCAGAGTGCCCCCTTACATTAACCGTTTTCCCCATAAGAAATAACGGAAACTCAAATCATTGGCTCCACAACCAATTATTCAGAAATCCTTCAGTTTATAGTCCATATAAAAAGGAGGAAAATCCAGCAGGAGCTCCAGAGTCTAAAAGAGAAGAGAGGCGCCTCTAAGTGTAGCAATATGGTTACATTTAATGAAGGTACAACATTTAGCAACTCACATGCCTGATGAATAAAAGAGGCACATCTAAGTATGGAGGCATCCGGAGAAAAGCTGTCCACATAGATCAGGGGTGTCAAACTCAATTTCATCGGGGGCCGCATTAACATTATGATTGCCCTCAAAAGGGCTGATTGTATCTGTAAGTTTAGATGTCCAGCGCATCCCCTCCCCTTTCATTAGATGTCAACAGACACCCCACCATCAGAAGTTGAGTCCCCCCACTCTCCCTTACATCACAGTGAATCCCCTTTCCTTATGCTGCTGCTGGGAAGAAGCTGGATGTATTGCTTGAAAGCAGAAAGTAAGGGTCTGGGAGAGGACCAGAGGAGGGCTGGAGCTCTCCTGCAGCTAGAGAAGAGGTACGAGGGCTATATGAAATGGCCCGGAGGGCCAGATTCGGCCCGTGGGCATTGTGTTTGACACCTGTGACATAGACCATCCCCCACACTGCTGGCTCTCATCGATATCAGTCTGCAATCGAGACCGGGAAGACTACCCTGCAGTAGAGAAATCTGAAAGCGAGGCTTGAACCGCTTGTGGAGCGCAGTGTGAAAGAGATGACGTCAATGGCAGTGCGGATAACGGTCTATGTGGACAGCTTTACCCCGGATGTCTGCATACTTAGATGTGTATTTTTGAGTTTCTAAATGTCGTCCCTTCATTAAATGTAACCATATTGCTACACTTAGAGGCGCCTCTCTTCTCTTTTATACTCATGTGACATGACGCTACTTGTATATCAAGACATCGCTTGTTCAAAATTTGTCGAAATGTATTAAAATATTTTGCTTGTCTTGCAAAACGCTCTCAAATCAAGGTTTTGCTGTATATACAATTCCAGACAATACAACAGATGCCTCTCCTTCAGCTCCACTTTGTGTGTCTGCCTGGGCGCTAATCCTGGTAGTAAAACCGGATTTTCTCTTCCAGCAATTTTGGAATTTATAAGGTTTCAGGTGATCATAGTAAAACTCTTGCCGAAACTTCTGCAATGATTCACAAACAGGTAGATCTGGTTCCTGGAAGAGTGCGGATCGCTCTCTCATTATCTGTTGGATTGGATCCAATGTCAATGAGGAAAAACCTTTTCTTACAACTCAGATTTCCAAGGTTAAAAAAAAAGAAAAAAAAAAAGAAAAAATTTGACAGCAGGAACTCCCTCCTCTTGTAATCATTGTACTCTGCCAGGATCTCTCTGGAGCTGAACAGCGACAATAAAACAAACCTGTCCGGGGCCATTGATATTTAAATATTCACGTGTTACGACTTGTAGCCAACATTAAAAGATGGCTGCAGGATTATCCAATCACATGGTGTTGTTCGTGATCAACAGCGGGCGAGCTGCCATACCTGAGCTACATAAACTAACATACGAGGCATACTAGTAGATGTGTGCGACTCGTTTCGTTACGAATCTAAATTCGGACTAAATTTTCATTATGTGGAGTCTTGGATGTAGTTAAATCTCCAAATCACAATAGTATCTTCAATGAATCCGAAATAAAATGATAACAAAAATAACAAATTCATTTGTATTCATTCGTTTGTGGATTTTGTAAGTGTAATAACCACTTGCCGACTCTCCCAATAACAGACACACTGCTGCAGGGTGGCCATTCTGTGCAGAATCACAAATGTGTGTGTGTGTGTATAATATATATACAGCCCTCAAAATTTCCACTCGCCTACTAGCATTTGGCGAGTGGATTTAAGCTGGGGGCGAGTGATGACAGGGCTGCATGACCAATCTCCCTCCAATCTGTGCTACACTTAGAGTCCCGATGAGATTGGCGGCCGAAGAGGAAAGGTGCACGCTCGGGAAAAGTAGTCTGGTGAGCCGCGCACAGGCAGAGCAGTACACAGGTGCTCTCCTTACAATTCTCATTAAGCCATGGGACCTAACAGTATGACCTCTCTGAGCCTGCCCCTCCCCCCCCCCCCCCCCCGACCAATGTAGCTGGAGAGCAGAAAGTAATAAATGAGATGGAGGATTGCGAAAATTACCACTCCGGTGCAGCGCTCACTGAAAGTTGCCCTGACATGAGAGCGGCAGCCTTCCAGTTTGTGCAGTTTTCTTCTCCTTATGCTCTATGTAAGTGACCAACAGTTCAGCCTGAGCACTGCGAACAGACTGGTCTCAATGTGTGCTGTGCTCCTCACTGCCAGCCTGAATAAAAGTGGGAAGTGGGGACATGCAAGCGTGGAGCCGCACACACAGGCTCCTGATGATGAGATAAATAGGAAAGGGAGAGAGGATGGATGGGAGTTGCAAAGGAGACAGCAAGAGAATGGGGAAAAGACCCAGTTCTAGTGCCCTGTTCCTCTGGTCTTCCCCCAGTGCCCTGTCCCTCTGGTCTTCCCCCAGTGCCCTGTCCCTCTGGTCTTCCCCCAGTGCCCTGTCCCTCTGGTCTTCCCCCCAGTGCCCTGTCCCTCTGGTCTTCCCCCCAGTGCCCTGTCCCTCTGGTCTTCCCCCAGTGCCCTGTCCCTCTGGTCTTCCCCCAGTGCCCTGTCCCTCTGGTCTTCCCCCAGTGCCCTGTCCCTCTGGTCTTCCCCCAGTGCCCTGTCCCTCTGGTTTTCCCCCAGTGCCCTGTCCATCTGGTCTTCCCCCTGTGCCCTGTCCCTCTGGTCTTCCCCCAGTGCCCTGTCCCTCTGGTCTTCCCCCAGTGCAATGTCCCTCTGGTCTTCCCCCAGTGCCCTGTCCCTCTGGTCTTCCCCCATGGCACTGTCCCTCTGGTCTTCCTCCAGTGCCCTGTCCCTCTGGTCTTCCCCTAGTGCCCTGTCCCTCTGGTCTTCCCCCAGTGCACTGTCCCTCTGGTCTTCCCCCAGTGCCCTGTCCCTCTGGTCTTCCCCCAGTGCCCTGTCCCTCTGGTCTTCCCCCAGTGCCCTGTCCCTCTGGTCTTCCCCCATGGCACTGTCCCTCTGGTCTTCCCCCATGGCACTGTCCCTCTGGTCTTCCCCCATGGCACTGTCCCTCTGGTCTTCCCCCATGGCACTGTCCCTCTGGTCTTCCCCCAGTGCCCTGTCCCTCTGGTCTTCCCCCAGTGCACTGTCCCTCTGGTCTGCCCCCAGTGCCCTTTACCATTTTGTTAAAGTTGTTGTTGGTATTTTTTAATTGTGTAACTTGATTCTGCATAAAACATTTAACAGTGTCATTCCATGGGATAATCTACGAGGGTGTTTATGGGTGCAACTAGGCGCAGGGCAGTGTATGAATTAGGTGGAGCAACTGGTGGCGAGTAACTCTTGAGTCCTGGTTAGTAGCTCAGGGCTTGAAATTTTGAGCCCTGATATATATATATATTTATTAAAGCTGGGCAATTTTGGCCCCCCAAAAATTCTGCGATATTTAAAACAAAAAAAAAACTCGATTCTTGATTCCAATATTTTTTTTTCTGATGGACACCGCGCCGGTCCTAATGAGCTGCGGGCAGGATTTTTTTTAGGCGAGGCCGCAGCTTTGGCCTAGTCCTGGTAAAAGGTCAGACTAGGCCAAAGCCACGGCCTTGCCTAAAAAATCCTGCCCGCAGCTCACCGCGATCCTGGGAAAAGGCAAATTCAGCCTAGTCCACGGAGCGCCGGCCCTATGGGAAAAAAAAATATTGATTTTGTCAAAATCTGAATTGATTTGACCTCCCAACTCGATCCAAGATTCAAATAGATTTTTTCCCCAGCCCTAATATATATATATATGTGTGTGTATGTATGTAATTCTGCACTTGCAGGTAGAGGGAAAATGCGAGCGCTGCTTCTGCTGTGATTTGTCACAGCAAAAGCTGATCAGTGGGTGTCAGGCCATAGATGATCTTCAGGCAGAAACACAGGACGGGGCTCTGCATGTGTAAACAATACAGAGCTTCGACCTGACAGGGAGGGAAAAGATGAATTCTGTGTTCCTGCAAAGCAGGGTTAAAAAATCCCTCTCTTCTCCTAGTAAAAACAGCACACATAGTATACACAAACACTGGCTAGGCACACATTTAACCCTTTGATTGCCCCTAGATTTTAATCCCTTCCCAGCCAATGTCATTAGTACAGTGACAGTGCATATTTTTAACACCGATCACTGTATTAGTCTCACTAGTTCCCACAAAATGTCAGTTAGTGTCAGATTGGCCGCCATAATATTACAGTCCTGCTATAAGTCACTGATCGCCGCCATTACTAGTATAAAATTATATATATATATATATATAAATTCCAGTATACATCCCATAGTTTGTAGACGTTATAACTTTTGCGTAAAGCAATCAGTATGGGCTTATTGGGATTTTTTTTTTACCAGAAGACATATTGGCCTAAATTGATGAAGGAATTCTTTTTTTTTTAAATATTTTTCTTGGATATGTTTTTTAGCATAAGGAAAACAATTATAATTTTTTTTTTTTTTGTTTATATCGCAAAAATCAAAAACCGCAGAGGTCATCAAATACCACCAAAAAAAAAAAAGCTCTTTTTGTGGGAAAAAAGGATATAGATTATATTTGGGTACAACGTCACAGGACTGGGCAACTGTCAGTTAAAGTGGAAGTAAACCCACCTACCATTTTCAGCCAAGGAAGCTGCCATCTTGGCCAATGTTTAATCTTCAACTGCCGTGGTGCTGCACATGTGATCGGTTATGACACCAGCCATTGGATGGTTTGACAGTTTGGTTGAGAGCACAACCAATGTGACAGTTGGCAATCCCGGCATGCCGGAAATTTAACTGCTTTTTGAAACTGTTAAATCGATAGGTTTACTTCCGCTTTAACATAACATATCAAGAAGGGGATTATCAGAGTTGATTTTCTAAAGTGCCACATCCAAATGAGAAATCAAAAAGAATAAAGGCAAAGCCCCCTAGTCGGACTTTAAAGGCACTGTGGTGTGTCAAATGTAGTTAGAGAAAACATAGTATTACAATATAATTTATTGAAGAAGTATCAGATAAAAGTTGATTACATGATCTATAACAAATACAAAAAATACAGAATAATGACATATAGTTCAACATATATTGCTGTGTGATGTGATGCCCTGTGTGGTCCCGACGTTTCAGGGAGACATAGTCCCTTTCTTCAGGGGTATTCCAGGGTTCACAGCTCTAAAAATGTATGGAAAATGATCAGGATAATCCTAATAATGTTGATGATGTTGTTATATAGATTAATACTGAAGTACTTACAGTGAACTGTATGGTACTTCAAGTCAGTAGATCATGTATTTAAAAGCATGGGTTTCCGGATGATCCGAGTCTGCTGGCCTGGCCACTGACGACAGAGCAGAATTGTGAACAGGGTGTGTTGTTGCCAGATATAAATATGCTGCTGGAGTCAGAGGACACTGGAGCCTAAAGTTGTAATGATGTGTGTTAATATTTATGGACATAGTTGTATTAATGAAATGTGAAATAAATTGTGTTTTATAACATTTTCTTGGAGGGATATGGTATGGCTTACCTAGTAAATGGCGATGGAGAGGCTCGTATTAGGCTGGAAGTGTACAAAAGTAATAATAAAAAGTAATGAGTAAATATGTACAATGTATGTAAGTAAAAATATCCATGTTATATTAATGTGGTTAAACCACATATAGTTAAATGTTATAGCAAAAAATGCTCAATAGATGGCGTTCAATGGGGATATTTAGATGTTATAGCAAAAAATGCTCAATAGATGGCGTTTAAAGGTTGAGTATTAAGGAGTTGATTAAAAAGGACATTTTTTCTTTTGTGTTCCTGTAAGTATGAAACTGAATGTATGTAGATAACCAAAACCAGCAGGGAAACTGATAATGTGGTAGCTGCGATTGATATGAAGAAAATAAAATAAAATAAAAAATAAAACATAACATAGTGCTGTTTCGCAAAAAAAACAAAAAACAAATAACATAAGTAAATAAAGAGTCCAATTAAGTCTCAAAATGGATACTGAATCTTCCAAAAAGTAAAACTCAGAATCGATCGGAAATCATTCACGGGAACACTTCCAGGCATAATGACATGGAACGTAGCGCCGACGGACGCGTTTCGTCAGACTTGACGTTGGGTGTTTTTCTTGGGTATAGCGCAGCACAGTGTTAATGTCAATGAAAAATAGATCATAGAGTGCTTGCAGCTTTCACTTGGTTTGCAATTTCTCCACGAGCACGGTTACTTTTTGTTTGTAAAAAAAAAAAAAGTAAAATAAAAAACCCAGTTTAGTGACTAATGTGTTCCAAGGCCGATGTGAAAGTGTTAGAAACATTGACAGGTACAGGTTGGAGCCAGCTCCTCGTTCACACTAGCTTCAGTTCCTGCTGTTTTCACACCCGATTGTAGCAGAAGATAAACATTGAACTGGTCACAACCACGTGCCATATCCTCCGATGACAGATACGTCTTGTAATTCTGATATACGTTTACAAGAAACTCCTGTAGCTAAAACTTCAGTTTATTGCTTAAATGAAACAAAAAGTTTATTTTTCGGTAGAGTTTGAGGGCCCGATGGTGTAAAGAATGGCAAGTAAGAGGGTAAAGGGGGCACACAGGCAATGTGGCTTACATTTGCCCCCCCTGATAAGGCAACTGAAAGCCATACCATTCAAGGAAGGCGGGACTGTCTAAGAAACCTTAGAAAGTACAGGATGGAAACTTGACAGCTTCTCCATAGAAAATATTTATTGAAGCATTACAGCAGCAACATCATCCAAAAATGCTGACGCGTTTTGGCCAGCAAAAAACTGTGTTTGAAAGACCGCTGCGCAAATACAGTGTGACAAAAAATATTGCAAAGATAACCATTTTATTCTCTGGGGTCTCTGTTAAAAAAATATATATATAATGGGCCAAATTCAGCAAGACTTGCGCTGGAGTAATTCGATATGCGCCGCGTAACTGTGATTATGCGCCGTCGTTTCTATGTGGCCGTACCCACCAAACTAGATGCGACAGAAAACGGGCCATTTCCGATCGGATTAACTTTCCGACGCCAGAGTATCGTCAGCGCTTAATTTCGCTTGGCGCATCAGTCGCGCCTATTGATTTCCCCTGCAAATATGCAAATGAGGGATTTTTCCCAATTCACGAACGGATTAGCACCATACGCTGGCTACATGCGCCGCGCGTATCTCGTCCGTCCGGCGCAAAGTTATTTCTACAAATAGCTGCTTTATCTTTACTCCAGACGGCCTCAGGTCAGCAGGAGAGCAGCTACAGCAGCGTTACCGACGATAAGAGCTAGCTGAGCACCCCCACTTGCAGGACAACACCTCTGTCCATGCTTGTCTGTCAACTTTTACAGCCTTGGAGGAAGACATCATAGGTCTCCATAGCCGAGATGACGGCTGACAGTTCCTGGCCTTTAGAGTTCAGCTTTCTCCTGTGTGTTTGCGGGGAACGGGAGCAGCCATCTCAGAACAAAAGTAACTTCACTGCGGGGAGGGGGAACAGGATATACTTTAGTGCCGGAATGGCGCATCTACGGGCGCATTTAAACGCCCAACGGAACGCATTGCGCTGACGTTTCCCGTGAAGTGGTGCCGACGGAAGTTGTGAGCATGCGCACAAGGGGGCGAGTGAAGCCTCACTTACTGCGCATGCTCCGTGGATGATGCGCTGAACGTAAGCCTCTGCGCTGGGCTCCGCCCATCATTTACATATGATCACACCCACTTCCACTTGCGTCGGGTTACGCCAGCGCATTATCGTTACTCTGGTGCAAGTTTACGCGCAAGTGCTATGTGAATAACAGTACTTGCGCCGAAAGTGTCAGCGGAGTAACGTAAATGAGAAACGTTACTCCAAAGTAAAGAAGCGCCCATCTACCTGAATCTGGCCCAATATATATATATATATATATATATATATATATATATATATATATATATATACACACACACACACACACACACACACACACTCAAGTATAAGCTGACTTTTTCAGCACATTTTGAATGCTGAAAAAGCCCCCCCCCCCCCGGCTTATATTCGGGTCTCCCGCTGTGTTAACTGTAGTCGGCAGCAGTTGCCAGGTGTACTGCGCATGCGCGAGCACATCCACGAGAACGTCTTTCTTGGTGTGTGATGGGGGATTATCGTGCGTTAAACGAAGGATGCCCTTGAGCAAGTGCAGTACACCCGGTTGGAGAATTTGGAACTTTTAACAGAAAACCTGCAACAAGGTACATGAGGCTGCAGATGGGCACTGATGAGACAGGTGGGCACAGTGAAGCTGCAAATGGGAAAAGTGAGTGTAGCGGAGTACAATATTAAACTCCACGATCTCCGCTGGTAACTAGGGTAAATCCACAGTCAGCATTGACAAGTAAGGCAATGTCCCAAATCTCCCCAGTAACCGGACAACACACAGCTCTGAGAGTCAACTGACTTTTTATTCACAGGCTTCCATATTTATAGAATTCCCCATGCAAGGGGTTTCCAAACAGCCAAATAGATTTAACAGGGGTAATACAGGGAGGACCAGATGGGGAACTTAACAGTTTGGATAATTCTCCCATCAGGCATTGCTGCATGAGGGAAAAGTCGGTTGAGAGCTGGGGTCTGGGGTTATGTGTTGTGGGAGTTTGGTTTAAAACTGCCGAACACCGATTGGGCAACATAAAACTAAGTACTTGAATGCTAGTGGCTTACGGCTGCCAGCATACCAATTACTATGCCCACATAAGACCCAGCAGAATACAGACAACCTTTTGACATGTAACGTCCAGCGTTCCAGAAGTGGCTAGGTTTGCCACAATGCTCCCCCAGAACCAAGCCGGCATACACAGTCTGATCCCAACGGATCGGCTTGGGGATGTCCGGGGGTGTAATTTCACAGATCACTTTTCAAGTTCAGTTTGTCTAGATAACCCGTCGGCGTTACCGTTTTGCTTCCCTGGTCGGTAGTGGATTGTAAAGTCAAACGGCTGCAGCGCCAAACTCCAGCGCAGCAGCCGGGCATTGTCTCCCGCCACACGGTTTAGCCACACCAACGGGTTGTGATCTGTGAGTAGCGAAAAAGGTTGTCCATACAAATACGGCTGCAACTTTTTGAGGGCCCACACCACGGCCAGGCATTCCTTCTCAATGGCGGCGAAGCTTACTTCTCGTGGCAATAACTTTCGGCTCAGGTAAGCTACGGGGTGTTCTCCTCCATCGGCTCCCACTTGGCTCAGCACTGCTCCCAATCCAAACATTGAAGCGTCTGTGTGGACAAGAAATCTTTTAGTTGGATCAGGAGCAGCAAGTACAGGGGCATTAGTTAGAGCAGTCTTTAGTTGTTGGAATGCCTGATCACACTCTGGGGCCCAAACAACCTGTCGGGGCAGGTTCTTGCGTGTCAAGTCAGTCAAGGGTTTGGCCAGGGCACTATAATTGGGTACGAATTTTCTATAGTACCCCGCAGTACCTAGAAACGCTAGCACTTGGGTTTTCGTCCTGGGGGTGGGCCATTTAGCTATGGCTTCAACTTTAGCTGGTTCGGGTCTCTGTCGCCCGCTCCCCACCCGGTGGCCCAAGTACTGCACTTCGGCCATCCCTATATGACACTTGCTGGGTTTCAGTGTTAACCCTGCCTCTCCAATACGATCTAGAATGGCCCCTATGTGTTGTAGGTGCTCTGCCCAGGTCTGGCTAAATATGGCGATGTCGTCTAAATAGGCACATGCGTATTCCTGGAATCCGTCCAATAACCGATCGACCATCCGCTGAAAAGTTGCCGGAGCGTTCTTCATCCCGAATGGCATGACCCGAAATTGATACAGGCCAAACGGGGTGACAAACGCCGACTTGGGGATGGCCTCCTCGGCCAGTGGAATCTGCCAGTATCCCTTACATAAGTCTATGGTAGTGAGATACTGGCCCCGTGCCATCTTATCCAGCAGCTCGTCTATCCGGGGCATCGGATAGGCATCAGACACCGTTTTGTCATTTAGCCTCCGGTAGTCGACACAGAAACGTGTCGTGCCATCCTTCTTTGGTACCAGCACTACTGGCGATGCCCAGGGGCTATCGGAAGGTTCGATAACCCCCAGCTGCAACATCTCGTCAATCTCAGTCTTCATATGCGTCCTGACTGCTTCAGGGACACGATATGGGGTTTGCCGCATAGGTAGCTGTCCCGGGGTCTCGACTCGGTGAGTGGCCAGCGGAGTGTACCCAGGTAAATTGGAGAAGGTAGCCCCTTTAGCTACAATCAGCTCTTGTACCTGGGCACGCTCCTGAGGGCTTAGCCGCTCCCCCAGCTGAACCCCCTTGGAGGGCTCCGTCTGTCCCTCCTGTTCTAAGAGGTCAGGTAGTGGCAGATTCTCCTGATCCTCCGAGGCGGAAGCGCATATGGCGGCCACATCCTCTATCCTCTCATGGTATGGTTTGAGCATATTCACGTGGAACATGCGTCTCTCCCCTACCCCTGAGCAGGGGCCAATCACATAGGTGGTGTCACATCTCTGTTCCACCACCTGGTATGGGCCTTGCCAGATGGCCTGCAGCTTGTCTGTGCGGACCGGTTTTAAAATCAAAACCTTTTGTCCCACCTGAAAGCTGCGGTCTCTGGCTCCCCTATCGTACCAGCGGCGCTGACGTTGTTGGGCCGCCCGGAGGTTGGTGCGCACAGCCTGGGTTAGCGCCTCCAGACGGTCCCTGAACTCCAGTACGTAGGATACAATAGGGGTTCCGTCTGGGCTACTCTCCCCCTCCCAATGCTCTCTAATTAGGTCTAGTGGCCCTCGCACCCTTCTCCCAAACAGTAATTCAAAAGGGGAAAACCCTGTTGACTCTTGGGGTACCTCTCTATAAGCGAAGAGCAGATGGGGTAGAAAGCGCTCCCAGTCTTTATGAGCCTCTCCAAATGTACGGAGCATCTGCTTCAGCGTACCATTAAACCTTTCGCATAGACCATTGGACTGGGGGTGGTACGCCGAATTTACTATTGGCTTAATGCCACATATCTTCCATAGTTGTTGGGTTACCTCGGCGGTGAACTGGGTGCCTCTATCGGATATGATTTCTTGGGGAAACCCCACCCTGGAAAATATTTTCATTAAGGCCTCTGCCACAGTTTCGGCATGAATGTTGGTGAGGGCTATAGCCTCGGGGTACCGGGTGGCATAGTCCACTACAGTTAAAATATATCTTTTCCCGGAGGGACTGGGTTTTGGTAAGGGCCCCACTATATCTACGGCCACCCTACTGAAGGGTTCTTCAATAATGGGAAGAGGACATAACTTGGCTTTGTGGCGGTCACCTCGCTTGCCTACTCGCTGGCAAATGTCACAGGAGGTGCAGTATTGCCTCACATCCTTGGAGATCCCTGGCCAGAAGAAAGCATGGGTCAACCTGTATCGGGTACGTGTCATCCCCAGATGCCCAGACAGGGGAATGTCGTGGGCAATCCGAAGCAGTTCTTGCCTATACTTCTGGGGAACCACTAACTGTTTAGTCGTTACTGTGGCCGACCCTCCCACTCCTCTTTCAGCAATGCGGTAAAGTAGCCCTTTCTCCCAGGTGTACCGCTCCCCCTCTAGCCCAGCCTGGTCAGCGTGTACCCTGTCCCTGTATACCTGTAGCGTGGGGTCTGACCTCACCTCGGCCTCAAACTTAGTCGGGGTATCCCAGGACATACGTGTCGTGTGGGGGTCATGGTCTCTTACCGGAGCTTCAGAGTGTGTCGGTGGAACCGTGGTGCGAGCCTGTTGTCGTGTGGTCACTGGATGGGCTTCCTGGTATGGGGCCTGGGGTACAAAAGCAGAGGTCATCTGGCCCAAGTCATTTCCCAGCATAACATCTGCTGGTAAATTTTGCATGAGGCCCACTTCTACCGTCCCCCCTCCCACACCCCAATCCAAATGTACTTTGGCAATGGGTAGTCGGTACACTGCTCCCCCTGCCACTCGTACTGCCACTGATCCGCCAGTGTGTGCCGAGTCAGGGACCAAATGGGGTGCTATCAAGGTTAAAGTAGCTCCTGAATCCCGAAGTCCCTGGACTTCTTTCCCCTCCAAGGTCACTGGCTGTCGATGATGCTGCCGGTTATCCGTGGCTCGGACTGTCATCACCTCATGCAAGATTCCCAGGGGTTCTTCCGTTGGAATGCTCAACATCTCTTGAGTGGCCGGCTCCCGTTGATAATGATGGGCAGCAGCCCTTGGTGCCGGGTTCGGTCGGCCTTGGTTCCAGGCGGGTCTGCCCCGGTTTTGGGTGCACTCGCGTGCCATATGTCCCCACTGTTTGCAGGTGTGGCATTGGATGTTGGCACGTCCGTTATATCTGGAGGGTGGTGGTAAAGTCCCTTGGGATTGATGAAAAGGGGAGGCTGTGAGACCGGGGGGTGGTAGAGTACTGGGTGGTCCCGCGGGTCGAGGATAACTCTTGGTTAGGGGCCCATGATGTCTCCTTGCATCAAAATGCTGATCCGCTAATCGAGCCGCTTCGGTTAGGGTGAGAGGTTTCCTGTCTCACACCCATTCTTGTGCCTCTGGGGACAAACCGTTGAAGAATTGCTCCAACAGCATTAACTGTCTCAATTCCTCCATAGTAGTGGCTTGGCTGGCTTGTATCCACCCTTGGGAAGCTTGGTCCAGCTTGTGTGCCCATTCAGCATGTGAATCCTTCTCTGGTTTGCGTAGGTTTCTAAACTTGCGCCGGTATGCCTCTGGAGTAATGGCATATCTCTCTAATATCGCTCGCTTCACTTTATCATAATCCTTGCTGTCCTCACTGGGTACAGCGCGATATGCTTCTGCTGCCCGACCTGCCAGCTTGCCTGCTAGCAATGGGACCCATACAGTCCGTTCCAAGTCATGTAAATCACACAGTCTCTCAAAATCCTGTAAATACCCATCAATCTCATCCTTCTCCTCGCAAAACATTTTAAAGGCATGATAGGGAATTTGGGGTTTTACCTGGTTGTAGAGTGACCCAGTAGTGGATTCTGCTTGAGATTGTGTATACTGCGGACTGTGTGCCATCACGTACTCCTGCACATTCGCCATTACCATGTGCAGCATGGCATCTGATATAGGCTGTGGCAAAAATTCCAGCCTGGTCCTCATTTCTCTCTGGTAGAGGGTTTCTTCCATGGCTGCTGGTGGTGTAGCGATGCGGGCTCTGTCTCCCTCCATCAGCTCGGCAGTTAGTACAGCTTTGGATTTGTTGCTGGCTACCTTACCCCTGGCTTCTAGCAGTTCCTTTAATGTCTGCCGCTTTAGCCTAGAATAATCCGTCTCCATTTACATCGGTAGTTCACATTGCACGAATTGCGCTTATTGGCTGTAAGGTTGGATCCCGTCGCTTGCCACCAAATGTAGCGGAGTACAATATTAAACTCCACGATCTCCGCTGGTAACTAGGGTAAATCCACAGTCAGCATTGACAAGTAAGGCAATGTCCCAAATCTCCCCAGTAACCGGACAACACACAGCTCTGAGAGTCAACTGACTTTTTATTCACAGGCTTCCATATTTATAGAATTCCCCATGCAAGGGGTTTCCAAACAGCCAAATAGATTTAACAGGGGTAATACAGGGAGGACCAGATGGGGAACTTAACAGTTTGGATAATTCTCCCATCAGGCATTGCTGCATGAGGGAAAAGTCGGTTGAGAGCTGGGGTCTGGGGTTATGTGTTGTGGGAGTTTGGTTTAAAACTGCCGAACACCGATTGGGCAACATAAAACTAAGTACTTGAATGCTAGTGGCTTACGGCTGCCAGCATACCAATTACTATGCCCACATAAGACCCAGCAGAATACAGACAACCTTTTGACATGTAACGTCCAGCGTTCCAGAAGTGGCTAGGTTTGCCACAGTGAGGCTGCAGATGGGCACAGCTGACCCTCTTTTTCACTTACAGTAGCTGCTGCATTTCCCACCCTAGGCCGATACTCGAGGCAATACGGTTTCCCATTTTTTTGTGGTAAAATTAGGTGCCTCGGCTTATATTCATGTCGGCTTATACTCGAGTATATAAGTGGTTAGTGCGAGCAACGTGGTTAACGAGCGTCTCGCAATATGAGCACTGTATTTTGAAAAATCCTAACTTGGTTTGCAAGTGTTGTCTCGCAAAACGAGCAGGATTCAGGTCAAAGCGGTGTACAGTACTGCGTCTGGTCTGAGGTGGGGGGGGCTCCGGAACCGAGCGGCACTGCTCGTAGCCGATTGGCGCATTTCTGAAATACTACGTTCCAGAGCCTTTCCATGGTTTGCTGAGGTCAGCCGAGCTGTCCTCGGGCCCTTCCAGCTGTTTACGAGGCTCTACACCACCCCCCCCCCCCGCCGCCTCTGACTGCAGGCGGTGTTGCATGCCATTGAAGTCAATGTGGAACAAATTATTTTAGTTTCCATTGACTTTGATGGAGAAACTCGCTTTGATATGCAAGTACATTGGTTTGCGTGCATTCTCCTGAAACAAATTATGCTCGTAATCTGAGGTGCCACTGTAATTTTCTAGCAAAAATAAAAAAATACTGAATTTAACTTGTAAGCAACAAGTGTCAGAAACAGGCCTGGTTGGGCAGCACAGTGGCGTAGCGGTTTGCACTTTCACCTAGCAGCAAAAAGGGTTGCTGGCTCAAATCCTGACCTTGACGCTACCTGCCTGGAGTTTGCATGTTCTCCCTGTGCCTCTGGGTTTTCTGGTTTCCTCCTACACTCTAAAGACATGCTGTGAGGTTAATCAGATCGGCTCAGATTCACAAAGCACTTACGCCGACGTAACTCACCTTTTCCCGGCGTAGCATAAATATGCGCCCGGCGTATGTGTGCGCCAGAGTCACAAACCAAGATACGCCTAAAAATAGGCCATCCTACCCCGACGTATCTTACTTACGCCGGTGTGGCGTAGGCGCAAATATGGTCTGGACGTATGTTGCTTCTCCCATTGATTAGACATTCACATATGCAAATGAGAGAAATAAGGCGATTCACGAACGTACTTGCGCCCGGCGCATGATATACGCGGTTTGCATAAGTTTTACGTCTGGCGTAAAGTTATTCCCCATAGATGAGGCGCAACCCATGCAAAGGTATGGAGCAGGGAACACAAGCCTACGTATTGTACGTTGGACGTCTGTGAATATGGGCCGACGTGGGTCTGGCTGGGCGTAGGTTATGTTAACGGCGTATCTTAGGCAGTTGTTCCGACGTGGTTGTGAGCATGCACACGGGGATATGTCCACGTCTCGACGCATGCACAGTTCGTTTTCAGTACTTGTATGGCGCCCGGCCCATCATTTGCATAGGGTCACGCTTTATTAGCATGGATCACGCCCACTTCCAGCTACGCTGGCTTACGCCTACGAAATATACGCTACGCTGGCGCAGAGTTGGGAGCATTTGCTTTGTGAATTCTATGCTTACCTCTCTGCGATGCGTCGGCGTAGCGTAAAAGAGATACGCTACGGCGGCATAAATGTGCGCCGATGTCTGTGAATCCGGGCCATCCTGTCTAAATTGGCCCTAGTATATGTGTGTTAGGGACCTGTAAGCGTCTTGAGGGTAGGGACTGATGTGAATGTACAATGTATATGTAAAGTGCTGTGTAAATTGATGACGCTATGTAAGTACTGTATGTACTCGAGGAGGGCTCGACAAATCCCGGTCGGCAGGTCGACTAGAAATAGTGTCCTGGCGACTTTTTTTTGTGAGCTGGCGCCATCTGGTGGTGAGCCGTTGGTATTACAAGTTAAGCATTACAAGTTAAACAGCAATTCTAATGTCATTTTTCACTATTTTCACTGCCATCTTCTTCCCTCTAATAAGAACCCACAAACATTATATATATTTTTTATCCTAACACCCTAGAGAATAAAATGGCGATCGTTGCAATACTTTCTGTCACACCGTATTTGCGCAGCGGTCTTACAAGCACACTTTTTTGTGAAAAAAATTACACTTTTTTTTTTAATTAAAAAATAAGACAACAGTAAAGTTATCCCCATTTTTTTTAATATTAAGAAAGATGATGTTACCCCCGAGTAAATTAATACCCAACATGTCACGCTTCAAAATTGCGTCCGCTCGTGGAATGCCGACAAACTTACCCTTTAAAATCTTCATAGGCGACGTTTAAAAAAAATCTACAGGTTGCATGTTTTGAGTTAGAGGAGGTCTAGGGCTAGAATTATTGCTCTCGCTCTACCGATCACATGTGTGGTTTGAACACCGTTTACATATGCGGGCACTGCTCACGTATGTGTTCGCTTCTGCGCGCAAGCTTGTTGGGACGGGGTGCGTTTTCTGGCTCCTAACTTTTTTAGCTGGCTCCTAGATTCCAAGCAAATTTGTCAAACCCTGTACTCGAGTATAAGCTGAGTTTTTCAGCACAGCTAGCCCCAAGGCTAGAACAACGATACACAAAAACAGTGACTCCAATATTATGTGAAAAACGTCCGTGTTCATGCAGAAGCAAACAGATCGCTATAAAAATGCATATTATAAAGTGCTGGTGCCGGGTGTTCAAAGTGCTTGTAGAAAAAGATCCCCGAAAATCGGGATCTTTCTTATCCCATACAGCGCAGCACAATTTATTTTATACACCGATTTTTCAAAGCCGGGCACCCCTTCCATAGACTCCCATGTTAAACTTAAGTCTAGTCATGGACACAGTGAGGCATGCAGATGGACACCCTAGGCCAGGGGTGTCCAAACTTTTTTCAAAGAGGGCCAGATTTGATGAAGTGAACATGCGTGAGGGCCGACCATTTTGCCTGACATTCTTTGAACCATTAAAATTCGGTCTAAGTGTGTTCGTCCGAGCACTAATACACGGCCCAACAAGAATTCTCTTGCTTTTGTGGCTGTGTGTGGTGAAGAGATGAGCTCGGGCGTGTTATTTGAATAAACTGGGGTAGATTCATGTAGATCAGCGGATCTTTTGATCCGCGTGATCTATCTTTTTTACGATCCGCCTGCGCCAGTTTTTGAGGCAAGTGCTGTATTCATTAAGCACTTGCCTCGTAAGTAGCCCTGGCGGATCGTAACTCCCCCGGCGGAATGCAAATTCCGCGGCTAGGGGGAGTTTACTATTTAAATCGCGCGCGCCCCCGCGCCGATCGTACTGCGCATGCGCCGCCGGCTAAATTTCCCAGCGTGCATTGCTTTAAATGACGTCGCAAGGACGTCATTGTTTTCGTCGTTAACGCTATTAACGTATGGCCGTATTCCCGAACGACTTACGTAAACGACGTAAAAAAAATTCAAAACTCGACGCGGGAACGACGGCCATACTTAACATAGGATCCGCCGCATTTACCCCGCATATAGCAGGGGTAACGATCCGCCGGAAAAAGCCGAACGCAAACGACGTAAAAAAAAAGCGACGGCCGGGCGTTCGGTTCTGAATCGGCGGTTCTCCTCATTTGCATATTCGTCGCGTAGAAAAAAAGAAGCGCCACCTAGCGGACGGCGGGAGAATGCAGCCTAAGAGCCGACAGTGTAACTCACTTACACCAGTCGGCTCTAAGGGAGATCTATGCGGAACCTGATTCGAAGAATCAGCCGCATAGATCCGAGCGTCGGATCTCTATGTGAATCTACCCCACTGTGTTTATCGGTGTATAACACGCACCTTCACTTTAAGAGGTAAGTTTCAGACAAAAAAAATAATAATATTTAAATGAAGAACTGTGAAGCAAAATAAGGGTCAGTGCCCATGAATGCAGCCTCACCATTGCCATAAATGCAGCCTCTGAATGCAGCCTCACCATTGCCATAAATGCAGCCTCTGAATGCAGCCTCACCATTGCCATGGATGCAGCCTCTGAATGCAGCCTCACCATTGCCATAAATGCAGCCTCTGAATGCAGCCTCACCATTGCCATGGATGCAGCCTCTGAATGCAGCCTCACCATTGCCATGAATGCAGCCTTACCATGGTATGAATGCAGCCTCTGAATGCAGCCTCACCATTGCCATGAATGCAGCCTCAATGTTGCCATGAATGCAACCTCACAAGTGAATGCAGCCTCACCATTGCCATTAGTGCAGCCTGATCAAACCGCAGCCTCGGATGGGACAGGGAGGGAGGTGGGACGAGCCCCAACAGATTGCATACAGGAGAATTTCCTGTTTACATGGCAGGCTCTTTAACACAAAGTCCCACCTCCTATGTGTCAGAGAAATATTTATACCATACTTAAAGCAGGATTCCACCCGCAATTTATTTTAATTTTTTTAAAAGTCAGCAGCTACTAATAGTGTAGCTGCTGACTTTTAATAAGGACACTTACCTTGTCCTACTTGCCCGCGCTGATGGCCCCCCCGATGCCGGTCCCATGATCGATCCAGGTCCCGCTCCGCCATTCACACTAGGGGAAACAGGCAGTGAAGCGCGAGTCTCACGCCGGCTTGTAAATGGGCGCGCTGCTCTCTGAGAACACACACAGTTCCCAGAAAGCAGCGTGCCCCATTCACAAGGAGAAGAAGCAGAAGAAAAGACACCACGGTGTGGAAGAGGCAGATTACGGACTTCCGCATAGCAACAGGTATTTCGGGTTGAACAGCCATGAATAAGCACTGATCCAGTGCGAAACGCGTCGGCTGTTCCTTGTTTCCACTGCTGTGACCCTATTTTTGTACATGCTGTCTATTGAATAAAAGACCACCCATCAGGTTTCGGAGTGCGGCTATCCATTTTTCTTTGTCTTCAGGTATTTCGGGTTCACGTTTTTTTTTTATTCTATTTTTTTAGGATATATGGCCAAATGTTGTTTTCCTGGGTGGAACTCCGCTTTAATTAAACTGAGCGATTATGATAGAAAGAACAGTCATCCAATGGCAGCCCAGGAGACGGGACTTCCTATTACAGACGCCGCAGACTAAACAGGAGATTCTCCTGTATGTAATCTGACGGCACTCATCCCACAGCCCTCCCTGTCCCATCCGAGGCAGGGGGCCACAAAACAAAATATATCCAAATTACCAGGGGGGTCCACATTAACCACTTAACCCCCGGACCATATTGCTGTCCAATGACCAGAGCACTTTTTGTGATCCGGCACTGCGTCGCTTTAACTGACAATTGCGCGGTCGTGCGACGTGGCTCCCAAACAAAATTGGCGTCCTTTTTTTCCCACAAATAGAGCTTTCTTTCGATGGTATTTGATCACCTCTGCGGTTTTTATTTTTTGCGCTATAAACAAAAATAGAGCGACAATTTTGAAAAAAAATGCAATATTTTTTACTTTTTGCTATAATAAATATCCCCCAAAAATATATAAAAAAAACATTTTTTTCCTCAGTTTAGGCCGATACGTATTCTTCTACATATTTTTCGTTAAAAAAAAAAAAAAAAAAATCGCAATAAGCGTTTATTGATTGGTTTGCGCAAAAGTTATAGCGTTAACAAAATAGGGGGTCGTTTTATGGCATTTTTATTAATATTTTTTTTTTACTAGTAATGGCGGCGATCAGCATTTTTTTTCAGTACTGCGACATTATGGCGGGCACTTGGGACACTTTTGACACATTTTAGGGGCCATTGGCATTTTTATAGTGATCAGTGCTATAAAAATGCATTGGATTACTATAAAAAATGCCATTGGCAGTGAAGGGGTTAACACTAGGGGGCGGGGAAGGGTTTAAGTGTGTTCCTGGGTGTGTTCTAACTGTATGGGGGGGGGGTGGCCTTACTAGGGGAAATCACTGATCTTCTGTCCATACATTGTATGAACAGGAGATCAGCGTTTCCCCCTCTGACAGGAACGAGAGCTATGTGTTTACACACACAGCTCCCGTTCCCCGCTCTGTAACGAACGATCGCGGGTGCCCGGCGGCGATCGTACCTGCCGGGTACGCTCGCGTGACTCGAGGGCGAGCGGGGACGCACGCGCGCCCCCCTAGCGGCCGCTTTAAAGCGGACGTATAGCTACGGGCTCTCGCCCAGCAGTGCCACCGTCCCGCAGTAATATGACGACGGGCGGTCGGCAAGGAGTTAAACCAGAACGTGGGCCCCAATTGGCCCCCGGGCCGGACTTTGGACATGTCTGCCCTAGGCTTATACTCGAGTCAATACGTTTTCCCACAGTTTATTTGTGGTAAAAATTAATTAGGTGCCTCAACTTATATTCGGGTCGGCTTATACTCGAGTATATACGTAACCTGAAATAATAAAGTGGTCGAAAATGCAGCGCAGCGCAAAGATAGGAACAGGATCTGTTTTTATGGGGACTTGTGTTGCAGACAGTGCGGTGTAAACGGGTTGTAAAGGTTACAGGACGGGGACCCGGCGGCACTTCTGAAAACTTGGCCAGGCTCCACGCACCTTTGATCGGAGACAAAAGAAAGCCACTTAAAGGTGTCATACACCCGGCTATCAGACGTTTTCCCCCCTATACACACTGTTATTCTCTCCATTGTGCACACAAGTATTTTTCTGACCCCCATCACAAGTGCCCGCTGTGTCTGCAGATTAAGGATTTCTTTTCCTTCAATCCCAGGCCTGCTTTCAGACAAGGGTCTCCTTTCATGAATTCACTAACAGGATAGAAAAATCAATATCCCACTGAATAGGGGAGAGGGATTAAAAGGATTCCACTCTCTACTTTCTCACCGCGAGGATTCTTGCCGATTCTTTTTCTTTTAATGTTGCCTTACAAAATACTTTAACTCCTTTTGTATGTTTATGTCCAGGTGGGAGTTTGTTTGATGATCCGCCATTGTGACCGGCGGGATGAAAGAACTTCATGAAGGGTCCGGAAGACAGAAGATGACGGTGGGAGGGATTGTTTATTAATGGGAAGGCACCGGGTTGTACACAAGGAGTAGAGAGAAGTGTGGCCGTTCCTCCGGACGTAACTCTGAACTTTTACTCCAATCAGCATCATAAAGCGCATGGAGAGTGAAAGTGAAATTCCAGCGCTGCCAAAGCACTATCAATAGTCATCATATCAAATACCCAGAACAAATACAGTGACAAAGACATAAGATCTGCACAAACAGTTTAAAATGTAATACAACGTGGATGGTGTCAGTAGGGCAGAGGACGGTGTCAGTAGGGCAGAGGACGGTGTCAGTAGGGCAGAGGACGGTGTCAGTAGGGCAGAGGACGGTGTCAGTAAAGCAGTGGACGGTGTCAGTAAAGCAGTGGACGGTGTCAGTAAAGCAGTGGAGGGTGTCAGTAGAGCAGAGGACGGTGTCAGTAGGGCAGAGGACGGTGTCAGTAGGGCAGAGGACGGTGTCAGTAGGGCAGAGGACGGTGTCAGTAGAACAGTGGATGGTGTCAGTAGGGCAGAGGACGGTGTCAGTAGGGCAGAGGACGGTGTCAGTAGGGCAGAGGACGGTGTCAGTAGGGCAGAGGACGGTGTCAGTAGGGCAGTGGACGGTGTCAGTAGGGCAGAGGACGGTGTCAGTAGGGCAGAGGACGGTGTCAGTAGGGCAGTGGACGGTGTCAGTAGGGCAGAGGACGGTGTCAGTAGGGCAGAGGACGGTGTCAGTAGGGCAGAGGACGGTGTCAGTAGGGCAGAGGACGGTGTCAGTAGGGCAGTGGATGGTGTCAGTAGGGCAGAGGACGGTGTCAGTAGGGCAGTGGACGGTGTCAGTAGGGCAGAGGACGGTGTCAGTAGGGCAGAGGACGGTGTCAGTAGGGCAGAGGACGGTGTCAGTAGGGCAGAGGACGGTGTCAGTAGGGCAGAGGACGGTGTCAGTAGGGCAGTGGATGGTGTCAGTAGGGCAGAGGACGGTGTCAGTAGGGCAGTGGACGGTGTCAGTAGGGCAGAGGACGGTGTCAGTAGGGCAGAGGACGGTGTCAGTAGGGCAGTGGACGGTGTCAGTAGGGCAGAGGACGGTGTCAGTAGGGCAGTGGACGGTGTCAGTAGGGCAGAGGACGGTGTCAGTAGAGCAGTGGACGGTGTCAGTAGGGCAGTGGACGGTGTCAGTAGGGCAGTGAATGGTGTCAGTAGAGCAGTGGATGGTGTCAGTAGGGCAGTGGACGGTGTCAGTAGGGCAGTGGACGGTGTCAGTGGGGCAGTGGACGGTGTCAGTAGGGCAGTGGACGGTGTCAGTAGGGCAGTGGACGGTGTCAGTAGGGCAGTGGACGGTGTCAGTAGAGCAGTGGACGGTGTCAGTAGGGCAGTGGTACGGTGTCAGTAGGGCAGTGGACGGTGTCAGTAGGGCAGTGGACAGTGTCAGTAGAGCAATGGACGGTGTCAGTAGGGCAGTGGACGGTGTCAGTAGGGCAGTGGACAGTGTCAGTAGAGCAGTGGATGGTGTCAGTAGGGCAGTGGACGGTGTCAGTAGGGCAGTGGACGGTGTCAGTAGGGCAGTGGACGGTGTCAGTAGGGCAGTGGACGGTGTCAGTAGGGCAGTGGATGGTGGGTATCAGTGGGAGGAATAGTGCCCATTATTGGTATCAGTGGGAGGAAGAGTGCCCCCAGCCCCCAATGTAGGAAATGCACCAGGACTGAAGCACAACACAAGGTATCTCATAGTGTGAATGATTTTCTTTTTGATACATGAAAGTCCAAACCTGCCTGGAAAGTGATATCATTTCACACCGCGACTACTAATCATCACATGCGCCATTTTCTCCCCATGTGACCCCCTAACAGAGTGCGCCGCATAGAACTTTCCGGCCTCACAGAATGATCGGATTCCGGGGTCTCTGTTACATAACACAGAAAAGCTCGGCCCGGATTCCCTCCAACAAGGCGGCCCGTGTTATACGTCCCCCAGCAACACGGAGCTCTTCACCAATGGAAGAGGGTGGAGCACTTCTGCCCCCTGCTGTACAGATCTACACACTGCAACCTACACATCAAAGTGGACTTTGTTTTTCGGTAAAATTCGCAAATCGGCCTGAATACATTCCTGACACAAAACACAGCAACAGGATCATTTCTTAAATAGGAGGAGGAAGCGTTTTCTCAGTCTCCCCTAGTGATCAGTCTGTACATTGTAACTTTGTAGAAGGAGGAGGAAGAGTATTTACGCTACGCCACCGCAACTTTGGACGCAAGTGCAGTATTCTCAAAGGACTTGCGTCCTAAGTTACGGCGGCGTAGCATGGTAATTAGTGGGCGTGTTGCATGGTAATCAACCATGACCCCGCGTAATTGACGCTTTTTTCAAACGCCGCATGCGCCGTCCGTTTGACGTATCCTGGTGCGCATGCTCAAAATCACGCCGCAAATAGTCATTGGTTTACGACGTGAACGTAACTTACGCGAAGCCCTATTCGCGAACGATTTACACCAACGACGTAAACTACGGAAAATTTGGCGCTGTCCCGGCGTCCATACTTAACATTGCGTACGCCTCACCTACGCAATGTTACGCCTCATATACCAACGCGAAATACGACGACCGGGCGCAAGAACTTTGTGAATCGGCGTGTCTAGCTCATTTGCGTATTCGACGCGTAAATCGACGGAAGCGCCACCTATCGGCCAGCGTAAAAAAAATGCAACTAAGATACGACGGCGTAAGAGACTTAGGCCGCCCGCGTCTAAGCGAAATTTCCGACGTATCTTGTTTTCTGAATACAGAAAAGCGATACGCCGGCGCATCTTAGAACTTACGCGGCGCGTCTCGACATACGCCGACGTAACTCCTTTAAGAATCTGGCCCATGATACCTGGAAGTCTGACATTCAGCCCTTAACTACTTCAGACCCGCGCTACCGTCAAATGACGGCAACAGCGCGGGTCTGAATATCCAACATGCCCTCTTTTGACGGCCGCCCCTTTGGGCGCCCCCAGCGCGCGCTGGAGAGCGCGCTGCGGGGAAGCCCTGTGTTGTCCGTGTCCCTTGGACACGGCCAATCACAGATCGCGGCGAACGGCCAGTCAAGAGTGGCCGTTTGCGATGCGATCTGTGCGGCGAATGAGAGATGATCTCATAGATCATCTCTCATTGCCGTTTTACACAGAGACAGCGTCCTGTCTCTGGAGAGGAGGAGCCCGATCTGTGTTCCTTGTACATAGGGACACAGATCGGTCACCCCCCCAGTCACCTCCCCTCCCCACACAGTTAGAACACACCTAGGATACACATTTAACCCCTTCCTCACCCCCTAGTGTTAACCCCTTCAATGCCAGTCACATTTACACAGTAATTAGTGCATATTTATAGCACTGATCGCAGTATAAATGTGAATGGCGCCAAAAAATGTGTCAAAAGTGTCCGATGTGTCCGCCATAACGTCGCAGTACCAATAAAAAAAATCGCAGATCGCCGCCATTTCTAGTAAAAAAAAAAATAATAAAAAATAATAATTCTCTCCCCTATTTTGTAAACACTATATGGGCCAGATTCAGGTAGATGGGCGAATCTTTATTTTGGAGTAACGTTTCTCATTTACGTTACTCCGCCGAAACTTTAGGAGCAAGTACTGTTATTCACAAAGCACTTGCTCCTAAAGTTGCGGCGGCGTAGCGAAAATGAGCCGGCGGAATTCAAATTGGGCGGGTAGGGGGCGTGTATTATTATAACTAGGCGCGATCCCGCGGCGAACGTACTGCGCATGCGTCGACTGTCAGTGCGCATGCTCCAAATTCTGTCAGTGAACGTCAATGACGTCAATCCCCATTCACGGACGTTTTACGCAAACGACGCGAAAATTTTAAAATTCGACGCGATGACGACGGCCATACTTAACATAGGATACTCCACTAGGGGGCTGTTACGCCGCGTATCTCTTACGGAAACGTCGGAAAGTCACTGCGTCGGGCCCGCGCACGATCGTGAATTGCCGATTCTCGCTGATTAACATATTCTCGGCGTTAATCAGCGGGAACGCCCCAAGCGCCATTTTTAAAATTGCAGTTCCGATACGACGGCGAAATACAATTACGCCGCTCGTATAGGAACTCCAACCCGGCGTTTCTTGTTTTCTGCTTACAGAAAACATAAACGCCGGCTCAAAGTGAGAGTTAGGCTGGAGTATCACTGATACTCCAGAGTAACTCTACCTGAATCTGGCCCTATAACTTTTGCGCAAACCAGTCGCTTATTGCGCTTTTTTTCTTTTACTAAAAATATGTAGAAGAATACGTATCGCCCTAAACTGAGAGAAAAAAACTTTTTTTTTTTTTTAAATTGGGATATTTATTATAGCAACAAGTAAAAAAATATTGTATTTTTCTTCAAAATTGTCGCTCTTTTTTGTTTATAGCGCAAAAAAATAAAAACCGCACAGGCGATCAAATACCACCAAAAGAAAGCTCTACTTGTGGGGGAAAAAAAAGGACGTCGATTTTGTTTGGGAGCCACGTCGCACGACCGCGCAATTGTCAGTTAAAGCGACGCAGTGCCGGAAGCTGAAATGTCACCCGGGCAGGAGGGGGGTGTATGCGCCCAGTAAGGAAGGGGTTAATATGAAATATCTTTGTGACTTTTTTGTTGCATTTTTTAATGATATAAAAATATAAAAGAGAAGTTTGTTGCTCTCACCTCTCACCTTTTGCAAACAGGTCATTTTCTCCTTCACTGATGTGTGCTTATAGGCACTGATGAGGTGGCACTGAGAAGTAGAACTGACGGGCACTGATGAGGCGGCACTGAGAAGTAGAACTGACGGGCACTGAGAAGTAGAACTGACGGGCACTAATCGGTGGCACTGAGAAGTAGAACTGACGGGCACTGATGAGGTGGCACTGAGAAGTAGAACTGACGGGCACTGATGAGGTGGCACTGAGAAGTAGAACTGACGGGCACTGATGAGGTGGCACTGAGAAGTAGAACTGACGGGCACTGATGAGGCGGCACTGGGAAGTAGAACTGACGGGCACTGAGAAGTAGAACTGACGGGCACTAATCGGTGGCACTGAGAAGTAGAACTGACGGGCACTGATGAGGCGGCACTGAGAAGTAGAACTGACGGGCACTGAGAAGTAGAACTGACGGGCACTAATCAGTGGCACTGAGAAGTAGAACTGATGGGCACTGAGAAGTAGAACTGACGGGCACTAATCGGTGGCACTGAGAAGTAGAACTGACGGGCACTGATCGGTGGCACTGAGAAGTAGAAATGACGGGCACTGATGAGGTGCCACTGAGAAGTAGAACTGATGGGCACTGAGAAGTAGAACTGATGGGCACTAATCGGTGGCACTGAGAAGTATAACTGAAGGGCACTGATGAGGTGCCACTGAGAAGTAGAACTGACGGGCACTGATGAGGTGGCACTGAGAAGTAGAACTGACGGGCACTGATGAGGTGCCACTGAGAAGTAGAACTGATGGGCACTGAGAAGTAGTACTGACGGGCACTAATCGGTGGCACTGAGAAGTAGAACTGACGGGCACTGATGAGGTGCCACTGAGAAGTAGAACTGACGGGCACTGAGAAGTAGAACTGACGGGCACTGATCGTTGGCACTGAGAAGTAGAACTGACGGGCACTGATGAGGCGGCAATGAGAAGTAGAACTGACGGGCACTGATCGGTGGCACTGAGAAGTAGAACTGACGGGCACTGATGAGGTGGCAATGAGAAGTAGAACTGACGGGCACTGATGAGGTGGCAATGAGAAGTAGAACTGACGGGCACTAATCGGTGGCACTGAGAAGTAGAACTGAAGGGCACTGATGAGGTGCCACTGAGAAGTAGAATTGACGGGCACTGATGAGGTGCCACTGAGAAGTAGAACTGACGGGCACTGAGAAGTAGAACTGACGGGCACTGATCGTTGGCACTGAGAAGTAGAACTGACGGGCACTGATGATGCGGCAATGAGAAGTAGAACTGACGGGCACTGATGAGGCGGCACTGAGAAGTAGAACTGACGGGCACTGATCGGTGGCACTGAGAAGTAGAACTGACGGGCACTGATGAGGCGGCACTGAGAAGTAGAACTGATGGGCACTGATCGGTGGCACTGAGAAGTAGAACTGACGGGCACTGATCGGTGGCACTGAGAAGTAGAACTGACGGGCACTGATGAGGCGGCACTGAGAAGTAGAACTGATGGGCACTGATGAGGCGGCACTGAGAAGTAGAACTGACGGGCACTGATGAGGCGGCACTGAGAAGTAGAGCTGACGGGCACTGATGAGGCGCACTGAGAAGTAGAACTGATGGGAACTGATCGGTGGCACTGATTGGGATTGATGTCCCTGTAACAGAACCACCACTACAGTGACTCAACCACGCTAAGAGACCGTCCCAGGCTGCATTGGGGACACAGGAGGTCGGCCACTGGGCATGTGCGCCATTTTTAGAATGCTCACACAGAATCTTCTGATTGGATGAGGTGGAGTGTGACACAGTGGCGGTGCGTCCATAGAGGGCGCAGGAGCGCCGCCCCCTCTCTCTCCTGCACCGCCACTGAAATACAATACATAGGTTCGTGCATTGCATGAATCTATGTATTGTCGCCGCCGCCCACTATCCAGATGGCCGGCCCCCTGGCAAGCGTCGGCCACCTGAATAATGGCAGCTGGTTGGCTTTGAAAGGGTCTATCAGAGCCTGTGGCTGTAGTCGGCTTCCAAATAGTTAACCAGGGGATGCACGGGGGTGTGAGTTCCCTGGTTAACACTGACAGGCGTCTCAGCCTATTAGGTTCACCAGTAACCCGATTGGCTGAAGCAACATTGAGGGCGGGACTACTTCGAGGGATCAATCCGAGGATGGCTGACCTGAGAAAGGTAAGTGCCGGGTGGGGCAAATCTGACGGCATTTAAGGGGCAAACTGGCGGCAATTGATGGGCACAGTGGCTGCGTTTGGCATGGCACAGCGGCGACAACTGATGGGCACGGTGGCGACAATGGCATGGCACAGTGACGACAATTGATGGGCACAGTGGCAACAATTGATGGGCACAGTGGCGACAATGGCATGGCAGAGTGATGACAATTGATGGGCACAGTGGCGACGATTGATGGGCACAGTGGCGACGATTGATGGGCACAGTGGCGACAATTGATGGGCACAGTGGCGACAATTGATGGGCACAGTGGCGACAATTGATGGGCACAGTGGCGACAATTGATGGGCACAGTGGCCTCGTTTGGCATACGGTAGCACAGAGGTGACAATTGATGGGCACAGTGGCGACAATGGCATGGCACAGTGGCGATAACTGGTGGCATGGCACAGTGGCAACAATTGATGGGCACAGTGGCTGCGTTTGGCATGGCACAGTGGTGACAATTGATGGCATGGCACAGTGGCGACAATTTTATTGCACAGTGGCGGCAATTGATGGGCACAGTGGCTGCGTTTGGCATTGCACAGTGGTGACAATTGATGGCATGGCACAGTGGCGACAATTTTATGGCACAGTGGCGGCAATTGATGGGCACAGTGGCTGCGTTTGGCATTGCACAGTGGTGACAATTGATGGCATGGCACAGTGGCGACAATTTTATGGCACAGTGGCGGCAATTGATGGGCACAGTGGCGACAATTGATGGGCACAGTGGCGACAATTGATGGGCACAGTGGCTGCGTTTGGCATGGCACAGTGACGACAATTGATGGGCACAGTGGCTGCGTTTGGCATGGCACAGTGACGACAATTGATGGGCACAGTGGCTGCGTTTGGCATGGCACAGTGACGACAATTGATGGGCACAGTGGCGACAATGGCATGGCAGAGTGATGACAATTGATGGGCACAGTGGCGACGATTGATGGGCACAGTGGCGACAATTGATGGGCACAGTGGTGACAATTGATGGGCACAGTGGCGACAATTGATGGGCACAGTGGCCTCGTTTGGCATACGGTAGCACAGTGGTGACAATTGATGGGCACAGTGGCGACAATGGCATGGCACAGTGGCAACAATTGATGGGCACAGTGGCTGCGTTTGGCATTGCACAGTGGTGACAATTGATGGCATGGCACAGTGGCGACAATTTTATGGCACAGTGGCGGCAATTGATGGGCACAGTGGCTGCGTTTGGCATTGCACAGTGGTGACAATTGATGGCATGGCACAGTGGCGACAATTTTATGGCACAGTGGCGGCAATTGATGGGCACAGTGGCGACAATTGATGGGCACAGTGGCGACAATTGATGGGCACAGTGGCTGCGTTTGGCATGGCACAGTGACGACAATTGATGGGCACAGTGGCTGCGTTTGGCATGGCACAGTGACGACAATTGATGGGCACAGTGGCTGCGTTTGGCATGGCACAGTGACGACAATTGATGGGCACAGTGGCGACAATGGCATGGCAGAGTGATGACAATTGATGGGCACAGTGGCGACGATTGATGGGCACAGTGGCGACGATTGATGGGCACAGTGGCGACAATTGATGGGCACAGTGGCGACAATTGATGGGCACAGTGGCCTCGTTTGGCATACGGTAGCACAGTGGTGACAATTGATGGGCACAGTGGCGACAATGGCATGGCACAGTGGCAACAATTGATGGGCACAGTGGCTGCGTTTGGCATTGCACAGTGGTGACAATTGATGGCATGGCACAGTGGCGACAATTTTATGGCACAGTGGCGGCAATTGATGGGCACAGTGGCGACAATTGATGGGCACAGTGGCGACAATTGATGGGCACAGTGGCTGCGTTTGGCATGGCACAGTGACGACAATTGATGGGCACAGTGGCTGCGTTTGGCATGGCACAGTGACGACAATTGATGGGCACAGTGGCTGCGTTTGGCATGGCACAGTGACGACAATTGATGGGCACAGTGGCGACAATGGCATGGCAGAGTGATGACAATTGATGGGCACAGTGGCGACGATTGATGGGCACAGTGGCGACGATTGATGGGCACAGTGGCGACAATTGATGGGCACAGTGGCGACAATTGATGGGCACAGTGGCCTCGTTTGGCATACGGTAGCACAGTGGTGACAATTGATGGGCACAGTGGCGACAATGGCATGGCACAGTGGCAACAATTGATGGGCACAGTGGCTGCGTTTGGCATTGCACAGTGGTGACAATTGATGGCATGGCACAGTGGCGACAATTTTATGGCACAGTGGCGGCAATTGATGGGCACAGTGGCGACAATTGATGGGCACAGTGGCGACAATTGATGGGCACAGTGGCTGCGTTTGGCATGGCACAGTGACGACAATTGATGGGCACAGTGGCTGCGTTTGGCATGGCACAGTGACGACAATTGATGGGCACAGTGGCTGCGTTTGGCATGGCACAGTGACGACAATTGATGGGCACAGTGGCGACAATGGCATGGCAGAGTGATGACAATTGATGGGCACAGTGGCGACGATTGATGGGCACAGTGGCGACGATTGATGGGCACAGTGGCGACAATTGATGGGCACAGTGGCGACAATTGATGGGCACAGTGGCCTCGTTTGGCATACGGTAGCACAGTGGTGACAATTGATGGGCACAGTGGCGACAATGGCATGGCACAGTGGCAACAATTGATGGGCACAGTGGCTGCGTTTGGCATGGCACAGTGGTGACAATTAATGGCATGGCACAGTGGCGACAATTTTATGGCACAGTGGCGGCAATTGATGGGCACAGTGGCAACAATTGATGGGCACAGTGGCAACAATTGATGGGCACAGTGGCGGCGTTTGGCATACGGTAGCACAGTGGTGACAATTGATGGGCACAGTGGCGACAATGGCATGGCACAGTGGTGACAATTGATGGCATGGCACAGTGGCTGCGTTTGATGGCATGGCACAGTGAGGCTGCAATTTATGTTTTTTTTTTTTCGTTCGCGCCCCCCCAAAAATGTTGAGCACCAGCTGCCACTGGTGTGACATCTCCTCTCCCCCGCATCCAATCAGAGACCACTTTGTTTTCACTGAGAAAATGCACAGCGATCCTTGAGTGACACCCATGCCAAGCTGCCAACCTCCCATGTTCACAATACAGCAGGGCAGCTTCTGGGCATGGGTTTCGAAAGCTTGTGCAGATCACTGAGGTAGCAGTGTAGTAGCGGTTTAGTACTCTATTCATCCTGTAATCATCAAAAGTGGAACAAATCGCAAATCCTTGTCCCCAGAACAGGAACAGAGGGGAAATCTTCCAATGGGGACACCCAGAGATCCCCTTCGCTCTGGAGGAATTTGCTGTCACTTCCTGTTTTGCCTATGGGACAGGAAGTGAAGGGAAATCCCCCCAATGGGGACACAGATACTAAAAAACAAAACAAAACTGACAGTGGTTATAATCCTCCCTTATTATACCCAAAATGGGGGGAAAAGTTCTACTTTAATACATGCAAGTGGACATGATTTGTAACCTATGATTTGTTTGTGAAGACAGAAACAAATGTCAACTCAACCCAACCCCCCCCCACCAGCAGCACGTTCTCACCTCGCTCTCCCGCCACTCTGAAAATGAAGGAAATACCCGGTACTTCCAGGTATGGAGGAGAATGTTACAGTCTCCAGGTAACAGAGGTGATCCTTGGTGAGACAAAATGGCCGCTGCCCTCAAAGGAGTGGGAAAAATCACCTCATGACTGAAGACACAGTAAGCCACACCCCCTATACTGCAGTGCTAAGGTGACCAGGCCACACCCCTTATCCTGAAGCAGTGAGGTGACTAGGCCACACCTCCTCCTCCTGCTCCTCTCCACAGTGACTGTGAAGACTTTGCCACTCGCTCCCTCTTCCATAGCTCCCAGCTGTCCCTGATTTGGAGGGACTGTCCGTCTTTCCTCCTCAGTTGTCCCTCATGTTGGTCTGATCTACATAGTTGTATATAAAATGCACTCTTTATCTTTCAGAGTTCTAAACCTTTCATCCAATCTCTAAATAACTGCATTTGTAAATTTCCAAGTCCAATATAAAGGAATAGTAGTGGTAAAAAAAAAAAATCCCTTATGTCACACCCCCTATACTACAACAGTGAGGTAACCAGGCCACGCCTCCTATACTGCAGCAGTGAGGTAACCAGGCCACGCCTCCTATACTGCAGTCGTGAGGTAACCAGGCCACGCCCCCTCTACTGCAGCCATGAGGTAACCAGGCCACGCCTTCTGTACTGCAGCAGTGAGGTAACCAGGCCACGCCTTCTGTACTGCAGCAGTGAGGTGGCTAGGCCATGCCTCCTATACTGCAGCAGTGAGGTAACCAGGCCACGCCTCCTCTACTGCAGCAGTGAGGTAACCAGGCCACGCCTCCTCTACTGCAGTCGTGAGGTAACCAGGCCACGCCTCCTCTACTGCAGTCGTGAGGTAACCAGGCCACGCCTTTTGTACTGCAGCGGTGAGGTAACCAGGCCACGCCTCCTCTACTGCAGTCGTGAAGTAACCAGGCCATGCCTTCTATATTGCAGCGGTGAGGTAACCAGGCCACACCTCCGATACTGCAGCAGTGAGGTAACCAGGCCATGCCTCCTATACTGCAGCAGTAAGGTAACCAGGCCACACCTTCTGTACTGCAGCAGTGAGGTGGGTAGGCCATGCCTTCTATACTGCAGCGGTAAGGTGGCTATGCCACGCCTCCTATACTGCAGCAGTGAGGTAACCAGGCCACGCCTCCTATACTGCAGCAGTGAGGTAACCAGGCCACGCCTCCTCTACTGCAGTCGTGAGGTAACCAGGCCACGCCTCCTCTACTGCAGCCGTGAGGTAACCAGGCCACGCCTTCTGTACTGCAGCAGTGATGTGGCTAGGCCACGCCTTCTGTACTGCAGCGGTGAGGTAACCAGGCCACGCCTCCGATACTGCAGCAGTGAGGTAACCAGGCCGCGCCTCCTATACTGCAGCAGTGAGGTAACCAGGCCGCGCCTCCTATACTGCAGCAGTGAGGTAACCAGGCCACGCCTTCTATACTGCAGCAGTGAGGTAACCAGGCCACGCCTCCGATACTGCAGCAGTGAGGTAACCAGGCCGCGCCTCCTATACTGCAGCAGTGAGGTAACCAGGCCATGCCTCCTCTACTGCAGTCGTGAGGTAACCAGGCCACGCCTCCTCTACTGCAGTCGTGAGGTAACCAGGCCACGCCTTTTGTACTGCAGCGGTGAGGTAACCAGGCCACGCCTCCTCTACTGCAGTCGTGAAGTAACCAGGCCACGCCTCCGATACTGCAGCAGTGAGGTAACCAGGCCACGCCTCCTCTACTGCAGTCGTGAAGTAACCAGGCCATGCCTTCTATATTGCAGCGGTGAGGTAACCAGGCCACGCCTCCGATACTGCAGCAGTGAGGTAACCAGGCCGCGCCTCCTATACTGCAGCAGTGAGGTAACCAGGCCACGCCTCCTATACTGCAGCAGTGAGGTAACCAGGCCACGCCTCCTATACTGCAGCAGTGAGGTAACCAGGCCACGCCTCCTCTACTGCAGCCGTGAGGTAACCAGGCCACGCCTTCTGTACTGCAGCAGTGATGTGGCTAGGCCACGCCTTCTGTACTGCAGCAGTGAGGTGGCTAGGCCACGCCTTCTATACTGCAGCAGTGAGGTAACCAGGCCGCACCTCCTATACTGCAGCAGTGAGGTAACCAGGCCGCACCTCCTATACTGCAGCAGTGAGGTAACCAGGCCACGCCTCCTATACTGCAGCAGTGAGGTAACCAGGCCACGCCTCCTATACTGCAGCAGTGAGGTAACCAGGCCACGCCTCCTCTACTGCAGCCGTGAGGTAACCAGGCCACGCCTTCTGTACTGCAGCAGTGATGTGGCTAGGCCACGCCTTCTGTACTGCAGCAGTGAGGTGGCTAGGCCACGCCTTCTATACTGCAGCAGTGAGGTAACCAGGCCGCACCTCCTATACTGCAGCAGTGAGGTAACCAGGCCGCACCTCCTATACTGCAGCAGTGAGGTAACCAGGCCACGCCTTCTGTACTGCAGCAGTGAGGTGGCTAGGCCATGCCTTCCAGTGTTTGCATGGAGCAGTCCGTCTGCTGAAAAGGGTAAGTGGGGGTGGGGGGTTGCTGATGCAATGAAGGGACAGTAACTTCAGGATTTGGGAGAGAAGTAAAAATGGAGCCAGAACTCAGGTAGCTGCCACTGCAGTACTAAGCTAGGAACCAGTGTACACATCTCTCCCTCCAGCTGACAGACATATCTGCCAAAACATTTCTATACACCACCTCTAAGGCCCCCTTTATACTTCATGTAGTGGGAACACACTTTTTTTTTGGGCTTGTTTTTCGCATATAGGGGAACCCATTCACTTGAATGGGTTGCCATTTGTATGACAGGCTCTAGAACCTTTTAAAGCATTCAGATTTGCCACATGACACAATGCAGGTCTGCTAATTGTATTCAGGGTGCCATCAACAATTAATGACACCACACGCGCTATGTGCATTTGCAGTGCATTTTCAAAATGCACTGAAAAATGCCCGCTACCTGTGCACTTTACCCCACATTCATGAAAGTCAAATGTGAATACGGCCTAATGCCTAGTATACACAGCTAGTTTTTTTTTCCATTCAACCCCACAGGCTGTACAAAACAAACCTGACACCTGAGGTTTGGAGGCGCTGTACTAACAATCCAATGTTAGTACTGAAATCTCCCCTGCTGTTCTATTGTGTTCTGAAAAGGGGATGCCCCCCACCCCACCCCACCAGAACACTCTGGTCGGTACTCTCAGCCATTGGCCGACAGCACTGTTTTAGTTGACAGACCTTTTTTGGTCTGTCAACTCAAGCCAGCTGTCATATAGTCAGACAGGGCTGTATATATGCCATTGATGCAATGCTTTACTTCAGAGCTACAGCATTTTTAGAGCAGGCTGCAGAGTCTGAGGCGGCGTACACACGTACGAGAACCTCGACGGGCGGAACACATCGTTCCGCCCGTCGAGGCTCTCGGCCGGCCGTCGAAATCGGCGACCCGCCCGTCGGGAATGGCAACCAGCCATTCATCCAGGCGGGCCATCGAGCAAATAGAGAGCCTGCTCTGTATTCGCTCGACGGGATTCCCGACGGGCGGGGCGAGCGCTCTGTGTACACACGGCCGAGGTTCTCGCTGGAATGCAGCTTCCAGCGAGGTTCTTGCTGGTTTCCAGCGAGAACCTCAGTCGTGTGTACGCCGCCTGACAGGCAGCACCGCCCAGGGCCGGCCTTTGCGGTGTGCGGGCTGTGCGACCGCACAGAGCGCCATGGACAAGAGGGGCGTTGTGCGGCCGTCAGAGCTCACAGTCAGTTTACTGTCCATGAATGGTGTGTGTGGGGAGGCTGCGCCGCCGTCCGGGTCACTGCTCAGCAGGCGCTGCAGAGGGGGGGGTGGCGCCGACGCACCCGAAGTGTCTGACAACACTCACACTGGTCCCCTTGGCACGCCCTCTCGCCCTCCCTTCCTCCCTCCTCCTCTCCTCCTCTCCTTGTCTCAGGCCAGGTCAGGTGGTACTGTCCTGACTCCTGGGTAGCGCGGCGCCGTTGCGTGCATGCGTAAGGCATGCAGTTCAAATTGTAACGGCGGGACCAGGGAACAGGAAGGGACTGACAGACTGCCGTCTTACACATGTAACGGTAAGGCCACCCGTCCCCTCCACCTGATCTAGAAGGCTGACAGGTGTCATCCCTCCTCTCACCTCACTTGTACTCCAATGAGCACATGCAGCCAGTTTATAAAAAAAAATAAAAAATCAGAATTGGTCTTTTGTTGAAAAAAAAAAAGGAAAAAAAATGCAGAGGTGATCAAAAACCAAAGCGCAGTAGTCAGCTTAAGTTATTCAGTGCACATATACAACATGGCCTGTCATGAAGGGAGGGGGGGGGGGTAAATCACTGATTAACCACGTGACTTCTGGAAGATTTACCCCCTCCTTCATGACAGGCCATTTTTTGCAATGTGCACTGTGTAACTTGAAGCGGAGGTTCACCCTAAAACTACTCTGTCCCATAGCATCCAGCATACTGGCGTCAGCGCCAGTATGCTGTTTTTTTATTTATTTTTTATCGCTCTAGTTACTGTTAAATGAAGAATTTTCTTTTCTCTCCACCGCGGGTGAATGGAGCAGCTATGTCGCGTCACGCCTTCCGAAAATAGCCGATTTAGGACTCGGCTCTTTCAGGCTCTATACGGCGCCTGCGCACAGACCTAGGAGCTGACTGAGCAGGCGCCGTATATAGCCGAGTTCTATTTCTGCTTTTTTCGGAGGGCGTGACGCGCCATAGAACTCGACTATATATACGGCACCTGCGCAGTCAGCTCCTAGGTCTGTGCGCAGGTGCCGTATAGCGCCGGAAAGAGCCAAGTCCTAAATCGGCTATTTTCGGAAGGTGTGACGCGACATAGCTGCTCCATTCACCCGCGGTGGAGAGAAAAGAAAATTCTTCATTTAACAGTAAGTAGAGCGATAAAAAAAAAAAAAAACAGCATACTGGCGCTGACGCCAGTATGCTGGATGCTATGGGACAGAGTAGTTTTAGGTTGAACCTCCGCTTTAGGCCCCTTTCACACTTGTACGACTTGTCTCACGATTTTGGACTGTAAAATCGTATGACAAGTCATTCTCCATTATTTTCAATGACTTTCATTCATACTGGCACGATTTTAAGTAGTGCCGACTTCAAAGTAGTCCCTGCACTACTTTGGTCTGATTTTGATGCCACTTACACAGGCATTCATTGAAATCACGGCAGCGAATCGCGGTCCGAAATCGCGGTAAAATCGCGCGACTTTGAAGTCATACAAGTGTGAAAGGGGGCTAAAGCTGACAACTGCGCGGTCATGCGACGCTGTACACAAATAAAATGTGTATTTTTTTTTCCTCAGTGGTATTTGCTCACCTCTGCGTTATTTTATTTTTTCAGTGTTTTTTTATTTATTTTTTTATATTTTTTTTAACATAAGACCAAATTTGAAAAAAAAAAAAATTACTTTCTGCTATATAACTTTTTTTTTATTTTTTACGTTTTTTTCATAAATTTAGGCCAGGTGTCTTCAAACTTCCTAAACAAATGCCTTGTTTACTGTGCTTCAAGGGGGCCAGACTGTGGCCATTTGGAGTACAAAAGGTCCTGATGTCAGTGTGGAAAAAACAATGCTCCATCTTTGGTGTCAATGGGAGAAATTGTGCCCCATAATTGGTGTCATTAAGAGATATTGTGTCCCATCATTGATGTCAATGGGAGTAATGGTTGCCCTATAATCAGTGTTGTCCGCAGAAATTGTGTCCCGCCATTGGTGTCATTGAGAGAAATTTGTGTCACATCATTGGGAGAAATTTTGCCCCATTATCGGTGTCATTGGATGAATTGTGCCCTATCATTGGTGGCAGTAGGAGGAAATGTACCCAAGGGCTGAAATAAAAGCAAGCAAAGGGCCACATCTGGCCCCCGGGCTGCATTTTGGAGACCACTGATTTAGGCCAACGTTTTCGGTACAAAATATCCTAATAAGTGTCTACAAACTATTGGATATATTTATGGATTTTTTTTTTTCTAGTAATGGCGGAGATCAGTGACTTATAGCGGGGCTGCGATATTGCGACTGACAATCTGACACTTTGTGGGAACCAGTGACGCAGTAAAAATGCCACATTTTGTCATGTAAGTGAGAGGAGTAATGACCCATCGTTGGTGTAGTTGGGAGGAAAACTGTGCCCCTTTGTTGGTGTCATTAGGAGGAATTGTGCCCCATTGTTGGTGTCATTAGGAGGAATTGTGCCCCATTGTTGGTGTCATTAGGAGGAACTGTGCCCCATTGTTGGTGTCATTAGGAGGAATTGTGCCCCATTGTTGGTGTCATTGGGAGGAACCAGGCCATGCCTTCTATACTGCAGCAGTGAGGTAACCAGGCCACGCCTCCTATAGTGCAGCAGTGAGGTAACCAGGCCACGCCTCCTATACTGCAGCAGTTAGGTAACCAGGCCACACCTCCTATACTGCAGCAGTGAGGTAACCAGGCCATGCATGCCTTCTATACTGCAGCAGTGAGGTAACCAGGCCACGCCTCCTATACTGCAGCAGTGAGGTAACCAGGCCACGCCTCCTATACTGCAGCAGTGAGGTAACCAGGCCATGCATGCCTTCTATACTGCAGCAGTGAGGTAACCAGGCCACGCCTCCTATACTGCAGCAGTGAGGTAACCAGGCCACGCCTCCTATACTGCAGCAGTGAGGTAACCAGGCCATGCCTTCTATACTGCAGCAGTGAGGTAACCAGGCCATGCCTTCTATACTGCAGCAGTGAGGTAACCAGGCCACGCCTCCTATACTGCAGTAGTGAGGTAACCAGACCATGCCTTCTATACTGCAGCAGTGAGGTAACCAGGCCATGCCTTCTATACTGCAGCAGTGAGGTAACCAGGCCACGCCTCCTATACTGCAGCAGTGAGGTAACCAGGCCACGCCTCCTATACTGCAGCAGTGAGGTAACCAGGCCATGCATGCCTTCTATACTGCAGCGGTGAGGTAACCAGGCCACGCCTCCTATACTGCAGCAGTGAGGTAACCAGGCCACGCCTCCTATACTGCAGCAGTGAGGTAACCAGGCCATGCATGCCTTTCATACTGCAGCGGTGAGGTAACCAGGCCACGCCTCCTATACTGCAGCAGTTAGGTAACCAGGCCACGCCTCCTATACTGCAGCAGTGAGGTAACCAGGCCACGCCTCCTATACTGCAGCAGTGAGGTAACCAGGCCACGCCTCCTATACTGCAGCAGTGAGGTAACCAGGCCATGCATGCCTTCTATACTGCAGCAGTGAGGTAACCAGGCCACGCCTCCTATACTGCAGCAGTGAGGTAACCAGGCCACGCCTCCTATACTGCAGCAGTGAGGTAACCAGGCCATGCATGCCTTCTATACTGCAGCAGTGAGGTAACCAGGCCACGCCTCCTATACTGCAGCAGTGAGGTAACCAGGCCACGCCTCCTATACTGCAGCAGTGAGGTAACCAGGCCATGCCTTCTATACTGCAGCAGTGAGGTAACCAGGCCACGCCTCCTATACTGCAGCAGTGAGGTAACCAGACCATGCCTTCTATACTGCAGCAGTGAGGTAACCAGGCCACGCCTTCTATACTGCAGCAGTGAGGTAACCAGGCCACGCCTCCTATACTGCAGCAGTGAGGTAACCAGGCCATGCATGCCTTCTATACTGCAGCAGTGAGGTAACCAGGCCACGCCTCCTATACTGCAGCAGTGAGGTAACCAGGCCACGCCTCCTATACTGCAGCAGTGAGGTAACCAGGCCACGCCTCCTATACTGCAGCAGTGAGGTAACCAGGCCATGCCTTCTATACTGCAGCAGTGAGGTAACCAGGCCACGCCTCCTATACTGCAGCAGTGAGGTAACCAGGCCACGCCTCCTATACTGCAGCAGTGAGGTAACCAGGCCACGCCTCCTATACTGCAGCAGTGAGGTAACCAGGCCATGCATGCCTTCTATACTGCCGCAGTGAGGTAACCAGGCCACACCTCCTATACTGCAGCAGTGAGGTAACCAGGCCATGCCTTCTATACTGCAGCAGTGAGGTAACCAGGCCACGCCTCCTATACTGCAGCAGTGAGGTAACCAGGCCATGCATTCCTTCTATACTGCAGCAGTGAGGTAACCAGGCCACACCTCCTATACTGCAGCAGTGAGGTAACCAGGCCACGCCTTCTATACTGCAGCAGTGAGGTAACCAGGCCACGCCTCCTATACTGCAGCAGTGAGGTAACCAGGCCACGCCTCCTATACTGCAGCAGTGAGGTAATCAGGCCACGCCCCTATACTGCTGCAGTGAGGTAACCATGCCATGCCTTCTATATGCAGCAGTGAGGTAACCAGGCCACGCCTCCTATACTGCAACAGTGAGGTAACCAGGCCATGCCTCCTATACTGCAACAGTGAGGTAACCAGGCCACGCCTCCTATACTGCAGCAGTAAGGTGGCTAGGCCACACCTCCTATACTTCAGCAGTGAGGTAACCAGGCCACACCTCCTATACTGCAGCAGTGAGGTAACCAGGCCATGCATGCCTTCTATACTGCAGCAGTGAGGTAACCAGGCCACGCCTCCTCTACTGCAGGGGTAAGGTAACCAGGCCACGCCTTCTATACTGCAGCGGTGAGGTAACCAGGCCACGCCTCCTATACTGCAGCAGTGAGGTAATCAGGCCACGCCCCTATACTGCTGCAGTGAGGTAACCAGGCCACGCCTCCTATACTGCAGCAGTGAGGTAACCAGGCCATGCCTTCTATACTGCAGCAGTGAGGTAACCAGGCCACACCTCCTATACTGCAGCAGTGAGGTAACCAGGCCATGCCTCCTTTACTGCAGCAGTGAGGTAACCAGGCCATGCCTTCTATACTGCAGCAGTGAGGTAACCAGGCCATGCCTCCTATACTGCAGCAGTGAGGTAACCAGGCCACACCTCCTATACTGCAGCAGTGAGGTAACCAGGCCACGCCTCCTATACTGCAGCAGTGAGGTAACCAGGCCATGCCTCCTATACTGCAGCAGTGATGTAATCAGGCCACGCCTCCTCTACTGCAGGGGTGAGGTAACCAGGCCACGCCTTCTATACTGCAACGGTGAGGTATGCAGGCCACGCCTCCTATACTGCAGCAGTGAGGTAATCAGGCCACGCCCCTATACTGCTGCAGTGAGGTAACCATGCCATGCCTTCTATATGCAGCAGTGAGGTAACCAGGCCACGCCTCCTATACTGCAACAGTGAGGTAATCAGGCCACGCCCCTATACTGCTGCAGTGAGGTAACCATGCCATGCCTTCTATATGCAGCAGTGAGGTAACCAGGCCACGCCTCCTATACTGCAGCAGTGAGGTAACCAGGCCACGCCTCCTATACTGCAACAGTGAGGTAACCAGGCCACGCCTCCTATACTGCAGCAGTGAGGTAACCAGGCCACGCCTCCTATACTGCAACAGCGAGGTAACCAGGCCACGCCTCCTATACTGCAACAGTGAGGTAACCAGGCCACGCCTCCTATACTGCAGCAGTAAGGTGGCTAGGCCACACCTCCTCCTCAACAGAGAAAACATTTCCCAGCGTCCCCCCATCCCACCGTACTCATGCGTAGAAGCGAACACATATGTAAACAGCGTTCAAACCATACATTTGAGGTATCACTGCGCACGTTAGAGCGAGGGCAATATTTCTAGCACTAGATCTTCTCTGTAATACTAAACAAGTAACCTCTATACATTTTTAAACCGTCGTCTATGGAGATTTTTAAGTACCATGGTTTATCGTCATTCCACTAGTGTGCACAATTTTAAAGCGTGACATGTTAGGTATCCATTTACTCGCTGTAAGATCATCTTTCATATTTTACAAAAAAATTGGGTTATATTTTATGTTTTCTCGCATTAAAATTCAGTAAAGTGTATTAAAAAAAAAAATGGTTTAGAAAAACTGCTGTGCGAATACCGTGGGACATAAGAAATTGCAAAGATCACCATATTATTATTCCGTACACCACATGTATCAAAGACAAGGCCCACGGGCTCTTTACCACGTGATCAGCCGTGTCCAATCACAGCTGATCACGATATAAACAGGAAGAGCCCTTGATCGCCTTTTCCTCACTCGCGTCTGACAGAGGCGAGCAGAGGAGAGCCAATCGTCTGCTCTACTGACGGGGGAGGTCTGTGCTGATTGTTCATCAGCGCAGCCCCCCCCTCGGATGCCTGCCCAGAACCACCAGGATGGAGTCCACCAGGGATTGCCACCACATTGGACCACCAGGTATGCCAATCTGTGCCCAGGCAGTGCCTACCAGTGATGCCTATCAGTGCCCCGTATCAGCCCTGTATCAGGTAGCAGCAGTGCCACCTATCAGTGCCCAGAAGTGCTGCCTATTAGTGCCACCTATAAGTACCCACCATTGCAGCCTTTCAGTGCCTACCAGTGCCACCCATAAGTGCCCATCAGTGCCCATCATCTGTGTCCATCAGTGCCACCTCATTGGTGCCACCTCATTGGTGCCCATCAGTGAAGGAGAAAACGTACTTATTTACAGAAACAAAAGAAAACTTTTTTTTATTTGTCTAGCAAAAAACGCAGAGGTGGTCAAATGCCACCAAAAGAAAGCTCTATTTGTAGGGAAATAATGATAAAAATAATTTTTGGGTACAGTGTAGCACGACCGCGCAATTGGCAGGAAAGGGGTGGCCCGGTATTGAAGCAGTTTAGCAGATACGTCGGCCACATGTGGATCCCGAGCCACTGGTAGGGTTACTATGAGACGAGCCTTGTTCTTGGGTGAAGTGCACCTAGAATTGCCCAGCTCAGGATAAAAGAGGATTATCTCTGCTTTACACAACTGACCGCTCGTTTTAAGTCGCACCCGTAACTCTCACCCCTCCTTTTATGTTCTCCTTTGATCATCTTATGAAGGATCGAATATGTCCTGACGGGGATGAGACATGCCAAAAAATTCCGTCTCTTCATCTTCCTAATGAGTGCGCCGCATATCTCCCACCCTGTTATGGAAAAATACTCAAATCCTCCTTCAAGGGGAAAAGTCGCCAGCGAATGTTCGATCCCCGGGGCTGCGGGCGCCGTCCACTCTTTTTTTTTTTAGTGCCAAAACGCACTGTATATAGTGTAGTGGTCAGAGCCCTTAAATCTGGTGCAGCTCTGCATAGAAACCAATCGGCTTCCAGCAGCGGCGGCTGGTGCTCACAATTTTTTTTGGGGGGGCGCAAACAAACTATAAAAAAAAAAACATCAATTGCCGCCACTGGTGCCCATCAAACGCAGCCACTGTGTCATCAATTGCCGCCACTGTGCCCATTAAGCGCAGCCACTGTACCCATAAATTGCCACCACTGTGCCATCAAATGCAGCTACTGTACCCATCAATTGCTGCCAGTGTGCCCATCAAACGCAGCCACTGTACCATCAAATGCAGCCACTGTGCCCATCAAACGCAGCCACTGTGTCCATCAAACGCAGCCACTGTGTCCATCAAACGCAGCCACTGTGTCCATCAAACGCAGCCACTGTGCCCATCAAACGCAGCCACTGTGCCCATCAAACGCAGCCACTGTGCCCATTAAACGCAGCCACTGTACCCATCAAACTCAGCCACTGTACCCATAAATTGCCACCACTGTGCCATCAAATGCAACTACTGTACCCATCAATTGCTGCCACTGTGCCCATCAATTGCTGCCACTGTGCCCATCAATTGCTGCCAGTGTGTCCATCAATTGCTGCCAGTGTGAATGAATGAATGAATGACTTGTATAGCGCAACGCATGCGAACTAAATCGCCTCTGGGCGCTTTTTCCAGCCAGTGTCTGCTTGGCTGGTGCGGTCATTTTTACCCCGTAGGATCTTGACACGCTATGGACACACAGTCATACACACATATATACATATATACTGGGTCAATTTTTTTTTGGACGATCCAATTTACCTACCAGCATGTCTTTGGAGTGTGGGAGGAAACCGGAGTACCCGGAGGAAACCCACGCAGACACAGGGAGAACATGCAAACTCCAGGCAGATGGTGTCGTGGTCGGGATTCGAACCAGCGACCCTTTTGCTGCTAGGCGAAAGTGCTACTCACTGCACCACTGTGCTGCCCATCAATTGCCGCAACTGTGCTCATCAATTGCTGCCACTGTGCCCATCAATTGCAGCTACTGTGCCCATCAAATTCTGCCAGTGTGCATCACCCGCCTGCCTGACACTTGTCTCGGTGGGGCAGTGGGTCACAGTGGCCATGTCCTCCACGCTCCTCAATGTCTTCTCCCGTCTTCTGCTATGATTGGATGCTTGATAGGTGTCCAATCACAGCGCCTGTCGTTTCAGCCAATCAGGTGACAGTTAACAGATCCAAGCACCTGATTGGCTGAGAGGCGGTTCAGTGTTAGGAAATCGAATATTAATTAACACAACGCTGAGTGAACTGCGAGCGCCCAGCATGGCGCCCGCTGTTCAGCTTTTTGGACGCCTATTAGATCCTATGGCTCTAATTAAACTCTTCCAAAAAATACCCAGCCACTGTAATTCAGGGGCCCGGCGCCCGAAAAGGGGTACCTGAATAGGGGGCGGCAGCGGCGATGCAATGCGTGAATCTATCTATGGTGATAGATAGGTGGCAGGAGAGAGGGGGCGGCAGTCGTTTATGGACACACCACCACTGGCTTCCAGTTTTTTATTGTCAAAAGCCTAATTAAAGAAGCTGAAGCTGAAGTTAGAAGCCGATTCACTATCATGCAGAGCTGCTCCAGATCCGAAATGCTCCAGTTTTACTAAATCTCCCCCCATTCGAATTTTCACTTTCTGTTGATCTTTTGTTATGGTGGAATTTCATGCTATGTGGTTACGGTGACATCTAGTGGTGAAAGTAGGTCCATGCACAGAAATAAGCACCAGCAATTTGGTTCTAGTTCGATCTTTAATTATAAGATTTGGTCTTAGAAATTCAAGAAACGTATTAAGATTTCCAACATGATGTCTACACTCGGGTTGTCACGATACCACTTTTTTAGGACCGAGTACAAGTACTGATACTTTTTTTCAAGTACTCGCCGATACCGAATACTGATACTTTTTTTAAATGTGTCCCCAAATGCAGCCATGTCCCCCACATATGCAGCCATGTCCCCCCAGCCACGTCCCCCACATATGCAGCCATATCCCTCCAGCCATGTCCCCCACATATGCAGCCATGTCCCTCCAGCCATGTCCCCCACATATGCAGCCATGTCCCTCCAGCCATGTCCCCCACATATGCAGCCATGTCCCTCCAGCCATGTCCCCCACATATGCAGCCATGTCCCTCCACATATGCAGCCATGTCCCTCCAGCCATGTTCCTCACATATGCAGCCATGTCCCTCCAGATATGCAGCCATGTCCCTCCAGCCATGTCCCTCACATATGCAGCCATGTCACTCACATATGCAGTCATGTCCCCCATATATGCAGCCATCTCCCCCCAGCCATGTCCCCCACATATGCAGCCATGTCCCACATATATGCAGCCATGTCCCCCACATATGCAGCCATGTCCCTCCAGCCATGTTCCTCACATATGCAGCCATGTCCCTCTAGCCATGTCCCTCACATATGCAGCCATGTCCCTCTAGCCATGTCCCTCACATATACAGCCATGTCCCCCATATATGCAGCCATGTCCCCCCAGCCATGTCCCCCACATATGCAGCCATGTGCCTCCAGCCATGTCCCCCACACATGCAGCCATGTCCCTCCAGCCATGTCCCTCCAGCCATGTTCCTCACATATGCAGCCATGTCCCTCTAGCCATGTCCCTCACATATGCAGCCATGTCCATCCAGACAATTTCCCCACATCTGCAGCCATGTCCCTCCAGCCATTTCCCCCACATATGCAGCCATGTCCCTCTAGCCATGTCCCACACATATGCAGCCATGTCCCTCCAGCCCTGTCCCTCCAGCCATGTCCCTCACATATGCAGCCATGTCCATCCAGCCATTTCCCCCACATATGCAGCCATGTCCCTCTAGCCATGTCCCACACATATGCAGCCATGTCCCTCCAGCCATGTCCCTCACATATGCAGCCATGTCCATCCAGCCATTTCCCCCACATATGCAGCCATGTCCCTCTAGCCATGTCCCTCACATATGCAGCCATGTCCATCCAGCCATTTCCCCCACATATGCAGCCATGTCCCTCCAGCCATTTCCCCCATACCTTACCTTTGCTGCCGAAAGCCGCCGCATGAAGAACATCACAGCATTTATTTGAATAGCTGTTTTGCCCGCGCGTATAGACACTCCCCCTTGCTCGGGATTGGACAGATCACGATCACCCATCCAATCCCGAGCAAGGGGGGAGTGTCTATAAGCGCGGGAACACTACAGCTATTCAAATGAAAGCTGTGATGTTCCCGCACGCCGTTTAACCTATGCGGCGGCTTTTGATGCGGTGGCGCGATGTGGCGGCTATCGATGCGGCGGCGCGATGCAGCGGCATCATTATATTTAGGCATCGGGGGTATTTGCGGGAGTACGGTGTGACAGAAAGTATTGCAACGACCGCCATTTTTTTCTCTAGGGTGTTAGAATAAAAATATACATAATGTTTGGGGGTTTTAATTAGAGGGAAGGAGATGGCAGTGAAAACAGTGAAAAAACACATTAGAATTGCTGTTTTGCTACTTGTAATGTAACTACTTGTAATGGCAACGGCCACCACAAGATGGCGTCAGATCACAGAAGGAAGCTTAGGCCTGCAGAAGGCCGCAAAGCTATTACAAACACAAACATAGAAATCAAGCGCTCTTTGGAAGGAGTGAGAATGCTACGATGCTAGATTGGGAAGTCTTCTATATACACTCACAAGTAAATAAACAAAATGCCTGCATATAAAAGAACGGGTGTAGGCGTGTGGAGGGATAACAAGTTCCAGGATTAGAACAGATTGTTCATATAAAAGAGTTCACGTTTATATTGTCATAGAGAAAAATAAAACTGATGCTGAGGGGGCTGCCAGCTTGTCGGTAATTGAGGCCGCGGCTTTGCGGCCTTCTGCAGACCTAATCTTCCTTCTGTGAAGGGCGCAATACCGCGGCCTCAATTACCGGCGGGCTCGGGTCCGCGCGATCGCTCCCCGCGCCGGCCGGTAATTGAGGCCGTGGCTTTGCGGCCTATTGCAGACCTAATCTTCCTTCTGTGAAGGGCGCAATACCGCGGCCTCAATTACCGGCGGGCTCGGGTCCGCGCGATCGCTCCCCGCGCCGGCCGGTAATTGAGGCCGTGGCTTTGCGGCCTTCTGCAGACCTAAGCTTCCTTCTGTGAAGGGCACAATACCGCGGCCTCAATTACTGGCGGGCGCGGGCCCGTCACGATCGCGTCCCGCACCGGTCGGTAATTGAGGCCACGGCTTTTCGGGCTTCTGCAGGCCTAGGCTTCCCCAGGCGCCAGGTCACAATTTCTTGTGGCAATTGCGACTGGGCGCCCAGATTTTGTCGAGCCCAGGATTTTATTAATGCAGATGCAGTTATTATTATAAAAGGTGGACAGTGTCTTTAAGATCTGCTCCTAACATCCCCCATGCTGCAAATGAACATTGCTTTAATTAAAGGCTTTAGTAAATCTGCCAGAAACTCGGTGAAAGCTTTATCACAAATCATGCAAAAACAGATTTAAAAATCCTTGGGTTAATGTCAGCGGTAAATCTTTCTGTATCCTTCTCAATTTACAAATGGTAAAAGCTATTACACTAAATTGCATGTGAGCCTTAGCTTACATCTTTGGTGCACGCTGGGAGATTTCCCAATCCCTGTTGTAATCCTTAGATGGAAATTGATCTGCAGCTTTAAAGTGTAACTCCACTTTTGTTGAGAAGAAAAACCCCTCCCCCTCTGGGTGATCTCTGTACCGTTTCAGGGATTGTAACAAACTTTGTTGCAGATTCCTACCTTTTTGTTACTTTGAAGAAATAGCTGTTTGTTTCTCTGTGTCCATGTGAAAAGTGACTGTGAATGGGAGTGATTTTATCATTATTAATCAGCTGCTGCACCTGCAGGGCTCTAATGTGGAAAGTGGCAGGGTCTGCATCCCTTTTGGTGATATCCCCCCCCCCCCCCCAAATATAAATTTTTGTTGCAGGGGACCAGCGAGTTTGGTGTGGGGGGGAACTTGACTGTCCTGACCTCGACCCGATAGAACACCTTTGGGATGAATTATGGTGGAGACTGCGAGCCGGGCCTTCTCCTCCAACATCAGTGCCTGACCTCACAAATGCTCTTCTGGAAGAACGGTCAAACCTTCCCATAGACCCCCTCCTAAACCTTGTGGACGGCCTTCCCAGAAGAGTTGAAGAGCTGTTATAACTGCAAAGGGCGGGGCCAACTCAATATTGAACCTACAGACTAAGACTGGGGTGCCATTAAAGTTAAAGTGTGTGTAAAGGCAGGCGTCCCAATACTTTTGACAATATAGTGTATATACCTGATGCCCAGCCTGGGGTCCATTGGTGTAGAATCAGGTTGCTAGGTATCTATAACCCTGACGCCCAGCCTGCGGCTAGGGTTGCCACCTCATCCTTTTAAACCTGAACACATATGAGGCTAATTCAATGCCAGTAAGGTACCAAGTGAGTTTAATTACCACCTTAACCACTGAAGGACCGCCTAACGCCGATATACGTCGGCAGAATGGCACAGCTGGGCACATGGATGTACAGGTACGTCCCCTTTAAGATGCCCAGCCGTCGGGCACGAGCCCGGTCCTGTCCGCCCCCGCAGACCCGATCGCCGCCGGCGTCCCGCGGTCAGTCACAGGAGCAGAAGAACGGGGAGAAGCGAGTGTAAACAAACCTTCCCTGTTCTTCTCTGTGGCGGTATCACTGATCGTCTGTTCCCTGTTATAGGGAACGACGATCAGTGACGTCACACATGCAGCCACGCCCCCCTACAGTAAGAACACTCCCTTAGGACACACTTAACCCCTTTAGCGCCCCCTGGTGGTTAACTGCTTCACTGGCGCTGTCATTTTCACAGTAATCAGTGCATTTTTTAATAGCACTTTTCGCTGTGAAAAATGACAATGGTCCCAAAAATGTGTCAAAAGTGTCCGATGTGTCCGCCATAATGTCGCAATCACGAAATAAAATCGCTGATCGCCGCCATTAGTAGTAAAAAAAAAAATGATTACTAAAAATGCCATGAAACTATCCCTAATTTTGTAGACGCAAACCAATCAATAAACCAAAAATATGTAGAAGAATACATATCGGCCTAAACGGAGGAAAAAAACGTTTTTTTTTTATATCTTTTTTTGGGGATATTTATTATAGCAAAAAGTAAAAAATATATATTTATTTTTTTCAAAATTGTCGCTCTAATTTTTTGTTTAAAGCGCAAAAAATAAAAACCGCAGAGGTGATCAATTACCACCAAAAGAAATCTCTATTTGTGGGGGGAAAAAAAGAACGGCAATTTTTGTTTGGGAGCCACGTCGCACGACCGCGCGATTGTCAGTTAAAGCGACGCACTGCCTGGAATTTGGTGTGACAGTGTGTATGCAAGACAGCTTGAGCGGAATTCCGTCGGAAAAAACCCGTCCTAGTTTATCCCAACGGAAATATCCGATCGTGTGTACGGGGCATAAGAGCGTTTTCTCTTGTAAGTCTTCAGATTATATGCTCTGTAACATTACGTATCATTTATATTATGTACAGCCCTTTGGGGACATCGGGGGCCACATCCTATACCTCGTACATTGATCACCACTTACTTATAAGAACAGGTTGTATAAAAATAAAGAAGCATCTTTTTTTTATTTATTTGCATTTTATTAAAGATAAATGTATATATATTGATTGTATATAATTTGTTTAACAACACAATACAGAATGATAGCGCACATAGCAAATGAGGACTTGTTAACCACTTAATCACCGCGCCTATTCTGGCACTTTTCTCCTTCATGTAAAAATCACAATTTTTTTTTTGCTAAAAAATTAATCAGAACCCCCAAACATTATATATTTTTTTTTAGCAGACACCCTAGGGAATAAAATGGCGGTCATTGTAACTTTTTTTTCTTGCACGGTATTTGTGCAATCATTTTTCAAACGCCTTTTTTTTAGGAAAAAAAACAGTTTCATGAATTAAAACATCTCAAAACAGTAAAGTTAGCACAATTTTTTTTGTATAATGTGAAAGATGATGTTGCGCCGAGTAAATAGATACCTCACATGTCACGCTTTAAAATTGCGCACACTCATGGAATGGCGCCAAACTTCGGTACTTAAAAATCTCCATAGGCGACGCTTTAATTTTTTTTACAGGTTACTGTTTTTGAATTACAGAGGGGGTCTAGTGCTAGAATTGTTGCTGACACTCTAACGCACACGATGATACCTCACATGTGGGGTTTGAACGGTGCTGACATATGTGGGCGGGGCTTGCATGCGTGTTTGCTTCTGCACGCGAGCGACCAGGACAGGGGTGTTTTTAAAAAAAAAAAAAATTATACTTCTTTTTTTTATTTTTACACTTTGTTTTAATTTTGTTTTAATTTTTTATACTTCTTTTTTTTATTTTTACACTTTGTTTTAATTTTTTTATCACTTTTATTCCTATTACAAGGAATGTAAACATCCCTTGTAATAGGAATAGTGTGTGACGGGTCCTCTTTATGGAGAGGGGTCAATAAGACCCCACATCTCTCCTCCAGGCTGGAAAGCATTAGATCATGGGTCTTCAAACTACAGCCCTCCAGTTGTTCAGGAACTACAATTCCCATCATACCTAGTCATGTCTGTGAATGTCAGTCTGTTACAATGCCTCATGGGACGTGTAGTTCTACAACAGCTGGAGGGCCATAGTTTGAGGATCCCTGCATTAGATCGTGAAAAAAAATTCACCGATCTAATACATTCAGCCGCGGTTGCGGCTTTGTTTACATTCCGGGTACCGGGCGTGACGTCATAACGTCGCGTCCGGTCCTCCGACGGTCATAGAGATGACTGTGACCTTCTGATCACCAGTCATCTCTATGCTTCACCAATGAGCGCCGGCCGATTCGCTCTCCGGGCCCCCGATGGCACAGGAGAGCCCGGAGAAGCACCGGATGGCGGCGGGAGGGGGGGGGGACGTCCCCTCGCTTGATCGTTCTTCTGGTGCACAGAATCGCCGGCTGAAGATGGCGATATCTGAATGATGCCTGTGGCTGCCCAGATATCTCCGCACAAAGTGCAGGACGTCATATGACGTCCTGCGGTGATCAAGTGGTTAAAGTGGACCTGTCATTAGATTATTATTTTCTTCTCAGTGAATTACATGCATAGTAAGTACAGTTAGCAATACTCTGATCACAACGTGACTCCTTCAGAAGGGCTCGGCTGAATTCTGAGCAGTGTGTGCCCATCCCCCACTTGTTTAATAGTATTGGGAATGACCAGGGCTTTTTTTTTCTGGGCAACTTGGGGGAACTCAATTCCACCACCTCTGGCTCAGACCCTTTGGTGCCTGCTCACCACAATCACTTGTAAACACAGAAGTCTGTTTTTTGTGTTTACAAGTGACAGCTCTGCACTCTGTATGTAATGCAATCCTGGTATCTAATGCCCCTTTAAGACCCTTCTACTGTTTGTGAGAACTGAACAGGGTCATGGTTGAGTTCCTGCACCTATTTTCTGCGAAAAAAAAGCTCTGGCAATGACTATTTAGCTGGAACGGGCCACGAAAGGTGAGTTTAAATTGTTGTTTTCCTCTGTGCTGTCCTTTCCCAAATACGGCTCTCTCAAAACTGTGTTAGAAGCAGTACTGATAGTTTCAAGTATAACTGAAGACAAAACTTTTTTTTTGTTTGTGGATGGGATGGAAATGGATTAGAACCCCTGTCAGGTTTTTATTGCTGTCTGTGTCCCTGTCAGGGGAATTCATCCCATCTGTAAGTAGTAAAGAGTAAAAAAAAATCCCACATTTTGGGTTGTCACCAGAACAGTAATAGAGGGGAAATCTTCCAATGGGGACACTAGTTCTGGTGACAACCATGGATTCCCCCTCACTTCCTGTTTTGGCTATGGTACAGGAAGTGAAGGAGGGATCACAGAAGAAAAAATAATTGAAAGGGGTTATAATCAGTGGCGGAGTGCTCAATTTTTTTTTGGGGGGGGGGAGGGGGTGACAAACAAACCACCTGACCCCTCAGTGGTTGGTACTAACGCAGTAGGACTCTGGCTTGTGTGTTGGCGGCGATGCAGAGCCGAGAGATCGCTGCGATGAGGACAGCCATCTCCCCGGTACTGGCCAATGCGGTCGCTTCTTCTCTCGGCCAAACAAGTCCTAAGACTCGCTTCCTGATTGGCTGGAAGGAGACGCAGGAAGACAATAGTGAATATTAATTCACTATTGTCACACAACTGGGTGGGCTCAGGGCGCAGTGCTCTGCACCCCGAACCCACCCTTTTTTGAAGCCTATTAGTGAGACTCAGGCTCTAATCACGTGCTTAAAAAAAAACAAAAAAACACCCTATTGGAAGCCATGCGTCCGGCGCCCCGCATGTAGATTAGGGCCTGGATGCATGGATTAGGGGGGCAGCACCCCTGCACCCCTAAGGGAGTGGCCGCCACTGGCTTTAACCTTAAACCGTACTCTATTTAAAATGCAATAGAAGTTTGGCCTTCGTTTCCAATTTAAGCCCTTGTTCACATTGAATGCAGCTTTGAAATCGCAAGGGCTTTTTTTCAGGGGGAACTTGGGGGAACCGAGTTCCACCACCTCTGGCTCAGACCCTTTGGTGCCTGCTCACCACAATCGCTTGTAAACACAGAAGTCTGGTTTCTGTGTTTACAAGTGACAGCTCTGCACTCTGTGTGTAACCCCCCTGAACTCTACACTCTGTATGTAATGCAATCCTGGTATTTAATGCCCCTTTAAGACCCTCCTACTGTTTTTGAAATCTGAAGGGGGTCGTGGTTGAGGTCCTGCGCCTATTTTCTAAGAAAAAAAAGCTCTGGAAATCGCGCAACTTCATCTGCAATCACACGATTTCAATGCCACATTTCAGTGCTACTTTGGTCGCAACTTGAAAGACATCTGAGCAGCTTCCAGGTCCTATGCCGAGCGTCTGCCCTGCTGCATTGTGAATATAGAAAGGTCGCTTGCTCAGCACAGTCACCACTGAGAGAATACTTAGCTTTTTTCTCAATAGATGCAAAGAATTCTCTGATTGGCCAAGGTGGAGAGCATGACTTTACCACCCCGCCTGGATTCGGTGGGATGGCCTGTGGGCAAGCCCTAAGGAATGTTGGTGATCAGGTTGGGGGGGGGGGGGGGACCAGGCCTAAAGCTGTCTAAGGGGCCCAAACATTTCTGATGGCTGCCCTGCCTGTGCTACCACTGCTTTGCCTCAGCCCTGACCCTATGTATACAATCAAATGTTCCTAAATTACAGACAATTTTTTTTTAAAGTACAGTGGAACCTCGGATTATGAGCACAATCCTTTCCAGGAGAATGCTTTTAATTCAAAGTGAGTTTCCCCATTGAAGTCAATGGAAACGAAAATAATTTGTTCCGCATTGACTTCTATGGTATGCAATACCGCATTCGGCCAGAGGCGTGGGGGTGGGCGCCGGAGAGCCTCGGAAAAAGCTGGAAAGGCCGAGGACAGTTCGGCTGACCTCGGCAAACCTCGGGAAGACTCCGTTCCTGAGGTTAGCCTAACTGTCCTCAGGGCTTTCTGTGCATTTCCTAATGGCGCAGATCGGCGCCGTTCGGCTTTGGCACTCCCCCCCCACCTCAGGCCAAACGCGGTACTGCATACCACTTTGGCCTAAATCCTGCTCGTTTCGCCAGACAACATTCGCAAACCGAGTTAGGATTTTGGGAAATACAGCGCTCCAATTGCAAAACGCTCGTTAACCACGTTACTTGCAAAGCAAATTTCCACTGTATATGTGATCAATCCCCAAAACTATTCCTGACCCAGAATTGTCACCCATGCACTATCCCAGACACTTATGGCAGCATGGAGGGGCTGTGTAAAGGTGGTGACAAAGGTATGTACTGGTACAGTCAAGTTGTTTAAATCATAAAAGGTCAGGCGCCCAGCCTCGTAATCCAGACAGATCCTGAATTTCCTACAGCCAAACTTGACATTAAGATGGATCTGTTTTCTGTCGTGCAATGTAAAATATTGATTATTCCATTTGCAAAGACTCCATGACTTATCATTCTTCCCAATAATGGCCTGACTCCCCTCCCTATCAATGTTGGGATAGGCCACTCCCACCATCCAGTTGCCCGTTTCACCAGTTTCTACCTCCCAATAATGTCTTCCACTTGAAAAAGCCTCGAAACTCAACACCTGGTGATACTGAAATCTTTCCGGCCCCTTCGGACGACCTTGGTTCACTTGCCACGAGGCAGTCTTGCAGTCGTCCGAAATAAAAACATTATTAGCCGCCGTTTTGATAGCTAGCGTTATTTTTGCCTCTCTCTCTGACAGCAACTTATTCTTATAGCTACTGAAAATATCCGATAAACCCTTATGTAACGTCTTTAAAAAAGAAGACTCGTCCACGTCTTCTTCCGTCGTCTTGCTACAATCCATTAAATGGTCTCGATCCTTACTTTCGAAATGTAAAATCAGGTTGCCGCCAAGATCTAGCTCTTGCAAGACGGCGATGGGATCGGTCATGCTGCACAGCTCCTTGATGCGATCCATTTTCTCGCTCAGTTCCCGCTTCTTCTTGTCCAGTTCAGAGATTTTCTCCACGATATCGTTCAACGTTTCTTTATTCCGAGCGTTGATATCTTGCAGGATTCTTTCCTTGAGCTTCTCCAGCTGTCGTTGGATGTCGTTAAAGATGGAGGACACTTTTTCTTGGGTTTCCTCAAACTTACGCTCCAGTTTTTTCTTGGGCTGCTCCAAATCTTGTATCTTTTTCTCAACGTCCGTTTTGGCGCGGTTGAGTTCATTGTGGACGTCCATCAACTTTTCCTTTTGCTTTTTGCAGAAGTCGCTTAGTAGCTCCATCTGGTGCCCGGAGTGCTGTCCTGACAAGGTACATGAAACGCACAAGTGGGCGGAGTCTTCGTCGCAGTAGTACATGAACACTTGATGGTGAGTGGAACATTTCACTTTGTTGAAGGAGGAGATCGGCTCACACAGGACGTGCTCTGGTGACTTGCTGTGGACCTTGAGGTGTGTTTCACACAGAGAAGCTTCGCACATTAGACACGATTGGACAGCAGGTATAGAAGATCCGATACAGTACATACAATAAATCGCTTCCTTCTGCGTCATTTCTGAATAACGTTCTGCAATATTCCGGAGGGTTATGTTCTTCTGCAGAGCAGGACGTGTCCTGAATGCTCTCCTGCATTCGGGGCAATTATAAACCCCAAATTCCACCTGGGTCTCCAGCACCTTATCAATACAGACCAGGCAGAAGTTGTGTCCACATCTGAGCGTCACGGGATCCGTAAAAATGCTCAGGCACACGGAACAACACAGCTCGTTGCTGACATCGAACGACGCCATGGCGGAGGACAAACCGAAAGTAAAAGCTGCTAACATGTTTGTCAGGAAGTACGGCACTGAGCTTGTTAACCCTTCACGATCTCAGCTGTAGTTTGCTTTGTAGCTACGTGAAAATAAGAGTGAAAATGATACGTTCATGACAAGTTTCTTATATAAAGAGAAGAAAAAGCCCATCCTCATAAAATGGACAAAGGGCTTTGGTGTTACATTGTAACATTTCTATTTCTTTTTTTTTCTTAACCTGTGAGTGTGCCTTTTAGGAAGAAAAACATCAGAGAGTCGTGGGTGTGTCTTAAAAGGGTGGTTTTTTCACCATTACGACAAACGTAGACGAATTGTACTCTGTAGGTCTAAAAATGTTTAACAAAGTAACTTATTTAAAAAAAATGTTCCCTTTAGGCTGCATTCACACTATAACGCGGCGTATTTTGCCGCGACAAATTGCGGCGTATTGTACCGCGATTTGCCGCGACAAAACGGGTCGTTTTAACTTTTTTTTTTTACAAAACATTGTTGTCTTTGCCGAACGCCGAAGCCGCCTGAAAGAAAGGGTCCGGGACTTGTTTTGAGCTTCAGGCGTATGGCGTTTCGGCGTTCGGCGTGGAGGTGTGAACCATCTCCATAGACAACAATGTTAAATCACCCCTCCAGCAGCACGAACGTCAGGCATAAATACGCCAAGGTGTGAATGGAGCCTAATGCTGGAATCCTACATAAGTATTTATATGTCAACACTGTTTCAATATGTAACTGGAATATTCTTGTTTTACTTTTGTAAACTCAATAAAAAAATGTATTATAATTTTTTTTTACTGAATAGAATAGTTAGAAATAAATCTTATAATGTTCTACGGCTTCATTATAACTCCTAAGAAAAAGTATGCTGCAGAAAAATATCTGCTATATTTTATTCTCTTGACATATTATTATTTAATACCGGCGCACTGTACTATGCAAAATATGTGACTCTTTGAACCCCTATTTCGCACTTTTTTTTTGTTGCTTGCGTTTTGAAATTTTTGGTGATCAGGCCTGGACTGGCCATAGGGTGGGCCGCAGGTCATATCTCTGTAATGAGGGGGGGGGGGGGTTCTGCATGGGCTATATTGTAGAGGGGGCTGTAATGTAGGGGGGTCTGTATTGTAGAGGGGGTCAGTAATGTAGGGGGGGATCTGTACTGTAGGGAGCGGGTCTGTACTGTAGGGAGGGGGTCTGTACTGTAGGGAGGTCTGTGTAACATGCAGGGGGTCCAGAACTGTTAGGGGGTGTCTTTGTAACAAACTGCGGGGGGTTGTGTAATGTAAAGGGGTCCAGAGGTGCGGTGCTATGTAATGGAAAGGGGTCCAGAGGTGCAGAGTGCTGTGTAATGTGAAGGGGTCCAGTATTTTTTGAAGTTTCACATTTTCTAATTTTAGATTTTCTAATTTTAGATATTTGAATTTTGCAATTTCGAATCTCGAATTTTTCGAAATTTTAAATTTTCTAATTTATGAAATTTGAAAATTCTGAAATTCGAAATTAACTAACTAGTTTTTCTTTAAGGCCTCACAAAGCTTAGAGCCCAAGCCCTGTGACATAATGGATGGTGTGATATCCATGCTGTCCCTGGGCTCTGCCACTAACCAAAACTAGATATTTTGGTGAGGGTTGAAAAAGAGGAATAAGTGGCCAGGGGAGTCCTGAAAAGGTGTGTGAAGAGGCGAAATTTTGGCAGTATTTCACCAAATTTCAGGGAAAATGGTACAGGCATTACACCTGTAAGGGGCCCGATGGTCCCCAGGGGCCAGGCTGGCTCCCCTCCCATTTTTTTTTGCATTATACCTGTAAGGGGCCCAAAGGTCCCCGGGGGCCCCTTACAGGCCCCCATCCCATTTTTATGTGTTGAATTATTTTTTTGCATTACACCTGTAAGGGGCCCGGCTGCTATTGCATCTGCCTAAGGGTGTTTGGGCCCTAACCCTCTCTCCCCCAGTTCTTGCATAGCTTCCAACTGTCCTTGATTTGGAGCAATGTCCCTCATCCGTCCCTTATTTTGATCTGATCCATATAGTTGTACGTAAAATGCACTATTTATCTTTCAAAAATTGTTTCACAGTGCTAAAAATGTCATCCAATTTCTAAAGTGCTGCATTTGTACATTTTAAAAGCCAATATAAAGGAATCGTAGTGGTAAAAAAAAAGCCTTTCTGGATTTATTTAAACTTTTTTGGGGGTAATTCTCCTTTAAGGGGGAGTGGAAGGGGGCGTGTCCTATGCCTACATACGTTTTTGTTAGAAGGTGTCCCTCATTCCCATCTCAAAATGTTGGGAGGTATGGTTCTTGTTAAAGCGGCATTCCACCCGCGATTTTTTTTTGTAAAAGTCAGCAGCTACAAACACTGTAGCTGCTGACTTTTAATAAGGAAACTTACCTGTCCTAGGCGCCCGCTATGATGGCCCCCCCGATGCCGATCTGGATCATTGCAGGTCCCGTGCCGCCATTCTCAGTAAGGGAAACAGCAAGCTTCACTGCCCGTTTCCTACTGCTCATGTGCGAGGCCCGCGCCGCTTTGTGAATGGGCGGCTGCTCTCTGGGATACACACAGTTCCCAGAAGGCAAAGCCCCATTCACCAGAAGGAGGATGCGAAAGAAGACCCACCGCGGATAAGGCAGATTAGGAACATCCGCATAGCAACAGGTATTTTGGGTGAGTATAAAAAAATATATATATATATTTTTTGCAGTATTTTCTTGTATTTTTTTTTTTTCAGGGTGGAACTCCACTTTAAGAGACAATGGGCCAGATTCAGAAAGAATCGCCTATCTTTAGGCGGGCGTAGCGTATCTCATTTACACTACGCCGCCATAACTTACAGAGTCAGGTCCCGTAGTCAGAAAGAATTTGCGCCGTAAGTTACGGCAGCGTAGTGTAAATGGACCGGCGTAAGCCCGCGTAATTCAAAGTAGGCTGGTAGTGGGCGTGTTGTATGTAAATGAATCGTGACCCCGCGTAAATGACGCGACGAGTGAACGGCGCATGCGCCGGCCGTGGACGCATCCCAGTGCGCATTCTCCAAAATCACGTTGGAAATATTCATTGATATCGACGTGAACGTAACTTACGCCCAGCCCCATTCACGAACGACTTACATACAATTCGACGCTGTTCCGACGTCCATACTTAACATGGGCTGCACCTCATATAGCAGGGGTAACTTTACGCCGGTCGAACGCCTACGTACATGACGTATATCAGTACGCCGGGCGCACAGGGGCGGACTGACCATTGGTAAACTCGGGCACTGCCCGAGGGCCCCATGCCACTAGGGGGCCCCATCAGGGTTGCCAGGCTCATTAAAACCAGGGACAGTATGTAAAAATCTGTTTTTTTTACATCTGTCCCTGATATGTCCAAAACCTACATGCTTTTGATGTGAAAATCCCAAGATTTTAGCTGCCCCGCCTCTGTACTGCCACCCGGCTTGGTGGCCATCTGTAAGCCTGGGGGCCCCATAATCTTCTATTGGCCGGGGGGCCCCATGAGTTGTCAGTCCGCCCCTGCGGGCGCAACTACGTTTCTGAATCGGCGTATCTAGCGCATTTGCATATTTTTTATGGGAAAGTCTAAGGCCCTGTACACACGATCAGACATGTCCGAGGAAACATGTCCGACGGACCATTTTCATCGGACAAGGCTGAAGTGGTCTGTTGGTCTGATGTGCGTACACACCATCAGACCAAAATCCCCTCGGACCAGAACGCGGTGACGTAGAACACAACGACGTGATGAAAAAACGAAGCATGCGCCGACTTGATTTTGAGCGAATGCGCGGGTTTTTGGTCCGATGATTTCGTGTACTAACCATCGAACATGTCCGACGGACAGGTTTCCAGCGGACAGGTTTCTAAGCATGTAAATGGTCCGATAGGCCGTACACACGATCGAACATGTCCGCTGAAACTGGTCCGCGGACCTGCTTAGAAACCTGTCCGCTGGATACCTACGCCGGACGACTGAAGCCATGTTTTTCGGCGTATCTTGCTTTCTGAATCAGCGTAAAGATGCGACAGCGCACATTTGAATTTACGGCGGAATATCAGGAGATACGCCGGCGTAGATTCTTTCTAAATCTGGCCCAATAAATCTATTTTTTTTTTCACATTCAAAAAGTGACTGGCACCCATCATTCTATCTTGCATTGCACCCACTATGCCTATTGACCAAACTCTACAAAGGATGTCGAGCGTAAAACAAAATAAAATATTACGGCTTTCGATGATCGAAGGTGGCTGGAGCTCTTCTGAAAAATAATACTGCTGCTGTACATTGTGACGTGTCTGGGATTTATTCATGCAGAGTCAGACTTGCAGTGTTTAATAAAAGCCTCACAAAGAAAATAAACATATAAAAATGTTACATATAATAAAATACACGACAATCTTAAAATGTGTTGTTAAAATGCATGTAATTATTTAACATATAAAAATAATTTACTTATTACGAAGTTACAAAAAGTAACAGTGCTCCTTTAAATAATTTTTTATTTTTGTGTTTAATAGGAATCCTGTACATACTTCACATTGTCCTTGCATGCCTCACATTCTTGGCTGCTGTCTGTCTGTTTTTGTCCACGGTCAGAGATGTTTTCAGGAAGAGAAACTAATCGGAAGAAGGAGCCTACTCCTTGCTTTAACCCAGTGTATCGCAACTCCAGTCCTCAAGGCGCCCCCAGCAGGTCATGTTTTCAGGATTACCCTCAGATGAAACGGCTGTGGTAATTATACTAAGGCACTGAAACTAATCAAATCACAAAATAATGGAAAGCCTCAAAACATGACCCTTTGAGGCACCTTGAGGACTGGAGTTTAGAAACACTGCCTTAACCACTTGCCGACCGCCCAACGAACTTATACGTCGGTAGAATGGCACAGAAGGGCAAATGGGCGTACAGGTACGTCCCTTTAAGTTTGTCGCGACTCTCCCGCGAGCTCCACGACCGTGTCCGCGCGACCCATGCAGGGCTGTCTTAATGAAAGGGCACACCTGGGCACTGACCAGGGGCCCCAGCTGCATGGGGGGCCCCTGCACTTTCCCCAAAGCAGCTGGTCCTAGAGCCCACGCTGCCCCAAAATTGGGGGCCCCATGATGGCACAGGGGAGGCAGTCTGCCTCCTACATACTTGATGTAATTTTACCTGCACTGTCATCATTGTAGGGGCCCCAGAGCATTACTTTGCCCAGGGGCCCATGATGCTATTAAGACAGCCCTGGACCCATGGACTCGATGTCCGCCGGTGTCCCGCGATCAGGTCACGGAGCTGAAGAACAGAAGGATGTCAATGTAAACCAGTGGCGGCCCGTCCATAGGGGGCGCCCGGGCGATACCCCCCCCCTCCTGTAGTCTTAAAAACAAACAGAAAAAAACGAAAAAAGAAAAAAATGGGCCCTTTAAGGCATTTAAACATTCATTTTGCAGCGCCGCGCAAATAACATACACTCACGCATTGCCTGAGTGTATGTTATTGTGGCCAGCCTAGTCAGATAACCGGACATAGGGCGCCAATTATCTGACTAAGGACAGCTGGTTGGCTGTGGGGAAGTGCCTGTCAGAGCCAGCGGCTCTGATAGGCTTTCCCAGTACAGCCCTTCAGCTCCCGGACGTCTTATCTCGGAACGTAGTGGGCTACGTCCCTTGAATAAGACTGACGCCGTCTCAGCCAATCAGGTTTCAGTGATTCTGTTTATCCGTAACCTGATTGGCTGGAGCGTCATCGAGGGCACCAGAAGACATCAAGGAACAGTGGAAGGAGGATGGTGAACCCCAGAAAGGTAAGTGCCTGGCGGGGGGGGAGCAATCTGACTGGCAGCATTTTACAGGGAACAGTGGGGACAATTGATGTGGGCACCAGTGGGGGACAATGGATGTGGGCACAGTGGCAATTGATGTGGGCACAGTGGGGGACAATGGATGTGGGCACAGTGGCAATTGATGTGGGCACAGTGGCAACAATTGATGTGGGCATAGTGGTAACAATTGATGCCATGGCACAGTGGCTGCGTTTGGCATGGCACAGTGGTGACAATTGATGGCATGGCACAGTGGCTGCGTTTGGCATGGCACAGTGGTGACAATTGATGGCATGGCACAGTGGCTGCCTTTGGCATGGCACAGTGGTGACAATTGATGGCATGGCACAGTGGCTGCCTTTGATGGGCACAGTGAGGCTGCAATTGTGTTTTTTTTTCATTTGTTTGCGCCCCCCAAAAAAATTTGAGCACCAGACGCCACTGATATAAACACAACATCTCCCCATTCTTCAGCTCCGTGGCCGTGGGACCCGCAAACTCGGTGTCCCACGATCGTGTCATGGAGCTGAAGAATGGGGAGATGTCAGTGTTTACATCTCCCCGTTCTTCCTAGTGACATGTCACTGATCGTCTGCTCCCTCTCATCACTCCCTAGGACACACTTAACCCATTCCTAGCCCCCTACTGGTTAACTCATTCACTGCCAGTCACCTTTACACAGTAATCAGTGCATTTTTATTGCACTGATCGCTGTATGAATGTGAATGGTCCCAAAATAGCGGCAAACGTGTCCGATGTGTCCGCTATAATTTCGCAGTCACGATAAAAATCGCTGATCGCTGCCATTACTATTTAAAAAAAAATATGAATAAAAATGCCATAAAACAGTCCCCTATTTTGTAGACAAAATAACATTTGCGCAAACCAATCAATAAACACTTATTGCATTTTTTCTTTTGCAAAAATATGTAGAAGAATACGTAAACTGAGGGAAAAAAACGTTTATATATATAATTATTTTTTTTTTTTGGGGGGGGGGGGATATTTATTGTAGCAAAAAGTAGAAAATATTGCTTTTTTTTCAAAATTGTCGCTCTATTTTTGTTTATAGCGCTAAAAAATAAAAACCGCAGAGGTGATCAAATACCCCCAAAATAAATCTCTATTTGTGGGAAAAAAAAGGACGTCAATTTTGTTTGGGAGCCACGTCGCACGACCGCGCAATTGTCAGTTAAAGCGACGCAGTGCCGAATCGTAAAAAGTGCGTCTGTAGTTAATAAAAGGTTCACAAAGCAAATAAACATATACAGTAAAACCTCGGTTTGTGAGCATAATTCGTTCCAGAAACATGCTTGTAATCCAAAGCACTTGTATATCAAAGCATTTTTTTTACACGGTATAAAAGAGAAGAGAGGCGCCTCTAAATGTAGCCATAAGTTTCTAAATGTTGTACCTTCATTAACCACTTAAGACCCGGACCAAAATGATGCTAAAGGACCTTGCCCCTTTTTGCGATTCGGCACTGCGTTGTTTTAACTGACAATTGCGCGGTCGTGCGACGTGGCTCCCAAACAAAATTGGGGTCCTTTTTTCCCCACAAATAGAGCTTTCTTTTGGTGGTATTTGATCACCTCTGCGGTTTTTATTTTTTGCGCTATAAACAAAAATAGAGCGACAATTTAAAAAAAAATGCAATATTTTTTACTTTTTGCTATAATAAATATCCCCCCAAAAAATATATATAACATTTTTTTCCCTCAGTTGAGGCCGATACGTATTCTTCTACCTATTTTTGGTAAAAAATAAAAAAAAAATCGCAATAAGCATTTATCGGTTGGTTTTCGCAAAATTTATAGCGTTTACAAAATAGGGGACAGTTTTATTGCATTTTTATTATTATTTTTTTTTTTTTTTACTACTAATGGCGGCGATCAGCAATTTTTTTTTTCGTGACTGCGACATTATGGCGGACACTTCGGACAATTTTGGCACATTTTTGGGACAATTGTCATTTTCACAGCAAAAAATGCATTTAAATTGCATTGTTTATTGTGAAAATGACATTTGCAGTTTGGGAGTTAACCACTAGGGGGCGCTGTAGGGGTTATGTGTGACCTTACATGTGTTTACAACTGTAGGGGGGTGTGGCTGTAGGTGTGACGTCATCGATCGTGTCCTCCCTATAAAAGGGATGACGCGATCGATGCAGCCGCCACAGTGAAGCACGGGGAAGCCGTGTTCACACACGGCTCTCCCCGATCTTCAGCTCCGGGGACCGAGCGCCGCACTCCAGCGGCGATCGGGTCCGCGAGCCCTGAGGTCCCGGAGCTTCGGACCAGGTCACGGGCGCGCGCCCGTGACCCATGGCTGGGTACTAGTACAGGACGTACCTGTACGTGGATGTTCCCAGCCGTGCTATTCTGCCGACGTATATGTGCAGGAGGCGGTCCTTAAGTGGTTAAATGTAACCATATTGCTACACTTAGGCCTCGTACACACGATCAAATCTGTCTGCTGGAAACGGTCTGCTAGACCGTTTCAGCAGACAGATTCGATCGTGTTTACGGGCAAACAGACGGATTTGGCCAACCGACAGATTGGAAAGCATGCTTACCAATCTGTCGGCTGGGAACCCGTCCGCCCCCGACATGTCTGCTGGTTACTACGCTAACCAGCAGACATGTCTTCTCGCACACGCGCCGAATGGTTTCGACGCATGCGCGGAAGTGTTTTACTTCCTGGTGCGGTGACGTGGCGGCGTCAACGTCACCGCCACGTCACTGCGCCGTCTGGCGGCGGGGATTTTGGTTTGACCGTGTGTACACGATCAAACCAATATGTCCCCAGCAGACAGATTTGTTCAAATCGGTCGGCCCGACCGATTTGAACAAATCTGTCTGCTCGTGTGTACGCGGCCTTAGAGGCGCCTCTCTTCTTTTTTATACTCAGTTGTGACATGATGCTACTCTTATATCAAGACATCGCTTGTATATCAAGGCAACATTTATTAAAACATTTTGCTTGTCTTGCAAAACGCTCTCAAACCAAGTTACCCTCAAACCAAGGTTTTACTGCAAAAATGTTACATATAATAAAATACACGGCAATCTTAAAATGTGTTGTTTGAATGCATGTAATTATTTAACATATTAAAATAATTTACTTATTACAAAGTTACAAAAAGTAACAGTGCTCCTTTAAATAATTTTTTATTTTTGTGTTTAATAGGAATCCTGTACATACTTCACATTGTCCTTGCATGCCTGATGTTCAGGTGACATTCTTGGCTGCTAAGTCTGCTTGCAGGAAGATCCGAATCTAATCTGACTCCTCGCTTTACTCCTCACTCCTAATCTTCCTGCCTTTTCCTATTTCTTCTGGCACACAACTGGTTAATTGCTCCTGGCCGCATTGCTCATTCAGGTGTGGCTTTCTCACAGCCCTGCTGTAGAGTTGGAAACTGCAGAGAAAGTTAGAGAGCTCTGAGGACATGGCCGACACTTCCATCAAACCCGTCTCCAAATGCAAAAGCTGCATAGAAATTTCGACCTTCGCAGAGACCGAGGACCCTAAGGTGGTCAAGTATTGTAAAAGCCACTCCGTGACGGAGCTGGGATCATTAAAGGTTACGTCCAATGGCTCCACAGCTGCAACTTCAGTTAATGTGCATCTTCCAGGCAACAAGGAGGCTGAGGGTGAGGCAGTCCTTTGTGACTTCTGCATGGAGGAAAAGGTGAAAGCGGTGAAGACGTGCCTTACCTGCATGGTGAATTACTGCACCACCCACCTCAGACCCCACTTAGATAACCCCAAGCTGCACTCCCATCAGCTGGTGTCCCCTCTGAGCGATACCGACTTGCGGACTTGCGCTTTGCACAACAAACCCCTGGAACTCTTCTGCAAGTTGGACCTCTTGTGTATTTGTGAGGAATGCGCAGAGTGGGAGCATAAAGACCACCAACCGATACCCTGCGCCGAAGCAAAGAAGCAAGTAGAGGTATGTGGAGCAACCTCATATGGACAATCAATCAAAATGTATCTTTGGGTAGAGTTTATTTTACAAAATTGCACAAAATTTTATTGGGCTTTAAAATTTTCAAGAGAGTTGAGTTGAGAGGTGTCTTGGTATAACGCGGTCTTACCCCAAAGGGTCCTGACATAGGTGGTATACCAGCAGTTTAACCGACAAGAAAGAGACAACAATTGATAACCAATGGCATTGATTTTCATATCAGAAATTACAGACAGTCGTCGTTGCAATCAGAAAGTCGAATTATCGGGGGGGGGGTGGGGGAAGATAAATTGAATGTCATCTAGGGTTGTCCCGATACCAGTATCGGTATCGGGACCGATACCTGAATAGAATACTTGTCCCGACATGGCTGGAGGGAAATGGCTGCATATGTGGGGGACATGGCTGGAGGGATATGGCTGCATATGTGGGGGACATGGCTGGAGGGATATGGCTGCATATGTGGGGGACATGGCTGGAGGGATATGGCTGCATATGTGGGGGACATGGCTGGAGGGATATGGCTGCATATGTGGGGGACATGGCTGGGGGGACATGGCTGCATATGTGGGGGACATGGCTGGGGGGACATGGCTGCATATGTGGGGGACGTGGCTGGGGGGACATGGCTGCATATGTGGGGGACGTGGCTGGAGGGAAATGGCTGCATATGTGGGGGACATGGCTGGGGGGACATGGCTGCATATGTGGGGGACGTGGCTGGAGGGAAATGGCTGCATATGTGGGGGACATGGCTGGAGGGAAATGGCTGCATATGTGGGGGACATGGCTGGAGGGAAATGGCTGCATATGTGGGGGACATGGCTGGAGGGAAATGGCTGCATATGTGGGGGACATGGCTGGAGGGAAATGGCTGCATATGTGGGGGACATGGCTGGAGGGAAATGGCTGCATATGTGGGGGACATGGCTGGAGGGATATGGCTGCATATGTGGGGGACATGGCTGGAGGGATATGGCTGCATATGTGGGGGACATGGCTGGAGGGATATGGCTGCATATGTGGGGGACATGGCTGGAGGGATATGGCTGCATATGTGGGGGACATGGCTGGAGGGACATGGCTGCATATGTGAGGGACATGGCTGCATATGTGAGGGACATGGCTGCATATGTGGGGGACGTGGCTGCATATGTGAGGGACATGGCTGCATATGTGGGGGACGTGGCTGGGGGGACATGGCTGCATATGTGGGGGACGTGGCTGGAGGGACATGGCTGCATATGTGGGGGACGTGGCTGGAGGGACATGGCTGCATATGTGGGGGACGTCGCTGGAGGGACATGGCTGCATATGTGGGGGACGTGGCTGGAGGGACATGGCTGCATATGTGGGGGACGTGGCTGGAGGGACATGGCTGCATATGTGGGGGACGTGGCTGGAGGGACATGGCTGCATATGTGGGGGACGTGGCTGGAGGGACATGGCTGCATATGTGGGGGACGTGGCTGGAGGGACATGGCTGCATATGTGGGGGACGTGGCTGGAGGGACATGGCTGCATATGTGGGGGACGTGGCTGGAGGGACATGGCTGCATATGTGGGGGACGTGGCTGGAGGGACATGGCTGCATATGTGGGGGACGTGGCTGGAGGGACATGGCTGCATATGTGGGGGACATGGCTGCATTTGGGGACACATTTAATAAAAAAGTATCGGTATCGGCGAGTACTTGGAAAAAAAAGTATCGGTACTTGTACTCGGTCCTAAAAAAGTGGTATCGGGACAACCCTAATGTCAACTGTACTGTAAATCCCAGTGTGTGGAAGGTAATTATAGGGGAACGTATAGTAAATTAGATGCAAGCTCTTATTACAAAGTATGGGGTAGAGCAGGGGTAGGCAACCTCGGCACTCCAGCTGTGGTGAAACTACAGATCCCATCATGCCTCTGCCTCTAGGAGTCATGCCTGTGATTGTCAGGGTTGTGCAATGTCTCATGGGACTTGTAGTTTCACCAGAGCTGGAGGGCCGAGGTTGCCTACCCCTGGTGGTAGAGTATAAATGAAAATGAGTTGCTGAGGCATAAAAGGGGGAAAATACAAGAAAAATAGGAAAGAAAGGATCAGGTTGTGGGTTATGAGAGGTCGGGGGTGAAGGGGTAGGGGGGGTCGCAGGAGATTTCCTTGGGATCCGGGTGGCCATACAGCACAATGAGCACTTTGCAAGTTATGTTAAAGTCCATTCAAATATTAACCATACTTAAAGCGGTGGTTCACCCTAAATCTACTATGTCCCGTCAGCGCCAGTATGCTGTGTTTTTTTTTTTTTTTTTTAATTGCTCTACTTACTGTGTAATGTTTAATTTTCATTTCTCTCCCCCACGGTGGATGGCGCCACTATAGCGCGTCACGGCTTCCGAAAATAGCCAATTTAGGACTCTGGTATTTCCGGTGCTATACGGTGCCTGCACACAGACCTAGGAGCTGACTGCGCAGGCGCCGTATATCTCCGAGTCCTAAATCGGCTATTTTCGGAAGCCGTGACGGGCTATAGAGGCGCCATCCACCACGGGGGAGAGAAATGAAAATTAATCATTACACAGTAAGTAGAGCAATTAAAAAAAAAAAAAAACCAGCATACTGGCGCTGACACCAGTGTGCTGGATCGGATGGGACATAGTAGATTTAGGGTGAACCACCGCTTTAAACCTACTCCCACCCCCTATTCTAACTACTCTATTCTATACTTACCTATTCTGAGGGCGCTCCGCTCTGGTCATATGATCCCTCCAGCTGCTGGCTTCAGTGAAAAGAGAGATAGCCGACAAAGGCTGCAGAGTCTGGGTGGTGACATTGCCCACAGGCATGGCTGATGATGATGATGGGGGGGGGGGGGGGGGTACCACCAGTCCTTCTGTAGGGGGGCCCAGGCACACAGGGGAGCCCAAACAGCAGAGGGAATCAGTGCGGTCGGACGGAGGGACAATTACAGGATGCCCTGTGTGACTTTCTGCAGCAGCTAAAATCCTGTTTCTCTCCATGCCCCCCCACAGAAGCTGCCGGCTTCCCTGACAAATAAAAAAGGGGCTTCTCTGTTATCTTTACGTCCGCTAAGAATGATTTTAGTATATTTTTTGTAAAAAATTTGTTTTGATATACTGGGGGGGGGGGGGGCTGCCAAGTAGGCTGAATGGTCCCCCGTGATTTATAACAGCAGCCCTACCCACAGGCATTTTTGACTGTTCTCCCTCTATACCAGGAGTCTCCAAACTGCGGCCCTGGGGCCCCTTTACTTGCCTTTATCCGGCCCTTGGGGCACTATTCCATCCACTGACACCAACAACGGGGAATCATTTTTGCTGAAACCACCAATGGAGCACTAATCACCCAAATGAAATTCTAAAAGGGGTACAATTCCTCCCACTGACACCAAGGATATGGTATTGTTTACTCTCAATGGCCACAGGCCAGCCCTCCTGAAGTCTAAAGAACAGTAAACTGGCCCTTTAGTTTAGAATGTTTGGAGACCCTTGCTCTATACTGAAGCCGACACTGGGAGCCAATCATGTGGCCAATCATGTGACCGCACCAGAGTGCCCTCCGAGTGGATAGGTATAAACATTTTTCCTTTACAGGGTAGTGAGAATAGGCTTAGCATGGGGTTGGGGGCTTGTTTAGGTATGGTATAGTTAGTATTTGAATTAAATTCCACTTTAAAGTGAGGGGGAAAGATTGATCGAGGTTCAGGGGGCTACTGTAGTTCAGCCAAGGGGACCATATTTTCAGAAATTTAGGATGGGTGTCATTCAGCAGTTAACTTCTCATGCACCATAATGCCCATCATCTGTTGTTTAACTTCTGAGAAATTCATTGTCGGTTGCCTCCATGCTTTAGCTAGAAACGCGTAAACCCACCAGCTTCTGGTTGACATTTAGAAAGGTCTGTCACCGGCCTATGAAGCCATGCTTCCCAAGGATTTCTACTCAGATACCCATCTAAGAATATCGTAAACGTCCAGAAATGACTAGCTTTGGGGCAAATCCATCAAGGTCATGCAATGCATGAATCTATCTATTGGTGATAGAGGGGTGCAGGAGAGAGGGGGCGGCACTTCTGCGCCCCTTTAGGGATGCAACACCACTGGAATTGGGCAATCTGAGCGGTTCTCAAACTATTTTTGTAGTATCTTATTTGTATGTAGTGGAATGTTTTTTTGTGGGGGCAATTTCCATTGTTCTTCAAGGTAACAGAGAGACATTCTTTGGGTATGCAGTGGATTCAAGTGGAACCCTATCCAATGCTAGTAGGAGTTGGTCGCATTTAATCGGAGTTGTTCTTTAGTACTGAAGACATTTCACCACTAATCCAAATGGCTTCCTCAGTTCCTATGGGCATTGGGAACATACTCCAGCTTTTAGTAATTACAACATAAGAATAATACTCTATATGGCAAAGAGTTGTTAATAGTTAATCACATTTAACTGGACTTTTACCGTATTGTGGGAGATGTTTGTAGCTTTTCCAAGCCACTTCTTCAGTTCCAATGAGTGTAGGGACATACCCCCAGCAATAATATCCACACAGATGTTACGTGCATTGTAATCCAGTAACCATGGGATGTTTCAAGGCAAATGTTGATTGTCCAAGAATGGGATGGGAAGTTTGAAAGTTGTGGACACACCCCGTTCTAGTTACATAATCCCATCCCTGGTGTCAGGAAGTCTGCATAGATGTTAATTGTTCAGTTTATTTGGATGAAGGTGTGGATTATTGCCAAATCACAGGGGTAGAAATGGTAAAATGTTTCTACCCAAGCAGATTAAAGTGTATAGGTTTTTTTTTTTTCTAATAACAAACATGTCATACTTACCTCCACTGTGCAGCTCCTTTTGCACAGAGTGCCCTGATCCTGGTCTTCTGGGGTTCCTCGGCAGCTGTCTTGGCTCCTCCCCGCAAGAGCTAACCCCCTTCATGGGAAGCTCTCTCCCAAGGGGGATAGCTTGCGAGCGTGCTCCCATTTGCCATAGCCGCAGATTGTATCACACGGCCCCGCCCCCGGTGCGTCGCGTCATTGATTTGATTGACAGCAGCGGGAGCCAATGGCTGCGCTGCTATCAATCATCCAATGACGAGCCAACTAGAGCTCTGCGAAAGCAACGCAGGATCGTGCAGAAGAAGTTTTGGTTCTCAGGTGAGTAAAACGGGGGCTCAGGGGGGTGACTGCAGGGCCATCTTAATAGCATCATGGGCCCCTGGGCAAGGTAATGCTCTGGGGCCCCTACAATAGAGACAGCACAGGTAAACAGACCAGTGACTGATCCCTCTACACCCCAGATATCCCCCCCCTACACACTGATCCCTCTACACCCCAGGGCCATCTTAATAGCATCATGGGCCCCTGGGCAAGGTAATGCTCTGGGGCCCCTACAATAGAGACAGCACAGGTAAACAGACCAGATAACCCCCCAGATATCCCCCCCCTACACACTGATCCCTCTCAGATATCCCACCCTCTATCCCTCTACACCCCAGATATCCCCCCAGCACTCTGACCCCTCTACACCCCAGATATCCCCCCAGCACTCTGACCCCTCTACACCCCAGATATCCCCCCAGCACTCTGACCCCTCTACACCCCTGATATCCCCCCAGCACTCTGACCCCTCTACACCCCTGATATCCACCCCCAGGACTCTGATCCCTCTACACCCCAGCACTCTGATCCCTCTACACCCCATCCCCCCAGCACTCTGATCCCTCTACACCCCAGATATCCCCCCAGCACTCTGACCCCTCTACACCCGAGATATCCCCCCAGCACTCTGACCCCTCTACACCCGAGATATCCCCCCAGCACTCTGACCCCTCTACACCCCTGATATCACCCCCAGACTCTGATCCCTCTACACCCCAGCACTCTGACCCCTCTACACCCCTGATATCCCCCCAGCACTCTGACCCCTCTACACCCGAGATATCCCCCCAGCACTCTGACCCCTCTACACCCCTGATATCCACCCCCAGGACTCTGATCCCTCTACACCCCAGCACTCTGACCCCTCTACACCCCTGATATCCACCCCCAGGACTCTGATCCCTCTACACCCCAGCACTCTGATCCCTCTACACCCCAGATATCCCCCCAGCACTCTGATCCCTCTACACCCCAGATATCCCCCCAGCACTCTGACCCCTCTACACCCCAGATATCCCCCCAGCACTCTGACCCCTCTACACCCCAGATATCCCCCCAGCACTCTGACCCCTCTACACCCCAGCTATCCCCCCACCAGCACTCTGATCCCTCTACACCCCAGATATCCCCCCAGCACTCTGACCCCTCTACACCCCAGATATCCCCCCAGCACTCTGACCCCTCTACACCCCAGATATCCCCCCAGCACTCTGACCCCTCTACACCCCAGATATCCCCCCAGCACTCTGACCCCTCTACACCCCAGATATCCCCCCAGCACTCTGACCCCTCTACACCCCAGATATCCCCCCAGCACTCTGACCCCTCTACACCCCAGATATCCACCCCCAGCACTCTGACCCCTCTACACCCCAGCACTCTGACCCCTCTACACCCCTGATATCCACCCCCAGCACTCTGATCCCTCTACACCCCTGATATCCACCCCCAGGACTCTGATCCCTCTACACCCCAGCACTCTGATCCCTCTACACCCCAGATATCCCCCCAGCACTCTGATCCCTCTACACCCCAGATATCCCCCCAGCACTTTGACCCCTCTACACCCCAGATATCCCCCCCCCCCAGCACTCTGACCCCTCTACACCCCAGCTATCCCCCCCCCAGCACTCTGATTCCTCTACACCCCAGATATCCCCCCCCCAGCACTCTGACCCCTATACACCCTGCTTTGGGGAAAGTGCAGTGCCCAGGTGTGCCCTCTCATTAAGACAGCCCTGGTTGACTGCAAGGTGTTTTTCACCTTAAAGGATCAGTAAAAATACAATTTACTTTTATTTAAATGACAAACATGTTATACTTACCTCCACTGTGCATCTTGTTTTGCACAGAGCGGCCTCGAACCTGGTCTTCTAAAGGGTCCCTCGGCGGCTGTCTCAGCTCCCCCCCCCCCCCCCCCCACAAGGACTCCACACCTTCATGCAACTTGCATGGTGTGGAATAATTGCGGGTGTGCTCCCATGATACAGCGGCAGCCATAGCCGCCGACTGTATCACTCGGCCCCGCCACGCTGCTTCATTGGATGTGATTGACAGCAGTGCCAGCCACTGTAGCCAATCAACGGCCAGACTTGTGGCGAAGAGAATGTCGGGGGCGAGCGCGGGACTTTCAAGGGGTCAGGTAAGTAAAACGGGGGGGCTGGGGGGACCAGCATTGTCGGATGTTTTTCACTGTAATGCATAGGCTGGGCGTAGGTTACATTCACGTCGTAGGCAGTGATTCGACGTATCTTAGGCAGCTATTTCGACATGACTGTGAGCATGCACACTGGGATGCGTCCAAGAGACGACGCATGCGCAGTTCGTTTTTTGAAGCTCAGCCCATCATTTGCATGGGGTCACGCTTCATTTTAATATATCGCGCCCACTTCCACCTACTTTGACTTACGTCGGCTTACGCCATCAACTATACGCTACGCCGGCGCAACGTTGAGCGCATTTTCTTTGTGAATACCATGCTTGCCTCTCAACGTTGCGCCGGCGTAGCGTAAAGAAGATGCGCTCGGCGGCATAAAGATGCGCTAATCTACGTGAATCTGGGCCAATGTCTTCAATAATACAGTCCAGTTGAATGTGACTGACTACTAATAACTGTACCATGACCTGCATAACTGAGAAATCTTAAAAAACCTGTATAGTAGAAGGTGAAGAAGAACGGCCACCATGGGCGTCCGCTCATAGGAGTAAGGGGGGGCCAGTGACCCCCCCCTGGAATCGGCAAGGGTCTGCCATGCTTGCATCTCTAGCTGTGCTGACTCTCTGTGTTTGTGCGAGTTGGCTCCACAGCTGTTGCAAGATCAGTGTCACTGAGTTACAGAGCTCTTTACTGCCACCTCTGGCTGCTTCCTGTATGTGCACCCTTGTGTTTGCTTTGCTGACTGTAATGTATTTTCAAAGGGACATGTGGAAACAGGACTTGGGAGAAGGAAGACCATCGTGACCCTACAAGTGGGGACTGTGAGTACAAGTTAAGGGAGAAGGCTTTATGGGATAATGACTAAGCCCCCGTCCTTCATGACATTGTCAAAGAAGCGGAGCATAGGTGACCGTAAAATTATGCCCCCCCCCCCTGGAAAAAGTTCAGCGGACGCCCATGACGGCCACCTGACCATCACACCTAATATACGTTTTTGAGACATCCCAATCCACAATTATGGGTATTGGCATGGAATTGGTCCTACCCTTTCGGCTATAGCAGCCTCCACTTTTCTAGCAAGTCTTTCTTGTTGGACGAGAAGTCCTGGCTCTCATTCAGCATTCCCATTCATCCCAAAGATATTCAGTTGGGTCGAGGTCAGCAGGACACTTCAGTTCCTCCACACCAGACTGGTCAAACCATGTCTGAACACCATTTATGGTGGTTAGGTACTGAATTCGGATGAGAAGATCTGGCCTGCAATTGATGTTCCAATTCATCCCAAAGGTGTTTAGTAGTAGGGGTGTGGTCAGGACCCTGTGCAAGAAACTCAAGTTACTCCACGCCAGACTGGTCAAACCATTCCCATTCTGGTGTCAACCCAAAATTAGGGGTTCTCTTTATGGACCTTGCTTTTTCAAAGGGGTACAAGTCAAACAGAAAAGGGTCTTGACTGTCCTGCACAGAGTCTTGACCTCAACCCGATAGAACACCTTTGGGATGAATTAGAGCGGAGACTGCAAGCCGGGCCTTCTCGTCCAACATCAGTGCCTGACCTCACAAATGCTCTTCTGGAAGAATGGTCAAACATTCCCATGGACACACTCCTAAACCTTGTGGACGGCCTTCCCAGAAGAGATGAAGCTGTTCTAGCTGCAGAGGGCGGGGCCAACTCAATATTGAACCCTTCGGACTTTATAACTGAAGTTCAGAATGAACAGAGTATTTGGCACATGAAGGAAATAAACTTTGACTGAAGTGGAAAGGTTGTGTCACAGGTTATCTCTCACCATGAGGAGTCATCCTATGTATGACACATACCGTAGATACCAAGAAACAATTGTTCCATAACAAAGGCTGAAAATACCCGCCCTTCCCAGACTGGACAGTTTTCAGAACACTAGTGTAGTGAGAGTTTTAGAGTTGTGTTTTTTTTTTTTTTTTTTTAACAGCAATCATAATGTATACAATACAAATATTAACCACTTCAGCTCCAGAAGATTTACCCCTCCTCCTGACCAGGCCATTTTTTGCGATACGGCACTGTGTCGCTTTAACTGACAATTGCGCGGTCGTGCTGTACCCCAAAAAAATCTAGGTATTTTTTCCCCACCAATAGAGTTTTGTTTGGTGATATTTGATCTCCTCCTGCGTTTTTTTTGTTGTTGTTTGTGCTATAAACAAAAATAGACCAACAATTAAAAAAAATATATGTGTGTGTGTGTGTGTGTATATATATATATATATATATATATATATATATATATATATATATATATATATATATATATATATATATATATATATATATGTTTCTCTTCGACTCTTTGCTAGAAAACCTAATTATTATAAACTAATTATAAAAATAAAATAAAAATTCTTGATAAATTTAGGCCAAAATTTATTCTGCTACATATTTTTGGTTAAAAAAACAAACCAATCCCAATAAGCGTTTATTGAAGCTGCAGCGTCTACAAACTATTGTATATTTACTGGAATTTTTTTTTTTTACTAGTAACGGCGGCAATCAGCGACACATATATAGTTACATAGAAGTACATAAAAAGGAATGGCCGCACCCCCATACGATGCGATGAGTTTATTCGGGAGATGAAAGGGGTTGTGAACCTTCGTGTTTTTTTTTTTCACCTTTTTTCACCTTTAGTGAATCCTATGCATTAAGGTGAAAAAACACCTTGCAGTGTCCGACCCCAGCCCACCCCCCCCCCCCCCCCCCCCCCGTTTTACTTACCTGAGCCCCGAATTTCCATTTTGGTGGGCGTGATTAGTGTTGCTCACGAATATTCGCATTGCGAATATCCGCTACGAATATTGCATATTCGAGTATTCGCGAATAACTCGAATATCGCGGCGAATATTCGCTATTTCGAATATTCGTATTTTTTCAAATTTCGCAATCAAATTCGCAATCATTTTTCGCATTCGCACTAGCGAAATTTCGCAATTTTTTTAATTTTTTTTATAAAATATCACGAATATTCGATATTAACGAATATTCGCGAATATTCTTTGAAATATTCGCGAAATCGAATATGGTGTATTCCGCTCATCACTAGGCGTGATCTGCCATCACTCTCTACACTGCTTCTCAGCTCTTCATTGGATGGATTGATAGCAGCACAGCCTTTGGCTCCCACTGCTGTCAATCAAATCCAATGACTTGGGGGGGGGGGGGGGGGGGGGCGGCTATGGCGGCCAAGTGTAAGTGACTCGAGAGGGGGTTATCTATTGCGGGGAGGAGCCACGAAGGCCGCTGTGGGACCCCAGAAGAGGAGGATTGGCAGGCCACTCTGTGCAAAACGAACTGCACAGTGGAGGTGTGTATATGTTTTTTTTGTTTAAGAAAAAAAAAGAAAGTGAACCTTTTAATGTCACTTTAATATAAAAACAATCATGATGACAATGACACAGGCAGAGAATTACAAGTTCTGTCCTTGTAATTCACACTGGAAAAAAAAAAAATACCATTGTAGGTCAAGTTCACTTCTGGTTTGTTCACATTGTTGGTTCATCAATATCAGAATAACTTTGTATCTGGACCTCCTTGGTAAAGGTATGGTCAGTGGCGGCCCGTCAATTAGGGGCCCTCGGGTACCACCCTCCCTATCCATGCGTCCGGCCCATTAATCTACAATCGGGGGTGCTGGACGCATGGGATTCCAATGGGTCCAATGGGCCAGAGGCTCTAATGGCCTTCAAAATAGGGTAGGCTCGGGGCGCAGAGCACTCCCCCACAAAGTCTTCATTACTCTGGGATCCTTACATGATCTCTTAACAATAAACAAAATACAGGAAGAGAACTTTATTGGGACCTGGCGGGGGGGCCTTTCTGATACACAGGGAGGGCTTCTGTAAGAGAGTCTGTTAGAAAGAGCCCTCAGACATACTACAGACATGGTACAGGAGATGGTCAGAGACTACAGACATGGTACAGGAGATGGTCAGAGACTGCAGACATAGTACAGGAGATGGTCAGAGACTGGAGACATAGTACAGGAGATGGTCAGAGACTGGAGACATAGTACAGGAGATGGTCAGAGACTGGAGACATAGTACAGGAGATGGTCAGAGACTGGAGACATAGTACAGGAGATGGTCAGAGACTGGAGACATAGTACAGGAGATGGTCAGAGACTAGAGACATAGTACAGGAGATGTACAGGAGATGGTCAGAGACTGGAGACATAGTACAGGAGATGGTCAGAGACTGGAGACATAGTACAGGAGATGGTCAGAGACTGGAGACATAGTACAGGAGATGGTCAGAGACTGGAGACATAGTACAGGAGATGGTCAGAGACTGGAGACATAGTACAGGAGATGGTCAGAGACTGGAGACATAGTACAGGAGATGGTCAGAGACTGGAGACATAGTACAGGAGATGGTCAGAGACTGGAGACATAGTACAGGAGATGGTCAGAGACTGGAGACATAGTACAGGAGATGGTCAGAGACTGGAGACATAGTACAGGAGATGGTCAGAGACTGCAGACATAGTACAGGAGATGGTCAGAGACTGCAGGCATAGAACAGGAGATGGTCAGAGACACATCAGTTCTGGACGGACACAAACAAGGAGAGAAGGAGGGAGGGGAGAACTCGGTGACATTGGCACCCCCACCTCTGCAGGTGCCTGGGTGCACTCATTGTTTAGTGTTAGGACCACAGATTACGGGGTGCCTTGGCACGGCTCTGTGGCTCACTCATGAGTTTGCAAATGCGTGCGGACTAAACCCCTGTTTTTAACGCATACTGTTAGACAGGTTAATTTGGTTGTTCTGCAGGCTGGTCGGTAAGGAGATAACAACAAAAACCTGGGGAATGCCCAGGGAAAAACCAAGCCTACTTACCGACCAGCTTGCAGAACAACCAATTAACCTGTCTAACAGTATGCGTTAAAAACAGGGGTTTTGTCTGCAGGCATTTGCAAACGCATGCGTAAGCCACAGAGCCGCGCCAAGGCACCCTGTAATCTGTGGTCCTAACACTAAACAATGAGTGTCCCCACAGTGGAGGCACATGCATTTAATGGATAGAAGGGGAAAGGTGAACTGAAGGGGAGCCACCCCTCCTTAAAGGTACAGGAGCACACCAAACACCCAGCATATAGCACTCGGTAAGGAGACCTGTTTGTTTTCCTGGGCATTCCCCAGGTTTTGTTGTTGCCTGTGCACCCTGCCTAGGAGCTGCCCTGGGTGATCCTATTGGATGCCTAGGAGGAGGAGGGATGAGATGCATGACGGAAGCAGTCGGGATGCAAAAGAGGAGGAGACACCCGCCCGTTGCAGCGATGCCTGCGCGGGAACCTAGATAGGGGTAAATGCTGGGTGACCGACTGATCGCGAAACCCTGTGGGGGGAGGAGGGGGTTAAGGTGGTGGATTGCGGCCCTCCCCCCCCAAAAAAAACACCAGCTGCCGTTGGGTATAGTGTATCAATTTTAATATTTATCACTTTACACCACAAGCCAATGAGATCTTCTGGGATGTAGAAGCTGCCTTTCCTTCAGAGCGCATGCGCATGCACGCATGACGTAATCGGCGGGGTATACAGTAAATATCTCCTAGACAGTGCAAGTTTAGGAGATATTTACAATACCTATAAGGTAAGACTATAATAAGGCTGATCTATAGGAACAAACAAACCAGGGGAGGTTACTTCCTCTTTAATCCATCACAACTGTAAAGTCTTTGAAGCATCTCTGCATTGTCCTATTGTTATTGTTAAATGAACGCTCATTAAAGCCGATTTTCTAAATGAGTAGAATGTCCACCTAGTGATGTAACGCCGTGTTCACTTCAAACACCCAATTATGTGAGAGGACAATTTTAAATTTTTTAGATTTCCCCTACACATAGCCAGGTAACAGTAAGCTACGTTAAAATTTATTTCCCAAAAATTTGCATAGCTGTTTGTCTATCAAAACTGCATGTAAATTCCTTCTGTGCGATGCAAAATCGGACTATATTCTCCGCAGATCGAATGTTACTCATTGCAAAAAAAGAGTTAATGGGGGGGGAAAAATAACACATTTTGGCCACTAGATGGCGGTGAATAGCATAAGTGTGCTCCTCAGCTACATCTAGTGGCTATAATGTGGTAATTTATTGCCATTCATGCTTTTTTTTTTTTTTTTTTTTTATTGCACCAACTTTACATTATAATCGGTCTGGTGCACCTACAGGCATCAACCCGGTATCCTTCTCTTCTGGTTCTTCTACGGACTCGCCCCTGCAATTGGCGAGCCGGAGAAGGAATCCAGTGGCGGTGGAAGTTGACCATAGAGATTTCTGGGAAACGGGTGGTCTCCGGTCATATCTATGACCAGTGGCGGCTAGTGCTCAAATTTTTTTTGGGGGGCGCAAACAAATGGGAAAAAAAAAATCAATTGCAGCCTCACTGTGCCCATCGATTGCAGCCTCACTGTGCCCATCGATTGCAGCCTCACTGTGCCCATCGATTGCAGCCTCACTGTGCCCATCGATTGCAGCCTCACTGTGCCCATAAAATGCCACCAGTTTGTCCCGTAAAAAAATGCCGCCAGTTTGCCCCCTCTCCCAGCACTTACCTTTCTGGGGTCGGCCATCCTCCTCCACGCTCCCTTGATGTTGCTTCAGCCAATTAGGTGACCGGTAAACAGACCTGGTGAACCTGATTGGCTGAGATGCGTGTCAGTGTTAACCAGGGAAAGCACAACCTGTGTTCCGTCTGGTTAACCATTTGGAAGCCGTTCAGAGCCCACAGGCTGTAATCAGGAAGCCTATCGGAGCCACTGGCTCTGACAGGCACTTCCAAAACACACCCACTGCTGTTATTCAGATGACCGGCACTCAACAGGGGGCCGGCCACCCGAATAGTGGGAGGCAGCGGCGACAATACATAGATTCATGCAATTTATTGTTGAGTGAAGGGTGCAGGAGAGAGGGGGCAGCGCTCCTGCGCCCACTATGGACGCACTGCCACTGTCTATGACTCTCGGAGGTCTGGCAGAGCCGAGTTCGCCCTGTGTTTTTTTTTTTTTTTTTTTTTTTTTCTTCTTGATCTCAGGCTTTCCAGCCTGGAGGAGAGATGTGGGGTCTTGTTGACCCCCCCGCATCTCTCCATAAAGAGGACCTGTCACGCTATATTCCTATTACAAGGGATGCTTACAGAAAGTGATATGCCTCAAAGTTGGAATTATTAAGGTAATTAAATAGAATAAAAAAAAATGTTGAGTTTTGATTTCTATAAAAAAATAAATTATTTTAAATACAAATACAATATGCATCGGATAGTAGCCCATTATGTATCACTTACCTGAAACCGAAGCCTGCAATGTCCCCGATTTTCCTTGCCGGCTGGAAGCGTCCATCTTCCTTCCAGGGGGACTCGGACTCCGGCTTTGTGACTGGTTGGTTTTGCACGACGTCACTCGCGCGCATGGCATGACCACTACTTGGAACGGCACGACGTGAGCTTGCTAAAGTGCGTAAGTGCCGAATACCTTGTACAGGGAACTGTAAATATCTCCTAAACCATGTAGGTTTAGGAGATATTTACAGCACCTACAGATAAGCCTTAATCTAGGCTTACCTGTAGGTGAAAGTGTGTTGTAAGGGTTTACAACCACTTTAGGAAGATAAGATAGAGAAAAACCTTAGAGGGAGGGATGAGGCGGCAGCATATGACGCATAAACGCCGGCTATTTGTCTATGCACGGGCTGTCTGACCGATGGGGGCGGAGCTCCACATATCGGCCCCGCCATTCCCGATATCCCCAATATCAGAGCTTGACTTTGACAGCTCCACTCACTCTCAATGTCACTACGGCAGTACGCTCCAGGCTTGCCCACCAATTCTTGGCTGTGCTGGATGGATAGTGACATTGCTGCATGTCCTTCTAGGGCAGTGGTTCTCAACCTGTCGTGACCCCCTCGGGGGTCAAAAGACGATTTGCCCAGGGGTCACCGTATCCTGAGCTGTTCCTGAAGCCTGCATCACTCTCCCAGCCTTTTTGCAGCAGGTCTGTCCCTGGAGCATGTGGCTGCCCAGCTGGGCTGTTCCTGGAGCCCTCGGCCACCCATTCAGTTCAAGGCATGGCTGTGGAGCAGAGACTAGAAGTCAACTGATGGTGAGAAATGTGAAGTGGGAGGGGACGGTGAGAAATGTGAAGTGGGAGGGGTTGGAGGAGACCCTATCTCCTGATTTTGGCATAGGTGACACTGCTGCGAGACACCACAGAGCTGGAGACACATTGAGTAACACTACCTGTGATTGGAGTTGCCATTTAAAGTCCCCACTACACAGTGGCGTAGCGTGAGTTGTCGGCGCCTGGGGCGAGGCAAGAAATCTGCGCCCCCCCTGATCCATGGACTATTTTCAGCTTTCTCCAGTCTGGTCACATGATCCACTGTGTGAGACAGTGGTGGCTGTAGGGAAGAGTAGAGTGTGCTTGATAAAGCCTGGAGTGGTGACATCATGCATATGTTCCTATGTCCCATCTTTTTGTTGGCGTTCCCTCCTCTCCACACTTGTGACAGCTCCTCTCTAAATTTTGGGCCCGGGGCGGTGGTCCCCCTCGCACCCCCCATGCTACGCCACTGCCACTACAGTTCTCAGATCAGCAGATGATCTTGATCAAGAGCACCTAAGCTGGCTGATTAGAATTCTCCCAGCACTGCCCCTCACCCCAACCCCCCCCCCAAGGAGCAAGAGAAGGAATAAAAATAGAGAATACATGGAAGGGAGAGGAAAAGAGGGGGAGGAACAAAGAAAAAAGGGAGAGAGAGAATCGGAGAAAGAACAGGTAAGATGGCTAGAGAGGGATGCGGGGAAAACAACAACATAGAGAGAGTGGTACATCCTAAAATGTACCAAAGGGGAAGGGACTCAGGGAGCGCTAAATGTCCCCATACACCCAAAACTGAAAAAATATTCCCTCTGCTCCGACCAGCACCTGATCATCAGAAAGGGGCACAGATAATGAGGGGGGGGGGGGATTACACCCCCCTAAGCTAGTAGGATTGGCAGAGCAGGGGGTGTAATTCAGATTTTAATTTTTTTTTATTATTATTCTGCACTGACTGTCTTTGAAATTGCCCCAGCCCCATGGGACAAATCTGGGGACAGACTCTAGTCCGGGGGCCATAGGTGTGCGCAGCCTTTGGCATTAGGGTGTGCACCCCAAAGCTCAAACACACCGATCACTCATGATGTTCATTCAGAAAGGGAAGAGGACGATAAATGGCATATTTACTGGCTCCTTCCCCCACTCATCCTAAAACATTCACAGCAACAACTGGTGGGAGAGGAGGAAAGCCTGCAGTGCTGTAGGGGAAAGGAGGGGGAGCCAAGTCCGTAGGGGGAATCTGTTCTGCACAGAGTGGTTAGGGTGTGCCTGGGCACACCTGGCACACCCTGTGCGCACGCCTATGCCGGGGACAGCCCCCCGGAAACCGGGGACGTCTGGTCACCCTACTCTTTAAGCTTCGACAAAAAAAAAAACCTAGAAGTTGATTGGTTCCTATGCAAAGCTGCACCAAATTTTGCACTCGACAGTTTTAGTAAATCTTTCCCCCCAATGTATTAAACCTTTAAAAATAGGGTGACCAGACATCCCCAGTTTCAGGGGACAGTCCCCTGATTGAGGACTCTGTCCCTGGTTTTGTCCCCAGATTGGATTTAATAGAGGGCAGGGGCGATTTCAAAGACAGTCAGTGGAGAATAAAAAAAATAAAAATTAGAATTGCACCCCCCCGCTCCTCCGTGCCTACTAGCATAGAGGGGGGGGGGGATTTGTATTTTTTTCCGTTATCTGTGCCCCTTTCTGATGATCATGTGCTGGTCGGAGTGGAGGGAATATTTCTTCAGTTTCGGGGACATGCCCATTTAGCTCCGCTCGCATGTTCTGCTGCCTTGGCTCCAATCCTGGCCAGCCACCTGCCCATCTCCTTGCCCTCCCTGGTGGAGTGATCTTCCTCCGCTCCCCATCCAGTAGTAGCCGGAGCCCGAAGAGTAAGACTTGAGAGGCTGTGAGGTGGGCGGCGACGGGCAGAGTCACTGATTATTGCCATTTACTAGTAAAGAAAAAATATGTCCCCGGATTTCATTTTAAAAATCTGGTCACCTTATTTTAAAAGGATTACAATTGGCTGTACGTTCTGGGACTTGTAGTTCCTCTAGAGCTGCAGAGCCAATAACAGCATGCAGTATACCGCACACCGGCTGTATGTATCTAAGCTGTATACAGACTGATCAGCAGGCAAAATGCCCAGTAATTGTTTTCAACCAAAATATATTCTCACCGAGTTCCCAGAAATATTATGAAGTGGACCCGTCCCGGGATATGGGCGTGTCCTGTTCTGCCCTGGAAAACATTTCCTGCTGTGAGCCGGTTTTCATCAGATTGTGCGGCATCCATAATGGGAATATGTTTGCCCAAAATAAACCTTGCAGTATCGGCTGACCTATTTTGCAATTAATTGGTGCCCTGTAGCATCCAGCAATCCGATTGGTCACTTCAGGGACTGAATAGTGTCATGTATGTGTGTAGACAAAGCTGTCCGGGCATATAGCTGAACACAGATAAAATACATACAGTAGAACCTCGGATTACAAGCATAATTCCAGAAGCATGCTTGTAATCCAAAGCACTTGTATATCAAAGCGAGTTTCCCCATAGGAAATAATGGAAACTCGGATAATTTGAATCAGAGAACATAAATGTATTTACAAAAAATGGAAAGTTTCTCCAGGTTTTTTTTTTTTTTTTTTAGCAATAGAAAATACAAAAGTAATTTGTATAAAAGTTTTTAATAAAAAAAAAACTCAGATACTCAGTTTCACAGTAACTGCCGGTGTATGCAGTACTTTATGTGGCCAGAGATGCGGAGGGGGCCGGTGTATGCAGTACCGCATGAGGCCAGAGGTGCAGGGCTGCCAGTGTATGCAGTACCGCATGTGGCCAGAGGTACAGGGGCGCTGCTGGTGAATGCAGTACCGCATGTGGCCAGAGGTACAGGGGCGCTGCTGGTGAATGCAGTACCGCATGTGGCCAGAGGTACAGGGGCGCTGCTGGTGAATGCAGTACTGCATGTGGCCAGAGGTACAGGGGCGCTGCTGGTGAATGCAGTACCGCATGTGGCCAGAGGTACAGGGGCGCTGCTGGTGAATGCAGTACCGCATGTGGCCAGAGGTACAGGGGCGCTGCTGGTGAATGCAGTACCGCATGAGGCCAGAGGTGTGGGGGGAGCCGGTGTATGCAGTACCGCATGAGGCCAGAGGTGTGGGGGGAGCCGGTGTATGCAGTACCGCATGAGGCCAGAGGTGTGGGGGGAGCCAGTGTATGCAGTACCGCATGTGGCCAGAGGTGTAGGGGCACTGCTGGTGTATGCAGTACTGTATGTGGCCAGAGGTGCGAAGGGCACAGCTGTTTGCAGTACCGCATGAGGCCAGAGGTGTGAGGGGAGCCAGTGTATGGAGTCCCGCATGTGGCCAGAGATGCAGGGGCACTGCTGGTGTATGCAGTACTGTATGTGGCCAGAGGTGCGAAGGGCACAGCTGTTTGCAGTACCGCATGAGGCCAGAGGTGCAAGGACGCCGGTGTATGCAGTACCGTATGTGGCCAGAGGTGCGGGGGGCGCCGGTGTATGCAGTACCGCATTAGGCCATAGGTGAGGGGGCACCGGTGTATGCAGTACTGCATGAGACGAGAGGCACCGGTGTATGCAGTACCGCATTAGGCCAGAGGTGCGGGGGGCACCAGTGTATGCAGTACCGCAAGAGGTGCGGGGGCGCCGGAGACACTCTGAAACCGTGTGTCTCTGAGCATCACCAGCACTCCCCCTCTGGCCAAGTGCGGTACTGCACACCACGATGACTTGAATCCCACTTGTCTTGTGAGACAACAGCGAGTCAGGATTTTCTTTTTTTTTTTTTTTTTTTTAAAGTAGCTCATATTGCGAAACACTCGTAAACCGCGTTACTCACAATCCAAGGTTTCACTGTCTATGGGAGATGTCATACCTGCCAATGGATTTGTATTTGTCCAACCAGACCTGCAATTTGCACAGCTCTGCCACACAGCACAGCCCCCCCCCCCCCCCTGGCAGGGCAGGAGACCTGGAAAAAAATCCAAAGTACAAACACGCGTGCTCCGAACCAATGCTAACCATAGCACAACATTAGCAGAAGTTGCCTAAAGGGTGGCGCTAAAGAGCTGAAAAACCACATCGTTTTTTGTATGTTGGCTGAGAAAATTCACGGCCAATGCCCACTGCACAAAATTCCATGGGTTTGTCTGATGGAAATCCGATCATGTGTACAAGCCTTTACAGGTCTTGTCCCTCATGCAGACTGTGACTGGACAGAGAAAGGAGAAGCAGCAGACTGATGAACTGATATCTCTGTCAATCTGCTCTCTCCCGTCCCCCATCAGCATGCTTCTTGTTAACACATGGCTCACTCTGCTTACCAACCTCAGAGATCAGCCATGATCGATTTATTGTTGCCGCTCAGGCTCAATCAGCTGCATGGGGAGAAACACGAGTAGCTCCTCATCCGTTGCTGGAGTGCAGGCGAGGGATGGAGCTCATCCCAGCTCCTGTGATCATTGAGGGGGAAAGAAAGAACCCCTAATGCCGAACATCCACTGAGTCCTGTAGTGATGGTGGTGAGTGTGGGAACTCACCAGGCCACACCCCCAACACGTTTCGCCCCGCCCTCCGGAGCTTAGTCTGAGATCAGCCACATGGGGGGGAGTGCATTGTTTTCAGTAAGTTGACCGATTTTATAGGTTTCATTGTGGGCAGTAAAGCGCAACTGTTGTGCGGCTCTTCAAAGTAGAAAATAAGAATAACAGGAATAATGAGAATAAAATGGCACCACACAAAAACTTTGATGGGAGTCTCACCTGTGAGCACAATAAAAGCTCTGCTGAATCTGCCTGCTGAGAATAATGATCGTCGGGGAGGATTTTAACACCTCTGCCGCTTTTCCCAGCAGCTCCGTGTCTGATGTCGGCCCGGAGGGAGCTCATATGATCACGCCGGGGAGTGGGTTTGAAATAACAAAAATGCAAAAACGGGGATCTAAAGTAAATGTTATAATTTTTTTTTTTATTTCCTGTCTGCAGGAGGAACTGCAGCAAATAGTGACGGATTATGACTGGAAGCTGAAGTCTGCTGAGAACTCCATCGTCAAATTAGAAGCCAATAGCACATCAATACAGGTGAGATCTTCGAAGGCTTTAAAGAGCTCAACATTCCATCTGAAATGGTCAAAATCATTTTCTACAAAAAAAACAATACGGTGTGACAAAAAGTATTGCAACGACCGCCATTTTATTCTCTAGGGTGTTAGAATAAAATATATATATATATATATATATATATAATGTTTGGGGGTTCTAATTGGAGGGAAGGAGATGGCAGTGAAAACACAGGGCTTCCATTAGCATTGCTGGTTGATTTGTCATACCAACGGCCACCACAAGACGGCGCCAGATTACAGAAGGCAGCATAGGCCTGCAGAAGGCCGCAAAGCCACGGTTTCAATTACCGGCTGCTGCGGCCCTAGGCGATCGCGCAGCGGGGGAGGTGTGGGCGCATGGAGACACAGGATGGGGAATCTTGTGTCACCGTGCGCTCCCACCCTCTTCCCCAGGTGCCAGGTCGCTAATTCTAGACGCAATCGTGACCTGTCGCCCGGATTTCGTTGAACCCTGCGCTGAACAATTACATCCAAGTTATGAGAAAAAACAGAAATATAGGAATAATAATATAAAAAAAAAACAAACATAAAAAACATCTTTGTCAAGCAAGTTCACATGGAAATAACTCTCAATATTCAACAAGTCCACAGTGAAAAAGGTATACAGTGGAACCTCGGATTACGAGCATATTCCGTTCCAGGAGAATGCTTGTGATCCAAAGCACTCGCATATCAAAGCGACTTTCCCCATAGAAGTCAATGGAAACGAAAATTATTTGTTCCACATTGACATGCAATACCGCATGTGGCCAGAGGTGGGGGGCACTGGAGAGCCTTGGAAAAGGCCTAGGGACAGCTCGGCTGAACTCGGGAAAACCTCAGAAAGGCTCGGGAACTGAGTATTTCTGAGTTTTGCTAAACGGCTCAGATCGGCGCCCCGACACCTCAGGCCAAATGTGGTACTGCACACCGCTGTGGCTTGAATCCTGTTTGTTTTGTGAGACAATACTCGCAAAACCGAGTCAGGATTTAAAAAAAAAAAAAAAAAGCTTGTATTGTGAAATGCTCATTAACCGCGTTACTCTCAATCCAAGGTTTCACTGTGTGTGTGTGTGTGTATATTACAGTGGAATTAGGATTACAAGCATAAACCGTTCCGGGAGAATGCTTGTAATCCGAAGCACTCACATATCAAAGCGAGTTTCCCCATATAAGTCAATGGAAACGAAAATAATTTGTTCCACATTATCTTCTATGGCATGCAGTACCGCATATGGCCAGAGATGAGGGGGGGGGGGCGCTGGAGAGACTCAGAAAAACTCGGAGATCGTTCGTCTGACCTCGGAAAGGCTTGGAAGCACTCAAGAACAGAGTATATCCAAATATTTTAGAGTATTTCCGATCGGCTCCGGCGTACCCGCCATGCTTCACAGTTTGTTATTGTATTATATTGTGTTTTTTGTTTTATTTTTTATTTATTTATTTTTTTAAACCAACCTTCCACCTATCCGCAGAGGCTTGAATCCCGCTCGTTTGGCGAGACAACAATCCCAAATCGAGTCAGGATTTAAAAAAATAAAATAGCTCATATTGCAAAAAGCTTGTTAACCGCGTTACTCATAATCCGAGGTTCCACTGTATCTACAATACACTTCGCTGGAGATACCTGAAGTTGATGATTTGGAAAGGGGTCCTCGAGGGCCATAGAGTGCATATTGCAGCTTTGCATCCTTTCCACACCATGACTTGGATCATTTTAGGCCTTTCCCTTTTTTTTTATTGTGAGTTCTGCATTCCTCAGAATTCCGTCACGGAAGCCAGAAAGTCCATCGACCTTCAGTTTGAAGAATTACAGGAAGCGGTGAAGAAAGCCCAAACCAAAGTCCTGGAATTCCTGGATCAAAGGGAGAAGGCGGCTATCAACCAGTCTGTAGGGATCAAGACCCACCTTGAACAGAAATGCAACGACCTGAAGAAGACCAAAGCCAAAGTGGAGGACATCTCCAAACACAAGAGCAAGTCCTGTTTCCTTCAGGTATGAGATGTCAAATATTAAGACAAAAAGTAAAGAACAATAATGGCAACTAGTCTATTATCATTCTTAATGTTTATATAGAGTCCAGTTTTTGCTTTTTTAATTCTTGGGTAGCAGGAGGGATGGTTAAAAAGCAAGGAAAGGGGAAAACCTCTTAGATAGTTGCCACCAGGACAGGGGGCCCCATTGGAAGATTTCTCCTCTACCTTCTTCACCATTGTACAGGGCTCTCTTAATGGCATCATGGGCCCCTGGGCAAAGTAATGCCCTGGGGACCCTACCAGACTGCCCCAATTTACGCACCTACTCTCAAGAATGAAACTATATATACTTGATAGAATTAAACATATATGTACCAGTACTTTCAATAACATCAATTTTAAACAATATAAAAAGCATTCCATAAATCAAAGACTAATCAAGACAAAGGACAACAGTACAGGGGTGGAGACAGAAGGGCACAATACAGGGGGGTCAGAAGGGCACAATACAGGGGAGAGAATACAGGGGGGTCAGAAGGGCACAATACAGGGGAAGAATACAGGGGGGGGGGGTCAGAATACAGGGGAGGGGGTCAGAAGGGCAGAATACAGGGGGGTCATAAGGGCACAATACAGGGGGGGGGCACAATACAGGGGGGGGGGTCAGGAGAGCACAATACAGGGGGGGGTCAGGAGGGCACAATACAGGGGGGTCAGGAGGGCACAATACAGGGGGGGGGGGGTCAGGAGGGCACAATACAGGAGGGGGGTCAGGAGGATTAAACTATATATAGTGGATAGAATTAAACATATATTAACTAGTACTTTCAATAACATACATTTTAAACAATATAAAAAGCATTCCATAAATCAAACACTAATCAAGACAAAGAGCACAATACAGGGGGGGTCAGGAGTGCACAATACTGGGGGCTCAGGAGGGCACAGTACAGGAGTTAAGCCAGAAGGGCACAATACTGGGGGGTCAGGAGGGCACAATACTGGGTGGTCAGGAGGGCACAATACTGGGGGGTCAGGAGGGCACAATACTGGCATCAAGAGGACATGAGAAAAATCCTGGGACAGCTTTGTAAAAAGCATGACTGGCCCAGCAAATCTGGGACAGTTGGCAAGCATGTAATGCAAGAGTATCATGGGCCCCCTATGCACCTGGGGCCCCTGGACAGCGCCCAGGGGTGCCCATGCATTAAGACCTTCTTCGTTTGCTGTTTTTTTTTTTTTTACACCCTTCCTCTAATCATGCCTGTTGCGCTGCCTTCATAGGAATACTGTGAATTTAAGAAAACTTTGGGTGACGACACGATCCCCAGCGTTTATATCGGGCTCAAAGACAAGTTGTCTGGGATCAAGAAGGTGGTGACGGAGTCAACGGAAAAACTTATTCAGCTGCTGCAACCCTCGTACATAGATACGCTTGAAGAGTTTGCAAAGGAAGGTGGGTCGGCACGATGTTACGCTGGCCATACACACGTGGCTCTGACATGAACTTTTAAATGATGTATGTGTTTTTGAGATCCATTTTATCTGAAGAACCTGTAGGCCTGTGGTCAGGGTGTCTGGAACACAGATTCTAATAGTATGATAACCTCATACTTTTTTTACTGGTTACATGTTTTGAGTTACAGAGGAGGTCTATGGCTAGAATTATTGCTCACGGTCCCGTCGATACCTCACATATGTGGTCTGAGCACCGTTTTCATATGTGGGCGGGACTTACTTATGCGTTCGCTGCTTATGCGTACAGGGATAGGGGCACTTTAAAAAATATATATTTTATTGTTAATTCTACTTTAAAAAAATTAAATAAAACATTTTGTTTACTTGTATTCCTATTACAAGGACTGTAAGAATAGGAATAAGCATGACAGGTCCTCTTTACAGTAAGATTTGGGGGGGGGGGGTCAATAAGACCTCACATCTCACCTCTAGGCTGAGAAGCCAGAAATAAAAAAATTAAAAAATAAACCGATCTCAGCTTCCCAGACGTTTTTTGAATGCAGAGGCCGGGCGTGACGTCATAACATTGCGCCCGGCCTCCGACGATCATAGAGACTCCGGCGACCATCTGGTCCGCCGGAAATCTCTATGGTCGTCATCCGGCGGCGGCGAATTCTTTCTCTGTGTCCTCGATGGCACGGGAGAACCCGGAGAAGCACCGGATGGTGGCGGGAGGGGGGACGTCCCCCTCTTGCTGCCCGTAAGAACGATCAAGGGGCGGAACAGCCGCTATGATCGTTCTTATGGTGCAGGGAATCGCTGGCTCTAAAAAACAATATCTGAATGATGCCTATAGCCACAAAGTCAAGGACGTTCCTATACGTACCTTGGGCGGAAAGTGTTTAATTCACTTAAATGAAGATATGCAAGTAGGAGTAGAAGAGTACATAGTACTGTATGATAACTTTGTACTTTATGTCATTAGTAATGATGGTGTTGGGGGTGTATAGCATACATTAGTAGGGCTCTGTAGTGCATAATGCGGTTCCTCCCCGACCAGTAAATTCCTTTCCTCAATGACTGTACCTTACAGAACACGCCAAGCATTGCATGCAAACAAAGGAACGTGATTATAGATTTAACACGGGCAGATAAACCATCTCAACACAGATTATGATTCAGAATAGTTATCGGCTCCTATATATATGTACATGACGTGTCGGTGGACCGTTTTAGTGAACAAATGTTTAAACTTCTTTAACCACTTATGGATCGCCGCACGACTATATACGTCGGCTGTTATGGCTGCAGCCAGCTGCCATAACCCCTGGTATCAATCTCTTCAGCCGGTGGTCTGTTTTCCGATGATGGTGATCTCTGCGGCGGATTCGCCACAAGGTCACTGTTATCGGCGCCGGGAGAGTGGCCCCCACCCACCCGCCGCTCTCCCGTGCCCTCCGCTGCTTACCGGAGACGCCGGTTTTAACTTGTAAACAACAAATTTCAGAAAGAGGTTCGGTCCTCAAGTGGTTACCTAAATGGCTTCAGATGTTCGTAAGAGGCTGCTGAAATGTTCTCGTGACTGAAGAACAGAACTGAGGATTAAAAAAATTTGAAGTTATATATTCAAGGCGCTCTCTTCACTTGACTTCACACACAACAATCAACTACTTTGTTACAATAGACTTCACCAGCCGCCCGTTTGGTTCCAGGTCATTGATCCATTAAGGTCAGGTTTAGGATTGCAGTTCTGGATCTTGTACTAATAAAGGCAAGGTAATAATGGCAGCTCCTATTGTTCTGTCTCAAGGACATGTAGCTAAACCTACTCGTCCCATAAACTTCAGATACCATATTTCTTTGATCTCAGTTTTATTAGAACAAGCCAGGTGAAACTACAAAACGACAGAAATGGACCTCAAAAAGTACAATATTACATACATTACAGAAACAACGATCTACAATATAGGATGAGATAGTAAAAACGTACTTTTTAAATTCTCTAAGGGGTGATGGCGATAGATTGAGAAAAACATATCTTACTTCCTGCAGTATCTTCTCAAAGAATGGTGGCACTTCACTTTCTGTGAAGATTCTACCCAGAATTCCCTGCTTACTAACAACTTCCTTAAAGGGGTTGTAAAGGTACAATGTTAAAGCGGATCTCCACCCTAAAGTGAAGATCCGCTGATCGGAGCCCTCCCCCCCCCCCCCTCCGGTGTCACAATTGACACCTTTCAGGGGGGAGGGGGGTGAAGATACCTGTCTCGGGCAAAAGGTGTTTTTTTTTGCGACATCCTGTCGCCCTCCCGTTGTGTGCTGGGAACTCTCAGCTCCCAGCAGGAGCCAATCGGCGGGCGCAGCGCGACTCGTGCATGCGCCGTAAGGGAACCGAGCAGTGAAGCCGGAGCGCTTCACTTCCTGGTTCCCTCACCGTGGATGGAGGGGGGGGGGAACAGCAGAGAGACGAGCGAACGCTCGTCCTCTGCTGCGGACGTCGCTGGACTCCAGGACAGGTAAGTGTCCTAATATTAAAAGTCAGCAGCTGCAGTATCTGTAGCTGCTGGCTTTTAATATACTTGTTTAATGGGACATCCGCTTTAAATGGCTTCCTTTCCCTTAGTGTAGTCCTCCTTCACTTACCTCATCCTTCCATTTTGATTTTAAATGTCCTTATTTCTTCTGAGAAATCCTCACTTCCTGTTCTTCTGTCTGTAACTCCACACAGTAATGCAAGGCTTTCTCCCTGGTGTCGAGTGTCGTGCTCGCCCCCTCCCTTGGACTACCGGAGTGTCAGTACACCCACTAACACACAGCTACTTTCTTTATCTGCACCATAGAGAGCGTCCTGACTCTCCTGTATTTCAAGGGAGGGGACGAGCATGACACTCCACACCAGGGAGAAAGCCTTGCATTACTGTGTGGAGTTACAGACAGAAGAACAGGAAGTGAGTATTTCTCAGAAGAAATAAGGACATTTAAAAGCAAAATGGAAGGATGAGGTAAGTGAAGGAGGACTGCACTAAGGTAAAGGAAGATATTTAGGAAAAAATGTGTACCTTTACAACCCCTTTAACTACACATACAGTAAATCAAATACACAGAACAACTGCAGCAATACCAAAGAAGAACACTAGATGGACTCCACATATGATTGTCTTATGTAGATTACAAACCTTACATGTAATTTTAACAACACAGATACAAATAATCAGCATAGACATCTGGTGACAGAACACCCATAAGTTTCCTGTTAAAGTAGAAGTTAAAATTCCAGGCATGGTTTTAATTGCATGGTCATACAGTATCAGTCCAGCTTGTACTAATGTAAATATACATATCCCATACCTGTGGAAGCTAAGACTCTCTATAGTAGTCAATGCTACTACAGTGATTGCCGTGCTCTTCTGGGTCTTGTCCTAAGCGTTTGTAATTTTGCATAGTGATCACAGGGCTCGCTTAGCACGGGCTCCATTCACAGAACACCTTGTATGTATTTATTTTTTCGATGAATACGAGGTGTACTTTGAATGAACGATGTGGGGCAGCAACATCACGTTAAAGCGGAGTTTCACCCTAAATATAAGATCTCCCATGCGCTTCAGCATACTGGCGTCAGCGCCAGTATGCTGGGTTTTTTTTTTTTTTATAGCACACTTACTGTTTTATCGTAGAAATCCTTTTCTGTCCCCCGCGGTGGACGGCGCCAGTACAGCGCGTCACATCTTCCTAAGATACCCGATATGGACTCGGGTATTTCCGGCGCTATGCGGCGCCTGCGCACAGACCTAGGAGCTGACTGCGCAGGCGGCGCCGTATTTCTCCGAGTCCTATTTCGGAGGCGCGTGACGCGCCATAGCCGTAGGACTGGAGAAATACGAAATCCGGCGCCTGCGCAGTCAGCTCCTAGGTCTGTGCGCAGGCGCCGCATAGCGCCGGAAATACCCGAGTCCATATCGGGTTATCTTAGGAAGATGTGACGCGCTGTACTGGCGCCCGTCCACCGCGCGGGGACAGAAAAGGATTTCTACGATAAAACAGTAAGTGTGCTATAAAAAAAAAAAAAACCCAGCATACTGGCGCTGACGCCAGTATGCTGAAGCGCATGGGAGATCTTATATTTAGGGTGAAACTCCGCTTTAAGCACAAGACGTGGAAGACTGCTGTAGCCGCCGCAACTACAGTGATCACCACAGTCTTCCGCGTCTTGTGCCGCTCATGGTGTCACCGTTCCGCCTCATCCAATCAGAGAGTGGCATGTACTCCGGGCAGCCATTACAAATTTTGGGGACCCTTACACAGTTTTAGGCAGGCAAGTGTAATCTCTTCTCTCCTGACACGAGATAAGGGGAGGGGGCCTGGTGGCCATCCCTTACAGGTGTAATGCAAAAAAAAAAAAACAAGAGGGGGGCCAGCCGGACCCCTGGGGACCATAGGGCCCCTTACAGGTGTAATGCCTGTACCCCCCTGATGGCGGCCCTGGATGGACTCATTGATACAAATACACAGTGTTCTGTGAAAGTTGGCAGTGTACGTCCACGGCTCTGTAGGGCCAAGAGGCGCTGCACCATTTGTACCATTGGTATGGTGTTGGCAGTTGGTTCATCCGCACCATGGCAATACAGGTCTCTGATTAAGGGCATGCAGCATGCAGGCCCACCCTATATAATCAAGGAAGATAGAAGTCCCCCTCCCCCAGACCTCTTTTCCTCCTGGCCTGCTGCCGGAGCCAAAAGATAGGGCTCTGATGTAAAGTGGGTACCGTATGGTGATGGGGGACTAATTTTTAAGGGGGTCTCTAATGTATGTGCGGAGATTCTGATTTGATGAGTGGACCTCTAACGCGATAGGTGGCCTCTGCTGTGCAGAGGGGCTCTGATGTAAATGGTAGGACCTCTAAAGTGTTGGCAGACCTCTGATGTGATGGGGTGGCTTTGATGTAAAGGTGGGACCTCTGATGTGATGGGGCAGCTTCTAACAAGATAGGGGTCCTCTGATGTGATGGGAGGACCTCTAATATAAAGGGGGGCATTGTCCCAGGCTCAGGTTTCCCATTGATATTGATGAACATTTACATATTTTTTACATTTTAGAGTGGGGTACTTTGGGACTGTGCATACTTTTAAGGGGTGCCATGACTTAAAATACAAATCTAGAAGAAACTCAAATGTTAATTTTTGCTACATTTTTCAGATGAGCTGTCGATCAAGAACGTGGTGTCGGCAATAGTCCCTGCCAACCACAGGATATCGGCTCCGGAGCCCTCGACAAGAGAAGAGTTCCTAAAATGTGAGTGATTTTAGAGAGCGCTTTTGGTTTTCCTTCACCTGTCCAGTGAAACCATTTTTACCACAACAGAAATGGGTAAAATCGTATTGCATGGGCACACCTGTGCACTGTCCAGGGGCCCCAGGTGCTTAAGGGGCCCATGATACTCTTGCCTAGATCATACTTGCCAACTGCCCCAGATTTGCTGGGCCAGTCAAGCTTTTTAATAAGCTGTCCCAGGATGGCCTGAGCAGCGTCCTGGAACCTGTATTGTGCTCTTCTGACCCACCAGTATTGTGCTCTTCTGACCCACCAGTATTGTGCCCTTCTGACCCACCAGTATTGTGCCCTTCTGACCTACCAGTATTGTGCCCTTCTGACCCACCAGTATTGTGCCCTTCTGACCCACCAGTATTGTGCCCTTCTGACCCACCAGTATTGTGCCCTTCTGACCCACCAGTATTGTGCCCTTCTGACCACCAGTATTGTGCCCTTTGACCCACCAGTATTGTGCCCTTCTGACCACCACCCAGAGTATTGTGCCCTTTCTGAACCACCCCACAGTTTTGTGCCCTTCTGACCCACCAGTATTGTCCCTTCTGACTCCCCACCCCCCCCCATTGGTATGGTGTCCTCTCTGATCCACCCTCCACCACCCCACCACCAGGTGTTTGTGTCATCCTGACCCCACCCCTGTTTTGTTTGTCCCCTCCCTGACCCCCCCCCCTGTGTATTGTGACCTACTCTGACCCCCCTCCCACCTGTGATTGTGTCCTCCTGGACCCCCCCCCCTGTATTGTGTCCTCCTCCTTCCTGCTTGACCCCCCCCCCCCCCCTCCCCACCCACCCTTGTGATAATGTGTCTCCTGACCCCCCCCTGTATTGTGTCTCCTGACCCCCCCCTGGTATTGTGGGCACTCCTGACCCCCCCTGGATTGTGTGGTCCTCCTGACCCCCCCTTTGATTGTGGGTTGTCCTCCTGACCCCCCCCTGTAGTGTGGTGTCCTCCTGACCACCCCGTGTAGGGGGTTGGTCAGACTGTCCACCCCTACGGTGAACCCTGGGGAGCCCACCGTTGTGCCCCGGCGGGGACCCACCCCCCCCTTGTCTTTAATAGTATTGTGTTGTCCTCCTGTCCCCCCCTGTCCCCCCCTGTATTGTGTCCTCCTGACCCCCCCCTTGTATTGTCCCCCCCTGTATTGTGTTGTGTCCTCCTGACCCCCCCCCCCCTGTTTATTGTGTTGTCCCCCCTCCTGACCCCCCCCCCCCTGTATTGTTCTTGTCCCCCCTCCCCCCCCCCACCCCTGTTTTACCCCCCCTCCCCCCCCCCCCTGTATTTTGTCCCCCCACCCCCCCCCCCTGTATTGTGTTCCCGCCCCTCCCCTCCCCCCCCCTGTATTGTGTGTACCTGTTGTTATTTGTGTTTGTCCTCCTGACCCCCCCTGTAGTTGTGTTGTCCTCCTGACCCCCCCCCCTGTATTGTGTGGGTGTCCTACCCTGTGACCCCTGCTCCCCCCCTGTATTGTGGCCCCCTGTCCCCCCCTGGTTGTATTCCTGTTATTGTGTGTTGTCACCCACCCTGACCCCCCCCTGTATTGTGTTGCTCCTGAGGTGTCCCCCCTGGTTTGTGTTGTCCTCCTGACCCCCCCCTGTTATTGTTGTTTGTCCATGTCCCCCCCCTGTTCCTGTATTGTGTTTGGGGGTGTCCTCCTGACCCCCCCCCCTCCCCCTGTCCCCCCCCCCCTGTATTGTGTTGTCCTCCTGACCCCCCCCCCCCCCACTTCGTCCTGTATTGTGTTGTCCCTCCTGACGACCCCCCCCCCCCCCCCCTGTATTGTGTGTGTCCCTCCTGACCACCCTGTCCCCCCCCCTGTATTGTGTGGTCCTCCTGACCCCCCCCCCCCCACCTGACCCCCCCCCTGTATTGTGTTGTCCTCCTGACCCCCCCCCCCATGTATTGTTTTGTGTTGTCCTCAGGACCCCCCCCCCCCCCCCCCTGACCCCCCCCCCCCCCCTGTTTGTGTTGTTTCCTCCTGACCCCACCCCCCCCCCCCCCCCCCTGACCCCCCCCACAATTGTGTGTCCCCACCCCCCTGACCCAACCCCCCACCAGGCCCCTCCCCCCTGGGGCAACCCAACCCTGGTCCCCCAACCCCCCCCACCCCCATTGTGTGGTGCCTCCCCCCTCCCTGACACCACCAAACCCCCCCCCCAACCCCCTATGCCTGACCAACCACCCCCCCCCCACCCCCCCTGTTGTGGGGTTGGGTCCTCCTGACCCCCCCCCCACCCCTGTTTATTGTGTTGTCAGGTGGTGTCCATCCTGACCCCCCCCCCCCCCCCCCCCCCCCCCCTCCTCCCCCCCCCCCCCCCCCCCCTGGTATTGTGTTGTCCTCCTGACCCCCCCCCCCCCCCCTGTATTGTGTTGTCCTCCTGACCCCCCCCCCCCCTGTATTGTGTTGTCCTCCTGACCCCCCCCCCCCCCCCTTTTGTATTTTGTGTTGTCCTCCTGACCCCCCCCCCCCCCCCCCCCCCTGTATTGTGTTGTCCTCCTGTGACCCCCCCCCCCTGTATTGTGTTGTCCTCCTGACCCCCCCCCCCCCTGTATTGTGTTGTCCTCCTGACCCCCCCCCCCCCCCCCCCCCCCTGTATTGTGTTGTCCTCCCCTGATGACCCCCCCCCCCTGTATTGTTGTTTGTTGTCCTCCCTGACCCCCCCCCCCCTGTATTGTGTTGTCCTCCTGACCCCCCCCCCCCCCCCCCCCTGTGTTTCTGTATTGTGTTGTTTCCTCCTGTCCTGACCCCCCCCCCCCTGTATGTATTGTGTTGTCCTCCTGACCCCCCCCCCCTGTATTGTGTTGTCCTCCTGACCCCCCCCCCCTGTATCCCCCCCTGTATTGTGTTGTTCTCCTCCTGACCCCCCCCCCCCCCCCTGTATTGTGGTGTCCTCCTCTGACCCCCCCCCCCTGTATTGTGGTGTCCTCCTCTCCTCCCCCCCGTATTGTTTTGTCTCCTCCTCCCCCCCCGTATTGTTTTGTCCTCCTGACCCCCCTGTATTGTGCCCTTCTGAACCCCCTCTGTCAAAAGTCTCTGATCTGTCCATCGCATTGTCGCAGCACTGCTAAAAATCGAAGATCACCAGCATCGGTAGTAAAAAAAAAAAAAATGTCTACAAAATAAAATTTGCGCAAACTAATCAATATACGCTTAATGCGATTTTTTTTTTTTTTTTTTTTTATATGTAGAAGAATATATATTGGGCTAAACTGAGGAAATTAAAAAAAAAACTTTTAGGGATATTTATTATAGCAAAAAGTATAAAATATTTTTTTCCAAAAATGTCGCTCTTATGTTTGCTTATACTGCAAAAAATAAAAATCGCAGTGGTGATCAAATACCACCAAAAGAAAGCTCTATTTGTGGGGAAAAAAGTCAGGTAAAGTGACGCAGTGCCAAATTGTAAAAAGTGCTCTGATCAGGAAGGGGTTGAATCGGTTAATTGCGACACGTTGCATTTTGACGCAAAACCCCCCTCGCGCAGAACAATGTTTTCTAGGTGCTCTTGCAGTTACCTGCGTTGATGGTTTGCGAAAAAATGCGCATGGTGTGAATGAGCCCTAAAATATTTCCTGTATTGTGTCTTTGTAGAATTGTCCCGTGTTTCTTTGTAACAATGCGGTTCCTCAGGTAACTGTGGTTGCTCGCGCTGTAACGTTATACCCAGGGTTGTATGTAGGTCACCCTCACAGATTATCTTTCTTTATCGGAGGACATAGTGATACTGGGTGGAGGGCGTGACTTTACATTACAATGAACTCAGCCAAGCATTTCCTCTGTTGATCTTACAAAGTCATAAACGCCAAATGTTGCAATGTTATTTGCAGAACTTTTCAACAGACATCCAATAATCGCTCCGTATTTACAGAAACTCCATACTAATCTATTTATAAAAGTGTCGTGATAAGAACTTTATTTGTTTACAACAGCCAATCATATTCAGATTAGTACTGGAAATGTACTTTGTTTGCTGTACGGCAATACAGATCAATCTTATTGAACAGAAGTGAGGCCTAATTGGAGCCGTCCATTGTATACAAACTGTTAGGGGTTGCTTATTGCTGAACGCTCATCCATGTCTTTATGGACCTTGCTTTGTGCACTGGTCCAAATCATTTGGTGGAGGGGGGATTAGGGTGTGGGGGTTGTTTTTTTTCAGGGGTTGGGCTTGGCCCCTTAGTTCCAGTGAAGGAAACTCTTAACTACATGCCGACCAGCTAGGGTGACCACGTGTCCCCGGATTGCCCAGGACAGTCCCGCATTTTGCAGGTCTGTCCCGGGCACCTTCATTCCAGGACAATACAGTGTCCCGGTATGAAACTGACACAGCCACCCCCCAAGCCAAAGCGAATGCCCCCAAAAAAGGCCGCCACATCACTGCTTTACTCACTGTACTTGTCCTGGCCGGGAATGCCTGGAGGCGCACAGTCCCCGCCCCCTGCTTGTGATTAGAGAAATCGTAAATCCCGCCTCTTGCGTCCAATCACTGTGCTGTGATTCGTTGCAGCACAAGCTGATTTTTGGGAATGAGGGTGTCCCTAACTAATGGTAGTTTGGAAATGTGGTCACCCTACGACCAGCGCACGATGATGTACATCAACACAATGGCTCGGCTAGGCATATGGGCGTACAGGTACTTGCCCTTTAGGCTGCTGCATTGTGGGCACGCCCGCCGCGAGCTCTGTGAGTCCAACCGCAGACATCGAGTCCACGGGACCTGCGGTTGTCTCACAGAGAAGAAGAACAGGGAAATGCTGATGCAAACAAGCATTTCCCCATTCTTCCTAGCGACAGGACACGGATCACAGCTCCCTGTGATCGGGAGCTATGATTGGTGATCGGGAGCTATGATCAGTGTCGTGTCACATGTAGCCCCGCCCCCCCACAGTTAGAACACATCCCTAGGACACGCTCAACGCCTTTAACACCCCCTATTGGTTAACCTCTTCACTGCCAGTGTAATGTTTACAGTATCAGTGCATTTTTATAGCACTGATCGCTGTATCAATAACAATGGTCCCAAAATGGCATAAAAAGTGTCCAATGTGTCCGCCAAAATGTCGCAGTCACGATAAAAATCAATGATCGCTGCCTCTACTAGTAAAAAAATATATATATTAATAAAAATGCCATTACTCTATCCCCTATTTTGTAGACGCTATAACTTTTGCGCAAACCAATCAATAAACGCTTATTGCGATATTTTTAGTTAACATTTTTCTACATTTTTTTTTTTTTTTTTTTTTTTTTTTTTATCGGCCTAAACTGAGGGGAAAAAAATGTTTTTTTTTATGTATTTTTGTGGATATTTATTATAGCAAAAAGTAAAAAATATTGAGTTTTTTTCAAAGTTGTCGCTCTATTTTTGTTTATAGCGCAAAAAATTGAAAACGGAGAGGTGATCAAATACCACCAAAAGAAAGCTCTATTTGTGGGGAAAAAAGGACGCCAATTGTGTTTGTGAGCCACGTCGCACGACCGCGCAATTGTCCAGAATCGCAAAAAGTGATCTGGTCTTTGGGCAGCCAAATGGTCCGGGGCTTTAGGCCATGTACACACGATCGGACCAGACCGATGAAAATGGTCTGACGGACACAGACTGATGAACTGATGGTCTGATGTGCATACACATCATCGGTTCAAAATCCGATCGGGTCAGAACGCGGTGATGTAGAACACGACGACGTGCTGAAAAAACTAAGTTCAATGCTTCCAAGCATGCGTATGCGTCGACTTGATTCTGAGCATGCGCGGGTTTTTGGCCTGATGCTTTTGTGTACTAACCATCGGTTTGGCCCGATGGTCAGGCGTCCATCGGTCAGATTTTAAAGCAAGTTTTAAAACTTTGGTCCGACGGACGACGGTCTGATGGGCCCTACACACGATCGGTTTGGTCCGATAAAACTGGCCTTAAGGCCAGTTTCATCGGACCGAACCGATCGTGTGTACGCGGCCTAAGTGGTTAAGGCGTCGGCATACCATTTTGACATCTTAGACAATTTCCTACTCCCAACTTTGTGAGAAGAGTTTGGGGATGGCCCCTTCCTGTTCCAACATGACTGCACACAGGGGTGTAGATAAGGGGGGGGGGGGTTAGGGGGGTCCAAACCCCCCCCCCCCCCCCCCATAGCATCAGTTAGTTTCACAGCAGCCAGGCTAGTGCACCAGAACCCAAAGCAAGCCACATAAAGACATGGATGAGATCCCGCACCACTTATTCTATGGACTTTTTATAAATATGTTTTATTTCTATTGTCCGATTTTTATATTTATACACGTTTTTTTTTTTTTTCTCCCTTTGCAGATAAATCGAATGTTACATTGGACCCAGCGACGGCTCACTGTTTTCTGAGACTGTTACAAGACAACCGCAAAGTCTCCAACGCTTCCCCTTGGCAGCAGTCCTACCCCGACTGCCCAGAACGATTCGTAAACTTCTGCCAGGTCCTCAGCGCAGAAAGCTTTTACGTGAGCCGCCACTATTTTGAAGCCGAGTTCAAAGGCGAGCTCTTCTACATCGGCGTGACTTACAAATGTATCGACAGGAAGGGCTCGGAGAGCAACAGCGCCATAACGGGCAACGACTTCTCCTGGGCCCTAAAGTGGAACGGCAAAGAGTTCTCGGCCTGGCACAGCGAGGTGGAGATTCCCATAAAGTCGGGGAAGTTCTCAAGGATCGGCGTCTACATCGACCACCAGAGAGGAACTGTGGAATTCTATGGTGTGACCGACTCGATGACCCTCCTGCATAAGTTTGAGGGACCTTTTGCTGAACCCTTGTATGCAGCCATTTTGCTTCCCAAGAAAGAAAATTCGGTGACCATTATTGCACCCGAAAACATGGCCCAAACTGTGGAGGCATTGCCACCGCCTGAGACCAAGGTGTCCACAACAACCACCTCGAAAGAAACCATCACAGCGAATACCAAGACCGAGGTTACCATCAGTACCACTGTTCAGATCATCAAGATGGAGAAAAACATTACGGAGGCCTCAACCGTGTCTACAGATGGAAAACCCAACAACCAAATAACCATGGAGACAGAAAACACGTTGACCAAAATCAGCACTGTGTAGTTCCTCAGCATCTGTTATCTAGAACTGTTTAACCCGCTTGACGACCTGCTCACGCCGAAATACGTCGGCAGAATGGCACGGCTGGGCAGATCGACGTATATATACGTTACCTTGAAGATGCGGCATTGTGGGCGCACTCGTCCGCCGGAAGCTCCTTGCAGAGGCGGCTCTTTAATTAAGCAAATTAGGCGGTCGCCTAAGGCCTCGCACTCGCAGGGGCATCGCGGCCGCCTAACTTGCCCAATGCATTACCCCAGCTTTGAGGGACAGGGGACCTTAACTCTGCTGTACTCGGGCAACGTTAAGAGCCCCATTTTAGGAGCGGGTCCGCCAGCATCCCTAACAACCAGTGAATATCGGTGACTCCAACCCCTTGTGACGTCAATGACCCAGCATGCCCTCAGTCAAAGACGTCACAAAGGGGCGGGTTCACCGGGTGGCCCCCTAGCCCCTTAGTTATTAAAGAGCAGGATCTGGGGGCCTCCTTGTTAAAGGGGGCTTCCAGATTTCGATAAGCCCCCTGCCCGCAGACCCCCCCCCCCCACAACCACTGGCCAGGGTGGCGGGGAAGAGGCTCTTGTCCTTGCATTATTTTTCCCATCGTGGGCAAGAGTGGGGGCCCCATGTCAAGTTTTGCCTAAGGCCTCACAAAGCCTAGAGCCGCCTCTGTCTCCATAACTCCGACCGCAGGTCCTGCGGACTCGAGGTCCGCCAGGAGTCCCGCGATCATCTCACAGAGAGGGAAGAACGGGGAGATGCTGATGAAAACAAGCATAATCCTAGTCTTCCTAGTGACAGGACACTGATCACAGCTCCCTGTGATCGGGAGCGGTGATCAGTGACGTGCCACACACAGCCCACCCCCCCTACAGTTAGAAGCACTCCCTAGGACACACTTAACCCCCTCAGCGCCCCGTACTGGTTAACCCTTTTCCTGCCAGTGTAGTTTTTACAGTTATCAGTGCATTTTTATAGCACTGATCGCTGTATCAATGACAATGGTCCCAAAATGGTGCCAAAAGTGTCCGATGTGTCGGCCATAATTGTCGCAGTCACGTTAAAAAAAGCTGATCGCCGCCATTACTAGTAATTTTTTTTTATAAAAATGCCATAAAACTACCCCCTATTTTGTAGACGCTATAACTTTTGCGCAAACCAATGAATAAACGCTTATTGCGATATTTTTGGTAAAAAAAAAAAAATGAGGAAAAAAATTGTGTTTTTATATATATTTTTTGGGGATATTTATTATAGCAAAAAGTAAAAAACACAGATCCACGTCCTTGTCTGTGTAACGGCCGGTCGCGAATACCTGGCTGACATCGCGGCCGCCGGGCACGCACATTGGCACCGCATTGACGCGTGCGCCCGCCAGTGGCCGGAGGACCTGAGGACGTCAATAGACGTCCTCCCGGCATTTGCGAGCCACCTTGTGGCAATCTTTTGCCTATGGCCCCGGTGGTTACAATGTGTTGGTGAAATCGCAAAGGTGCTAGGAACAAACGCATGAAATAACAATTTCAACCTGAGGCAAAAGCGTCTCTCCATGGCACGGTAGGAAAGCCTTTTGGGGGGGGGGGTTTGTACCCCTTCTTCAGAGCTAATCCAACCTCAGAGAACCCTACGCTTTAACTGTTTGCACACTTACAGATGGCTATATTCGTTCTCTTTTATTCTATTCCTTTCTATTCTATTCTTTTCTATTCTATTCTGATTTATTCTGTTCTTCCTATTCTTTTTTTATTCTATTATTTTATATCCCATTCTATCCTTTTATCTTCCATTCTCCATATTTTCATTTTTATTTTATTCTATTTTGCAGCCTAAGTAGGAATTATCATCCTTGCAGTATTTATTGCATTGTTTAAAATGTTTGACCAATTTTTCCAGAAGAGCATTTATGAGGTCAGGCACTGATGTTGGATGAGAAGGCCTGGCTCGCAGTCTACCAAAGGTGTTCTATTGGGTTGAGGTCAGATCAGTCAAGTTTCTCCACCCCAAACTCGCTCATCCATGTCTTTATGGACCTCGCTTTGTGCACTGGTGGGCAGTCATGTTGGAACAGGAAGGGGACGTCCCCAAACTCTTCCCACAAAGTTGGGAGCATGAAATTGTCCAAAATGTCTTGGTACGCTGACGACTTAAGAGTTCCCTTCACTGGAACTAAGGGGCCAAACCCAACCACTAAAAAACAACCCCCGCACTATAATTCCACCTCCACCAGTGAATGAAGCAAGGTCCATAAAGACACGGACGAGTGAGTTTGGTGTGAAGGAACTTGACTGGCCTGCACAGAGTCCTGACCTCAACCCGATAAAACACCTTTGGGATGAATTAGAGAGGAGACTGCAAGCCAGGCCTTCTCGTCCAACATCAGTGCCTGACCTCACAAATGTGCTTCTGGAAGAATGATCAAACATTATCATAGACACATTCCTAAATCTTTTCTGTGACCCCCAAGTCGCCGAGCTACGACCCTCAAAGTCGATCGATTTTATTATAATTTATTTTTTAATGTTCATGGCAGGCGAGGCTCCACCTCACCTGCCTCCCCTGACTGCACGTCCCTGATAGGCACCCTCCTAAACCTTCTCTGTGGCCCCAAGTCGCCGAGCTATGACCCTCAAAGCCTCACCTGCCTCCCCTGACTGCACGTCCCTGATAGGCACCCTCCTAAACCTTCTCTGTGGCCCCAAGTCGCCGAGCTATGACCCTCAAAGCCTCACCTGCCTCCCCTGACTGCACGTCCCTGATAGGCACCCTCCTAAACCTTCTCTGTGGCCCCAAGTCGCCGAGCTATGACCCTCAAAGCCTCACCTGCCTCCCCTGACTGCACGTCCCTGATAGGCACCCTCCTAAACCTTCTCTGTGGCCCCAAGTCGCCGAGCTATGACCCTCAAAGCCTCACCTGCCTCCCCTGACTGCACGTCCCTGATAAACACCAAACCTTGTGGACGGCTTTCCCAGAAGAGTTGAAGCTGTTATAGCTGCAAAGGGCGGGGCCAACTCAATATTGAACCCTCCGGACTAAGACTGGGACACCAATAAAGTTCATGTGCGTGTAAAGGCCGGCGTCCCAATACTTTTGACAGGGCCCACTCAATACACGCACCCTTAAAAAAAATAAGAACTAGTGAATGGCATGGGGAAAATGTTTGTGTTCCAAAATTGAAATGTTTGTCGTGGGGTTTAGTAGTTCATAAAATATGTTTTGGTGTCAGGAGGAAGAAGTGTTATTGTTGTATTCTTTAGTAAATGACTTCCAACACTGCCATAGAGAACGGAAAGATATGATGGAGCCCCGGAGGAGCGCTGGAGGAATAAGAGTGAAAATATCTTCTTGTTACTAATAGGGGGAAAAAATGACATTAAATGTAGCTTTTGATGCTCATTTGCAAATAAACATTAAATTATCTTGTGAAGTGGATACTTTGTTATTATTATTATTATATTTACATACAACACTTATTATAACAGTTTGGGCGTCACTTTACAATATGAGTGGAAAAATGACAACGTTATGATCTCACTTGTATAAAATGTTTTTATTTCTGTGGATGTTACAAACATTTGCAGAATCAGGATGAAAATTCCCATACTTCTGTTGTGTGTGATTCCTAATTAAATAGGGAATTAAATACCCTACCGGCAGCCAGCATCAGGTGGAAACTGATTACTGGGATCTGCTGGGAGACATCTGCTGGTGGACACTGGAACTACAGCCCTCCCACGCAGGGAATCACAAATGAACATTAAATTATTAGCGCCACCTAGTGGCCAGAATTAGTTTTTTTCCTGAAAAACTTCAATCAGGAAAAATAAAATAAAGATTGTGGTGCTGATGAAATAGGAAAAATGTTGCATTGCTGCAGAGGTTGAAGAGGTGTGGGGGGGGGGGGGGGGGATGTCAGCCAGGGCTGTCTTTAAGGCAGGGCAAAAGGGACTGCTGCCCCCTGGGCTCAGTCATTGTTGTGGGGCCCCTTTGAGCCTATGAGGGTTGCAGCAGCTGAATAAGTTTTTCCGTTGACTCCGTCACCACCTTCTTGATCCCAGACAACTTGTCTTTGAGCCCGATATAAACACTGGGGATCGTGTCGTCACCCAAAGTCTTCTTAAATTCACAGTATTCCTATGAAGGCAGCGCAACAGGCATTATTAGAGGAAGGGTGTAAAAAAAAAGTCATGCTTTTTACGAAGCTGTCCCAGGATTTTTTACTTCAATAAGTTAAGCTGTCCCAGGATGGCCTGAGTCTTGAGCAGCGACCTGGAACCTGTACTGTGTCCTCTTGATGCCAGTATTGTGCCCTCCTGACCCCCCTGTATTGTGCCCTCCTGGCTTCACCCCTGTACTGTGCCCTCCTGAGCCCCCTCTATTGTGCCCTCCTGACCCCCCTCTATTGTGCCCTCCTGACCCCCCCTGTATTGTGCCCTCCTGACCCCCCCCTGTATTGTGCCCTCCTGACCCCCCCCTGTATTGTGCCCTCCTGACCCCCCCTGTATTGTGCCCTCCTGACCCCCCCTGTATTTTGCACTTCTGACCCCCCCCTGTATTGTGCACTTCTGACCCCGACCCCCCCCCTGTATTGTGCACTCCTGACCCCCCCCCCCCTGTATTGTGCACTCCTGACCCCCCCCCCTGTATTGTGCACTCCACTTATACGTCTACGAAAATAGACGTATAAGTGCTGCCAGCATTGCTGCAGAGGTTGAAGAGGTGGGGGGGGGGGGATGTCAGCCAGGGCTGTCTTTAAGGCCCCTTTCACATTGAGGCGTGGAGCCGCGGTGACGGTATAGCCGCGCTATTTGTAGCGCCGCTATACCGTCGTGTTTACCGCGATATTCGGGCGCTAGCGGTGAGGTTTTAACCCCCGCTAGCGGCCGAAAAAGGGTTAATACCGCCCGCGTTGCGGGCGGTATTACCGCGCTATTGCCGCGGTTTCCCATTGTTTCCAATGGGAAGGCGCGCTATAGGAGCGGTGAACACACCGCTCCTATACCGCGGTAAAGATGCGGCTAGCAGGACTTTTGGAGCGTTCCTGCTAGCGCACCGCTTCAGTGTGAAAGCCTTCGGGCTTTCACATTGAACACTACAGGGCATGATTTTTCATGCGGTATAGCAGCGCTATTTTTAGCGCTGTACCGCATGAAAAACGCCTCAATGTGAAAGGGGCCTAAGGCAGGGCAAAAGGGACTGCTGCCCCCCCGGGCTCAGTCATTGTTGTGGGACCCCTTTGAGCCTACACTAATTGTCGCCACTGTGCCCATCAATTGTCGCCACTGTGCCGTACCATCGGTTGTCGCCACTGTGCCATCAAATGCAGCCACTGTGCTGTGCCATCAATTGTCGCCACTGTGCCCATCAATTGCCGCCAGTTTGCCCCCCCCGTCGTCCGGCACTTACCTTTCTCGGGTCAGCCATCTTCCCTTCCACGCTCCCTCGATGTCTTCTCCTGAGTCCCGCCCTCGATGTCGCTTCAGCAAACTAGACCCGGTGAACCTGATTGGCTGAGATGCGTGTCAGTGTTAACCAGGGAACGCACGCCCTCTGGTTAACTATTTGGAAGCCGATTAGAGCCCACAGGCTGTAATCGGAAAGCCTATCAGAGCCGCTGGCTCAGATAGACACTTCCAAAAACCAACCAACTGCCGTTATTCAGATGGCTGGTGCTCACCAGTGGGCCGGCCATCTGAATAGTGGGCGGCAGCAGCGCCGGCGACAATACATAGATTCACGCCCACTATGGACGCAGTGCCGCTGCTCCAGATCTAAACCCTATTGATCATCTGTGCCACATCCTCAAACGGAAGGTGGAGGAGTACAAGGTCTCCAACATCCACCAGCTCTGTGATGTCATCATGGAGGAGGAGAAGAGGACATTAATGGCTGTGTGTTGAGTTATTTTTAGGGGATAGCAAATTTACAGTTATATAAGCTGTACACTCACTACACAACATTGTAGCAAAGGGTCAGTGGCCACAACACCTATAAATCCAATTAATGTGCACAAAAATGTCTTTGGAAACCCAGATATTACCTCGTAAAAGTATCAGTTACACCATCATTGGGCTGCATATAGCCTGTGCAGAAAGCAGAGCTGTGGGAGGGACCCAGCAGGCTCCACCCACTACAGAAAACTACACGAGGGCGCGGAGACAAGACCAGTCCCCCTGCACAAAGAGAGAGCAGAGCTGTGGGAGGGGCCAGCAGGCTCCACCCACTACACACAGCCACACGAGGGGGCGGAGCCAAGACCAGTCCCCCTGCACAAGGAGAGAATGTAAAAATCTAGGAGGGACTCAGCAGGCTCCACCCACTACAAAAACCTCCAGGAGGGGGCGGAGACAAGACCAGTCCCCCTGCACAAGGAAAGAATACAAAAATCTAGGAGGGGCTCACCAGGCTCCACCCATTACAGAAAACGATATGAGGGGGTGGAGACGAGACCAGTTCCCCTGCACAAGGAGAGAGAGCAGAGCTGTGGGAGGGGCCCGGAGGTCTCCACCCACTACAGAAAACTACAGGAGGGGGCGGAGACAAGTAAAGTCCTCCTGCACAAGGAGAGAGAGCTGTGGGAGGGGTCTGGCAGGCCCCACCCACTACAGAAAACTACAGGAGGGGGCGGAGACAAGTAAAGTCCCCCTGCACAAAGAGAGAGAGCAGAGCTGTGGGAGGGGCTTGGCAGGCTCCACCCACTATAGAAAATGACAGGAGGGGGACGAGACCAGAGTTCAGCTTTAATTTCCTGTCCCCCCCCCCCCATGTAACAAGTATGTGTGGCGGTTAAGAGGGTGGGCGTTAACCCCCGACGCACCACACATATGTGTCTATGGGCATTGGGCTCTCAGCATAGTGATCGTACTGTCGGTCTCTACTAATGAATGGGACGATTTCCCGATCATGTGACGACTTTGACAGCCAATCACAGTGGTCACCTGATGGGCCGGTCCTTCCCACCCCCTGGGGGGGGTGTAAAGACCCTGTTAAAGGAACACTGGGGCTGGACAAGAAGACAAGAAAGGGTTAGAGTCCTTTTTTTTGGCACTTTGTTTAGATCCACAATCAGGCGGCGTACACACGGCAGAGAACCTCGACGGGCAGAACACTTAGTTCCGCCCGTCGAGGTTCTCTGCCGGCCGTCGAAATCGGCGACCCGCCCGTCGGGAATGGCAACCAGCCATTCATCCAGGCGGGCCGTCGAGCAAAAAGAGAGCGTGCTCTCTATTCGCTCGACGGGATTCCCGACGGGCGGGGCAAGCCAGGAGCGTACACACGGCCGAGGTTCTCGCTGGAATGCAGCTTCCAGCGAGGTTCTCGCTGGTTTCCAGCGAGAACCTCTGTCGTGTGTACGCCGCCTCATATTTGTTCTAAACATCTTCTGAAGTTGTTTTTTTTCCCCTCTCCCCACTTAAGAGCGCGAGACGCTTATTTCAATGTCATCGGCCGTGTAGCTGCTGTCTCACGCCTCATAAAACCCGCGCACGTTGGCGTTCCCCGAACGACGATATCCATTATTGCCGGCGTTTAATGCGAAGCGCTCGGCCTGTTTCTCTTCTGACACGAAAGCGGAATTTATGACGTTATCTCTCAGGAAAACCGGTGACATTTCGGCTGAGAAATGCCAAGCGTTCCGCTGAGCCCGGCGCATTTCCCCCCCCACCGCCACCCGACGCCGGGAGGGAGGAGGGGAGGGGGGACGCAGTTCTTTTCGATCTTTATTAGCTGGGTAATTGTTATGTGCAAATCAGGCCACTTGTGCGCCGATAGCGAGCCTCACCTTTAATGAAATTAAGCCGTTCCTGTAATAATCGACGGAAGGAACGCGTTCAGCCAACTGGCGGAGATAATGTGCAGCCGGTGCATTGGGGACGTAACGATGCGGCAACGCGCTTGACATTACCTGTCCTAATATATGCTGAGCGCGGGGGGAAGAGGGGGCTCTACGCTCACAATTAAAGGGAAACCGTCCCATGTGGAGAAAGATAATAGTGTTAGAGCGGACTGAAAACGTTACAAAATTGCTACTAAATTATAAAAGACATCCTGCAAAAATTGCATGTACATTCTTTCTGTGCAAATGGGGACAAGATTGAATGTTGCTAAGCTATTTGTGTCTCCAGGTCAAATGTTATTCATTCTTAGAGAATAGACTGGAAAATACTGCATTATGGCCACTAGATGGAGTGGGCAATCATATTAACCCCCTTATACCTGGCCTATTGAGCCGGAGTTCTGTTATCCTAGGAGGAAATCATATGATGCCCTCCCAGGATCGTCTCTTGCGCACGCCCCACGTGGCGAGCTCCGGCGCACCAGATGACAGATCCCTGTCCCGGCCCACTGTGATCACTGTGGCCAATCACAGCAGATCACGTGACAATTGTACACAATAAAAGGCTTTGATTCATGTTATTCATTTTTTACTATTGTGATGAGCTCTGTAATTGGTAACAGTGATCACGTGGAAGAGACAGGGCCAATTACAGTCCATCTGTACCACGTGATTAGCTGTGGCCAATCACAGCAGATCAAATGACAATTGTACATAATGAAAGGCTTTGATTAATATGCCATTCATTCTATACTATTGTAATGAGTCACAGTGATCACATGGAAGGGACAGGGCCGATCACAGTCCATTTGTACCACGTGATTAGCTGTGACCAATCACAGCAGATCACATGACAACTGTACACAATGAAAGGCTTTGATTCATGCCATTCATTGTGTACTATTGTAATGAGCTCTGTGATTGGTCACAGTGATCACATGGAAGAGACAGGGCCAATCACAGTCCATTTGTACCACGTGATAAGCTATGACCAATCACAGCAGATCACATGACAATTGTACACAATGAAAGGCTTTGATTAATTTCTAAATTTTCAGTTTTTCCAATAATTTAGCAAGAAAAAAAAAAAAAAAACAGTGGTGATTAAATACCACCAAAAGAAAACTTTATTTGGGAGAAAACAATGATAAAAATGTCATTTGGGTACAGCGTGGCACGCCTGCGCAATTCTCATTCAAAGTGTAACAGCGCTGAAAGCTGAAAATTGGCCTGGGCCGGAAGAGGGTTCAAGTGTCCGGTATTGAAGTGGTTAAGTGGGCTTTACTCTTTAACTGTTTGACTCCCGCCCACTGTAAAATGACGGCGGAGCGTTGCGGGTCTCGTTCTGGGACGGCGTCAAATGACGGCGTTCCAGAATGGCCGCTCTCGCGCACCCGAGGGGGCACACAGTGCGGCGATCGCGGCCGCGCCACGCTGCTAGGACACGGCGCGACCCTGATCTATATAAAGAGCTGTGGCTCTTTTACCATGTGATTGGCTGTGTCCAATCGCAGCTGATCACATGTAAACACGGAGATGCCAGTAATTGGCTCTCCTCGTCTCACACTGAGAGAGTGTGTGGCGAGGAGAGCTGATCAGCGGCATCTCCTCAAATGTAGGAATGTAATCAGGGCACTGATCATCAAGATGTGCCACCAATCAGTGCCTACTATTGCCCACCAGTGCCAGCAATCAGTGGCATCAATCAGTGCCCACCACTGCTCACAAGTGCCACCAATCAGTGCCCATTAGCAATGCCAGTCAGTGCTGCCCATCAATGGCCAGCACTGCTGTCAATCAGTGCCCATCAGTGTCGCCCATCAGTGCCACCCATCAATTTCCATGAGTGCCCACCAGTACCACCTATCCATGCCACCTATCATTGCCCACCAGTGTCAATCAGTGCCCACCAGTGCCACCTATCATTGCCCACCAGTGTCAATCACTGCCCACCAGTGCCTCCTGTTAGTGCCCATCAGTGCCGCCTAACAGTTCCCATCAGTGCCGCCTAACAGTGCTCATCAATGCCATATATCAGTGCCCATGAGTGTGGGATATTAGTGCCTCCTCATCAGTGCCACCTAATCAGTGCCCATAAGTGCCGCACATCAACGCACATCAGTGAAAGCAAAAAATTACTTAGTTACAAAATTTACTGACATAAACTAAGTGAAAAACATTATTTTTTCCCAAATTTTTTGACTTTTTTGGGGGGGGGGGGGGGGGGGGGAACCAGTTGTGATTAAAGTGGAGGTTCACCCTCCGAAAAAATTCTAGCAGGGCATGTAGCCCACCCACCCGACCGGCAGTATGCCAGTGTTTTTCTTATTTTTCTGTAGATACCTTTTTACTTCCTTTCTTCCGATCCGGCGGCTGTGATTGACGTCTCCTCAGCCCGGCGCATACAGCGCGCCACGAGATGCCGAAGGAACCCGAACGTCGGCGCACCCCTATACGGCGCCTGCGCACCGACGTTCGGGTTCCTTCGGCATCTCGTGACGCGCTGTATGCGCCGGGCTGAGGGACGTCAATCACAGCGTGTGATTGTAAACGGCCAGTACCGCGGGACAGCCGGAGGGGAAGAGAGCCCGTAAAAAGGTATGAAGAGAAAAAAAAAACACCGGCATACTGCCAGTCGGGTGGGTGGGCTCCGTGGCATGCTAGAATTTTTTTTTGGAGGGTGAACCACCCCTTTAAATAGCACAAAAGAAAGCTCTATTTGTGTGAAAAAATATTAATAAATTAGTTTGGGTACAGTGTTACATGACCGCGCAATTGTCATTCAAAGTGCGATAGCGCTGACGGCTGAAAAATGGCTTGGGCAGGAAGGGGGTGTAGGTGCCTGGTAGGCAAGTGGTTAATGGCCGGTACCTGCATAGATCCAGTATGATGTGGGCACTGTGATTGGCTTTACCAGGGGTGACTGTGACAGGGTGACAACCGAGGATCAGAGTTGGGGGACAGGAACAGAGCGTTGTCACCTTGCCCAAATGAGGACTTTCATGGACCACCAGTAATCATTTAATGAAAGTTGCAGATTTAATAAGATTGGAAATTATATTTTATTGATTGGGCTTACACTGACTATAAATCCTATGGTAGGACGAGACAGTGGGGTGTCCAGCAGTGAAATCTATTATAAGACTTCTGGAATGCCGTCACGTCTTTGCCCGTCGTATTAATGTGTCTCCACATCACATTTCCTCCAGTAGACCTCTCAGACTCAGAGCAATACATTAAGTAATGAAAGGCTCGTATTTTTTCCCTCCTGGAGGCTTCAACAGCCGAGTGACTTATGGGGCGAGATTGTAGCTTCGCCCTGATCTGGGCTCAGATCCTCTGTCTGTCTTCCATCATCGAGGAGAGCAGCTGTTACCCTGCAAGCTCTCATTTCCTAAATCTCAGCCTCTGGCCTATCAATGTTGGACCCGATATAAAGAACCGGCGATGATAAATGGATTGAGTTCAGATGGACTGGTATGTCTGATGCGGAGAAGTCGTGGGGCCGGCCGTGCCGTTCTTCCAGTTTGGCATCTCGCAGTATAGGCCTGGGACTTCTAAGCCTTTGGACTCAAATATCAAGACTGAGATCCGATTCCATGGGGCAGGCCCCCGGGGGAGTTCAAATTCAAAAATCCAACCATTGTTGCCTTTGCACTTTATTAACGGCGTCTGGAACTTCTTAACGGCGGTGGCAGACAATAACCTGGTCTTTGGAATGGAAGGCTTTTCGAGGTGGACTACGGGGAGCTTACGAAACAACTTCAAACCCAACATCAAACCCTCGAAGGGGCCCAATGTGTCTTCAGTCGTTACTCTTAAATAGTCCAGCCCTTCAACGTGGCCGGTGATGTCACCTCCTTTTTTAATTTCGACAAATGCTTAGACTGGTCCCCCGGTGGAAAAAAAAAGCGTTCTATGAGATGTATGAAATGTCGAAATGTCATCTGTACAATTCGGGGGAAATTCCAGGCCAAGATTTATGGAGGCGAGGTGGCCTCCAGGGTCACTGTAGAATAAATGTATTTCTCTGGAATTGGGTGGTGTTGAGGGATGCGCCGCAATCAATGTGATGTGTCGCCAAAAGCAAAGAAAACCCCAAAATAAAAAAGTTAACGAGTAAAATATAATTTTTTTATGCAATTTTAAGGTAGAGTAAAGCATAATGACTTAGGACCCATTAGGATCCCGCGCATGCGTGTGGGAGCCACCGGTAATGGCACAGCAGCTGAATAAATGGCACGAGCAGGCCGTTTCTTCAGTGCGCATGTGCTGATGACATTGGCACATGCGGATACAGTGAATATCTCCAAATTTAGAAGAAATTATTATAGGCTTTCCCAGTGTGGGCGCAGGAGTGCCGCCCCCTCTCCCCTGCACCCGTCAATCTCCAATATATAGATTCATACATTGCATGAATCTATCTATTTTTTTTTTTTTTAAAGTGTATTTTTGTGCGTGAACTCGAGAGAGAGGAGCCGGACTGCAGGAGTTGGGAGTAGGCAGACCCTCCCCCCGGAGGCAATCGCCATCCTTCTCCATGCTCCTGGTGGCAATGGCGGGTGTGAAGGGGGGCCTCCCACTCACCCCACCCTACCTGCTCCTCTTGGGAACCCAACTGGGGCCCAACGGGACCCCAATGGGGCATGAGGGAGTGAGGGGGCCTAGCCCACCCAGCCAGCCCCGTAGGTCCTTCGCCTCTCTTTATTTTAGGAGACCGCATGGCCAAAGTGCATGTGTTTTAAACCAATTTTGTGTGCGTGCAAGTGTGGTGGTTTTTGTGGGGGGGGGGGGGGGGTGGGCGTACTAAGCACAGGCGTACCTTGCATAGCACACCCACCGGGAGCCGGGCTGAGACCACCAAACTCAATTCACATGTAGCCGAGACCGGGATCCGAACCCTTGGCTGCAGAGGTGAATGGCTTGTCAGCGCAGTGCCAATCACGTTGAGCCACCTGATGAATCTATCTATTGTCGCCGCTGCCGCTCCCTATTCAAGTGTTTAGCCCCTTGTTAAGTGCCGGCCATCAGAATTACAGTGGTGGGGGTGTTTTGGAAGCACTTGATTAGAGCCTGTGGGCTCTAATGGGCTTCTAAAATAGCAGGCGCACTGCTTCCCTAACACTGACCCGCCTCTCAGCCAATCTGGTGCACTGGGTCTGATTACCGGTCACCTGATTGGCTGAAGTGCCAGGTGAGCAGAGATGACATTGAGGACTCGGAAGGAGCATGGAGGAGGACAGCACTGACCCGAGAAAGGTAAGTGCCGGGCGGGGGGGCAAACTGGTGGTATTTGATGGGACAAACTGCTGGTATTTGATGGGACAAACTGGCGGTATTTGATGAGAAAACTGGCGGCTTTTGATGGGGAAACTGGCGGCATTTGATGGGGCAAACTGTGGCAATTGATGGGCACAGTGGCTGCGTTTGAGGGCACAGTGACGACAATCAATGGGCACAGTAAGGCTGCAATTGATGTTTTTTTTTTTTTTTTCAGTTTGTTTGCGCCCCCCAAAAATGTTGATCACCAGCCGCCTATAGGTAAAAGTGGTGTTACAGGGTTTACAACCACTTTAAATAAACATACGCCTGCATTAATGGGTGTATTTAACCTGCCTGGAGTTCAGCTTTAAAAAAGAAAAAAAAAAAGAAAAAGTTTAATTTCATTTTCTTACACAATAATGACTACCTGTTCAGTCACCCTACAAACACCGTAGAGATCAAAAAAAGGTCATTCATAGCAGCAAGCCAGTTTTGGTGCGTTTTGTAAGGGTGTGGGAAGGTCATTATTTTCTATGGACCATCCGGGTGTTCTGATCAATGAAAGATTACTGAAACTAACTAGTATACAGAGCTCAGCACTGGGTGCTGTAATCATGAGTAGCCACAAGGGGGAGGCCACACTCTATTCTGAGCCTGGCCCAGTTATAATAAAGTGATCCTGAAAGCAGAAAGCCTGACCCACCCAGGACTACACATCTCATCCCCCCTCCCCAATCCCTCAATTCCCAATTATCTCATATCTTTTTTCTTTCTCTTTTTCTTCCTTCCTTTCCTTTATTTATCTCTTTTCTTTCTTCATTCTTTTCTTTCTTCTTTCGTTCTTTTATATCTCTCTCTTTCTTTTTGTTTTTTGTTTTTTTCTTCACTCTCCTTTTCTCTTTCTTCCCTCCATCTCTTTTTTTTCTCCCTTTCCTTTCCCCCTTTTCCTTTTTTTCTCCCTCCATCTCACTCCATCCTTTTCCCTCTCCTTTTCTCTCCCTTCCCATTCCCTTTTTCTTTCTCTCTCCCTCATTTCATCTCCCTTTCTTTCTTTTCTTCCTTCCTTCCTTCCTCCCTCTCTTTCTTTTTATTTCTATCTCCCCTCTCTCTTTTTTCTTTCTTTTTTCTCTATCCCTTACTTATTGTTTATTTTCCTTTCTCATCTCTCTCTCTTTTTTTTTTCTTGCTATTCTATTTCTTTCTCTCTTTTCTTTCTTCATTTTTTCATTTCTTCTTTCCTTCTGTACTTTCCCTATCTCTCTATCTCTCTTTTTCTCCTTTTTTCCCTCTCCTTTTCTCTCTCCTCCCTCCATCTCTTTCTCATTCTTTTTACTTTTTCATCTTGTGCTCTCTCCTTCCTGCTGCCTCTTCTTTTCTTTTTTTCTAACTCTCTTTCCTTTCTTATTTCATTCTTCTCTCTCTCTCTCTTTTCTTAATTTTTTCACTCTATTTTTCTCTGTCCTCCCTCTATCCCTTTCTTGTTCTTTTTCTCTCTCCCTCTTATCGTCTCTCTTCTTTTCTCATCTTGTTCTCTCTCCTTCTCTACTGCCCTTCCTCTTCATTCTTTCTTTCTTTCTCCCTATCTTTTCTTTTTTTGTTCTTTTCTTTCTTTCCCTCTCTCTCTTTTCTTTCTTTGTTCTTTTCTTTCTTTCCCTCTCTCTCTTTTCTTTCTTTTTCCACTCTCCTTTTCTCTTTCCTCCCTCCATCTCTTTCTTGATCTTTTTGCTTTCTCCCCCCCCCCCCTCTCTTTTTCTATCTCTCCTTTTTTTTTCTTCCCTCTCTCCTCCCCTCTCTTTTTTACTTTTTCTCTCTCCCTCTCTTAGCTTTTCTCTTCCTTTCTCATCTTGCTCTCTCTCCTTCTCTACTGCCTTCCCTCTTCTTTTGTTTCTTTCTTTCCTTTCTTTTTATTTTCTCTTTGTTTTCAACTTGTAATATATAGGATTCAAAATTATCGATAACCCAGATCTGTCTGTCTATCTATCTATCATCACATCACACAGAATCATTGACAAGAGGATGCAGTCCTGCCCAGAGCCACTCTGAAAGCCCTGTTCTTTTGAAGCTCACTGGGATTCTTGCCATTCACCGCCCTGAACTGCACCACCACCAACAACTGCTGCGTACAAGGCTGGGAAAACACAGAATGTTTTCGTATGCGCAGAGAGATCGGCCGCGGGGAGTTGGACGCACGTATTTAACCTCCAGACTTTAATGTGGAGCTGCACCTGGAAAATTCCTCCGGTGCTGTGCGTATCCCATCCACCAGAAGGTCATCAATTACCCTTTCGTCAGAAACATCTGGAAGACAAGGCTGAATTATGGGATAATATCTAACACAGGAGTTTATAGCATCACATATATAATGCAAGGGTTCTATCACCACTGCTAAAACCAGTGAGCCAAGAGCTCTGCAATGACAGGAAAGGGCCAGATGGTGGCGCCAAACCAGTTTTTTTTTTAATAACCTACAGATTACAACTGCTGCTTGCCTTTCCATAAGGCAGTGCTTCTCAATTATTTTCTGTCATGCCCCCCCTAGGAAGAAGAAAACATTTCGCGCCCCCCCCCCCCCCCCCCCCCCGCGCGACTGTAAATAGTATCATTTGTCTATAAAATTGTTATAAGTACACCTCTGCATAACACTGTATCCACATATCCCCCACACAGTATTGCCCTTCTTCACATATCCCCCCCACACAGTATTGCCCTTCTTCACATATCCCCCCCACACACAGTATTGCCCTTCTTCACATATCCCCCCCACACACAGTATTGCCCTTCTTCACATATCCCCCCCACACACAGTATTGCCCTTCTTCACATATCCCCCCCACACATTATTGCCCCATCACATATTCCCTCACACAGTATTGCCCCATCACATATCCCCTCACACAGTATTGCCCCATCACATATCCCCCCACACAGTATTGTCTCATCACATATCCCCCCACACAGTATTGTCCCATCACATATCCCCCCCCACAGTATTGTCCCATCACATATCCCCCCCCACACATTATTGCCCCATCACATATCCCCCCACACAGTATTGTCCCATCACATATCCCCCCACACAGTATTGTCCCATCACATATCCCCCCACACAGTATTGTCCCATCACATATCCCCCCACACAGTATTGTCCCATCACATATCCCCCCACACAGTATTTCCCCCTTTACATGACCCCCATCACATATCCTGCACACAGTTTGCCCCATCACATAACCCCCCACAGCACAGCCCCCACTCCTCGTCCTTAACATTTCCATATATTTTTCCTCCCTTCCCTCTCCACTCCTACCTGTAACGTTTCAGCACGGATAGCAGGAGGCGGGACATTCGTCAAGTGAAGCCGCAGCAGCACTGGGCGGAGCGGGGAGACTTTTGGGCGAACTGGTGATTGGCTGCTAGGACCACCTCCTAGCAGCCAATCACCTGCCGTCCAACATGATAGGCTGCTACCTCTCTGGTCCCACCTGTCAGTTCAACAATGTCCCGCCTCCCGCCGTCCGCTCCTCTAACTAGCGCATGAGGCTGGGGACAGCAGCTTCTAAATGGCGCGATCGCTGCAGTCCGGAAGAAGGCTCGAGCCCCCCTTCATGGAGCCTCGGGCCCCCCCAGGGGGGCCCGCCCCACTATTTGAGAAGCACTGCCATAAGGTTATATAGAAAGCATTAGAGCTGAACTTCAGGCAAAGACATAAATTAATGTCGCTCTGTGATCAAATAATAATAATCAAATCTTAAAAAAAAAAAAGGTTTTGCCTTTAGTTATACTTTAGTGCAGGCCCAGGCTTTTGTTATTAGTCCTGCATGCTTTGCAAAGTACTAAATGTTTAAGTGTGGAATAAAGAATAGGCCGTTTTAAAAATAAGTTATAAAACATCCATATGCATAAACTGCTAAACAAAAATAGAAAGGACCAAAATCAAAAATGATCAAAATGAATCATACCCTGGAGGAAAAAAAATATGCCTAAACACTACCCAAAAGTGGCCACGTGGTGGCAGCAGAGTACAACTTTTTTTTAGACAAATCCACTAACCATTTCTGAGCAGTAACTTTCTGAGCTGAAATAAATGTACAAACAACAAACTTTCATTCCTGAAAAACTATTTTCCTTCCATACTCATAGAGCAATGTTTTCACTAATAATAGAGAAGGGAAAAACTGACAAACACAGGTTTTGTGACTTTAAAAGAGTTGGTCAAAGCTTTTTTTTTTTGGTCATACTTATATTGTGGGTCACATGGGGTGCACTTTCTTTTGCTCTCCTGTGATCCAGAAACAGCTGACAGCAGGCTAAAGCCTGCTATCAGCTGACATCGCAGAGCCGCTTCAGGATCTAGAAGTGTCCCGACCATATTGTCAGAATTCACTCAGCTGCCTGATGGCCAGCTGATTCCTGTGCTCAGGTAACCTGAGCCAGCTGCACCCACCCCTTCTTTTATTTTTTTTTGGTGAAGGGCTTGTCATCTTCATCATGACTTTGTTACCTGCAAACAAGCATGCAGGAGGTTCAGACTTCACAGCTTTCACCGCTACATGCGCGTGCCAGTGCCTGGGTAGCTAAGCCCCAACATTTAAGAACATATCACCAGTAGCAGATCACATACTTCTGTCCTCCAGGGTTTACAAGTTTAGCAGGATCTTTACATTTATTTAGGGTACATTCACTCCAGGTCATAGGTGTGTGCAGCCTGTTGCATTAGGGTATGCACCTGAAAGCTCAAACACATGGTACCGATCTCTCACTGTGTTCATTCAGAAAGGAAAGGGGCTGGTAAATTACATTACCCTTTCCCCCACTCGTCCTGAAATATCATCTATGTGTGCCCACTGCAGTAGCCAATGGGAGAGGAGGGAAGCCAGCCAATGCTGTGGGAGGGGGCACCGGGCAGCAGGGGGAATCTGCACTGCAGGGAGTGATTAGGGTGTGCCTGGGCACACCTGGCACACCCTGTGCGCGCGCCTATGCTCCAGGTGCAGTGGACTGCCTCGGGCAGCAATTCCAATGCAGTCCCACCACATACTTACTGCAACACAAGGCCGAATGCCTTGTCTCCAGTGTGGCTGTTTAACAACACTGCATTGCGGTGGTGTGTGGGAGGTGTGCACTGATAAACAAAACACTGCATGCCATACTTTTTTTTCCAGCACAGTACAATCATTGCACACCGGCCAATAAAACTTTATGAAATGTTACTGTGTGACAAGTTTGTTTTAAAAACAAAAGTCAACAGTGCGATGTGCTGGGACTGGTATATCAGTACTGCCTGGACTGCAAAGCACACTGACCGATCAATGCATTGTAATGCAGCGGCTGGTATGAATGGACCCTGATGCCGCGTAAACACGATCACTTTATGTGATGAAAAAAAAACTTTTTAAAAACGTCAATTTAAATGACCGTGTGTGGGGGAAAACGTTGTTTTATGTCTTGTGAAAAACGACAAAAAAAAAATTGAAGCATGCTTCAATTTTTTGTGTCGTTTTTCAAAACGTCGTTTTTTGTTTCACAAACGATGTTTTTCAACCCGCGCATGCCCAGAAGCTAGTTATGAAGCGAGCTTCAATGCAAAAGTCGTGAACGTAACCTCGCTTTGCTAGAGCATTGTGAAAAAACGATGGTGTGTAGGCAACATCGTCTTTGAAGTTTCAAAAACGTTGTTTTTTACCCATCGCATAAAGTGATCGTGTGTACGCGGCATTAGTGGGGAGAGGAGGAAAAAGAGAGAGAAAGGAGAAGGCAGAAGAGAAGGAAAAAAAGAAGAGAGACCATAAGTAAGGGAGAGAGAATGAAAGAAAGAGAGAGAGAGAAAAATAAGTAAAAGAGGACAGAATGAGAGATAGTAGGAGAAAGAAAAAAGACAGAGAGAAGAAAGAAAGAAAGAAAGAAAGAAAGAAAGAAAGAAAGAAAGCGGGATGGCAGAAAAGAAAGAAAGACATAAAGAGGGACAGCAAAAGAGAAAGAAAGAAAGAGGGATGGCAAAAGAGAAAGAAAGAAAGAGGGATGGCAAAAGAGAAAGAAAGAAAGAGGGATGGCAGAAAAGAAAGAAAGACAGAAAGAGGGATGGCAGAAAAGAAAGAAAGACAGAAAGAGGGACGGCAGAAGAGAAAGAAAGATGAAAGAAAAAAGAGGGACGGCAGAAGAGAAAGAAAGACAGAAAATGGGACGGCAGAAAAAAAAGAAAGACAGAAAGAGGGACGGCAGAAGAGAAAGAAGGAAAGAAAGAAAAAAGAGGGATGGCAGAAGAGAAAGAAAGAGAAAGAAAGAAAGAAATAGAAAGAAAGAAAGAAAGGGGGACAGCAGAAGAGAGAGAAAGAAAGGAAACACACGTGAAGTGAGGGACAGAGAGAAAGAAACAGTGGGGAGAAAAGGAGAGATAGAAAGTAAAAAAGAGGAAAGAAGAAAGTAAAAAGAAAAAAAAAACAGATGGAGGAGGGGGGATGAGAGAGAAAAAGAGATGCAGAAAGAGGGACAGCAACAGAGAAAGAAAGAAAGAAAAAAAGAGGGATGGCAGAATAAAGAGAGAGTGAAGTTAAGAGAAAAGGAGAAAAAGTGGAGAGATAGAAAGAAAATTAAAAAGAGCAAAGAAGAAAGTAAAAAGAACAAAAAACAGATGGAGGGGACAGAGAGAGAGATAGAAAAAGAGATGGAGAAAGAAAGAAAGAAAAAGAAAAAAAAGACATGATATAAAGAGAGAGATGAAAGCTGAAGGAAGTAAAGACAGTTAAGCCTCGTACACACGATCGGATATCTGATGGAATTTAATCCGATGGATTTTTTCGTCGGATATCCGATGAAGCTGACTTTCATCAGTCTTGCCTACACACCATCAGTCAAAAATCTGACCGTGCCAAAAGGCAGTGACGTAAAACACTACGACGTGCTGAGAAAAATGAAGTTCAATGCTTCCGAGCATGCGTCGACTTAATTCTGAGCATGCTTGGATTTTTGACCGATGGACTTCCACACAGACGATCGTTTTTTTCTATCGTTTTTTTATCCACAGGAAACATTTAAAACATGTCCTATTTTTTTTCACTGATTGAAAACAAACCCACAGACAAGCGGTTTGTCCGATAAAACAGTCCATCGGTCTGCACGGGGCTTTAGGGATCTCCCAGCAGAGGTGGTGAGTTCATCAAGTATATTTAAAGATGGCGGATATGAACATAGTCCGGAGTTCAGTCACGATGGATCACTGGATCTTTTTCTGCTGTCACTCTTTTGGTTTCTCTTCCAGTTTCTGTCTATATACTGTACATGGATGATTTGGTTATTTTACATGCTGATATCCTGAAAGAAACATCTTTCCTCCAGCACATCCCATGGTGACAGGAGAGTGACAAGGACCAGAGAATGAGAGTCATTTCCAAGAGGCTTAATAATGGGATTTTCCGCAATGGCCCCCGTGACGGACAGGCTTCTCCCTTCCCCAACCTAAAGGTAATAGAAATGTAACATTTCTCCCCTCCCCCCGCCTCCCCTACACACATCTCAGATCACAGAGACATCTTATCCCGGTGTCACTCTTCTTTGATGTCTCACATTAGGTTTTATTTGGAGTTTGTTTTACTTTTCCTATTTTATATAATTACCTGAGACTCAGAGATGAAGACAGATTTCTTTTTCATGGCAGATTTCAAAAACATTTCCTACTCGCTGCCCTTGTGAGACCAACTGGGTGTCCTCTTTACATAGAAAAAAAATCACATCTTTTATATTTTTCTTATATTTCACATACGTTGGGCGGGCTCCTGGTGTCCAACCTGCGGTCTGAGGAACCTTCAAAGAATGATGTCTTGTACCATGTTGTGTCAGGATCTGAACCTGCGACCTCTGCTGTGTCTGTCTGGCTGTGACTCTTCTTGCTGAGTCACCTGAGATCCTGGACATCTCCCTGTATGATCTCTTAAGACAACCTTGCCTTGTTTCTCTTGTACCTTGAACTATTTGCTCCTCCTGTGAACTTCCTATTTAAACCATGTCTCTGTACTTTCTGTTTGCCAGATTGGTGTGCTCCCTCCAGCCAATATTTCATTCTTGTCACTCCTGCTCCTGTCCTTATCTCCGTGACCACTCGCTACCAACCTTTGGCTTGTTCCTCAACTACACTTCTGCTTGATCACAACCTGCAACCACTTGTTACTGACCTTTGGCTTGTTTACTGACTACACTTCTGCTTGATCCCTACCTGCTTTATATGTTACTAGACCTCTGGCTTGCTCACTTCCTGGTGAGGCAATTCTGAGGACCGTGACCTGCAAAAAAAACACATCAGGAGCTCTGGTGAGTACAGGTTGGTGCTTAGACCTCGCATTTGAGCTTCCTATTTAAGTCACGCATTTGTGACATCTGTTTGCCAGATTATTGTGCTCCCTCTAGTCAATATCTTCCTCTTGTCACTCCTGCTGCCGTCCGTTTTTCGGCTGCCACTCGCTACCAACATGTGTATTGTTCCTTGACTGCGCTTCTGCTTAATCCCAACCTTTGGCTTGTTTACTGACTACACTTCTGCTTGATACCTACCTGCTATATCTGTTACTAGACCTTTGGCTTGCTCACCACCTGGTGGAGCCATCCTGAGGACCCCAACCTGGTACTAACACGCAGAAAAAAAACATCTCCACCATTAGGAGCTCTGATGAGTACAGGTTAGCGCTTAGACCTTGCATCTGAGCCTGTGTCATCCACCAGGGTACCCTACTTGTATATAGCTGGTCGGTGGGATACACCTTGAATATAATGTTTTGCTACTTTGTTGGAGCAATATGTTCTTTTGTGTATTCTTCTCTTCAGTTACCATTGTTTTGGAGTAATTTGAGTAATTTGAGGTCTGAACCCAACTGGACATTCTTCATACTGTGCTGGGATTAGGGCCGCCATCGGGGGGGTACAGGCAGTACACCTGTAAGGGGCCGGATAGCATGCCCCCTTTTTTTTGTAAGGGCTCCGGATGTCAACCCCCTTTTTTTATTTCTTTTTTTATATATATTTTTATTTTTATAAAAATTCCTGATGGCGGCCCTGCCTCTCTGTCATTCTTCCTCATCCCAGCCAGGGCCCCTTACACAGCTTCAGGCATGGGCCCCCTGGAGCAGAGAATTAAGAATCGGGGGGGGGGGGGCTTTACAAAAAGAAGAAATAAAGAAAAAAATATGTATAAAAAAGGGGGGTAGCCATCCGGGGCCCTGGGGACCTCTGGGCCCTTTAATAAAAAGAAACATCTGGGCCCTTTAATACAAAAGAAATATATATATATATTTTATAAAAAAAGGAGGGTTGTCATCTCGGGGCCCAGATATAATAATAATAATAATAATAATAATAATATGAATGAATGAATGAAAACTTATATAGCGCGGCACATGCGAACTGAATCGCCTCTGGGCGCTTGTTGTTCCTGTCTCCTTTGGTATCAAAAGAGATGAGTCTTGATCTTTCTCCTGAATGCTAAGTAGTTCTCCTCCAACCGAATACTGGTTGGCAAAGCGTTCCATAGTCTGGGACCTTGGACCGCGAATCTTCTATCTCCTTTGGATTTATATCCGGCTTTCGGTATCTGCAGGAGATTTTGATTAGTGGATCGCAAGATGCGATTGGGGTTATGGGCTTTTATTTTTTCGCATAGATAATGGGGGGCATTCCCATGGATACATCTATGCGTTAGACAGAGTGCTTTAAAAGTGATTCTGTCTTTTACTGGTAACCAGTGAAGGGATCTCAGTGAGGGTGAGATTGATTCCCAGGGTTTTTTCCCAGTCACAAGTCTAGCGGCCGTATTTTGAACGACTTGTAGACGAGCGATTTGGTACTTTGGGAGTCCGAGGTAAAGGGCATTTGCATAGTCCAATCTGGAGTTAACAATTGCTCCCACCACGACCGCTATGTCTTCTTTGGGGATAAAAGGGATAAGCCTGCGTAGTAGGCCCAGCAGATGGTGGGATCCGCTGACTACTGACCCTATTTGTGCGTCCATAGTCATGTAGGAGTCGAAAATGACCCCAAGGCTTTTGACTTTGGCGCTAGGGGTGATGATTTTGCCCAGAATGGGCGGGGGTGTCCAAGTTGTTGCAGGTAGCTTCTTGCGTTTGGCGTGAAACAGAAGGAGTTCTGTTTTCGCTCCGTTGAGTTTTAGATAACTCTTTGTCATCCAGTCCTCTATCAAAGAGAGACATGTTTCTAGATTGAGGTGGTGATCCTTTTTATTGCAAATGCGGAAATACAGTTGCGTGTCGTCTGCATATGAGTGATAGAGCAGTTTTTGACTGCTGATGATCTCAAAAAGAGGACGAAGATAAATGTTGAATAACACCGGCGACAGAGGGGATCCTTGAGGGACTCCGCATGATACCATGCGTTTTTCCGAAAAGAAAGGTCCTAACTTCACTATTTGCGATCTGTTTTCCAAAAAAGAGGAGAACCAAGATAAATCGCCTTCTGCGACTCTGGCTACTTCAGCTAGCCGGGTTTAATAAAAGCTTATGGTCTACTGTGTCGAAAGCTGCGCTCAGGTCTAACAGAACCAGAAGACGAGATTCTCCTTCGTCTGCGGCCTCGAGAGCGTCGTCCCATATCTTGAGCAATGCTGTTTCCGTTCCGTGTCCAGGGCGGAAACCTGATTGAAATGGGTCGAGTAGGTTGTGGGTGTCTAGATGCTGTTGCAGCTGTTGCACCACTGCTTTCTCCATAATCTTGGAAAAAGTATTTAAGCTTGTTATAGGGCGGCGGTGGAGTGGATCCTTAGGGTCCAGGGTAGATTTCTTCAAGATGGGTCTAATTATATCCTCCTTCAACTGGGAGGGCACTATGCCCTCCATGAAAGATTGGTTAATAAGCTGTGTGATAGGAGGTGCCAGGATGTCGGCGCACTCCTTCAACAATTTGGTGGGGATGATATCATTTGGCGCAGTGCTGTTACGCAGAGCACCGATGATATGGTTAGTGGCTTGGATAGTGATAGGTTCCAACGTGAACTTACCTGGTTGGGGTGAATTACTACAGGTGTTGTGTAAATAATTACAGGGGGGGCTACGGGGGGGATTGTTCTGTTGAATGCTTTGCCGGATTCCCTCGATTTTATTAATGAAGTAATCCGATAATTCATTGCAAAATTCTTGTGAGTCTGAATTGGGGGCTTCAAGACATCCTGGATTCATGGTCGCAGTGACCAGCTTGAAGAGTTCGCGGGGGCGATTCAAGGCGCTGTTGATGGCCTCAGAAAAATAATTTTTCTTGGCCTTGAAGGTTTCTTTGTGATATTTCTTAGTTATTGCCTTGTAGATGGAGAGGTTCTCATCTAATGGGCTTCTCTTCCAGGCGGCTTCCGCCCTTCTGCTCTCTTGCTTCAGTAACGCCAGTTGGTTGTTGAACCAGCTGGAGTTTTTTTTCCGGATGTTGGTTTTACGTTTCGGCGCTATTAAGTCAGCTGACTGTAATAGTGCTGTGTTTATGGCCTCTAGTGTTTCTTCAGCCGATTGATGCGGCTGAATTGTTTTTATTTTTTTCCTTAACGCGGCTTTGAAGAATTCCGAGTGGAGCTTCTTCTGACATCTAGTCCAGTGTGTAGTCACTGGATTTGATGTTTTTGTTAAGGGGGGAAGTTGGAAAGAATGAATTTGATGGCATGGTGATCTGACCATGGCAACGGTTCATTTTCCAAGATTTTTATTTCCAGATCTTGTCTGAAAATAAGATCGAGTGTGTGACCTGAAGCATGTGTGGGTCCACATACTAGTTGTTGTAGCCCTAATCCTTCAAGGTGATCGATGCAGGCGTCGGCAACTGGGTCATGCGGGGAGTTGGCCCAGAGGTTGAAATCCCCGAGCAGCAAAAAGTGTTTGCTGTTGAGGGTGTAGGTGGAGATAAAGTCCGTCAATGATGGAAGAAGCTGCGATTTTGGGCCGGGTGGCCTATAGCAGAGAAGAATACGGATGGTCCGGTCTCCTGGGAGTTTATTTGCAGTTGCAGAGTAAGGGTTTCCATGAATGGAAGAGGGTTTTGAAGGACTGGTTTAGTGATCGCAAGATGAGTCTTATGGATCACCGCCAGTCCTCCTCCTCTTTGCCCTATTCTGTTTTCCGTTATAATACGATAGTTTTCTGGCACCAATTCTCCTAGAATGGTGTTACAGTCGGCTGTAAGCCAGCTCTCTGTAATAAAGAGGCAGTCTAAATCGTATTGTAGAATGAAATCATGGATTTCCAGTCAGTGTTTTACTGCCGATCTTGTGTTGATCAGAGCACATGATATGTGCTTAGGCTGGGGCATATGGCTGAGATTTTTGATAGTCGGTCGTCGATCGATTCTCAAAAGTCGCTCAGCTCTTAGGGCTTTTTTAGTGATGGCTGGTAGTATTGCGGCAAATTGCCTCAAATCCCCAATGGTTTCTGCAGAATATTGCAGATTAACCATCGTCGCCAAACACCAGGGGGAGAGGGGGGGGGGGGGGCGGATTATCAAGGATTAACTTAATCCTTGATTCTGACTTGGTCCAGAGGAAGGCAAAAAAACCCTGGCCGTGCTATGCCAATATGCTACGACAGGGAAAAAAAATTCCTTCCTGACACCTTGAGAGGCGATCGGGCGAACCCTGGATCAAGTTCAAATGATATTGAGGAAGGGGGAATGGGGCTAGGGTGTTGCAAGATGGCTAACACTCCGGCTGCAAGAGCCAGGGTGGTGAGGGTTGCCAACTAGTAGTTATTGAGTCAGGAGAGGTGACCCAATTACAAGGGAGTAGCAAGCTGGTATCTGGAGAGGGGGTGCGGGGGGGCCACTCGGTCGCGGCGATGAACGGGGGAGGGGTGGGGGGGGGTCCCTACCTATCTACACTCCGTGGGCCACACGTCCTACTCCTAGGAAGCGTGCGCCGGTAACTACCGGGATGCAGTTCTAGCCCTAAGGAAGAGGGGGGTGCTGCAGGTGTCAAGGGGGGGATAGCGATGAAGCGGGGGGGGGGGGGGTGGCGGAGGTCCTACCTATCTACAACCCGTGGGCCACACGTCCTACTCCTAGGAAACGTGCGCCGGTAGCTGCCGGGATGCAGTTCTCGCCCTGGGGAAGTGGGGGGTCCTGCTGGTGTCCAGGGGGGATTGCTGTATAGCTGGCCGGTGGATGGTGTATCAGGGGGGGAGGTGGGGGCGCAAGCTATGGAATGGTGTGAAGGGTGTAGTTGCTGCTGGGGGGGGGGGGGGGAGTACCAAGCTGGCCAGCGGCCTGGCCCAAGGCCCAAGCCGTGCTACAGCTGGCTGAATTTTACCCCCGAGAAAAGGGGGGGGGGGTGGATGGCTGAGCTGGAGGTGGATGGGGACTTCCACGGGTAGGGGGGGGTGTGTTGGGCGAAACCCTGGGGGAGATGCAGAGTGCTGGAGCGTCGCGCCGCTAGGCCGCAGTTGAAGTCTTTCCTAAGCCGCGGCTCCCGCGGACCTAGCGTGGCTGGCGCGGACCAGCGAAAAACGGCCGAGGAACCAGCGGTGGGGAGGGGGGAACGAGGGGGGGTGCCTCGGTTAAAGTCCGGGGGTGAGATGCGCTGATTCCCCGGGTTGAGATGTCGCGGCGATCCTAAAAAGGACGGCCGCCCTTGACAGGCAGGATGGGGGGAAGGAGTGCTGGAGACGGCTGGAGGTATAGGAGATCCGGATGCTCTTTCTCTCTCTCCCCAATTTTCTCTATCATTATTATGACTATTGGATATCTCTTACTGTGGGACAGAAATATATAAAAATAAAAGAAATAAACAAATATATAAAAAAATATATTTTTTTTATAAAAAAGGGGGGTTGTCATCTGGGCCCCTTGGGACCTCCAGACCCCTAAAAAAATGGCCCTTTAATAAAAAAAAAAAATATATATTTATTAAAATTTTTATTTTTTTTATAAAAAAATAAATAAAAAAAAAGGGGGTTGCCATCCAGGGCCCTGGGAGCCTCTGGGCCCCTGGGGACCTCCAGACCCCTAAAAAAATGGCCCTTTAATAATAAAAAAATATATATATATATATTAAATTTTTTTTTTTTTTTATAAAAAAATAAATAAAAAAAAAAGGGGGGTTGCCATCCAGGGCCCTGGGGGCCTCTGGGCCCCTGTGGACCTCCGGACCTCTAAAAAAAATAAAAGGAAAAAAATTGGCCCCTTAATAAAAAATAAAATAAAAATATTTTTTATAAAAAAAAATTTTTTTTTATTAAAAAATATATATTTTTATATAAAAAAAGAGGGGGTTGCCACCTGGGGCCCTGGTGGTCTCCGTTTTTTTTTTTAGGGGGGTTCATATCCGGGCCCCTGGGGACCCCCGGGCCCCTTACAGGTGTACTGCCTGTACCCCCCTGATGGCGGCCCTGCAGAGAGGTGTTTAATACTGGTGTGGGGATGATTGGTACATCAAGGGCAGAGAAGCCTGGTGTCTGCTCTGTCCTTGCAAAGAGTAAAAAGTGAGTGCTAAATCATTTTTATAAGCTATGCCAGGGTTAATTGGAGTCAAGAGGATCACTGAAGTGTATGAAGGGGGACCGAAAGGAAGAGCTTGCTTCTGAGGAAGGATTCTTCCAACTGACCACAAAATAAGGGGAATTCTACCCCACCGACCATTCCATGAGCTATAGATATTGTAGTTATTAGCAGGGGTTCCTTGAGATTGGAAAGTTATTTCAAGGATTTCTCCATGTTAAAAAAATGAGAAAAACAAACAAACTATGCATCAATGGAAGGAGCGCTAGTCCAAAGGATAAAAGAGTAAAAATTAACCACTTAAGGACCGCCTAATGCCTATATACATCAGCAGAATGGCATGGCTGGGCACGGGCACGTACAGGTACGTGGCCCTTTAAGTGCGCATCCGTGGGTTGCGCGCACGCCGCCGCTGGCTGTAGCCATAAAGGGATGTACATGGTCAGCAACAGTACTCAGGCAGGCCGTGATTTTTAAACCATGGGGGGCCCAAAGTGTGCCAAGATCCCCCGCACCATTACACCCCCACCACCAGCCTGATCTGGGGATACAAGGCGGGATGGAGATCCATGCGCCAAATTCTGACCCCCACCATGTGAATGTCGCAGCTGAAACTGAGACTCATCAGACCCGGCAACGTTTTTCCAATCTTCTATTGTCCACTTTTGATGATCCTGTTCTAACTGTAGCCTCAGTTTCCTGTTCTTAGCTGACAGGAGTGGCACCCGGTGTGGTCTTCTGCTGCTGTAGCGCATGTGCTTCAAGGTTGGATGCGTTGTGCGTTCAGAGATGGTATTCTGCATACCTTATGTATAACGAGGGGTTATTTCAGTTACTGTTGCCTTTCTATCATCTGGAACCAGTCTGCTCATTCTCCACCGACCACGACAAGCCATTTCTCTCCACACAACTGCCGCTCACTGTATATTTTCTCTTTTTCCCACCATTCTCTGTAAACCCGAGAGATGGTTGTGTGTGGAAATCCCAGAAATACTCAGACCAGCTGTCATGGATATGCAATAATGTCTAGCAGCTTACCTGTCTCCTCCATGTCTTCATTAGAGGCCTGACTCTCTTTCTGTCTGCCTTTTATCATCTCTCCTCCCTGTATGGCCCCACCCCAGGCCATCCCAGGAACTCTATATTAACTAATGCACTGCAGGTCTGCTTTGCTGTTCAATGTTGTTTGTTAGCTTGTGTTCCTCTCTCTCTGTGTACCGACTTTGGCTCGTCCCTGACAACTCCTGTTTGCCTGTGACCCTGACCCTTGGCCTGTCCCTTGGTTATCCTCGTTTTCCTGTTGCCCCGACCTCGGCTTGTCCATCACTATCCTTTGTGTCCTGAGTGGTTGCTTCCCTCTCTCCCTACGGAGCGTGACCTGGGGGACTCCAGGGGCTGCAATCCTGGGTTCAGTTGCAGCGAAGGCCATCCTTACCACTAGAGGCTCTGGTGAACACCTGCTGAACCTTAGACTCCGCGCCCTGGGGAATTTTGGGGTCACGCTTCCTGTCCTTCCACGGCAGTCTGCTATTGGGTTCACTACCTTGCGGTGCACCCCTGTCTCCAATGGGGTGCATTTGTCACCTGACACCAGCCAGCATCCATGCCACGTTCAAAGTCACTAAAATCCCCTTTCTTCCCCATTCTGATGCTCAGTGTCAACTTCAGCAAGTCCTCTTCACCGCGTCTAGATGCCTAAATGCATGGCGTTGCTGCCATGTGATTGGCTGATTAGCAATTTGTGCTACCGAGCAACTGAACAGGTGAACCTAATAAAGTGTCCGGTGAGAGTACTTTTGTATCCAGCAGAAACGGGTTCCATAGTAGAACCCGGACAATAAATTCACGTCGCGAGATTCTCTATAACAAATAACAGAAGTATTATGAAGTGCCTATGAAGTATATATACGGTGTGTATAAAACCTGTCATCGTATTGACAGATTTATGTCTGAAATTAAGGCTTGTAATCTGTTTTAAAAGTTTTTCTTTGCCTGAGCAGTTGGGGGCGAGCGCGTGTGCGCAGGACGGGCGGCACAGCAGTGCGAGGAGCGACACGGAGCAGCTCATAAAATGCTCGTTTGCGTCTCGCTTATTCCCGGGCTAATTGGAAGGTGAGCGCGTTTTACTTTGTTAGGTGAAATACAACTGGCATTTATGGAGGTTATAAAGCTTTTCTTTTCCCCGCTGAGAGGACCCCGCAGGCAGAGAGAAGCACTTTACATAATTGCAGTTTTTTACCGGATTGGGTTGTGTGTTTCTCGTGAACCTGGCGCTGGCGGGTTACTAGAAATGAGCCGCGCTGGCGGTCAGGTGCCTCGGCGGGGGGGCACCTTTTACAGCACGTCCTAAAAAGAAATTAATTTATTATTGTTATTATTCTGGCAGGAAGATAAAAATAAGCTTAGCAACTTCAGCACCATCGGTAAAAACCTTACAGGAAAGCTGCGCCGAAATCAATACCGGCCAGTGGCGACTGGTGCTCAACATTTTTGGGAGGGCGCAAACGAAAAAAAACAATTGCAGCCTCACTGTGCCCATCAAATGCAGCCACTGTGCCATCAATTGTCACCACTGTGCCATGCCATCAAACGCAACCATTGTGCCATCAATTGTCACCACTGTGCCATGCCATCAAACGCAGCAACTGTGCCATCAATTGTCACTACTGTGCCATGCCATCAAACGCAGCCACTGTGCCATCAATTGTCACCACTGTGCCATGCCATCAAACGCAACCACTGTGCCATCAATTGTCACTACTGTGCCATGCCATCAAACGCAGCCACTGTGCCATCAATTGTCACCACTGTGCCATGCCATCAAACGCAACCATTGTGCCATAAATTGTCACTACTGTGCCATGCCATCAAACGCAGCCACTGTGCCATCAATTGTCACTACTGTGCCATGCCATCAAACACAGCCACTGTGCCATCAATTGTCACCACTGTGCCATGCCATCAAACGCAGCCACTGTGCCATCAATTGTCACTACTGTGCCATGCCATCAAACACAGCCACTGTGCCATCAATTGTCACCACTGTGCCATGCCATCGAACGCAGCCACTGTGCCCTTTAATTGTCGCCACTGTGCACCTTAAATTGTCACCATTGTGCCCTATAATTGGCACCACTGTGCCCTATAACTGTCACCACTGTGCTAATTGTCGCCACTGTGCCCTATAATTGTCACCACTGTGCCCTATAATTGTCACCACTGTGCCCTTTAATTGTCACCACTGTGCCCATTGATGCCACTGTGCGTTTGATGGGCACAGTGGCTGTGTTTGATGGGCACAGTGGCTGAGTTTGATGGGCACAGAAGCTGTGTTTGATTGGCACAGTGGCATCATTTGATGGGCACTGTGGCTGCGTTTGATGGGCACATTGGCGGCGTTTGATGGGCACAGTTTGTTTGTTTGTTTGTTTGGAGGACAGCGCCGTGACCTGAGACAGGTGAGTGCAGGGCGGTGGGGCACACTGGCAGCATTTGATGGGGCAAACTGGTGGAAATTGACAGGGCAAACTGGTGGCAATTCATGGGCACACTGACAGCAATTCATGGGGCACACTGACAGCTATTGATGGTTACAGTGGCTGCGTTTGATGGGCACAGTGGCAGCGTTTAATTGGCACAGTGGTGGAAATTTATGGGTACAGTGGCTGCGTTTGATGGTACAGTGGCTGTGTTTGATGCTACAGTGGCTGCGTTTGAGGGCACTTTGGCTGCATTTGATGTGCACAGTGGCTGTGTTTGGGCACAGTGGCATCATTTGATGGGCACAGTGGCATCATTTGCTGGGCACAGTGGCATCGTTTGATGGGCACAGTGGCATCATTTGATAGGCACAGTGGCTGCGTTTGATGGGCACAGTGGCTGCGTTTGGCACAGTGGCATCATTTGCTGGGCACAGTGGCATCGTTTGAAGGGCACAGTGGCGGCGTTTGATGGGCACAGTTTGTTTGCGCCCCCCAAAAATTTTGAGCACCAGCCGCCACTGCTTATTACCAACCTTTGGCTTGTTTACTGACTACTCTTCTGCTTGACCCCTACCTGCTCCACCTTCCACCGGACCCCAGCTTGCTCACCTATTGTTGAGGCAATCCTGAGGACAGAGTCCTGGCACTAACACCCAGTGAAACCCATCTCCACCATCAGGAGGTCTGGTGAAGACCGGTTAGTGTTTAGACTCCACACCTCGGGTGAGCCTGTATCACCTGCCAGGGTACTTATCCTGCTGATTGCTGTGAACCTCTCTACTGCTATAGCTACTGGTCTCCGAGCCTGACCCTCGACTATGACAGTAAGCTCCTCTGGGGAGGGACTAATGGATCAATATAGTAAACCGAGTCATCAATCCCTCCCCAGAGGAGCTTTGTTACAGACCCAGTTTTACTGAGAATAAAATTAAAACTTTAAACGTTCTGTGGTCCCGTCCAACCTCAGTTGCTGATTCTATGGAAGTCTGGTTTATGAAATCAGTTTGTATTTTATATTTAGTAGCCTTTTAATAGCTGCCATTAGACCGCGAGGCTTCCCGTCTGCTCTCTTGCACGTTGCCGGATGTGACACACGTGCTTCTAATTATCAAACGCAGTGGTGGAGATAAGAATGAAATGATATCATAACTCACCATGAAGTCATCTCTTTAGCCATCTTTTCCGGGATGCGGAAGCCTTTCATGTGGTCGTCTTCGGATTGGATGTCAAACAAGGAGCCAGAGACCTCCATCGCCGCTCAGCTCCCTGGGGGGCGTCGTTCTGGGAGTGGGGAGCAGAATCCTGAAAAATGTGACTGCAAATGAATGCGGATTGTAAAATAATGTAACCAGTTTATCTTTTCAAATTTGTAAATAAAATGCACTTTTTTATCTTTCAAAAAGTGTTTTCCCAGCGCTAAGCCTTTCATCCGATTTCTAAATTGCTACATTTGTAAATTTTAAAAAGGCAACATAAAGGAATAGAAGTGGTAAAAAAAAAAAAAAGCCCTTGTGGATTTAACAACGCAAGGACCCCTTCATGCCGATATATGTTGGCAGAAGGGCACAGCTGGGCACAGGCAAGTACCTGTACGTTGCCTTTAAGAGCCCAGCCGTGGGGTCGCAAGCGCACCGCTGGCGGCACGCTCACGACCTGGTCCGAAAGCTCCGTGACCGCGCCCGCGGGACCCGCGGACCCAATCGCCGCCGGTGTCCCGCGATCGGTCACGGGAGCTGAAGAACGGGGAGAGGTGAGTGGAAACACACCTTCCCCGTTCTTCTCCGTGGCAGTGACAGTGATCGTCTGTTCCCTGATAAAGAGAACGACAATCAGTGACGTCACGCGTCCAGCCACGCCCCCCTACAGTAAGAATCATTACCACTTAGCCCAGTGGTTAACCCCTTCACTGCCAGTGACATTTTCACAGTAATGAGTGCATTTTTATAGCACTTTTCGTTGTGAAAATGACAATGGTCCCAAAAATGTGTCAAAAGTGTCCGATGTGTCCAGCGTAATGTCGCAGTCACGAAAAAAAAAATCGCTGATCGCCAAAATAATAATAAAAATGCAATAAAACCATCCCCTATCTTGTAAACGCTATAAATGTTGCGCAAACCGATCGATAAACGCTTATTGCGATTTTTTTAACCAAAAATAGGTAGAAGAATACGTATCGGTCTAAACTGGGGAAAAAAAAAAATATATATAAAATATATATATTTTTTGGGGATATTTATTATAGCAAAAAATATTGAATTTTTTTCAAAATTGTCGCTCTATTTTTGTTTATAGCGCAAAAAATTAAAACCGCAGAGGTGATCAAATACCACCAAAAGAAAGCTCTATTTGTGGGGGGAAAAAGGACGCCAATTGTGTTTGGGAGCCACGTCGCACGACCGCGCAATTGTCAGTTAAAGCGATGCAGGGCCGAATCACAAAAAGGGGCCTTAACCTGCATAATGGTCCGGGCTGAAGCGATTAAAGGGGTTGTAAAGGTAATTTTTTTCCCTAAATATCTTCCTTTCCCTCAGTGCAGTCCTCCTTCACTTACCTGATCCTTCCATTTTGCTTTTAAATGTCCTCATTTCTTCTGAGAAATCCTCACTTCCTGTTCTTCGGTCTGTAACTCCACACAGTAATGTGAGGCTTTCTCCCTGGTGTGGAGTGCTCGCCCCCTCCCTTGGACTACAGGAGAGTCAGGAGCCTCTCTATGTTGCAGCTGTGTGTTAGTGGGCGTCCTGACTCTCCTGTAGTCCAAGGAAGGGGGCGAGCACGACACTCTACACCAGGGAGAAAGAATCACATCACTGTGTGGAGTTACAGACAGAAGAACAGGAAGTGAGGATTTCTCGGAAGAAATAAGGACATTTAAAAGCAAAATGGAAGGATGAGGTAAGTGAAGGAGGACTGCACTAAGGTAAAGGAAGATATTTAGGGAAAAAAAATTACCTTTACAACCCCCTTTAAAGAAGAAGAAGAAGATCCACTTTCAGGAGAGAAGATCCACTACAGGAGAGTCAGGACGCTCTCTACGTTGCAGATAGAGAAAGGAGCTGTGTGTTAGTGGGCGTCCTGACTATCCTGTAGTCTAAGGGAGGGGGCGAGCACAACACTCCGCACCTCGGAGAAAGCTTCACATCACTGTGTGGTGTTACAGACCGAAGAACAGGAAGTGAGGATTTCTCAGAAGAAATAAGGACATTTAAAAGCAAAATGGAAGGATGAGGTAAGTGAAGGAGGACTGCACTAAGGTAAAGGAAGCTATTAAGACCCCTTTCACACTGTAGCGTTATTAAAAATAGCACTATTAAAACTCTTTCCATGCATCTCAATGGACCCTTTCACACTGAGTCCTGCAAGCAGCATCTTTGGAGCAGCTTTTGGGCGCTGAAAAAAAACGCTCCAAAAACGCCCCTCTCCATTGAAATGAATTGAAAGCCCTGTAAAAACGCCTTGCCCTTTCACACTGAGGCACTTCAAAAACGCCCTAAAACGTTAGGGTCTTAGCGGGGCTTTACCAGCACATTAGGAGTGCAGATGAGGCTTCGCTTGAATAACACTCAAATAACGCTCGAAAAACGCTTGAATAATGCCTGAAAAACACTCGAAAAACGTGTGAATAACGCCCCAGTGTGAAAGGGGCCTTAGGGAAAAAATTGTACCTTTACAACCCCTTTAATTAACCTCTCTTTTGGGTTAATTCTTCTTTAAGGGGGTGTGGCAGGGGGCGTGTCCTATGCCTACTTACATTTGCTAGCAGGTGTCCCTCATTCCCATCTTAGAATGTTGGGAGGTGTGCATAATGCCCGTACATCCTGGGAGGGGGGAGGGGGCAGTTTGGCATGTTCGCCCTGGGCTCTAGATGCCGGCACTGGGTCAGAGGTGGCCACATGGGCATTTTTGGAATAAACCAGAATGATGAGCCCCTGGGTTGAACCCTGACCGCCCCCCACCAATGCCAATCAACGTTTATTTCAAACCTACTTTCCTGACCTACGCCCCCCCCCCCCCGGAGTTATCAATCACCCAGCTGCGCGAGCCCCCCCCCCCCCGTTTGTAAACTACTCCCCCCGTCCACCTCGAATTGCATTAGCACCTGTTGGAAAGTGTGAACTTTTCTGCCGAATGGAAAAGGCCGATCGCCTTTCGAAGAGCTGATTGGCGCTCAGGAGACGTAATTTATAGAGTGACAAAAGCTCGGCTGAGGTCATGTGTTTGGCGAGAGCGGAGGTGGGCCGCTGGTTTGCCGGGAAGACGGAATCCAGAATCCCCCCAGTAAGCGCTCCTGGGCAAACACGGGTTCTCCGGGGGCCCCCCCCCCCCTGCCACGGACAAAGCTCCTGTTATGTGTTTAGCATGTGAGCGGGCTGAATGGCGCTCTCACGCGGGAGGAGATTCGGCACAACCCCTTGCAGCTGTGTAACATTAGTGACAACGGCGGGCTTTCCCAGTGACAGGCGTTAGAGCGCCATTACGCAGGATTTACAATGTCGCTTTTCTGCGGGTGCTGAAAATCGCTCGGCTCGTGGAAAAAAATAAATAATGACCTCATGGAAGTTCTTCATATTTTTATCATTACCTAACAAGACTTTACTTGTTGAGCCGCAGCGCCAAGCCGGCCCAGCCGGGGGGCGCTAGATCGCCGCCGCACCTCAATGTGTAAATGTGAACCCAAACTGGATGCTATTTAGTTTGCTAAAGTCCCGCGTGTCATAAACTATTTCCATGTGTTTTTTTTTACTTTATGTTATCTTTTGTTGCATTGTAGCAGAGGACTCCAAACTGCGGCCCGGGGGCCAGATGTCGTCATTGCTTACTTTTATCTGGCCCTTAGGGCACTATTTTATTTACTGATTACAATGATGAAGCGCTACTCCTCCCACTGACACCAATGATGGGGCACCATTCCTCCCAATGACACCAATGATGGGGCACCATTCCTCCCACTGACACCAATGATGGGGCACTATTCCTCCCACTGACACCAATGATGGGGCACCATTCCTCCCACTGACACCAATGATGGGGCACTATTCCTCCCACTGACACCAATGATGGGGCACTATTCCTCCCACTGACACCAATGATGGGGCAATATTCCTCCCACTGACACCAATGATGGGGCACTATTCCTCCCACTGACACCAATGATGGGGCACTATTCCTCCCACTGATACCAATGATGGGGCACTATTCCTCCCACTGACGCCAATGATGGGGCACTATTCCTCCCACTGACACCAGTGATGGGGCACTATTCCTCCCACTGACATCAATGATGGGGCACTATTCCTCCAACTGACACCAATGATGGGGCACTATTCCTCCCACTGACACCAATGATGGGGCACTATTCCTCCCACTGATACCAATGATGGGGCACTATTCCTCCCACTGACACCAATGATGGAGCACTATTCCTCCCACTGACACCAATGATGGGGCACTATTCCTCCCACTGACACCAATGATGGAGCACTATTCCTCCCACTGACACCAATGATGGGGCACTATTCCTCCCACTGACGCCAATGGTGAGGCATTATTCCTTCCACTGATACCAATTATGGGACACAATTCTTCCCACTGATACCAATGATGGGACACTATTCCTCCCACTGACACAAATGATGGGGCACTATTCCTCCCACTGATACCAATGATGGGGCGCTATTCCTCCCACTAACACCAATGATGGAGCACTATTCCTCCCACTGATACCAATGATGGGGCACTATTCCTTCCACTGACACCAATGATGGAGCACTATTCCTCCCACTGACACCAATGATGGGGCACTATTCCTCCCAGTGATACAAATGATGGGACACAATTCTTCCCACTGATACCAATGATGGGGCACTATTCCTCCCACTGATACCAATGATGGGGCGCTATTCCTCCCACTGACACCAATGGTGGGACACTATTCCTCCCAGTGATACCAATGATGGGACACAATTCTTCCCACTGATACCAATGATGGGGCACTATTCCTCCCACTGATACCAATGATGGGGCGCTATTCCTCCCACTGACACCAATGATGGGGCACTATTCCTCCCAGTGATACAAATGATGGGACACCATTCTTCCCACTGATACCAATGATGGGGCACTATTCCTCCCACTGATACCAATGATGGGGCACTATTCCTTCCACTGACACCAATGATGAAGCACTATTCCTCCCACTGACACCAATGATGGGGCACTATTCCTCCCAGTGATACAAATGATGGGGCACAATTACTCCCTCTGACACCAATGATGGGGCACTATTCCTCCCAGTGATACAAATGATGGGGCACTATTCCTCTCACTGACACCAATGATGGGGCACAATTACTCCCTCTGACACCAATGATGGGGCATTATTCCTCCCACTGACACCAACAGGTAAGCCTTATTATAGGCCTTATTATAGGCTTACCTGTAGGTACAGGTGGTAGTGCAGAGTTTACTACCACTTTAATGAAAAATATTATTATGGCCACTAGATGGAACTGTTCATCAACTCCATCTAGGGCAGCGGTATTGATGGGATGTGGGGTTCCAGCACCTTTTACATTACACAACACCCTGCACCCCTGGGCCCCTTTACATTACACAGCACCCTGCACCTCTGGACCCCTTTACATTACACAGCACCCTGCACCTCTGGGCCCCTTTACATTACACAGCACCCTGCACCTCTGGACCCCTTTACATTACACAGCACCCTGCACCTCTGGACCCCTTTACATTACACAACACCCTGCACCCCTGGACCCCTTTACATTACACAACACCCTGCACCTCTGGACCCTTTTACATTACACAGCACCCTGCACCTCTGGACCCTTTTACATTACACAGCACCCTGCATCACTGGACCCCTTTACATTACACAACACCCTGCACCCCTGGACCCCTTTACATTACACAACACCCTGCACCCCTGGACCCCTTTACATTACACAGCACCCTGCACCCCTGGACCCCTTTACATTACACAACACCCTGGACCCCTTTACATTACACATCACCCTGCACCTCTGGACCCTTTTACATTACACAGCCCCCCACAGTTTGTTACACAGACACCCCCCTAACAGTTCTGGACCCCCTGCATGTTACACTGGGGGGAGACGTGACATGCGGCCCACCGAGCATATACCCGGTATGCCCTATGCCAGTCCAGGCCTGGTTTTAGGTATTGGTGCATTTTCATGAGTACCGATACCTGTGCAAATACTCGGTGCCGATACCGATACCAGAATCGGTGCAACCCTATTGATAATTATAAAATCTTTCCCATTTACAGTCACTTCGCACATTGGACACCGAGAAACAAACAGCTATGTCTTCAGAGCAACAAAAAGTAGGAATCTGCAACAAAATGAGTTACAATCCCTGCAATGTACATCGATCACCCGGAGGGGAACCTTCTTTTCTCAACAAAAGTGGGGTTACGCTTTAAGACATCCGCATGGCTAATTTATAATGCACATATCATACATTTACGTTATACAAAATGTCAATTGTAGTCGATCCCCAAATTCCCAGATTTTGATTTAAATGAGGGAAATTGTTTCGGAGGAATCATCTCTAAATGTAACGCTTTAAAACAACAATGTATATTAGCGGCGGCGGCGGCAACGGCGGCGGCGTCTATAGACACCTCAACATATAATTTCAGGTGAACCATTTTCCCGGTAAACCCAGACTGATGTTTTCACTAATGGAGGAAAAAGCGCAAACAGGGGCGTCGCGGGTTCATTAAAATGCTTTATCGCATCTCACAAAAAGACGCCGCGGCGCTATAAATTAATGGCTATTTATCGCATTTAAATATGACTCTCGGTGACAGGAGATGGATTGCTGGAGTTTGGGAGGGAATCTTTCATCATAAAGCGAGCGCGGAATGTCTGAATTATCTGTAATTAATCAAACCATCTCAGAAATACTGATGGATGCGGCGGCGGCGGGCTCCTTCTCCCGGACTGCGAAGAGGACCTGTCACGTCTGGAGTAACAAACAAACAACAAACAACAAGTAGACGTAAACCCGGCTGGATGGTATTTTTTCCTGCCTTCATGCACTCCAGCAGGGCGGGTTCCCTGAGGGTGACAACAGTCAGGGCCGCCATCAGGGGGGTACAGGCAGTACACCTGTAAGGGGCCCGGGGGTCCCCAGGGGCCCGGATGGGAATCCCCTATTTATTTTTTATAAAAAAAAAATTTTTTTAAATATATTTTTATTTTATTTTTTTTATTAAAGGGCCAATTTTTTTTCTTTTATTTTTTTTAGAGGTCTGGAGGTCCCCAGGGGCCCGGAGGCCCCGGGGCCTCCGGATGGCAACCCCCCTTTTTTTATTTATCTTTTATAAAAAAAAAAAAAATTTAATATATTTTTATTTTATTTTTTATTAAAGGGCCAATTTTTTTTCTTTTATTTTTTTTAGAGGTCCGGAGGCCCCAGGGCCCCTGATGGCAACCCCCCTTTTTTATTTATCTTTTATAAAAAATATATTTTTTTTAATATATATATTTTTTTTTTTTATTAAAGGGCCAATTTTTTTTCTTTTATTTTTTTTTTAGAGGTCCGGAGGCCCCAGGGCCCCTGATGGCAACCCCCCCTTTTTTTATTTATCTTTTATAAAAATATATTTTTTTTAATTTATTTTTATTTTATTTTTTTTATTAAAGGGCCATTTTTTTTAGGGGTCTGGTGGTCCCCAGGGGCCCCGGAGATCCCCAGGGCCCCAGATGACATCCCTCCTTTTTTTTATAAAAATGTTTTACATTTTTTTATATTATTTTTTTATTTTTTTATATATAGAAATATTTTTATTAAGGGGCTCAGAGGTCCCCAGGGCCTCATGTGTCAAACCCCCTTTTTTTTATTAATGTTTTTTTTTTAATATATATATTTTTTTATTATTAAAGGTAAAGGGCCCAGAGGTCCCCAGGGCCCTGAAAGGCAAACCCTTGTTTTTTTTATATATATTTTTATTTCTTTTTTATTAAAGGGCCCAGAGGTCCCGGATGGAAATCCCCCTTTTTTTGTAATTTCAGGCTTCAAACATAAAGATATAAAACTTTAATTTTTTTGTGAAGAATCAACAACAAGTGGGACACAATCATGAAGTGGAACGAAATTTATTGGATATTTCAAACTTTTTTAACTAATAAAAAACTGAAAAATTGGGCCTATCAGTGCCTCCTCATCAGTGCCCCCTATTAGTGCTGCCTATCTGTGTCCATCAATGCCTCCTCATCAGTGAACATCAGTGTAGCCTATCAGTGCCAATCAGTGCCCCCATCTGTGCTGCCTATAGGAGTACATCAGTGCTCCCTATCAGTGCTGCCTATCAGTGCCTCCTCATCAGTGACCCCTATCAATGTAGCCTATTGGTCTCCATCAGTGCCGCATATTAGTGCAGCCTCATCAGTGCCGCCTCATCTTTGCCCTTGTTGTTGTTGTTTTAACTTTTCTGCCAGTAAATCCCTTATACAGCCCACTTCCTGTTTTGTGTTGGGTCATTAGCCTAGGCTTATGACATCATGCACAGCTCCCTCTCTCACTCTCGTTAGAGTTTGCCAGGAAAAGAAGGGGGTGAGCCATAAGAGGGCCAATGAGAGCTTCAGAGCTGGAGGTATGCCTCTGTGTGTCTGTGTAATTCCAGGAAGTGAGCAGACAGCAGTTTTAGCTGCCCACAGTCAAAATGGCTGCAGCCAGACTCAGCGGAGGGAGATTTCTGCAGCATATTTGGCAAGTACAGAATCGCAGTATAGATAAAATAATATGCAAAGTGATTGGAGGGAAGCTTCAGAATGGCAAAGATGATTTTATTATAAATGATGTGAGCAGGCTGCAGTTCCTCTTTAAAGTGTATTTTTTGCCAAAAAAAAAATCGCTTTGGTAAATTGTTGCGCATATACCGTGTGACATACATGACAACGATCTCCATTTTATTCCCTAGGGTCTCGGCTGAAAAATATATATATATATAATATTTGGGGGGGTTCTGAGTCATTTTCTAGCGAAAAAATTGAAAAGGTTTTCTAGTACGAGTAAAATGCCGGAATTGGTTTGGGGTGCAAAGTGGTTAATGAATTACAAAGTCTCATTGTTCTGTATCTTTCACATCTGTCCGGGTTCCCCCCTGACACACACATAGAGGTCTATGCAGTGATAACGTGTTTCAGTTGTAGGGGATTATTAATCCTCCATCTCTCCGGCCTCCATAAATTAGAGGCCTCGTAGACGGAGGCCGCAGCCATCTCAAGTACGTCTCGAAATCTGAGATGCGTTCGTGCCGCACTGTTCCAGGGGAGACAGTGAATCTATTGTAGGGTCGGGGGAGGGGGGGGGGGGTAATTGAATTCTTAAGGTGTGTGTCACCAGCTTTGAGCGCCTGGCAGAGATTGAAGCTTTCTCCAGACCTGAGTGGCGGGCCCTGATAACTAAATCCCTTCTATCGTTCTCTCGGCGCGAGCGACAGCGGGGGCGCAGCGTCGGCCCGTCACAGAGCTGTGACAACAACGCGTTCCGGGGGGGGGGGGGGGGGAAGCAAACTGCGAAACGCACGGCTCCCAGACGTTGTACCAAGCGCGACATTGCTAGAAAATGAGATTATTTTATGAACCGCCGCTTCCTGACACCTGAAAGGGAATCCATCTGCCGTCCCTTTAAATGGCTTTACCTGTCTGGCGGCGTACACACGACCGAGGTTCTCGCTAGAAACCAGCGAGAACCTCGGCCGTGTGTACGCTCTCGGCGAGCATCCCGTCCGGGAATGCCGTCGAGCAGAAATAGAGAGCATGTTCTCTATTTGCTCGACGGCCCGTCGGGATGAATGGCTGGTTGCCATTCCCGACGGGCGGGTCGCCGAATCTGACGGCCGGCAGAGAACCTCGGCGGGCGGAACGATGTGTTCTGCCCGTCGAGGAGGTTCTCTGCCGTGTGTACGCGGCTTTAGAGATATGGAAACGGGTGATTTTCAGTTGAGCCCGGAGATCTGGCGAGACCGGCGCGCCAACGAGAAAAGTCAGGCGGGGTGCGGGAAATTCCCCCCTCGGAAATTGAGATAACCCCATTCCACGCCAGAGACTGTTCTGATTTTTTTGCGCACATTCTTGAGCGTTACGATTTTTATTGAGATATGTAAAAGTACTTGTATTGGCCGGGAATGTCTGGAGACGCACGATACCCGCCCCCCTGCTTGTGATTGCGGCAGCCTTTTTTTCGGGGTGTGATTAGTGCTTCTGGGTAGAGCCAGGGCTGTCTTAATGAGAGGGCACACCTGGGCACAGGCCAGTGGCCCCAGCTGCATGGGGGGGGGGGCCCTACACTTTCCCCAAAGCAGATAATCCTTGAACCCGCGCTTCCCCTGAAATTGGGGGCCCCAATCTAGCGTGTAGAGGGGTCAGAGTGCTGGGGAGATATCTGGGATTTAAAGGGGCAGCCCGGGCTTAAGGGCCAGATGCTTTGGGAAAAGGGCAGGGCCCCCCCCATGCAGCTGGGGACCCCGGGCAGTGCCCAGGTGTGTCCTCTCATTAACCACTTCCATACCAGGCACTTACGCACCTTCCCGCCCAAGCCAATTTTCAGCTTTCAGCACTGTCGCACTTTGAATGACAATTGCGCGGTCATGCTACACTGTACCCAAACAAAATTGGCGTCCTTTTTTCCCCACAAATAGAGCTTTCTTTTGGTGGTATTTGATCACCTCTGTGGTTTTTATTTTTTGCGCAACAACTAATAAATTACTGAAAATTTAGAAAAAAAAATACATTTTTATTTTTTTCTGTTAACTTTTTTGTAAATAAGTATGTTTTCTCTTTCATACGGGCACTGATATGGCGGCACTGATGGGCACTGATGAGGTAGTACTTATGGGCACCGATGAGGTGGCACTGATGGGCATTGATAGGCGGCGCTGGTATGCGGCACTGATGGGCACTCATAGGTGGCACTGATGGGCACTCATAGGCGGCACTCATAGGCGGCACTGATGGGCACTCATAGGCGGCAATAATGGGCACTCATGGGCAGCACTGGGAACTCATATGCGGCACAGAATGGCACTCATGGGTGGCACTTATGGGTGGCACTGTTGGGTACTTATGGGTGGCACAGATGGGCACTGATAGTTGGGCACTGGGCATGGATTGGCACAGAGGGGTGGCACTGAAGGACACTGTGAGGTGGCACTGATGGACTTTGAGGGGTGGCACTGATGTATATGTTGCCAGTCAGTGCCCATGTGTGCCACTGACTGGCATCTTTCTTTTTTTTTTACCTGTATTTTTTTTTTTTTAAATCCTGTTTTTTTTTTGCCCTGCCAGTGTGGTCATCCGTGGTAGTCTAGTGTGGGCATACGAAGGGGGGCTGCGCTGATAAACAATCAGCGTGAACCCCCCCTGTCAGGAGAGCCACCGATTGGCTCTCCTGTACTTGCGTCTGTCAGACGCGAGTGAGGAAGAGCCATCTACGGCTCTTCCTGTTTACATCGTGATCAGCCGTGATTGGACACGGCTGATCACGTGGTAGCGAGCCTCCGCCGGAGACTCGTTACTGAGATCGGTGATGCAGGGTGTCAGACTGACACCCCGCATCAGCGATCGCCGCGCTGCGCACCCCCACGTTTGAGAACGTCTAGTCACGATTTCATAACCACTTCCCGGCCGTAAATCTGCTATTGGCCGGGCAGGAAGTGGTTAAGACAGCCCTGTGTCCAACAAACCTTTAGCTACAGTGCGGAAAATAAGTATTTGAACCCCCTGCTATTTTGCAAGTTCTCCCACTTGGAAATCATGGAGGGGTCTGAAATTGTCATCGTAGGTGCATGTCCACTGTGAGAGACATAATCAAAAAAAAAAAAATTCCAGAAATCACAATGTATGATTTTTTTAACTATTTATTTGTATGATACAGCTGCAAATAAGTATTTGAACACCTGAGAAAATCAATGTTAATATTTGGTACAGTCGCCTTTGTTTGCAATTACAGAGGTCAAACGTTTCTTGTAGTTTTTCACCAGGTTTGCACACACTGGAGGAGGGATTTTGGCCCACTCCTCCACACAGATCTTCTCTAGATCAGTCAGGTTTCTGGGCTGTCGCTGAGAAACACGGAGTTTGAGCTCCCTCCAAAGATTCTCTATTGGGTTTAGGTCTGGAGACTGGCTAGGCCACGCCAGAACCTTGATATGCTTCTTACAGAGCCACTCCTTGGTTATCCTGGCTGTGTGCTTCGGGTCATTGTCATGTTGGAAGACCCAGCCTCGACCCATATTCAAAGCTCTAACTGAAGGAAGGAGGTTGTTGCCCAAAATCTCGCAATACATGGCCCCGGTCATCCTCTCCTTAATACAGTGCAGTCGCCCTGTCCCATGTGCAGAAAAACACCCCCAAAGCATGATGCTACCACCCCCATGCTTCACAGTAGGGATGGTGTTCTTGGGATGGTACTCATCATTCTTCTTCCTCCAAACACGGTTAGTGGAATTATGACCAAAAAGTTCTATTTTGGTCTCATCTGACCACATGACTTTCTCCCATGACTCCTCTGGATCATCCAAATGGTCATTGGCAAACTTAAGACGGGCCTTGGCATGTGCTGGTTTAAGCAGGGGAACCTTTCTTAGGATCATTGAGACCTCACGAGGTGAGATTTTGCATGGAGCCCCAGTCCGAGGGAGATTGACAGTCATGTTTAGCTTCTTCCATTTTCTAATGATTGCTCCAACAGTGGACCTTTTTTCACCAAGCTGCTTGGCAATTTCCCCGTAGCCCTTTCCAGCCTTGTGGAGGTGTACAATTGTGTCTCTAGTGTCTTTGGACAGCTCTTTGGTCTTGGCCATGTTAGTAGTTGGATTCTTACTGATTGTATGGGGTGGACAGGTGTCTTTATGCAGCTAATGACCTCAAACAGGTGCATCTAATTTAGGATAATAAATGGAGTGGAGGTGGACATTTTAAAGGCAGACTAACAGGTCTTTGAGGGTCAGAATTCTAGCTGATAGACAGGTGTTCAAATACTTCTTTGCAGCTGTATCATACAAATAAATAGTTAAAAATTCATAAATTGTGATTTCTGGAAAAAAAAAATTGATTATGTCTCTCACAGTGGACATGCACCTACGATGACAATTTCAGACCCCTCCATGATTTCCAAGTGGGAGAACTAGCAAAATAGCAGGGTGTTCAAATACTTATTTTCCGCACTGTACATTGTATGTGCTGTCACAATATCTGGGCTCCATCACCATCACCCAAATTCTTTGGGGGGGGGGGGGGGTTTCTCCACCATTTGACCCTAAAGCAGCCCCAGGCTACAACTTGGGCCCCCAGGCTACAACTTGGGCCCCCAGGCTACGACTTGGGCCCCCAGGCTATGCATTGGGCCCCCAGGCTATGGCTTGGCCCCCCACTCTATGATTTGGGCCCCCAGGCTACGACTTGGGCCCCCAGGCTACGACTTGGCCCCCAGGCTACGACTTGGGCCCCCACTCTATGACTTGGACCCCCAAGGCTACGACTTGGGCCCCCAGGCTGTCTGTAGACATTTCATTAAAAAAAAAATGTCCCTTGAGAACACAATATCAGTGTATTCAGATATTTCATTAAACTCAAAGAAAGAAAAGATCTAATATTTTTGACAGATCTTGGAACCAGACTGGCTCCTTGTTGAGAAAAAAATAAGGGGGGGGGGGGGGGGAGATTGCAAAACACGTCAGCATGGGAAAAAAGGTAATTTTCTTGACATTTGTCTGGAGAGAATCCATTAAGTCCTGAATACCGCACTTCATTTCCACGCTGGGCCTGGAATATCAATAAACTACTGTAAAGTTTATCATCAAATCAGAGCGAATGTGGAGGCAGAGCTTTCTTTTTTCTTTTTTTTTTAAGGGTGATCCATTGAAACATTGTATCCGTCTGAGTGTCAGAGACTGTATCTTGTGAACTCTTCAGAATCATGGTGGGGCCCCCAGGAGCTCATCTTACCCACCCTGACATATTGGATGCATTCATCATTTCTCACTGATTTTCAAACACAAGCCGCTTGTAAACAGCTTATGATTAATAAGGCTCCCTTAGTTGGCCTTGATTTCCTTCTAAAAAAAGATGTGTGGCTCTACGCTAACTGAATGTAGGCAATATTCCGCACGGCTTTAACAACGATGGTAGCTACCTCATGGCACTTATTTAAATGGTTGCCTTTTCTTAAAATAAAATCCTTATTTAAAAAAAAAATCATCCTTTGTTTCATCTCAGAGATGCTGATCTAGACAGACCCACGTGGCATTTGGTGACAACGGTGGATCACGCCTGCGTATTGTGTGGCCACTTGTAGTCTCCTGCGGGAGCCTGGGCAGTGGCGGTGCATCCATAAGGGGAGCATGGGAGCCGCTCCCCTCTCTCCTCGCACCGCTCTGTCACCATAGATAGATTCATGCATTGCAGTGGCTGCATTTGATGGGCACAGTGGCTGCATTTGATGGGCACAGTGGCTGCGTTTGATGGGCACAGTGACTACATTTGATAGGCGCAGTGGCTAAATTTGATGGGCACAGTGGCTGAGTTTGATGGCACAGGTTATGCGTTTGATGGCACAGGTTATGCGTTTGATGGCACAGTGGTTGCGTTTGATGGCACAGTGGTTGCGTTTGATGGGCACAGTGGCTGCGTTTGATGGCACAGTGGTTGAGTTTGAAGGACACAGTGGTTGCGCTTGATGGCACAGTGGCTGCAGTTAATGGGCACAGTGGCTGGATTTGGATGGGCACAGTGGCTGTGTTTCATGGCACAGTGACTGAGTTTGATGGGCACAGTGGCTGTGTTTGATGACACAGTGGCCGCGTTTGATAAGCACAGTGGCTGCATTTGATGGGCACAGTGGTGGGCACAGTGGCTGCATTTGATGGGCACAGTGGCCGCGTTTGATGGGCACAGTAGCTGCGTTTGATGGGCACAGTGGCTGCGTTTGATAGGCACAGTGGGTGCGTTTGATGGGCACAGTGGCTGCGTTTTATGGCACAGTGGCTGCATTTGATGGGCACAGTGGCTGAATTTGGATGGGCACAGTGGCTGCGTTTCATGGCACAGTGACTGCGTTACATGGCACAGTGGCTGAGTTTGATGGGCACAGTGGCTGCGTTTGATGGTACAGTGGCTGCATTTGATGGGCACAGTAGCTGCGTTTGATGGACACAGTGGCTGCAATTAATGTTTGAGCACCAGCAGGCACTGAGCCTGGGTGACAACATGAGAGTTCAGTTGGGAGACAAGGACAGTGCGTTGTCACTCCCTATAATAGGAAGTGTCTGTATGGGTAATCAGGTGGTACAAACTCCATGTTCCCCTCCTCACTGGACACCAAGTGAAGGTCACACACTCTGGTGTCGGTTCTTCTGGGTTACTCTAGGTACTTAATAGAGCAGTGGCAGCCTGTCCATAGAGGGCGCCGCCTCCCCTGTCCATGCGTCCGGCCGCCTGATCTACATATCAGTGGCGCTGGACCATAGATTCCAATGCGGGGAGGGGGGTTTGAAGCACCTGATTAGAGCCAGAGGCTCTAATAGGCTTAAAAAAGGGTGAGCTCGGTGCGCGGAAGCATTGCACTCCGAGCCCACCCAGTTGTGTGACCATAGCAAGTTAATTTTCACTATTATCACTAATTTTCACATTAGTCTATGCCCAGTTTTGTCCCAGGATCAGTGGCGGTGCGTCTATAGAGGGCGCTGGAGGGCCGCCCCCTCTGGCTACCGCACACAACACTGACAATATACATAGATTCATGCATTACATTGCATGAATCTATGTATTGCCGCCGAATACTCAGATGGCCGGCCCCCTGGTGAGCGCCGGCCATCTGAATAACTGCGGCTGCGGAAGTGCCTATCAGAGCCGGCGGCTCTGATAGGCTTTCCGATTACAGCCCTCAGGCTGTAATCGGCTTCCGGATTCTTATCCTCGGGACGCACGGTATGTGCGTTCCTTGGATAAGCGTGACAGGCGTTTCAGCGAATCAGGTTACCGGTAACCTGATTGGCTGAAGCGTCAACGAGGGCGGAAGAACACATCGAGGGAAAGAAAAAGAAGCACGGCTGACCCCAGGTAAGTTTTGGGAGGGGAGGCATTTTACGGGGCACAATGGCAACAATGGCAGGGCACAGTGGCGACAATGGCAGGGCACAGTGGCGACAATGGCAGGGCACAGTGGCGACAATGGCAGGGCACAGTGGTGACAATTGCAGGGCACAGTGGCGACAATGGCAGGGCACAGTGGCGACAATGGCAGGGCACAGTGGCTGCGTTTGATGGGCACAGTGGCTGCAATTGTTGGGCACAGTGAGGCTGCAATTGTTTTTTTGTTTTTTTTTTCGTTTCTTTGCGCCCCCCCAAACATTTTGTTCACCAGCCGCCACTGCCCAGGATTGTATTTGAACAGGGGCTGGGGCAATTTCAAAGACAGTCACTCACATGAGGGCGGGGGCGCGGTAGGATGAGTTCCCAACCTTGTAGCATTTTTTTTTCTTGTAGCATTTTAGCTCTGTAAGTTTAAGGGAGGAATTGTTGATTTTATTGGGCTACAATGGTGGGGGGGGGCACTGGATTTGTGTTAGGAGGGGGGTTTGACAGAGGCGTTGGACAGGCGGTGACGAGGTGATTTGTGCTAGGAGGGTAGATTTGAGGAGGGGATAGAATTTGTGATAGGAGGGGGGATATTTGTTCTAGAAGGGGAAAATTTGGAGGGAGAGGGTGATTTTTGGGGGGAGAATGAAGTTTTGTGCTGGGAGGGAGGAATTGTGGGGCAGAAACTTGAGTCAGAAGGGAGAAATTTTGCATTTTTATTTGGGGAGAATATTGGGGGGGGGGGCGAGTATGCAGATCAGTGTTAGATTTTTTTGGGGGGGGGGATCTTCACTGAGCTTTATGGTGTCCCCTGCCTTTATGGTGTCCCCTACACAACAGGACTCAGAGGACACCACCAAGCCCAACAGGGTAGGTCAGCATCCAATTTCCAGAAGTGTCACATTAGAAGATCTTCGAGCAAGCCTCTCTCTTCAATGTGACAGAGATCAGCGGTGTGGGCAGCTTAACCAATGAGCACTAATTGCCCGCTTTGCAGGGGGTCGCTAATAAACTATACTTTCCCCTTCATAAAAGCTATCCTCCCCGCTGTCTTTCTCCAGAAGCGTGTTCAGAATTACAGGAGAGGTTTTTCCTCCGCTTCCCTCCTGAACAGAGTTTTTTTCCGAAAAATCCGGCACGTCAAACTGTATCTCATTTCACAATTATGCTGAAACATTTTGCAAATAAGTTACAGATGGATAATTAAGAGGAGCTGTAAATCCTGTATTAAGGTCACATTACATTGCATGTACTTTTTTAATTCATTACATCTTATTGTTTGTGATGGATTTTTCTTTTTTTTTTTTTTTTTATGTCAGAACACCCACGTATGCATTTTAATGCGGAACCAAAGGCATTTTCCTAAAATATGCGAGCAAGCAGGCTAGGTTGACTGACTCTTGCGTTGTCCTGCATTGGCCAAGGAAGCAGGGCTGGTGCTACCACCAGGCAAACTAGGCAGACAAAGACGGCTCTAGGCTTTGCGAGGCCTTAGGCAAAACTTGGCATGAGGCCCCGCTCACGGCCATGATGGGAAAAACAATTCAAGGACAACAAGAGCCATTTTCCCCACAACCCTGGTTGTGGGGGTCTGCCGGCAGGGTGCTTATCGGAATGTAAAAGCCCACTTTAACAAGGCATCCTCCAGATCCTGCTCTTCAAATAACTAAGTGGCGGGGGCCACCCGGTGAGGTCACCTGGTGAACCCGCCCCCTTGTGACGTCATTGACGCATTCTGGGTCATTGACGTCACAAGGTGTGGGGTCACTGATATTCACTGGTTGTTAGGGATGCTGGCGGCTCCGCTCCTGAGTCAGGGCTCTTAACGCTGCTTGAGCACAGCAGCGTTAAGGTCCCTCAAACCTGGGGTAATGCATTAGGCAGCCGCGAGGCCCCTGTGAGTGCGAGGCCTTAGGCCTAATTTGCCTAATTAAAGCCTGGGGCGCCCTGCTGCCTAGGGGTGCCCGGCCACTGGTGTTCCTACTCTCTTCTCTCTGCAGCAAGCAACTCAGCATCAGCAGGCAGCCGCCGCTCCATTCGCAACATAGTGGCAGAGGGCTGCCAGGAGAACTGTGCCTGTGTCCCGACTCCTGAATGAATGGAACCAAGCAAACATTCATTGATGGGCACCGGTAGGCTGCATTGATGGGCGCTTGTGAGGCTGAATTGATGGGTGCATGTGAGGCTGCATTGATGGGCGCTGGTGAGGCTGCATTTGATGGGTGCGGGTGAGACTGCATTTGATGGGTGCTGGTGGGCTGTATTTGATGGGTGTTTCATTAAAAAGGTGGGGTATACATGGGCAGGACAAAGGGGGTGGAGACAGGGGTGGAACTAAAGGAGGGGCAGGAAAATGAGGTTTTGCCTAGTGTGTCAAAAATCCTTGCACCAGCTCTGCAAGGAAGATGCTCAAAAGACCGGCACTCAAGGAGAATATGCTGGCTCCGGAGAAGGACACCTTGAGAACTTTAGAGTTTAGAAAGGAGGTAAGCATAGGTGTGCACCCCAAAGCTCCAACACATTTGCATTTGAAATATTTACTGGCCTCTTCACCGCTCTCCATCCTGAAACAATGGGATGAGGGGAGCCAGGGAGCAGATGAGGGACCTGGGCAACAGAAGGAAGAGTAACAGGGAAAGGAGGGGTGGCAGGGGAGGGCTGGCAGGGGGGACAGGGTGGAAATCTCCCCCCGGGCTGATGACACTATGCACAGCCACCGGCCACCACTACCGAATGCTGTTTTTGCAGAGCAGGAATATGCCTGCTAGAGCTCTGTTAACACAGGTCACGGCTGCTGCTCACCTCCCACTGTGCAGCCGTGCCTGTGTCAGCTCCGAGGTAGGTGGCTGCAGAGCTGAGCTATGTCTCATCTAAAACATAGCTCAGCCTCAGCGCACAACAGCTCAGACATCCCCTTCTCTCTCTGCACAGACACGAGGAGAGATAGATCTCATCTGCTCCTCCTTCTTCTGAGTCTGCCCTGCACGGACTCTGATGTAAGGGGCGCCTCTGCACGGACTCTGATGTAAGGGGGGCCTCTGCGTGGACTCTGAGGTAAGGGGGGCCTCTGTGCGGACTCTGAGGTAAGGGGGGGCCTCTGAGCGGACTCTTGTGATCATGAAAAATCTTAGACTGTTTTCCTCAATCCATCACTTTTCCATGCTCTATGGGCCACTTAACTGGACTTGCCCCCCAGGCCTAAGGCTGCCAGCCCTCCCCTGAGGGGTGGCATATATTATTACCGTCCCCTGTATTTTTCTCCTGTAGCAGCTGATTGTTGACAAAAGGGAGAGAAGGAGAAGCCTACTTCCAGCTGCTGCAGGAGGAAAATACAGATCGGTTCCACTAAATTCCACCCACGCCAACTCTCCTGTCCAGCTTCTGAGGGTCAGCAAGGAAGGATTGCGGTTTACCTGTCAGCTGCCCACCATTGACAGGTTGCCAATCCCAGAATTAGGGTGTGCAGGCACATATCTATGGAGGTAAGTATAGTGGCATGTATAGTATGCATGGCATACTCAACAGTCCGTTTGCCTTCCTCAAGCACTGAGAGATCAGAGATGTTCTATGTCGCTCAGTGCCATTATCTGACAGTCTTCCTGGGGGTTCTCGTTGTTTCTTCCCACCCCCTCTAAAACTTCATCCCCCCAAAAGTGGCACCAAGTCCCATCCAGAGCTATCCAGCATTTCCACACAGATTTAAAATTTCCATGTTTTATTGCATGCGTACAAATTGTATTCTTTACTGGTGGGGCACGGAAGGTTTTGGCAGAAATTCCTGGGCCCAACCAGGTTGAGGACCTCCGATCTGACCCAACAAGATCTAACATCCCGCGGCGTCACGTCGCTCTTCGTTCCTCTCCTCCGCTTTATTTTTCCGCGCCGTTATCCCTACCTAGTTTACTCGGCGAGGAAATGAAGAGACGGGAACCGGAGCCAGTTTTATTAATGTTGCACTTTATTATTTTAATTAACTTCTTGCTCTTTCCGCGGCAGTAATTATTTTTTAATCAGATCAGTGAAAAACCAGACAGGGCTTGGCCAACCTTCGTTACCTTCCACAGATAGGTGTTGTTCGATTAACTTAATTAGCTTGTCAAGGTTTTTCTTCTAATATATTGCATTACCGGAGAGAGGGAATGTTCCTGGTGGCTTCGAGGTTAATTAAAATATATAGCGCGTTGGAAAGTAGTCAAACATCGGTCCACTTCCAGGCTCTTTTTATTTGTCATACGTTCCAGGTGGAAAACACGCAAACGCTACGGCTTGGTGAATCAATTACCTTCTGTGCGTCGTACAAGTTCCTAAGGAAGACGATCGCTGATCATGCCCGTTAAAAAAACGCGCCTGGGAACTTCTGGAGAAATCAAAATTAATTAGTTGTACACTTCAGTCGAGCGCTTTATATTTAAAGTGGATTCTGCGTAATGTGTCAGTGTAACAATTACTAGCACATTATGAAAGTACTTACCTTAGAACGAAGGCCTCCAGCGTTGTGCTGCCACCGTCAGGGCATCCATCGTCCCCCGGTCTTCCTTTTGGGTTCGGGGGGCTTCCTGCTGTGGCCGGGGCCGCGGTGACGGCACTCCCTCGGGCACAAAGCTCTGAAGGTGCGGCACGTGTATGCTCCTAGAATAAGGTGACCAGATTGAATGAAATCCGGGGACATATTTTTTTTTATTGCCAAATGGTCAACTATTTTATATGCAGGGCCGATCCTAGGGTCACAGACGCCTGGGTGCAGAAATATTTCTGGCGCCTCCGCTTGGGCGTGATCATCTTTATAACTCCTCCCCTTTACAGATGTTTCTATGGCAACGACCCAACTCAGAGATGCTCTCCTAAGGAGTCTTCGTTACCCTGGGATCCTCCCATAATCCCTTAACAGTAAGTACTCTAGAAAGGGCTTCTGTTAGAGAGCCTCCAGACATACTGCAGGAGACTGCAGAGTGCAGACATGATACAGAAGATGGTCAGAGACTGCAGACATAATACAGGAGATGGTCAGAGACTGCAGAGATGATACAGAAGATGGTCAGAGACTGCAGAAATGATACAAGAGATCTATGCATCAATTGCAGCCTCATCAGTGCCCATCCAATGCAGCATACCAGTGCCTCTGTGACGGGCTCCCCTCTGGTCCTCTCATCTGCCACCTTCTCCTTCTTCCCTCCTACTTAGGCACCATGGTACCTTCACCCACCACACCGCTGTCTACAGCGTCCCGCTGCTAGACAACCACGGGGAAAGGAGCTGCGACACAGACGCTGGGATGGTAGATTGGGCGGGCTTCAGTAGAAGCTGAGGACGATGTTTTTTGAGCAGGTCACGGTACTGGTGGTCAGTTCATCCCTGGGTGGTTGTGCCCACACTAGCGCGCCTGCCCACACACAAGGAGAGGAGGAGGGAGGGTAGCACTTCGGCGCCTGGGTGCAGTGCACCCGGTGCACCCTTCTAGGATCGGCCCTGGTAATATGCATATTTTCCTCAAATTATATATGCAGTCAGTGGTGAAGCGTGGGTTTTTCAGCGCCCGGGACAAGGCAAGAAGTTGGCACCCCTCACCAGATTTTTAGCACTCTCTGAGTCCCTTCCACTATTACAGTAGTACTGACCTAACTGATTCCTACACTGACCTACCTGATTCCTACACTGACCTAACTGATTCCTATACTGACTTACCTGAGTTTTGAGTGAGATTCCTGCACTACTCCCCCCCCCTCACCCCACATATACATTGTATATCGGTTGATTTTGGACACCTCTCCATGGCCTCCATGATAATCCATCGAAGCAGGGCTTTTTCCAGCACCAGGTACTGTTTTCGACACCAGTATCCCCTGCCAAGAGCTTCTCCAATAGCAGCCATATGCTCTACACCGCCCCTCCCCTCCGACATTGTCATGCACACACATGGGCCGCCCACACCTGAGAGATCAAGAGATCATGGGGGACAGGCTGGACCACAGGAGTCCCTGGGTGGGGGGAGCAACACAGCACACTTGGGGGAGAACAGTAATGATTTTGCCCCCTCTAAATGTTGCAATGTGGGGACAAATCCGGGGGCAGACTGCCTCCAGGGACAGTTTCCTCAATACGGGGACTGTCCCCGGGAACCGGGGATGTCTGTTCATCCTATCCTAGAAGTTAAATAGTGTTATCCTATGTGCTCATGCACACTACTTTAGGCTATTGCTGTGTTTTAAGCTTCAGCATCCAGGAGCAAAAAAAAATTAATCGTTTTTGTAGAATTTCTAGGAGCGTTTTACCAGCAGAAGCGCTCCTAAACGCTCTTAGCCATTTTCCGACCGCCGCATGCAGATGTACATGGGCAGAATGGCACGGGCAGGCAAGATTAGTGTACAGGTGCGGCCCAGTGACCGCGCGACCGCCGCGTGCCCTGTGAGCGTGTTCACGGTTCCCGGGAACTCGATGTTGCGGTCGGCAAAGGCAGAACAGGGGGGTGCCTTTGGAAATAAGGCGTTCCCCTGATCTGCCTGGTGACACTGTCAATGATGGCTGTTCCCTGTGATCGGGAACGGTCATCAGTAACGTGTCACGTGTAGCCACGCCCCCTAACAGTAAGAATCACTCCCTAGGGAACACGTAACCCCTTCAACACCACCTAGTGGTTAACCCCTTCACTGCCAGTGTCATTTTCACAGTAATCGGTGCATTTTTATAGCACTGATCGCTGTATAAATAACAAATGGTCACACAATTGTGTCAAAAGTGTTGTGTCCGCTATAATATCGCAGTCATGATACAAAAATGCTGATCGCTGCCATTACTAGTAAAAAAAAAATATTAATAAAAATGGCATAAAACTATCCCCTATTTTGTACATGCTATAACTTTTGCGCAAACCGATCAATAAACGCTTATTGCGATTTTTGTGTAGAAGAATACGTATCGGCCTAAACTGAGGAATAAATATGTTTTTTTTTGTATATTTTTGGGGGATGTTTATTATACCAAAAAGGAAAAAATATTGATTTTTTTTCAAAACGGGAGGGGGGCTAGCCGGGCCTCTTACAGAAGGAATGCAAAAAAAAAAACACATTAGGGGGGCTAGATGGGCCACTAGGGACCATCGGGCTCCTTACAGGTGTAATGACTGTACGCCTGATGGTGGCCCTGTCCTCCAGCCAGGAAATGAGGCGGGACTTTTATCGGACCTGCTGCAGCTTCTAATGCACATGGTGAGAAATCAGAGTAGGCCACTTTGGTCCAGGAGAGTGCAAGACTGAAGGGAAGATTTTATTTTTTTCTTTTATTCCCAGCTACTCTAAATCTATAAGCTGCTGCTGAATGACAGTTGATTGTTGTGTGCATGCAAAAAACAGAAGATTATATTCTCTTCCAAATGGTTAATTTATTCAGTGAAACTCGAAAAAGAGGTAAAATGTCCATAGATCACTGTAGTGCTGACATATACTTACTGTATATCTCAATGTTCATGGGGTGGGGTGCGGAAGAGGCAATCGCTGGTCAGTCACATGACCCCCCCCCCCCCTAAATTCTAGACACATAAAAAACCAGCATGACCCCATCCAGTGCCAATAAAAGGTCTCCTTTCCATGTTGCTATTCTATTTTATAGAGAAACTTGTTGCACTCTGGAAAAAAAAAATTTAAAAAAAAAATTGTCATCCAAAAGCATAACTGTCATTAACCACTTGCTTACCGGGAACTTTCACCCCCTTCCTGCCCAGGGCAATTTTCAGCTTTCAGCGCTGTCGCATTTTGAATCACAATTGTGCCGTCATGCAACACTGGACCCATATGACATTTTTATCATTTATTTTTCACACAAATAGAGCTTTATTTTGGTGGTATTTCATTTTTTTTGCTAAACAAACAAAAAAATACAAACAATTTGGAAAAATAAAAAATAAAATAAATAAATAAAATCTCCTGCACTGATGAGGCAGCACTGGTGGGCACTGAGAGGTGGCACTGATAAGTGACACTGATGATGAGGCACTGATGGACACTAATAGGTGGCCCTGGTTGGCACTGATTTGCAGTACTGATTGGCACTGATTAGCAGGACTGGTGGGAACTGATTAGGAGGCACTGATGAGGCTGCACTGATGGGCACTGAGAGGTGGCACTGATAGGCGGCACGGATAGGCAGCACTGATAAGTGACATTGATGATGAAGCACTGATAGGTGGCCCTGGTAGGCACTGGTTAGCAGTACTGATTGGCACTGATTAGCAGGACTGGTGGGAACTGATTAGGAGGCACTGATGAGGCTGCACTGATAGGTGGCACTGATGGGCACTGAGAGGTGGCACTGATAGTCGGCACTGGGCACTGAGAGGTGGCACTGATAGGCAGCACTGATGGGCACTGATAGATAGCATCGATAGGCAGCACTGAAAAGTGACACTGATGATAAGGCACTGATGGCCACTGATAGGTGGCATTGGTATACACTGATTAGCAGTACTGATTGGCACTGATTAGCAGGACTGAGGGGATTGATGTCCCTGTAACAGAAGCAGGATAACCAGCCTTTGTTTACTTCCGTGATCAGCTGTCATTGGCTGACAGCTGATCACGTGGTAAAGGGCCACTGTGATTGGCCTTTAACCCCCTTCTGTGACTAGCCAAGGCCCGAGGACTCCGCAATCGCAGAGTGCGCCAGCCTACCAATACCATGGTATGGCAATGACACTGATCCTGGGCATGCTGCTCCCAGCCCCCTGGGAAAACCCAAAGAGCACCCTAGTTGCAAAGCACTGGCCTAGAGATCACTCCTTTCCCAATTTGCACAGAATGTATGGTCATGCAACTTTTTTTTTTTTTTATAAATCTAGACCCCACTGTGTCCTATGTGGTCACCGAATTAGTAACAAGGGGAAGTCTTCTTGTCAACACAGAAACCAGAAGAAATGATACAAAGGCACTTTTTTGGCTCGGCGTGTGTGGCGGCTGCAATTTATACCTTGCCTGGGGGGAAAAATATTCTAGAATTGCCCACTCATAAAGAAAAAAGTTTTGTCTTTTTTAGAGAGTATCTTTCATCAACATCTTTAGAAGCAACAGATCTGGAAGCTGGGAGACAGAACAAGATTTGGTTTGTCAGTTTTAACGAAGGTTGGAGATGCCCAACTATTTCAGTCTGATTACCAGCCAGGAGCCTGAAACCAAAAAAAAAAAAGAAATCCGAGTAGGACCCAGATCTCCGGCGTCTTTGGCTAATTAGGAAGAACCGATTGGACTGTCTTTGCAAAAACACTGTAACATTTTCAACCTCAAGACGGCTACCCCAGGAGATAAGTGGAAGACTAGACAATTGAAAATATAAAATCATAGAAGTGGAAAAGCAATGGAAGAACAAAAAAATGTGCCAAAAAATTGACATAAAATCTTTGAGAAGAAGGAAAGTGTTCTCGTTTTAATAGAATCACGGTAAAGCGAAATATCTTCCAAGGCATCTCCAAGATGTGCTGGCACAAAAGACGAGCATAGATGATGAAAACCAGTAAGGAAATACTTAGTCATAACTTAGAGATTACCGTTTAATGATATTCCTCCTGATTTTGGAAGTGCAACTGTCCCATGGAAAGGCTGTTCGCTCCTGGAATGATCTGGAAGGAATTATCTTGGTCTGGCTCTATCGAGGCAAGGAGAGCCAGAAACATCACTTGTGATACTTCTACTTGTTTGTCTTAAGTAGACATCAAAAAGAATACCGGGAGGGTGTCTTCGGATTTGGAAGCCATGAAGCTCAGCTTGACAGTCTCCGGAGTCAAGATTGAAGAGACCACAAGAATCTGCGGCTATCGGCCTTTCTTATGTATTTCGGTTATTTTTCTATTCAGGGGGAACATGAAAAAATGCCAGAGTTAAATTTATTGTAGAAGGGTGATGGCGATGGGTCATAAAAAAGCAGTTGGGGGTGATTTATGTCTGGATGTCTATTACTGAACAGTGAGAAAAAATTAACAAAGTAGGTACAGGGGATCCTGCCTTAAACTGGAGTGTCCCTAGTTTAAATATAAGGTTTGTAGCTTGGCTGTGACCAGCCTGAGCTCTGTTCATTGGGTTTCTTATAAGCCTGAGGACATTGTTTGCTTCTGTATGTTTCTAGGGGTATTCTCTGTTGGACAGAGTGAGCAGATACAAGGTTGTGGGGTTCTGTCCTGCCCTACCACTGAGGGGTTTATGTCATTGATGTGGGGCTGGGGAGGAGAATACTTGTTTGGGGAGACTTTGTAGCTGAGAAAGGTCTTTTCCTCCCAGGCTCTGCCTTAGGAGGACGTCTTGGTGATGGGTCCAGGTCTTTGTTAGATTTTGAATTTATTACTATTTTATGTGATAAAAGTTTCTGAGAACAATATTTAAACATGGCCATTTTGAGGTAGCTTGAGGACAGACAAGGTCAGTGATAGGACACTACATCTGTGTAGACTACATGTATTTTTGGAGTTCACGTCAAGATAATGGGAGGAGAAGAATTGCTTAATATACACAAGGGGGTGTTACATTTGAGGCAGAAACATGTCACCTTTCTTGGAGCTATTCCAAAAAGAAATTGTGCTGAGCATGGCTTAAAAACAGTATAAGAACACATGTGATGTGCATAGCTAGAGAGGGAAGCTCTGGGGCCTTAGGGTCACCGGCCAGAGAGATGAGGGACCTCAGGGTCACCCGACCCGACGGGGGAAGGGGCTCTATCCAGCAGAGAAGATGTACCATCTAATTCCTGTTTCTGAAGTACCATCCTGCCATGTTTTACCAACTGCTAAGATGTAAGCATTTGACTGTTTGCTTGTCCTGTCTAGAAGAATAAGAATAAAGCATCGTATTATGAAGAAATCCTAAGTCTGTATATTGGGAACCAAAGCGCCTGTGGGAGAAGGAGAGTTTTTGACATATCGCATGACACGTGTTAGAGGAAAATGTCCCCTCGTCTGTCTCTACCAAAATATCTCTCCCCCAACAACTTTTAACATTGTCGCGCCAGCCAGATTGATCAACTTTGTTCCTAAAGCCTTGAACAGGGGGAAATGGAAATGAAGACACAGAGATGTTTGTTCAAGTCTTGAAGAAAAAACGATCAAGCAACCTAGAAAAAGAGGTGTTTGTGTTCCATCAGACGATTGAAGGCTCAAAAACACGAGGGTGAGTTTTTATGCTGTTTGTTTTCTCACCTAGCTTACTAGCAGAAGAATAAAAAAACTAAGACTTACATGACAAGGCTGATGTGTCAGCTGTGTCTGGACAGAATGTTTCAAGATATCGTTCAAAATCCAGCGAGGACTTTCTGGTTATGGAGAAAAATCGTAAACGTTTACGTACGTGAAGATTCTGCCAAGAAGTTCCTAAAAAAGGTGAGAGGTCTCACAGAAGAAGTGTTGAAATAGGATCTAAAGCTTCACGTTATTTTTGAAGGCCACCATTGATGCACCAGGCAGATGTACTTTGGGTGAGCTATAATGAAGGTCGGATTTTTGATGATTTGGACAAGTCCAAGAGTACACTATACACTATACATTCCTTTCGCAAACACAAAAAGGAGAAAGACATTATTTATACGCACGCATCTTTACATTTGTTTACTTGAGGCCATTAATAGCCTAACTAAACATTTACACTTACAAGAGCCATAGGAAAAAGGCGAGCCACAGAGTACTAGACAAGAACTACCAGGAAAACTGTTCTTCAAAGAAAAAGATAAGGACATTATTCTTCCAAGAAAAAGCAACGAACAAAGAAAAAGCAGCAATAAGAAGCAACAAAGACCGTAACGAACAAAAGAAACTAACAGAAAAAGTTTAAAGGACATTGTTCATCTCTTGTTTTATTTTAAGTGTACACAGGAAAACAAGGGGTAAATATGTTTTTTATATGAGTAGGTAACATGGGATGGTTAAAAATCTTAAAGTTCAGAAGTATATCCCTGTACTATCGGGAATTTATGTATTACATATACATATATAGAATATAGCAATATAAGGGTAATTAATTAATGCCAGAGTGTTGTAAAGAATGTCTTTAATAAGGAAACTAAGTTAATGCTGCATGTAAATGTTTAGGAAAATTTTTGGCCTAAATAACAGAAATGTGTTATTACATGTCATCCAAAGCATAAACATGGAAAAAACAGAAGTTTAAAGGAAAAACAATTGATTAAGATTAAGTAAAGAACTGTATACAATTCAGTTAATGGAAAACAGCAAGGTATTTAGTATTTAACAAAAATCCTACAGATTTGGTTGCAGGATAAAATAATAAGTTAAGGATTGAGCATTTTTTACAAAAGATTCCAAACTTGGTTTTGGTTATTAAATTAAAAGTAGTAGATTGTTCTAATTTACTTACGTTTACCCAGGAAAAATATTAAAATATGAAAGTTTAGTTCAATCTAAAAGCAAATATTGTAGAGAAAACTATTGTTAAAAGTTTTTAATTGAGTAATAAGGGTAAGGACGATTGGTTGGTTGGAGTCATTTTCTCAGGGAAGCGCAGGTCGGTTCATGCGCAGGGGCCAATCTGGGTTTTATGAGATTGTTCCGCTAAACAATTTTTTGTCATTACTATAATCAAGAAACGTCATATTATAACGTTATGACATATGTACAAACCATATATGTTTAAAAAATGGTGAAAAAGGTTAAAAAGTTCAGAAAACGATAAAATGAGATTGTTAACAGATTGTATAGTGAATGGTAGCATGGTAGCTAAGACTGACTGTGACAGATCATTCTCTGGGAGTGTGACATGTAAAAGAATGTACCATTAACAGAGAAGCAGATGGTCAGTCATGCCATGACAGTTTTTTACTTCTATGGATCAGAACACATGTTAGTGTTTAAATCTTTTTTCAGAAATCTGAAATAAAGGTTCATAGGTTTTGAAAAATATGTTTAAAAAAGTATTACTAAAGTAATTGTTTTGAAATAAACACGTGGGTTTTGCACCATTTGTTTAGAAAAACTAAAAGGTGTTGTTTTAAGGAGAACATGAGGGTGTCAAAACAAGGCTTTGATGAAGCTTTGCCTAGTGACAGCTGGATGTTAAAAAGAAAGGTAGTTAAAGTATAAATACATTAAGGCTAAAATTATGCAGTGTAATAAAGCCACAGTTATGTAAGTAAATAATGCAAAGGTTACTTTATACATTTTTTAGTGGATATTTATTGAGAGGGAATTTTGTGCTTTTATAAATGGATCCAGGGAGGCACAGATGAAACTTTCTTGGTATCTGTCTACACTGAAAAATGATCTTAAGACATGTTTGTTTAGCAGTCAGAAGTGACAGAGCACATGTGGTTCAATCAATCATTGTATGATTGGTTCAGAAAAAGTACTTAAACATGATTAAGTTTCTTTTAGAAATAAGATATTTAGGAAAGCCCAACCTAAATGTTCTTTTGCATAATTAAAGCAATTATAAGTAAAGTAAAGTATAGTAAAGAAAAATACTATAATATGGTAAAAATATTACTTTTACAAAATTTTAATTAGTCACAGGATAAAAGGGGGACGATGAAAATTTTGTCTCACTACAGACTGGTAATGAAGATAAAATTCATTGTAAAGATAATTGATTCCAACAATAATGGATAGAGTTATTTTTAAATGAAAATATTATTTTTGTATATCCAGGTACCTGACAGATTGACTGACACATGGATTAATTGATTTTTTGTTTAAGCTAATGAGAGAAATTTTGAACTACTCATTATTAGAGCATTTTGTCATCAAACTTCTGAATATTGTTTTAGTATGTTTATAGAGCAATTCAAAAGGGAAATAGTAACCTGATACTATTACAAAGTATTGAGAGATTTTGCAATCTATGTAGATTGATTATATTAGTTTTTTCACCTGCTAGAGGAGGATACAAGTATGTTTTTTCCTTTAGTTAATTTTTTTGATAAAATTAATTGAGGTAATTCTAGAAAAATTAATATATTTTTAATGAAAGCTAAGTTGTGAACTTTGTCATATTCCATTGAGTTGTTTTCAAACCATGGAATCAGATAATGATTTTTTTTTCATTTTTATAGGACAGGTGATGAAGGACATGTATGCAATTTTAGTATTTGATAAAGTTTTTGTTTCTTATCATCTTTAGTACCCAGATATTATAGAACGCTACAATAGTTTTTTTAAGTCTAAATAGGGTAAGATGATTCAAGAAAAGGTAAATACTAGGTGACTTATTTACCTGTTATATTTTTTAGTTTAAAAACTTTTTTAGACTAAGGGTTTGTTAATTTTTTGAGTTAATGACAGGATGAAGAATGTCTGTTCTTCTATGTCTTTTGAGATTAGCATACATAGTTATTTCCAATCTGTTTCATAGGACAAAGTACAGGTGTAGGAATTTCAGAAGTTTGTTCACAAAACATGGCTAGGCCTTTGCTAAATTTGAATAGAAATTATTTTTTGAATAAGATTTCTACTTCTTATGAGTATGTTTCATAATTTATTCCAGTAATTAAAGTTATGGTTATGAATTATAGATCTGAAGGTACCAGGGATACCTGCCAACTGAAATATCATTTGGAATTTCAAATTGGGAAGGTTATTTATTTTTTGGATTCTTCCATGACCATGAAACAAGCACAACTAAAATTCTATTTTGTTATTATTTCTAGTTTTTCAAAATTATTTTTTGATTATGTGATCAAGGATCATCATTTTTTGGTGAACTTAAATTATTATTGATATGGACTTAAAATGAAAAGTGACATATTGATCGGTCGATCATTATGTAAGGGGGAGTTGGAATGTAATTCTAATATAGGAATTTTTTTGAAATATGGAAAAATAGTTGTTCTATTTTGGTTTCTAAATCTTGTATAAGAATACATATTGATACACATAGAATTATTATTTCACATAGAATAATTAATTTTTTTATTAATTTTTATAAAACACATAACTTGGGAAAGTTGAATGGATAGTTTGTTATTACAAGTATGTTTAACAAAGTATACATGTGAAGTATTAATATTTTTAGAGTACATACAGTTGTGTATGGAAGATTTAAAGTGTCTAAACAAAATTATTGTTGAATTAAAAAAAAATATGGAACGTTGAAAAAATAAATAAAATAAAGAGTTGCTTGCTGGTCATGGATAGATAAATAAATTAAATGGATGGATAGATAGATAAATAAATAGGAAAATAAATTAAAAGAAAGATAGAATATATAAAAATATGACAATCAAATAATGGGAAAGTTATGTTTTTATGTATCCACAGACAAGTAGATCACGTATTATGTTTATAATTGTTCAGTGTCAAGGATAATGTATAAAAACTTATACTGAAGAAATTTGGTTATTGAAATTTCAAAAGAAATTCAAAAAATTGTATTTATTAATAATTAATATTATAGAGTAATATAATTTGATACATCAAATATATTTATTTTTTCTTTATGATAAAATACTTATATGATATGGTTAAAGTTATAAAAAATAAAATTTATGGAGGTAAAGGAAGAAAATTTGAATATTACATAATTTAGATGGAGAATAAATTAAAATTAATTAATATTATAATAATTTATAGTTTCCTAATGGAATGAAATGGTTAAATATTTCACAGGAATATCTCAGAATTTTGGAAAAAGTTTATGTACAATATCTGAAATGTTAAATTGTATTGTTTGTATTTAGTATCAGAAACATTTATTATTTAAGATGAATGCACTTATTTTGTTTGTTAATTACAGTGCATTAAGGGGGAATTGTTAGATTTTGAATTTATTACTATTTTATGTGATAAAAGTTTCTGAGAACAATATTTAAACATGGCCATTTTGAGGTAGCTTGAGGACAGACAAGGTCAGTGATAGGACACTACATCTGTGTAGACTACATGTATTTTTGGAGTTCACGTCAAGATAATGGGAGGAGAAGAATTGCTTAATATACACAAGGGGGTGTTACATTTGAGGCAGAAACATGTCACCTTTCTTGGAGCTATTCCAAAAAGAAATTGTGCTGAGCATGGCTTAAAAACAGTATAAGAACACATGTGATGTGCATAGCTAGAGAGGGAAGCTCTGGGGCCTTAGGGTCACCGGCCAGAGAGATGAGGGACCTCAGGGTCACCCGACCCGACGGGGGAAGGGGCTCTATCCAGCAGAGAAGATGTACCATCTAATTCCTGTTTCTGAAGTACCATCCTGCCATGTTTTACCAACTGCTAAGATGTAAGCATTTGACTGTTTGCTTGTCCTGTCTAGAAGAATAAGAATAAAGCATCGTATTATGAAGAAATCCTAAGTCTGTATATTGGGAACCAAAGCGCCTGTGGGAGAAGGAGAGTTTTTGACATATCGCATGACACGTGTTAGAGGAAAATGTCCCCTCGTCTGTCTCTACCAAAATATCTCTCCCCCAACAACTTTTAACAGTCTTTTCTGCCCGGAAGTTGCCTGGAAAGGATGTCTTGGTAAAGGATCCAGGTCTTTTCTGCCCAGATGTTGCCTTGAGAGGATGTCTTGGTGAAGGATCCAGGTATTTTCTGCCCAGACATTGCCTGTTGAGGACATCTTGGCGAAGGGTCAAGGTCTTTTCTGCCCAGACATTGCCTGTTGAGGATGTCTTGGTAAAGGATCCAGGTCTTTTCTGCCCAGATGTTGCCTTGAGAGGATGTCTTGGTGAAGGATCCAGGTATTTTCTGCCCAGACATTGCCTGTTGAGGACATCTTGGCGAAGGGTCCAGGTCTTTTCTGCCCAGACATTGCCTGTTGAGGACATCTTGGTAAAGGGTCCAGGGCTTTTCTGCCCAGATGTTGCCTTGAGAGGATGTCTTGGTGAAGGATCCAGGTATTTTCTGCCCAGACATTGCCTGTTGAGGACATCTTGGCGAAGGGTCCAGGTCTTTTCTGCCCAGACATTGCCTGTTGAGGACATCTTGGTAAAGGGTCCAGGGCTTTTCTGCCAGGACATTGCCTGGAAAGGATGTCTTGGTAAAGGATCCAGGTCTTTTCTGCCCGATGTTGCCTGGAGAAGACATCTTGGTCAAGGGTCCAGATCTTTTCTGCCCAGATGGTGCCTGGAGAGGACATCTTGGTCAAGGGTCCAGGTCTTTTCTGCCCAGATTTGAAGAGGAAATCATAGAGAAGGATCCAAGTCTTTTCTGCCCAGATGTTGCCTGGAGAGGACATCTTGGTCAAGGGTCCATGTCTTTTCTGCCCTGACGTTGCCTGGATAGAATGTCTTGGTGAAGGATCCAGGTCTTTTCTGCCCGATGTTGCCTGGAGAAGACATCTTGGTCAAGGGTCCAGATCTTTTCTGCCCAGATGGTGCCTGGAGAGGACATCTTGGTCAAGGGTCCAGGTTTTTTCTGCCCAGATTTGAAGAGGAAATCATAGAGAAGGATCCAGGTATTTTCTGCCCCGATGTTGCCTGGAGAGGACATCATGGTGGAGGATCCAGGTCCTTTCTGCCCAGATGTTGCCTGGATAGGACATCTTGGTCAAGGGTCCAGGTCTTTTCTGCCCAGACGTTGCCTGGAGAGGATGTCTTGGTCAAGGGTCCAGGTCTTTGCTGCTTAGACATTGCCTGGATAGAATGTCTTGGTGAAGAGTCCAGGTCTTTTCTGCACAGACTTTGCCTGGAAAGGATGTCTCGGTGAAGCGTCCAGGTCTTTTCTGCTCAGACGTTGCCTTGAGAGGACTTCTTGGCCAAAGAGTCCAGGTCTTTTCTGCCCAGATTTTAAGAGGAAATCATAGAGAAGGACCCAGGTTATTTTTGCCCAGATGTTGCCTGGAGAGAACATCTTGGTCAAGGGTCCAGGTCTTTTCTGCCCAGACGTTGCCTGGAGAGGATGTCTTGGTGAAGGGTCCAGGTCTTTTCTGCTCAGACGTTGCCTGGATAGGATGTTTTGGAGAAGAGTCCAGTTCTTTTCTGCACAGACTTTGCCTGGAGAGGAAATCATAGAGAAGGGTCCAGGTCTTTTCTGCCCAGGCTTTGCCTGGAGAGGATGTTGTGGTGGAGGGTCCTTTCCAAACAAAAGTCTGCTGCTTCGGGAGGATACGAGTGCGGAGAGGCCCTTCCTTCCCAGTCTTCTCCTGGTGAAGATGTGCGTTTAGCCTTTGCCTGTGTTGGGGGCCTAAGGAGAATTAGCAAGGCTTTGAAGAAAAATGTCCAGGATAACATAACAAAATGCTGCTGATGGTCACTGGGTGGAGACCACATCTCCAAGCCCTATAAGTTTAAGGTATCTACTTGCTTGGAGCCTGAGAACCAGCTACTAATCTTAGTCTTATAGGAAGGCTGGTATTGCAGTAACTGGAGCCACCAATAGAGAAACCTGAATGATCCATTGTCACTGGGAGGTTGTTAATGAAAACTCTACTGACGACTCCAAGTGCTGTCGTAGACAGTTTGAATATTGCCTGGTTCCTGCTGAACCGGCTGGGATTTGATCTATACAAGGGCAGGCTCAATGTACCAAGTTGATTGATCAATCAACTTGGGTACAACCAGTCCCATAGATTCACTTGCGATTATAGCTAGCAGCTAGGGGTATTATGGGATGCCCACTGGACTTTAAACAACTTCAGGGGCAACTTCTAGTATATACAGTCCTATATACAGCTCCTTTCCCTCCTCCAGCACTTCACTTGCTTACTGAATCAACAGCAGTGTCACTCTGTAAAAAGTCTATAGCAACAGCCCATTATAGGCAGAGACTCGCAGCCCCTATACTTGTGGAATGTAGAGTGACACCACTAACACATTTACTGCACTTCTTCCCATGGTCACTGGTCCTAGCACCACCTCTACAGGCCCTGCCAGCCCCCCTGGCTGCAGCTGCCCCTTTCCCTACCCCTTCTGGCTAACTTCTTCACAGTCCTCTCCAGACGACACACTTACCAGCCCAGGTTCTCAGGAGACCTCCTGGAAATAATGACTGTCCTTTTGCTGTCCTCTCCTTGCTCCCATGCCTACAGGAAAATGAGTCCTCCATGTGTGTCATAGAAGGTCATTCCAGCACCAGAACCCTAGGCCTAAAGTCCCCCCCCCCTGCAGACAAGGGGGCACCCTCAAGGGCCACAAAGCCTCCTCACCACTCCATCTTCCACTCGACAGGACCCATGAGTATTTATAAGGTTGCCTGCCCCCTGCCAGCCCATTTTGCTGGGGATTGTCTGGGGCCTTCATCAATACTCCAAGCAGCTTCTTCCCACCCATGCTACTGAAAGCTTCTTCAAGGTTCCATCAAGTAGGGGGAGGTACCAGAGTTGCTGCTTGCTGAGTCATCCATCCTCCCTGAGTCACTTAGCCCTGACCCAGATTGAATCCAGTCCTGGCTTTCAGCCAAGCCAAAATTGACCTACACTAATCACTAACTATTTACAGCTAGCACAGTAGAGTAAGTTGACCAGATTTTTAAAATGAAATCAGGGGACATATTTATTTTTTACTAGTAATGGTGGCAATCAGCGACTCTCTGCCCACCACCGCCCCCCCCCCCCCCCCCCCCCTCACAGCCTGGCAAGTCTCATTCTCTGGGCCCCAGCTACTACTGGG